>OZ026860.1:0-1200000 GCA_964023215.1 Eledona agricola
CTGACCTGACCTGACCTGACCTGACCTGACCTGACCTGACCTGACCTGACCTGACCTGACCTGACCTGACCTGACCTGACCTGACCTGACCTGACCTGACCTGACCTGACCTGACCTGACCTGACCTGACCTGACCTGACCTGACCTGACCTGACCTGACCTGACCTGACCTGACCTGACCTGACCTGACCTGACCTGACCTGACCTGACCTGACCTGACCTGACCTGACCTGACCTGACCTGACCTGACCTGACCTGACCTGACCTGACCTGACCTGACCTGACCTGACCTGACCTGACCTGACCTGACCTGACCTGACCTGACCTGACCTGACCTGACCTGACCTGACCTGACCTGACCTGACCTGACCTGACCTGACCTGACCTGACCTGACCTGACCTGACTGACCTGACCTGACCTGACCTGACCTGACCTGACCTGACCTGACCTGACCTGACCTGACCTGACCTGACCTGACCTGACCTGACCTGACCTGACCTGACCTGACCTGACCTGACCTGACCTGACCTGACCTGACCTGACCTGACCTGACCTGACCTGACCTGACCTGACCTGACCTGACCTGACCTGACCTGACCTGACCTGACCTGACCTGACCTGACCTGACCTGACCTGACCTGACCTGACTGACCTGACCTGACCTGACCTGACCTGACCTGACCTGACCTGACCTGACCTGACCTGACCTGACCTGACCTGACCTGACCTGACCTGACCTGACCTGACCTGACCTGACCTGACCTGACCTGACCTGACCTGACCTGACCTGACCTGACCTGACCTGACCTGACCTGACCTGACCTGACCTGACCTGACCTGACCTGACCTGACCTGACCTGACCTGACCTGACCTGACCTGACCTGACCTGACCTGACCTGACCTGACCTGACCTGACCTGACCTGACCTGACCTGACCTGACCTGACCTGACCTGACCTGACCTGACCTGACCTGACCTGACCTGACCTGACCTGACCTGACCTGACCTGACCTGACCTGACCTGACCTGACCTGACCTGACCTGACCTGACCTGACCTGACCTGACCTGACCTGACCTGACCTGACCTGACCTGACCTGACCTGACCTGACCTGACCTGACCTGACCTGACCTGACCTGACCTGACCTGACCTGACCTGACCTGACCTGACCTGACCTGACCTGACCTGACCTGACCTGACCTGACCTGACCTGACCTGACCTGACCTGACCTGACCTGACCTGACCTGACCTGACCTGACCTGACCTGACCTGACCTGACCTGACCTGACCTGACCTGACCTGACCTGACCTGACCTGACCTGACCTGACCTGACCTGACCTGACCTGACCTGACCTGACCTGACCTGACCTGACCTGACCTGACCTGACCTGACCTGACCTGACCTGACCTGACCTGACCTGACCTGACCTGACCTGACCTGACCTGACCTGACCTGACCTGACCTGACCTGACCTGACCTGACCTGACCTGACCTGACCTGACCTGACCTGACCTGACCTGACCTGACCTGACCTGACCTGACCTGACCTGACCTGACCTGACCTGACCTGACCTGACCTGACCTGACCTGACCTGACCTGACCTGACCTGACCTGACCTGACCTGACCTGACCTGACCTGACCTGACCTGACCTGACCTGACCTGACCTGACCTGACCTGACCTGACCTGACCTGACCTGACCTGACCTGACCTGACCTGACCTGACCTGACCTGACCTGACCTGACCTGACCTGACCTGACCTGACCTGACCTGACCTGACCTGACCTGACCTGACCTGACCTGACCTGACCTGACCTGACCTGACCTGACCTGACCTGACCTGACCTGACCTGACCTGACCTGACCTGACCTGACCTGACCTGACCTGACCTGACCTGACCTGACCTGACCTGACCTGACCTGACCTGACCTGACCTGACCTGACCTGACCTGACCTGACCTGACCTGACCTGACCTGACCTGACCTGACCTGACCTGACCTGACCTGACCTGACCTGACCTGACCTGACCTGACCTGACCTGACCTGACCTGACCTGACCTGACCTGACCTGACCTGACCTGACCTGACCTGACCTGACCTGACCTGACCTGACCTGACCTGACCTGACCTGACCTGACCTGACCTGACCTGACCTGACCTGACCTGACCTGACCTGACCTGACCTGACCTGACCTGACCTGACCTGACCTGACCTGACCTGACCTGACCTGACCTGACCTGACCTGACCTGACCTGACCTGACCTGACCTGACCTGACCTGACCTGACCTGACCTGACCTGACCTGACCTGACCTGACCTGACCTGACCTGACCTGACCTGACCTGACCTGACCTGACCTGACCTGACCTGACCTGACCTGACCTGACCTGACCTGACCTGACCTGACCTGACCTGACCTGACCTGACCTGACCTGACCTGACCTGACCTGACCTGACCTGACCTGACCTGACCTGACCTGACCTGACCTGACCTGACCTGACCTGACCTGACCTGACCTGACCTGACCTGACCTGACCTGACCTGACCTGACCTGACCTGACCTGACCTGACCTGACCTGACCTGACCTGACCTGACCTGACCTGACCTGACCTGACCTGACCTGACCTGACCTGACCTGACCTGACCTGACCTGACCTGACCTGACCTGACCTGACCTGACCTGACCTGACCTGACCTGACCTGACCTGACCTGACCTGACCTGACCTGACCTGACCTGACCTGACCTGACCTGACCTGACCTGACCTGACCTGACCTGACCTGACCTGACCTGACCTGACCTGACCTGACCTGACCTGACCTGACCTGACCTGACCTGACCTGACCTGACCTGACCTGACCTGACCTGACCTGACCTGACCTGACCTGACCTGACCTGACCTGACCTGACCTGACCTGACCTGACCTGACCTGACCTGACCTGACCTGACCTGACCTGACCTGACCTGACCTGACCTGACCTGACCTGACCTGACCTGACCTGACCTGACCTGACCTGACCTGACCTGACCTGACCTGACCTGACCTGACCTGACCTGACCTGACCTGACCTGACCTGACCTGACCTGACCTGACCTGACCTGACCTGACCTGACCTGACCTGACCTGACCTGACCTGACCTGACCTGACCTGACCTGACCTGACCTGACCTGACCTGACCTGACCTGACCTGACCTGACCTGACCTGACCTGACCTGACCTGACCTGACCTGACCTGACCTGACCTGACCTGACCTGACCTGACCTGACCTGACCTGACCTGACCTGACCTGACCTGACCTGACCTGACCTGACCTGACCTGACCTGACCTGACCTGACCTGACCTGACCTGACCTGACCTGACCTGACCTGACCTGACCTGACCTGACCTGACCTGACCTGACCTGACCTGACCTGACCTGACCTGACCTGACCTGACCTGACCTGACCTGACCTGACCTGACCTGACCTGACCTGACCTGACCTGACCTGACCTGACCTGACCTGACCTGACCTGACCTGACCTGACCTGACCTGACCTGACCTGACCTGACCTGACCTGACCTGACCTGACCTGACCTGACCTGACCTGACCTGACCTGACCTGACCTGACCTGACCTGACCTGACCTGACCTGACCTGACCTGACCTGACCTGACCTGACCTGACCTGACCTGACCTGACCTGACCTGACCTGACCTGACCTGACCTGACCTGACCTGACCTGACCTGACCTGACCTGACCTGACCTGACCTGACCTGACCTGACCTGACCTGACCTGACCTGACCTGACCTGACCTGACCTGACCTGACCTGACCTGACCTGACCTGACCTGACCTGACCTGACCTGACCTGACCTGACCTGACCTGACCTGACCTGACCTGACCTGACCTGACCTGACCTGACCTGACCTGACCTGACCTGACCTGACCTGACCTGACCTGACCTGACCTGACCTGACCTGACCTGACCTGACCTGACCTGACCTGACCTGACCTGACCTGACCTGACCTGACCTGACCTGACCTGACCTGACCTGACCTGACCTGACCTGACCTGACCTGACCTGACCTGACCTGACCTGACCTGACCTGACCTGACCTGACCTGACCTGACCTGACCTGACCTGACCTGACCTGACCTGACCTGACCTGACCTGACCTGACCTGACCTGACCTGACCTGACCTGACCTGACCTGACCTGACCTGACCTGACCTGACCTGACCTGACCTGACCTGACCTGACCTGACCTGACCTGACCTGACCTGACCTGACCTGACCTGACCTGACCTGACCTGACCTGACCTGACCTGACCTGACCTGACCTGACCTGACCTGACCTGACCTGACCTGACCTGACCTGACCTGACCTGACCTGACCTGACCTGACCTGACCTGACCTGACCTGACCTGACCTGACCTGACCTGACCTGACCTGACCTGACCTGACCTGACCTGACCTGACCTGACCTGACCTGACCTGACCTGACCTGACCTGACCTGACCTGACCTGACCTGACCTGACCTGACCTGACCTGACCTGACCTGACCTGACCTGACCTGACCTGACCTGACCTGACCTGACCTGACCTGACCTGACCTGACCTGACCTGACCTGACCTGACCTGACCTGACCTGACCTGACCTGACCTGACCTGACCTGACCTGACCTGACCTGACCTGACCTGACCTGACCTGACCTGACCTGACCTGACCTGACCTGACCTGACCTGACCTGACCTGACCTGACCTGACCTGACCTGACCTGACCTGACCTGACCTGACCTGACCTGACCTGACCTGACCTGACCTGACCTGACCTGACCTGACCTGACCTGACCTGACCTGACCTGACCTGACCTGACCTGACCTGACCTGACCTGACCTGACCTGACCTGACCTGACCTGACCTGACCTGACCTGACCTGACCTGACCTGACCTGACCTGACCTGACCTGACCTGACCTGACCTGACCTGACCTGACCTGACCTGACCTGACCTGACCTGACCTGACCTGACCTGACCTGACCTGACCTGACCTGACCTGACCTGACCTGACCTGACCTGACCTGACCTGACCTGACCTGACCTGACCTGACCTGACCTGACCTGACCTGACCTGACCTGACCTGACCTGACCTGACCTGACCTGACCTGACCTGACCTGACCTGACCTGACCTGACCTGACCTGACCTGACCTGACCTGACCTGACCTGACCTGACCTGACCTGACCTGACCTGACCTGACCTGACCTGACCTGACCTGACCTGACCTGACCTGACCTGACCTGACCTGACCTGACCTGACCTGACCTGACCTGACCTGACCTGACCTGACCTGACCTGACCTGACCTGACCTGACCTGACCTGACCTGACCTGACCTGACCTGACCTGACCTGACCTGACCTGACCTGACCTGACCTGACCTGACCTGACCTGACCTGACCTGACCTGACCTGACCTGACCTGACCTGACCTGACCTGACCTGACCTGACCTGACCTGACCTGACCTGACCTGACCTGACCTGACCTGACCTGACCTGACCTGACCTGACCTGACCTGACCTGACCTGACCTGACCTGACCTGACCTGACCTGACCTGACCTGACCTGACCTGACCTGACCTGACCTGACCTGACCTGACCTGACCTGACCTGACCTGACCTGACCTGACCTGACCTGACCTGACCTGACCTGACCTGACCTGACCTGACCTGACCTGACCTGACCTGACCTGACCTGACCTGACCTGACCTGACCTGACCTGACCTGACCTGACCTGACCTGACCTGACCTGACCTGACCTGACCTGACCTGACCTGACCTGACCTGACCTGACCTGACCTGACCTGACCTGACCTGACCTGACCTGACCTGACCTGACCTGACCTGACCTGACCTGACCTGACCTGACCTGACCTGACCTGACCTGACCTGACCTGACCTGACCTGACCTGACCTGACCTGACCTGACCTGACCTGACCTGACCTGACCTGACCTGACCTGACCTGACCTGACCTGACCTGACCTGACCTGACCTGACCTGACCTGACCTGACCTGACCTGACCTGACCTGACCTGACCTGACCTGACCTGACCTGACCTGACCTGACCTGACCTGACCTGACCTGACCTGACCTGACCTGACCTGACCTGACCTGACCTGACCTGACCTGACCTGACCTGACCTGACCTGACCTGACCTGACCTGACCTGACCTGACCTGACCTGACCTGACCTGACCTGACCTGACCTGACCTGACCTGACCTGACCTGACCTGACCTGACCTGACCTGACCTGACCTGACCTGACCTGACCTGACCTGACCTGACCTGACCTGACCTGACCTGACCTGACCTGACCTGACCTGACCTGACCTGACCTGACCTGACCTGACCTGACCTGACCTGACCTGACCTGACCTGACCTGACCTGACCTGAATCGGTCTAAACCCGAATGGACCCGAATTGGCTGAATCGGTCTAAACCCGAAAGAACCAGTCTTGACTTAATCGGTCTAAACCCGAGTAGACTGAATCGGTCCAAACCCGAAACAACGTGGGTTGGCTGAAGAAACAACATGGAAAATGTGTCCAAACCCGAAACAACGTGGGTTGGCTGAAGAAACAACATGGAAAATAGGTGAAAACCCGAAACAATGAGGGTTGGCTGAAGAAACAACATAGGTTGGCTGAAGAAACAACATAGGTTGGCTAAAAAACAACCTGGGAAATGGGTACAAACCCGAAACAACGTGTGTTGGCTGAAGAAACAACATGGAAAATGGGTCCAAACCCAAAACAACGTGGGTTGGCTGAAGAAACAACCTGGGTTGGCTGAAGAAACAACCTGGGTTGGCTGAAGAAACAACCTGGGTTGGCTGAAAAACAACCTGGGAAATGGGTCCAAACCCGAAACAACGTGGGTTGGCTGAAGAAACAACCTGGGTTGGCTGAAGAAACAACCTGGGTTGGCTGAAGAAACAACCTGGGTTGGCTGAAAAACAACCTGGGAAATGGGTCCAAACCCGAAACAACGTGGGTTGGCTGAAGAAACAACCTGGGTTGGCTGAAGAAACAACCTGGGTTGGCTGAAGAAACAACCTGGGTTGGCTGAAGAAACAACCTGGGGAATAGGTCCAAACTTGAAACAACGTGGGTTGGCTGAAGAAACAACATGGAAAATGGGTCCAAACCCGAAACAACGTGGGTTGACTGAAGAAACAACATGGAAAATAGGTGAAAACCCGAAACAACGTGGGTTGGCTGAAGAAACAACCTGGGTTGGCTGAAGAAACAACCTGGGTTGGCTGAAGAAACAACATGGGTTGGCTGAAAAACAACCTGGGAAATGGGTCCAAACCCGAAACAACGTGGGTTGGCTGAAGAAACAACATGGAAAATGGGTCCAAACCCGAAACAACGTGGGTTGACTGAAGAAACAACATGGAAAATGGGTGAAAACCCGAAACAATGAGGGTTGGCTGAAGAAACAACATAGGTTGGCTGAAGAAACAACATAGGTTGGCTAAAAAACAACCTGGGAAATGGGTACAAACCCGAAACAACGTGTGTTGGCTGAAGAAACAACATGGGAAATGGGTCCAAACCCAAAACAACGTGGGTTGGCTGAAGAAACAACCTGGGTTGGCTGAAGAAACAACCTGGGTTGGCTGAAGAAACAACCTGGGTTGGCTGAAAAACAACCTGGGAAATGGGTCCAAACCCGAAACAACGTGGGTTGGCTGAAGAAACAACCTGGGTTGGCTGAAGAAACAACCTGGGTTGGCTGAAGAAACAACCTGGGGAATAGGTCCAAACTTGAAACAACGTGGGTTGGCTGAAGAAACAACATGGAAAATGGGTCCAAACCCGAAACAACGTGGGTTGACTGAAGAAACAACATGGAAAATAGGTGAAAACCCGAAACAATGAGGGTTGGCTGAAGAAACAACATAGGTTGGCTGAAGAAACAACATAGGTTGGCTGAAGAAACAACATAGGTTGGCTAAAAACAACCTGGGAAATGGGTACAAACCCGAAACAACGTGTGTTGGCTGAAGAAACAACATGGAAAATGGGTCCAAACCCAAAACAACGTGGGTTGGCTGAAGAAACAACCTGGGTTGGCTGAAGAAACAACCTGGGTTGGCTGAAGAAACAACCGGTTGGCTGAAAAACAACCTGGGAAATGGGTCCAAACCCGAAACAACGTGGGTTGGCTGAAGAAACAACATGGAAAATGGATCCAAACCCGAAACAACCTGGGTTGGCTGAAGAAACAACCTGGGTTGGCTGAAGAAACAACCTGGGTTGGCTGAAGAAACAACCAGGGGAATAGGTCCAAACTTGAAACAACGTGGGTTGGCTGAAGAAACAACATGGAAAATGGGTGAAAACCCGAAACAATGAGGGTTGGCTGAAGAAACAACATGGGTTGGCTGAAAAACAACCTGGGAAATGGGTCCAAACCCGAAACAACGTGGGTTGGCTGAAGAAACAACATGGAAAATGGGTCCAAACCCGAAACAACGTGGGTTGACTGAAGAAACAACATGGAAAATGGGTGAAAACCCGAAACAATGAGGGTTGGCTGAAGAAACAACATAGGTTGGCTGAAGAAACAACATAGGTTGGCTAAAAAACAACCTGGGAAATGGGTACAAACCCGAAACAACGTGTGTTGGCTGAAGAAACAACATGGAAAATGGGTCCAAACCCAAAACAACGTGGGTTGGCTGAAGAAACAACCTGGGTTGGCTGAAGAAACAACCTGGGTTGGCTGAAGAAACAACCTGGGTTGGCTGAAAAACAACCTGGGAAATGGGTCCAAACCCGAAACAACGTGGGTTGGCTGAAGAAACAACCTGGGTTGGCTGAAGAAACAACCTGGGGAATAGGTCCAAACTTGAAACAACGTGGGTTGGCTGAAGAAACAACATGGAAAATGGGTCCAAACCCGAAACAACGTGGGTTGACTGAAGAAACAACATGGAAAATAGGTGAAAACCCGAAACAATGAGGGTTGGCTGAAGAAACAACATAGGTTGGCTGAAGAAACAACATAGGTTGGCTAAAAACAACCTGGGAAATGGGTACAAACCCGAAACAACGTGTGTTGGCTGAAGAAACAACATGGAAAATGGGTCCAAACCCAAAACAACGTGGGTTGGCTGAAGAAACAACCTGGGTTGGCTGAAGAAACAACCTGGGTTGGCTGAAGAAACAACCTGGGTTGGCTGAAAAACAACCTGGGAAATGGGTCCAAACCCGAAACAACGTGGGTTGGCTGAAGAAACAACATGGAAAATGGATCCAAACCCGAAACAACCTGGGTTGGCTGAAGAAACAACCTGGGTTGGCTGAAGAAACAACCTGGGTTGGCTGAAGAAACAACCAGGGGAATAGGTCCAAACTTGAAACAACGTGGGTTGGCTGAAGAAACAACATGGAAAATGGGTGAAAACCCGAAACAATGAGGGTTGGCTGAAGAAACAACATGGGTTGGCTGAAAAACAACCTGGGAAATGGGTCCAAACCCGAAACAACGTGGGTTGGCTGAAGAAACAACATGGAAAATGTGTCCAAACCCGAAACAACGTGGGTTGGCTGAAGAAACAACCTGGGTTGGCTGAAGAAACAACCTGGGTTGGCTGAAGAAACAACCTGGGGAATAGGTCCAAACTTGAAACAACGTGGGTTGGCTGAAGAAACAACATGGAAAATGGGTCCAAACCCGAAACAACGTGGGTTGACTGAAGAAACAACATGGAAAATGGGTGAAAACCCGAAACAATGAGGGTTGGCTGAAGAAACAACATAGGTTGCCTGAAGAAACAACATAGGTTGGCTAAAAAACAACCTGGGAAATGGGTACAAACCCGAAACAACGTGTGTTGGCTGAAGAAACAACATGGAAAATGGGTCCAAACCCAAAACAACGTGGGTTGGCTGAAGAAACAACCTGGGTTGGCTGAAGAAACAACCTGGGTTGGCTGAAGAAACAACCTGGGTTGGCTGAAGAAACAACCTGGGTTGGCTGAAGAAACAACCTGGGTTGGCTGAAGAAACAACCTGGGTTGGCTGAAGAAACAACCTGGGTTGGCTGAAGAAACAACCTGGGTTGGCTGAAGAAACAACCTGGGTTGGCTGAAAAACAACCTGGGGAATAGGTCCAAACCCAAAACAACGTGGGTTGACTAAAGAAACAACATGGAAAATGGATCCAAACCCGAAACAACCTGTGTTGGCTGAAGAAACAACCTGGGTTGGCTGAAGAAACAACCTGGGTTGGCTGAAGAAACAACCTGGGTTGGCTGAAGAAACCTGGGTTGGCTGAAGAAACAGCCTGGGGAATAGGTCCAAACCCGAAACAACGGGGTTGGCTGAAGAAACAACATGGAAAATGGGTCGAAACCCAAAACAACGTGGGTTAGCTAAAGAAACAACATGGAAAATGGGTTCAAACCTAAAACAATGAGGGTTGGCTGAAGAAACAACATGGGTTGACTGAAAAACAACCTGGGGAATGAGTACAAACCCGAAACAACGTGTGTTGGCTGAAGAAACAACGTGGGTTCGCGGGATAAACACCCTAAAAATATTTCTAGGGGTGTTTTTAGATTCTCTATGATCGTACGAGTCGTTTGATATGCCACTCGATGGGGTTGGGATTGTTCGTAAAAAACTACCCCTACAGTGCACTTTTAGGGGTGGTTTATTGTAAATTAAGCATAATTAAATAAATGTTCTCGATTTGGGGTGGTTTGAATGGATTTTGTGTGGTTTTGAACATTTCTAACGAATTAGGGGTAGTTGGGGGTAGTGAGGGGTAGTTAGGGGTAAATAACGTATTTAGGGGTGGTTTGGGTAAGTTCGGTTAAAATGGGGATGTTTTGGGGACATTGGGGTAATTTTAAATCAATTTTTCGCATTTTTCCTCATTTAGGGGTGGTGGGGGTTGACAACAATGATTATAAAATGTTTATAAATCTAGCCCCGCCTTCTTTTCTCGGAATTCTATTTTTAGATCATAAAATCGTTTTTGGCGTTCGAAAATACCGAAATATACTCGTATTGCCGCCTTACAACCAGCCTGCGTTATGAAAGTCGATTTAAGAGTGAAAATAATCCTAAAAATAGATTTACGATTTGTTCATTTGCACCACGAAAAATTTAAATGTTCCATCGTTTGGTCTACCTGTTTTTGGTTAATACAAACGCAAATAAGGGTCATTTAGACACAAGGGGATGGATAAAAACCCATAATTGTTAATAATTACCCATTCGTTATAGTTTAGAAAAAATATACAACATAAATACATATAACTTCTCAACCGTGCCTTCCATCAAAAAGTGACAGCTTACCGAAAAGATGCACCGCCAAACGTAGAATTTAAAAAGTATTGTTGTATAATTTTAGGGGTAGTTTTGGGATAAGTTTTTTTTAGCCAGCTTTAAAGGGATGAAAAAAGTATAATTTTTCTGTCATATTTAGCTTTCCTACGTTCAAACGAGCAGTTTGATGTGCGACACGACCGGGTTCCAAAAAAAAAAAAAAACAACCCCTAAACATATAATGACATATATCTTCTAAACGGTGCGTCGTATCAAAAATTGACCCCCTACCACAAAAGTTCGTCTTGAGACGTAGAATACAAAAAGTATGAAAAACTCCATTTCAGGGGTACTTTCTAACCTAACTTCTAGGGGTTGAAAAAAATTAAATATTTTTTTACATATTCGGGTTGTCTAAGTTCGTACGAGTCGTTTGATATGCGACTCGATGGGGTTGGGATTCTTCGTAAAAAAACTACCCCAAAAAATATTTTTAGGGGTGGTTTTAGATTCTCTATGATCGTACGAGTCGTTTGATATGCCACTCGATGGGGTTGGGATTCTTCTTAAAAAACTACCCCTACAGTGCACTTTTAGGGGTGGTTTACTGTAAATTAAGCATAATTAAATAAATGATCTCGATTTGGGGTGGTTTGAATGGATTTTGTGTGGTTTTGAACATTTCTAACGAATTAGGGGTAGTTGGGGGTAGTGAGGGGTAGTTAGGGGTAAATAACGTATTTAGGGGTGGTTGGGGTAAGTTCGGTTAAAATGGGGATGTTTTGGGGACATTGGGGTAATTTTAAATCAATTTTTCGCATTTTTCCTCATTTAGGGGTGGTGGGGGTTGACAACAATGATTATAAAATGTTTATAAATCGAGCCCCGCCTCCTTTTCTCGGAATTCTATTTTTAGATCAAAAAATCGTTTTTGGCGTTCGAAAATCCCGAAATATTCTCGTATTGCCTCTTTACAACCAGCCTGCGTTATGAACGTCGATTTAAGAGTGAAAATAATGCTAAAAATAGATTTACGATTTGTTCATTTGCACAACGGAAAATTTAAATGTTCCATCGTTTGGTCTACTTGTTTTTGGTAAATACAAACGCAAATAAGGGTCATTTAGACACAAGGGGATGGTTAAAAACCCATAATTGTTAATAATTACCCATTCGTTATAGTTTAGAAAAAATATTCAACATAAATACATATAACTTCTAAACCGTGCCTTCCATCAAAAAGTGACAGCTTACCGAAAAGATGCACCGCCAAACATAGAATTCAAAAAATATTGTTGCATAATTTTAGGGGTAGTTTTGGGATAAGTTTTTTTTAGCCAGCTTTAAAGGGATGAAAAAAGTATATTTTTCTGTCATATTTAGCTTCCCTACGTTCAAACGAGCAGTTTGATGTGCGACACGACCGGGTTCCAAAAAAAAAAAAAAACAACCCCTAAACATATAATGACATATATCTTCTAAACGGTGCGTCGCATCAAAAATTGACCCCCTACCACAAAAGTTCGTCTTGAGACGTAGAATACAAAAAGTATGAAAAACTCCATTTCAGGGGTACTTTCTAACCTAACTTCTAGGGGTTGAAAAAAATTAAATATTTTTTTACATATTCGGGTTGTCTAAGTTCGTACGAGTCGTTTGATATGCGACTCGATGGGGTTGGGATTCTTCGTAAAAAAACTACCCCGAAAAATATTTTTAGGGGTGGTTTTAGATTCTCTATGATCGTACGAGTCGTTTGATATGCGACTCGATGGGGTTGGGATTCTTCGTAAAAAAACTACCCCGAAAAATATTTTTAGGGGTGGTTTTAGATTCTCTATGATCGTACGAGTCGTTTGATATGCCACTCGATGGGGTTGGGATTCTTCTTAAAAAACTACCCCTACAGTGCACTTTTAGGGGTGGTTTACTGTAAATTAAGCATAATTAAATAAATGATCTCGATTTGGGGTGGTTTGAATGGATTTTGTGTGGTTTTGAACATTTCTAACGAATTAGGGGTAGTTGGGGGTAGTGAGGGGTAGTTAGGGGTAAATAACGTATTTAGGGGTGGTTTGGGTAAGTTCGGTTAAAATGGGGATGTTTTGGGGACATTGGGGTAATTATAAATCAATTTTTCGCATTTTTCTTCATTAAGGGGTGGTGGGGGTTGACAACAATGATTATAAAATGTTTATAAATCTAACCCCGCCTTCTTTTCTCGGAATTCTATTTTTAGATCAAAAAATCGTTTTTGGCGTTCGAATATCCCGAAATATTCTCGTATTGCCTCCTTACAACCAGCCTGCGTTATGAACGTCGATTTAAGAGTGAAAATAATGCTAAACATAGATTTACGATTTGTTTATTTGCACCACGGAAAATTTAAATGTTCCATCGTTTGGTCTACTTGTTTTTGGTTAATACAAACGCAAATAAGGGTCATTTAGACACAAGGGGATGGATAAAAACCCATAATTGTTAATAATTACCCATTCGTTATAGTTTAGAAAAAATATACAACATAAATTCATATAACTTCTAAACCGTGCCTTCCATCAAAAAGTGACAGCTTACCGAAAAGATGCACCGCCAAACGTAGAATTCAAAAAGTATTGTTGTATAATTTTAGGGGTAGTTTTGGGATAAGTTTTTTTTAGCCAGCTTTAAAGGGATGAAAAAAGTATAATTTTTCTGTCATATTTAGCTTTCCTACGTTCAAACGAGCAGTTTGATGTGCCACACGACCGGGTTCCGATAATAAAAAAAAACAACCCCTAAACATATAATGACATATAACTTCTAAACGGTGCGTCGTATCAAAAATTGACCCCCTACGACAAACGTTCGTCTTGAGACGTAGAATCCAAAAAGTATGAAAAACTCCATTTCAGGGGTACTTTCTAACCTAACTCTAGGGGTTGAAAAAAATTAAATATTTTTGTACATATTCGGGTTCTCTAAGTTCGTACGAGTCGTTTGATATGCGACTCGATGGGGTTTGAATTCTTCGTAAAAAAACTACCCCTAAATAATATTTTTAGGGGTGGTTTTAGATTCTCTATGATCGTACGAGTCGTTTGATATGCGACTCGATGGGATTGAAATTCTTCGTAAAAAAACTACCCCTAAAAATATTTTTAGGGCTGGTTTTAGATTCTCTATGATCGTACGAGTCGTTTGATATGCGACTCGATGGGGTTGGAATTATTCGTAAAAAAACTACCCCGAAAAATATTTTTAGGGGTGGTTTTAGATTCTCTATGATCATACGAGTCGTTTGATATGCCACTCGATGGGGTTGGGATTCTTCTTAAAAAACTACCCCTACAGTGCACTTTTAGGGGTGGTTTACTGTAAATTAAGCATAATTAAATAAATGATCTCGATTTGGGGTGGTTTGAATGGATTTTGTGTGGTTTTGAACATTTTTAACGAATTAGGGGTAGTTGGGGGTAGTGAGGGGTAGTTAGGGGTAAATAACGTATTTAGGGGTGGTTTGGGTAAGTTCGGTTAAAATGGGGATGTTTTGGGGACATTGGGGTAATTTTAAATCAATTTTTCGCATTTTTCCTCATTTAGGGGTGGTGGGGGTTGACAACAATGATTATAAAATGTTATAAATCTAGCCCCGCCTTCTTTTCTCGGAATTCTATTTTTAGACCAGAAAATCGTTTTTGGCGTTCGAAAATCCCGAAATATTCTCGTATTGCCGCCTTACAACCAGCCTGCGTTATGAACGTCGATTTAAGAGTGAAAATAATGCTAAAGATAGATTTACGATTTGTTCATTTGCACAACGGAAAATTTAAATGTTCCATCGTTTGGTCTACTTGTTTTTGGTTAATACAAACGCAAATAAGGGTCATTTAGACACAAGGGGATGGATAAAAACCCATAATTGTTAATAATTACCCATTCGTTATAGTTTAGAAAAAATATTCATCATAAATACATATAACTTCTAAACCGTGCTTTCCATCAAAAAGTGACAGCTTACCGAAAAGATGCACCGCCAAACGTAGAATTCAAAAAATATTGCTGCATAATTTTAGGGGTAGTTTTGGGATAAGTTTTTTTTAGCCAGCTTTAAAGGGATGAAAAAAGTATATTTTTCTGCCATATTTAGCTTCCCTACGTTCAAACGAGCAGTTTGATGTGCGACACGACCGGGTTCCAAAAAAAAAAAAAACAACCCCTAAACATATAATGACATATATCTTCTAAACGGTGCGTCGCATCAAAAATTGACCCCCTACCACAAAAGTTCGTCTTGAGACGTAGAATACAAAAAGTATGAAAAACTCCATTTCAGGGGTACTTTCTAACCTAACTTCTAGGGGTTGAAAAAAATTAAATATTTTTTTACATATTCGGGTTGTCTAAGTTCGTACGAGTCGTTTGATATGCGACTCGATGGGGTTGGGATTCTTCGTAAAAAAACTACCCCGAAAAATATTTTTAGGGGTGGTTTTAGATTCTCTATGATCGTACGAGTCGTTTGATATGCCACTCGATGGGGTTGGGATTCTTCTTAAAAAACTACCCCTACAGTGCACTTTTAGGGGTGGTTTACTGTAAATTAAGCATAATTAAATAAATGATCTCGATTTGGGGTGGTTTGAATGGATTTTGTGTGGTTTTGAACATTTCTAACGAATTAGGGGTAGTTGGGGGTAGTGAGGGGTAGTTAGGGGTATATAACGTATTTAGGGGTGGTTTGGGTAAGTTCGGTTAAAATGGGGATGTTTTGGGGACATTGGGGTAATTTTAAATCAATTTTTCGCATTTTTCCTCATTTAGGGGTGGTGGGGGTTGACAACAATGATTATAAAATGTTTATAAATCGAGCCCCGCCTCCTTTTCTCGGAATTCTATTTTTAGATCAAAAAATCGTTTTTGGCGTTCGAAAATCCCGAAATATTCTCGTATTGCCTCTTTACAACCAGCCTGCGTTATGAACGTCGATTTAAGAGTGAAAATAATGCTAAAAATAGATTTACGATTTGTTCATTTGCACCACGGAAAATTTAAATGTTCCATCGTTTGGTCTACTTGTTTTTGGTTAATACAAACGCAAATAAGGGTCATTTAGACACAAGGGGATGGATAAAAACCCATAATTGTTAATAATTACCCATTCGTTATAGTTTAGAAAAAATATACAACTTAAATACATATAACTTCTAAACCGTGCCTCCCATCGAAAAATGACAGGTTACCGAAAAGATGCATCGCCAGACGTAGAATTCAAAAACTATTGTTGGATAATTTTAGGGGTTGTTTTGGAATACGTTTTTTTTAGCCAGCTTTAAAGGGATGGAAAAAATGAAAAAAATTTCATATTGCGCTTTCCTACGTTGAAACGAGTAGTTTGATGTGCGACACGACGGGGTTCCAATAAAAAATAAAAACCAACCCCTAAACATATAATGACATATAACTTCTAAACGATGCGTCGTATCAAAAATTGATTCCCAACGACAAACGTTCGTCTTGAGACGTAGAATCTAAAAAGTTTTATAAACTCGATTTTAAGGGTACTTACTAACCTAACTTCTAGGGGTTGAAGAAAAAAAAAATGTTTTTACATATTCGGGTTCTCTAAGTTCGTACGAGTCGTTTCATATGCGACTCGATGGGGTTGGGATTCCTCGTAAAAAAACTACCCCTAAATAATATTTTTAGGGGTGGTTTTAAATTTTCAATGATCGTACGAGTCGTTTGATATGCGACTCGATGGGGTTGGAATTCTTCGTTAAAAAACTACCTCTACAGTAAACTTTTAGGGGTGGTTTAGTGTATATTAAAGATAATTAAATAATTCTCTCCATTTGGGGTGGTTTGAATCGATTTTGGGTAGTTTTGAACATTTTTAACGAATTAGGGGTAGTTGGGGGTAGTGGGGGGTAGTTAGGGGTAAATACCGTATTTAGGGGTGGTTTGGGTAAATTCGCTTAAAATGTCGATGCTTTGGGGAGATTCGGGTAATTTTAAATCAATTATTCGCATATTTCGTCATTTAGGGGTAGTGGGGGTTGACAAAAATGATTATAAAATGTTTATAAATTAAGTTCCGCCTCCTTTTCTAGGAATTCTATTTTTAGATCAAAAAATCATTTTTGGCGTTCGAAAATCTAAAAATATTCTCCTATTGCGTCTTTACAACCAGCCTGCGATATGAACGTCGATTTAAGAGTGACAATAATTCTAAAAATAGATTAACGATTTGTTCATTTGCACCGCGGAAAATTTAAATGTCCCATCGTTTGGTCTACTTGTTTTTGATTAATACAAACTCAAATAAGGGTCATTTAGACACAAGGGGATGGAAAAAAACCCACAATTGTTAATAATTACCGATTCGTTATAGTTTAGAAAAAATATACAACATAAATACATATGACTTCTAAACCGTGCCTCCCATCGAAAAATGACAGGTTACCGAAAAGATGCATCGCCAGACGTAGAATTCAAAAACTATTGTTGGATAATTTTAGGGGTTGTTTTGGGATACGTTTTTTTTCCAGCTTTAAAGGGATGTGAAAAATAAAAAAAAAATTTCATATTGCGCTTTCCTACGTTGAAACGAGTAGTTTGATGTGCGACACGACGGGGTTCCGCTAAAAAATTAAAACCAACCCCTAAACATATAATGACATATAACTTCTAAACGATGCGTCGTATCAAAAATTGATTCCCAACGACAAACGTTCGTCTTGAGACGTAGAAACTAAAAAGTTTTATAAACTCGATTTTAGGGCTACTTACTAACCTAACTTCTAGGGGTTGAAGAAAAAAAAATATGTTTTTACATATTCGGGTTCTCTAAGTTCATACGAGTCGTTTCATATGCGACTCGATGGGGTTGGGATTCCTCGTAAAAAAACTACCCCTAAATAATATTTTTAGGGGTGGTTTTAAATTCTCTATGATCGTACGAGTCGTTTGATATGCGACTCGATGGGGTTGGGATTCTTCGTTAAAAAACTACCCCTACAGTAAACTTTTAGGGGTGGTTTAGTGTAAATTAAGGATAATTAAATAATGATACCCATTTAAGGTGGTTTGAATCGATTTTGGGTAGTTTTAAACATTTTTAACGAATTAGGGGTAGTTGGAGGTAGTTAGGGGTAAATAACGTATTTAGGGATGGTTTGGGTAAATTCGGTTAAAAGGGGATGTTTTGGGGACATTGGGGTAATTTTAAATCAATTATTCGCATTTTTCGTCATTTAGGGGTGGTGGGGGTTGATAAAAATATTTATAAATTAAGCTCCGCCTCCTTTTCTCGGAATTCTATTTTTAGATCATAAATTCGTTTTTGGCGTTCGAAAATCCAAAAATACTCTCCTATTGCGTCTTTACAACCAGCCTGCGTTATGAACGTCGATTTAAAAGCGAAAATAATTCTAAAAGTAGATTTACGAATTTTTACGATTACGATATTTTATTTTACAGTTAGAACACATTTTGACATAGATTAATGGCGATATAAGGTATTTTACATTTTGAAGCACTGTTAGCAAATTACAATTTTTTTTTCACATTTTTGTTGTTTCGGGTTTAGACCGATTAATTTAACTCGGGTTTCGGGTTTAGACCGATTCAGTCAAGACGGGTTGATTTTGGTTTAGACCGCTGCAGACTGCGGCTCCGTCGTGTTTCGGGTTTAGACCGATTTAGTCAAGAGAGGTTTAGACCGATTCAGTCAAGACGGGTTGATTCTGGTTTAGACCGCTGCAGACTGCGGCTCCGTCGTGTTTCGGGTTTAGACCGATTTAGTCAAGAGAGGTTTAGACCGATTCAACCAACTCGAGTTGTTTCGGGTTTAGACCGATTAATTTAACTCGAGTTTCGGGTTTAGACTGATTCAGTCAAGACAGGCTGTTTCTAGTTTAGACCGCTGCAGACTGCAGCTCCCTCATGTTTGGCTCATTCGGCTTATTTTTCTCTACAAATTTTATTTTGGTTATGAGTTCTTATTGATAAAAATTATAAAAGGTTTAGGTTTGTATGCACGTGGTCGTTGTCTTGCAAGACTCAAGTCGGTTCAAATTCTAATGACGTACGTGCTATTATTATGCCATTGCCGTCCATAAAGTATTACATCAAATGAAATCACTACTATGATAGGGCAAATTGTGCAGCGGTTCGGATTTATTTCTCTCGAAATAATTTCGGTGAAATAACATAATCATAAAAAGGTGAACGGCAATTTGAAGGATACCTTTTATACCGATTTAACATTAAGTAAAATTAATTATATTAAAGCAAGAAAAATCTGTTGGGAAAAATAATGATTACAGTTTAAAATGAAATAAGCAGATAAAAATGCGTGGCGCGCTTTCCCAAGTAATTGCAATCATCCGAATGAACACGTAAGAACAACTTTTTTGCCGAAACAGCGTCTGGTTCAACCAAGGTCAGACAAGATTTGCACAGATCGGACCGGAAATCCCAGTCGCGACGTTCGGCGAGCGTACCGGTCGACAATACCTACAAAGTATTATAATTTTTTTTATAAATGTTTGGTAGCTCAAAGAACCAATTTGTTGGAATAATTAACACAATGTTAATTTGTTTACGTTTATATTCTTATACTTCGACTCTTCTCTTAGGGGTGGTGGGGGCTGATAAAAATTATTATAAAATGTTTTTGAATTAAGCTCCGCCTCCTTTTCTCGGAATTCTATTTTTAATTCAAAAAATCGTTTTTGGCATTCGAAAATTCAAAAATATTCTCCTATTGCGTCTTTACAAGCAGCCTGCGTTATAAACGTCGATTTAAGAGCGAAAATAATTCTAAAAGTTGATTTACGATTTGTTCAGTTGCACCACGGAAAATTTAAATGTCCCATCGTTTGGTCTACTTGTTTTCGATTCGAAAAAATATACAACAAATGTAAAATCATGGACAGTCAAGAATAACACCTAGCCGAGCGCGGGGTAATGTAGTGGAGGCCCCCACCTCTCATAATTTGTCCCACCTATCGCTCGACCAGTCGACCGCACTTCGCATCTTTCCTCTCTGCCGTAAGCATCTTTCGAGCACAATAATTAATTTATGCCATGTAAGCGCGCGAGCTGGTTTGGGGAATTACAACCAAGAGTTTTGCTTCTTCGGATAAGAATCCTCCGACAACATTCCATTGAAGAACGGTAGAAGTGGGGTATTTTTTTGATATAAACAACATTTTCGTTAAAAATCTATGTGTGCGTTGCACATGCATTATACAAGTGTAATTTAACCCTATATTGACCCAAAGCCGCCAATAATGTCTGGTCCCGAAATTAATCATAACCGAAGAAATGCATTTGCAAATTCGGTCGAATTATCGCCGCCTTTGGCCAAATGTTCGGCCTCCGTCAAGTTTGTCGTCGCCGAAATTGAAGAGGCACGCACTGAAGGTCAAGCGCTATTATAATCACAACCGAAAACGACACGTTCGTGCATTTACATGTCAGAATTAGATAAAATTCATTGTCGAATAATCCTAAAAAATTAAGGGTAATAATGAACTAATGCAGAAGAATGGTGATGGTGTGCTTTAAGGTCCACCATGGAATTACACATGCGATAAATTATCCCTTATAAAACTAATTCGTCGCATTTGTTCGTGAATGGAATAATTTGCATTTAATTCACTTGAATTAGTAAGATGTATACCGAAAAATTTTGTAGCACGTTCAATAAAAGTTTTTAATTTACCATTGAGATCATCATCTGAACATCAATTAGAATGTCAACAATCTTATAACAAATATTACGGTTTTTTTAAACGTATTTTAATTTAACGAAAGTTTGAACTTGTAAACAATACAACGAATACGCAGTGGCAAGCTTACAATAAAAGGTTAAATTAATTAAAACTTATTTTTATTTTATTTATTCTCAAGAAATTTCTCTCTTTTTCTCTCACGGTATCCAACCAATAATAAATAGTTTTTTGATAATAATTAAGTATTATTATTTATGCTGGGTGGAATATGAAAAACCTTTGGTGCTGTAACTTTCTTCCATTACTGAAAAAAATGTCTAAACCGAATAAAAATAATAATAGTTTCATTTGAAAATCAAATGTTGGTTGCCGTCTGTCGAATGAATGAACGAGAATTAAAAAAAACTAGGCCGTTGCAAATTGTATTGTTTTTAAAACGATTTCGTTTAAGGTATCATTTATTAAAATCGAATAACAAATAAGAAAGTTACCGCAGCAAAGGTTTTTCATATTCCACCCTGAATAATATTTATATTAAGGTGGGAAATTTTGGAAATGATCCATAACCTCCCCGAAGAAATGCATTTGCAAATTAGGTCGATTCATCGATCTTTGGTCAAATTATCGGCCTCCGTCAAGTTTTTGTCGTCGCCGATATTGAAGAAGCACGCACTGAAGGTCAAACGCTATTATAATCCCAACAGCAAACGACACGTCGTGCATTTACATGTCAGAATTAGATAAAATTCATTGTCGAATAATCCTAAAAAATTAAGGGTAATAATGAACTAATGCAGTGTGGTGATGGTCTGCTTTAAGGTCCACCATGGAATTACACATGCGATAAATTATCCCTTATAAAACTAATTCGTCGCATTTGTTCGTGAATGGAATAATTTGCATTTAATTCACTTGAATTGGTAAGATTTATACCGCTAAATTTTGTAGCACGTTCAATAAAAGTTTTTAATTTACCATTGAGATAAAAATCTGATATTCGGTAACTTGCAATGGTCGACCTTAGGAAATGAAAGCAAAATATGTATATTGTTGTGCCACTTCCGGTTTAACCGGAATTGAAAGCAACTTTCCCAATTTAAATAGCACCCTGTATTCCTTATTTCATATTCTTGTCTGCCTTTTTATTCTGATTCCTGTATACTTGGGTTGTCGATACTTTGCTCTGACAGTTTAGGAATTATGAATTTTTTTATCTTTGAAATATTAATTTCATGACTACTCTAAAAATTATAATGGGAAAACGGTTTGGACCTAAGAAGCGAAACTTGGAGAATCAAAAGTAGAAAGTTAGAACAAATTTTCGATCTGACTTGCTTGAGAAAAAACAGTGTCATTGCCACTTTGATCATTGATTTTTTAAATTTGGATACCACAAATCGATACAGAAGCAAATTTTAGATGAAGACACAATTCACTTTTATGTAAGCATAAATGAAAATGAAAAATGAAATGAAACTTTCGCAAGGTGTAATTGGTAGAAAATTTAAATATTTTAATGATGATGATGAGAATGATCAATAATCAGGACAGTAAATTCCTCACTGGTAGGCAAAATTTTCATTCATTGTTTCTCTATTGCAATTGTGGACAAGTTGATTAAGTGAGTTTCGCAAATTCAAATTCGACTAAGTGTTTTAATTCTTTTTAAAATGGGAAAAACTTATTGGTGCAGACGTAGTAGGCAAAACTAGCAAAACAAAAAGCGTAATATTAATATTTCGCTGTCTTTAAACCCTTCGCCGAATATTGAAGCAGACCGTAGTTATGCGAAAACCTTATCCAAATTTTTAAGATAAGATAAGTGCCATATGTTTCCTGGTGGCCATTTTCCGGATGTTTTATTTCATGTTTAATCAGAACTAACCTCTTCACGATGGAATATAAATATTGGCTTAATTTAAAAAAAAACAGTTGTTGAGACAACCTTTACAATTAGTAATTTATTGCAGTACGTAGGTATTTGCCGTGGGCAATGAAATAATGCACATGCCGCGGATTTAGTAACGTGCAAAAAGAGCATTACAGGACACATTGGCACGGGATTTACCAATCCGAGCCGATCATTCAGGGATGTCTAGCCATATCTGGCACGAACCTGCGACCATGAGACTCATCGGCAACTAAACGAAGTAGAATAACACAAAAAAATTTCGGTAGTAATATTTGAAAATGAATTATCAATCAAAATCTTCCATTTGATTGTGCTATTTATAAATGCTTTGTCGTATTATATATTTACTAAAATATCAATAATTATCTGCACATAAAATATATTATGTTTCGATTAATAGACGTTATTCTGAATATTAAATATGCTGATACCAATCTTGATTCTTTTCCACTGGTAGAGAAGCCTCAAAAGTGTGATTTCTGTTTGCATTTTCTTATTAAAAGCTGGAACCCATGGAGATTCATGAAATGCCGTTTCTCTCTCGGCATATTATGTTTCACTTAGCTGTGCACAATCTGCCGCGATTTAAAAGGTGACTGTTCATGAAATGACCAATATTCATTATTATGCACGACAGATTGTGTAAGATAAGATCTAGATTGGATTAGATGCTAAAAGAACTTTGTTTTAAATAATTTTATTTCAATGCCGAGATAATAATTTCACGAAGAAACTAGGGAGAATGTGTAAAATAAAGAATATACATAATATGCCGGCAGTTCATGTATTGCCTAGACTTTTCATGAAATGACGTGCTTCACTAAGAGACTACGACATATGTATTCATTTCGCTCGTTGCGCTTGTATTTGTCGCCTTCAGTTGTTGCAGTTGTGAAGTGAGGCAATTTGAATAGTATTTTATTTTAGCTGCAATTAGGTCATAATCGATTTTTCGTTGCAATTCTTTTGATTTTCTGCTCGATATTTAAACTCATCACCTGACATAACTTCATTTTATGTTATCTCTTCTGGCAAAACGCACATAACTTTTTATCAAATTAATTAGCAGAGCGACAAGTACGAGAAACTGATGTGGTTATGTATGCAGTATCGGGATCGAGATGCGTAGCGTTTGTGGAATGTTTTTTCTTGTATACAGAAATATTTTTAGAAATAGTGAAACTACTGTAGCAATTTTTATGCCAATAAAGTTTCGGACTTTGTTCTATTTCATTTAAATTGGCAAACAATTTGTTGAGATTTGACGATAAATCATTTCCCTTAGTGATTCCATTTCTGAGTTTAATACTTTCAATAAACTTGGTTTTCGATCTTGCGGACGATGCCAGTAAGTTACTGCCTGGTTCACATATAAAACACTTGGCCAGACCTAGTCGATTTGGTAACGTCTTACTTTTTTTTTGGTAACTTTAATTTGAACTAGTGTTGCGCGCAAGATCTTCATATCGGCCAAAATCATCAATAAGCGCTATTGAAAATTGTCAACTTACATTATTACTATGGAATTGGTATTTCTTAATTACGTTAATCAATAATAACTCTCTCAAATAATTAGTCTGAGGGTATAACCCAGTGGCGGCAGGGGCTAAAGGACACAGGGGCAGGTGCCCACTGATGCTAGCGAAATAAATAATCTTTTTTATATTTTTTTTATTTTTTTTGGTTTTTATTAATTTGATTAATTAGATTAATTGTGTTTTGTCTATACGCGTGATCGCTACAAAGCACTGGAGACGATATCACGCGGCTCGTGGGGTGTGGAGTTGACGCGTGAAGGATACACAAAGTCTCGTTTTTGTTGTTTAATTGAGCATCTGCTAGTCACGTTTAAATGTTCACAAATTTACTATACATAATCACTCTACAGAATCTCGTTGAATCTCACGATAGAATCACTTTACAGAATCTCACGTTTACATAATCACACAGAGAGTTTAGTTTACTTAATCACACGAAGATGATCGCACAGAATTTAGTTTACATATCACCTCTAAATTAGGGAGACAGGCCTTTTTATGCCTGTCATCCCTCTCACATTTCTTGAGGGTGGTGGAGCTCCCTCTTACAACCCACCAAGGTGGGACAGGACCGTACAAATTGTTTGAAAACCAAAACAAATTAAAAAGTAAAATCTAGGTTAACTGCAACTAGCAACATTTACTACTTATTAATAGTTCAAATTGTTTTATGGTTATGGAAGCCAATCTCGTATTTTTTTAATCAGATCACAGAAAAGTTAGACATCGCGATGTTAAGCTGAACGAATACCAAAACAATAAGAAACTTTTTACCAGCGAGCTATAAGCGTTACAGTCGCCCATTTAAGTCTCGTCCTTTTTTTACTATATTTTTACTAGACGTCAGCAGCAATCTGCAATAGCGGTGGATAAGGGATTCTCGAAATGTAAATACACAAAATACACAAAATATGGCAAACACACCTCGAATATCTTTGAAGCTATATTATTTTCTTCAAAATTACACATCCGAATGCTATCTCTTATTTCCTCATTTTCTCTCGGGCGTGAGTGAAATATCCTGTATTTATTTTTACAAAAATTTTAAACAATTATACCGAGACATTTTTTAACTCACAACATATTCAATTTAAATAATCAAATAATCAATCCATTGCAAAATTTTCGACATGGCATAATTGCATTTGTTTTTTTCTGTTTTTTTTTTTTAATTTGAATTAGGTATACATTCTTTTAATTAATTGTATCACAATACTAATACAAACTCCACAATTTCTTTTATTGTCAGATCAGGTTTTAGGCTATTTGCTAAAGTTATGTTCATTTTCTACGTGGTCTAATCTTTCTACATCATTTGCTACGACTTGTTCTTTTGTTACTTTTGGTGCAATTATTCTAGAAGCATTGGCTTTAGTTGGTTTGATAAGTTCTACATGCTCTCCAAAATATTGTAAATCGTTATTTATAAGAACGCGATGATCGGAATTGACATCTTCACCGAATTCCAGAAATTTGGCCATATGTAGTTGTAGTTTCATATCCTTTTTCCATCGGAAAACCCTTACTTAGTTCGCTGGCATTCTGTCAACTAAATTTTGACATTCTAATTGATGTTTAGATGATGATCTCAATGGTAAATTAAAAACTTTTATTGAACGTGCTACAAAATTTATCGGTATACATCTTACCAAGTGAATTAAATGCAAATTATTCCATTCACGAACAAATGCGACGAATTAGTTTTATAAGGGATAATTTTTCGCATGTGTAATTCCATGGTGGACCTTAAAGTACCCCATCACCATTCTGCATTAGTTCATTATTACCCTTAATTTTTTAGGATTATTCGACAATGAATTTTATCTAATTCTGACATATAAATGCACGAACGTGTCGTTTTCTGTTGTGATTATAATAGCGCTTGACCTTCAGTGCGTGCCTCTTCAATTTCGGCGACGACAAATTTGACGGAGGCCGAACATTTGGCCAAAAGTCGGCGATAATTCGACCGAATTTGCAAATGCATTTCTTCGGTTATGATTCATTTCCGGACCAGACATTATTGGCGTCTTTTAAATATTTGTTATAAGATTGTTGACATTCTAATTGATGTTTAGAGATTAATAAGTGGATTAATTGTTGCAAACGCAGCGGACGTTGTTGCGTCACTTTATGATTAGTTTGTGTGCTATATTAATTACGCATATTTTATTAAGGCTCACAAGTGTGTATCGAAATGCGGACGGGGATTCCGGGGTTGCTATTAATGATAGGAAAGACTTGGGAGGCTGAGGTCATTGAACTCTTTACACGAAATAAATTCTACCTTCGGTTTCAAACACTTTAAATGACTAGCCGAGAACTGCGAATTCAAAGTGGCGGCCTCCAAACAAACACTCTCATTGGTTAAAAATGAAATGCTGATAACGCAGCGACACGGCAAGTTTCATTCAACGGTGGACGCCGGTTCCCGCATGGACAAGACATTTCAAAAATAGGGTTTATCACCGGTGAACTTACGCATGCGAACTTTTCGCTGAATGTTCAATGTAATGTAATGTAAAATTCGAGGCTTGGTTGCAATTCCCTGAAGCAGTTCGCGCGCTTACTCGCCATAAATTAATTATTTTGTTCGAAACGTGCTTACAGGACAAAGGAAAGGTGCGAAGTGCGGTCGACTGGTCGAGCGATAGGTGGGAAATTATGAGAGGTGGGGGCCTCCACTACATTACCCCGCGCTCGGCTAGGTGTTATCACAGTACAGAAGGTTCACTCTCCGATTTTTGTGTTCCAAGGCCAGTTCGACTCTAGGCTACATGCGCTGTAGATTTTGGCTCATAACCGCATATAACCTCAAATCGTATTTGATCACATTGTGTTATTTACTCTTGCTATTTGGGTTTTTCGGTATTATTGTTGCAAAATGCATATTTGTTGTGTTTCGGGGTGCTTGAACAATGACTTAAGATATGCACCACAATACAGTTTTTTTCGATTTCCACTCGATATTAGTCGGTAAGTAATGGGTTGTTTATAGCATCGTTTTGGGTTAGATTAGCAGTAAATTACGTTGGTATAATAGCAGTGGATATTTTGCAGGTGTAAGATGTGGCAGAGCTTACCTCAATTACGTCGAAGCAAAGATTTAACTGCAGCAGAGTGTTACAAGCGACTACGTGTTTGCAGCTAACATTTTTCTGCAGAACAATTTTCAAGCATAGGTAGACACCGACTTAAGAAGTACGCTATTCCAAATGTGTTTCCACAAGCAGATGGTGAGTTTCATGATATATAGATTCATAAATATAGACCTGCAAAGTTTCTCCAGATGCAGTTCCATCCACTTCGTACACACCAGAAACACAAGAAGTTCACTCTGGGGCTGTACAGGACAGTGTAACGCAAACAGTTGCTAGATTAAGTGCTTCAACACCACGAAAAGTGGCTTTGAAAAAACGTTTGAAGGGTGTTCGGTCCCAGTGAACTGGTACCGGATTGTCTGGTCCCTTTCATAAAGTTTATTACTTATAAGCAATTAGGGTAGGCGGCATCGATAGAAATTTAGTGTAAATAGCCAATTTTCTTTGTGTAAGTTTAAGACGAGCTTCCTGTCCGTCTAATTTGAAGGTGCCGACAAACAACACCGAGCCGCACTTAGGCTGGGGATTTCCAGTGGGTTGTGTGGTTTTACCCCCGGTTGTTGTCAGGTGACCATTATTGGACGGAAGGGGGTTCGGGCTTAAAAGGCCTTGACATGGCCCATTTTATTGAGTTTTGATGGTTGTTTGAGTTTGAGTTTGTGTCAGAGTTAAAGGTTTCTTCTTGTAAGTCGATCAGTGAAGTGGTCCTGGTCACTTACAATCGTGTTCTTGTCAATAGAGTTTTACTGCGAGTTGAATCAGTTGAAGTGTTCCTGATTACTCGCAATTGTGTGTAAATAAATTGTTGAGTTTTAAACGTCTTTTGACCATCATCTCCGTGTTGCTGGTGCACTACCACCAGCTGGTCCTTCGAGTGTGTGTTTTGTTCTTCTACACCATTAACGTCAGTCACACGAGATTCTGCCGTGTTGATTGCACAAAGGGTTTGCAAAGGAAGCTACGATTTTCGGAATGTAGTGTATCAGAAAGAAGTGAGCTTACAAAGAGTGACATTATGGTATTCATATCGGAACATTATCCTACAATTGCGACCTTTATAAACACCCAAATTGAGCTTCTAAGTAAAGCTCCAAAAGGGGCACGATATTCAAGCGAATTTAAACAATTCGCACTTACTATATATTTTATGGGCCCTAAAGTTTACAAATTTTTGCAGACCACATTCCGTCTTCTTTTTAAATCCACTCTAAATAGAATCACTAGCAAGTGGGAAATCGGCGCAGGTTTTTCAGACTTTGTGATGGAAGTAATAAGGCTGAAAACGGATCTACTTGATAAGAATTCAAAGGATTGCACAATCTGCATAGATGAAATGTCTCTGAAAACATTTTTATATTATAATATAGGGACGGATGAAATTATTGGTTTTCATCACACTGGTAAAGAGAAGGAATATTTCCCAGAGGTATCAACAGTGACTGGAAACAACCACTAGCATATTTTTTTTTAAATTCCACTTGTTCTGTAGTTGACTTAAAAAACATTCTTGATGATGGTATTTCTCGTCTATTGAAAATAGGTCTGAATGTTTTGAGTGTTGTATCTGATCAGGGGTCAAATTTAGTAAAATTTACAAACTCCATAGGTGTTACCGCAGAAAGGCCATATTTTTATGTCAATACTCATAGAATATTATATATATTTGACGTTCCGCACTTGTTAAAATCGACGCGTAATAACTTTTTTACTCCTCGGAGCATTCACTACACCCCCGCTAATGAAACTTCAAATGGAACACGGTCCAAAATCGTTATAATTTGTGAATATTATAGTGAATATATTTTTTAACATACATTTTGTACTTTTAATAAAATATAACATTTGATGCAATGTTTATTTCTTCGGTGACCCTTCCGCGCCTACGCCTATGAGTTTTAGGACGCTACTGGCGACGCCAGGCCACATGCGCGAAACCGATTTGGAACACCGACATCAAAGGTGCCGACGCGGAGTGAACCTACTGATTCCTTCTGTACTGTGGTGTTATTCTTGACTGTCCATAATTGTACATACATATAATTTCTAAACCGTGCCTCCCATCGAAAAATGACAGGTTACCGAAAAGATGCATCGCCAAACGTAGAATTCAAAAACTATTGTTGGATAATTTTAGGGGTAGTTCTGGGATAATTTTTTTTATAGCTTCAAAGGGATGAAAAAAGTATAATTTTTCTTTCATATTTAGCTTCCCTACGTTCAAACGAGCAGTCTGATCTACGACACGACCGGGTTCCGGTAAATAAAAAATCCAAACCCACTTCCGAATTATGACCTTTTTTCAAATCATTGACCTGACTTTTCATCCCAAAAATTTTTTTTTTATTTTCGACGATTTTTCCCATCATTTTTCCATCTTTCACTTTTCCCTCCCCCTCTTAGTTTTCGAGATATTTCCCATTTTCCTTCAAAGATTTCCATTTTGAAACGAGAGAGTCGGCATTCTCTAACCGTCCTTGCATAGACAAGAGAGAGAATAGATGGTCCACTCTCCCTATTCTTTCTAAAGATTGTTTATAGTGTCATTTCTGTTGGGATCTCGTAAAAGTTTCGTTCAAAGATCCATATGAGTACAGAAACCTGTACAGTTCAAGAGCGCGCAATTTAATATTTTCGGGGTTTTTGGTTTTTAATATTTTCATTGATTATTATTAAAACAATGTACATTTAAAACTGCTTTATTTATAAATTCACCAAAATAAAATTACATAACATCGAACAAACACAACACCGTTTCATTTTTATAAATGAAATGATTGTCCGAAATACATTAAACACTAAACTAAAAAACACTATTTATTAATTATAAAACTATATTATTAAAATATATACAAATCAAACACCCGGACAAAAGAAAAATCAAATTAGACGCTGCCAGTTCACAACGCTAATTCGAAGGTTCGATAAAACGAAGTCGTAACAAAACCAGGCGAAAATGCTGAATTCGAATTCTCCAAACAGTGCAAATGTGTGTGCGATAGTCAGTTTCCTGCAGTCAGCAATCATAGATTATAGGGAATCTGGGTTGGTAGCAAATTAAAGTTGACCACACTGCGTGAACCAGCAGTTCTTGGTGCCATCTGTTGGGATCTCCTGTAAGCTTCTTTTATTTACAAAGATAGCATAGAGTGCGCACCCCATGCTTCCTTTCTCTGGTCTCTGGTTTGCGATGTTCAGCAAGTCAAGTGGATCGGAAAAACGCAACTTAAACGGCGAGGATGGGCGGCCGCAGAAGAAACCACTATCTGAGAGGGACGCCTTCATCAAACAGTTAGTTCGGGAGCAGAAGAACACCAAAGTCAACTTAGACGAGTGAGTATTGACGTGATCTTGGCCCGATGTTGAACAAAAATTACAAAGAAATGGCGAACTTCGATGTGTCAACGACCAACATTTGCGTAACGTTTACCTACCCTTCTAGCCAGTTATCGACAAAATGTCGCTTCTACAAGTCGACGGAGATTATCTCCGTAACGGAATACGCTGCCGGCTCGAGCAGCTTGCAAGATTTTGCTAATGTTATGAAATACGCAGACGACGTGGAAAGACTAAAATCGAGCGGTTTAACGGCGGACGATATCGAACTCCTCGACGCCCACAATAACGGTGAAGAGTATTTACGCCGTAAATACAAGAATTTGAACGATGGGGTGTTGAAACGGCGTCTTGGAAGGATTTTCCAGTTGCTGAACACTAGCGTCGATGACCGCATGTAAGTTGGAATCGTGTCTTTCCAGATGATATCATTTCATTACAGCAAACCCAGCATTGGTCGCCTTAAGGGGGAACTGATTTTATCCACCAAATCTGAAAGTAATGAAACGAGACCGATGAAATTCGCCTTGAGGAACCAGAAGAGCTGTACATGTATTGACACACGTCCTACAGATGAAATCCCACATTCAAAGACGGTGAATCTTTGCAAGATCCGGCGGAAAGCGAGAGCCTTAGCAAGACGAGCGGCTTCTGATGCCGCGACCGAACTGGATTCGGACATCAAAACGAGTTCGCTGGTTGGATCGAAATGGGACATCGAAACGGCCGAAAGCGGACCCGTGCAACTTAACAAAGTGTATACGTGCAAATCTCGCAACTATTACACAGTTAGAGACGGGAGAATTGTAAACGTTTCTGACAAGGTAATCGATGGTAAAGCGAGCGATGAAAATAAAACAGTGAGAGGTAAATTGAGTCGTGAGGAAATAAGGAAATTACCAAAATTTGGAAACTACGGACGAGGTGTACCCGCAAAGACGTTGTTCGTGAAAAATTTAGCCGGTAGCGTAAATAGCAAAGACTTGAAGCAACTCATGGATGCGGAATCTAACAAGATTTTGTCGATAAGGGTGATGAAGGGTCGAATGAAAGGACAGGCCTTTGTGGACACTACTGGTGAGAGTAGCGTTTGAAATTAATATGAGACCGGAACCTGTTTGTAGACACGAACGTGGCCGCGGAGATCCTAAACAAATACAATGGAATAGTGCTGATGAATCGACCCGTGATCATACAATTCGGAAAAGCAAAGCCCTAGAGATACGTTTATTGATACTGCCAAACACAAAACTACAAACTTTGCAGCGCAATAAAAACCCATTTCATGAAATCCTAAACATCTATTCGCCCTCTTTCTTCTCCTTGTCGCCGGGCTGAGCGTCCAGACTGGATTCTGCAAGGAGGTCGATTAACGGCTATCACCGCGCGACATCTTCTTACCGAGTTTGCTTTCTTCAGTCGATTTCTGATGCGCCGCGTCCTCTGGAGTGGGCTGGACCCTTTCGGCCTCGGCCGGTGCGGGTCCGCCATACATGGGCGGTGTTCCCTCCGAAGGTGGAGGTTGTGTGCCCGCGTCCGGTGCAGGATACAAATGCGGTGGCCGATTCATGTGCGGATACTGCGCGTATGGCTGATGATAGTAAGAATGCGGAGGAGGTGGATACTGTGGCGAGTAAGGTTGATGGTAGCCCTGCGGTTGAGGATAACCATATGGGGGATGTGGCGGACGTGGAGGAAGCGGAACGCTTTGCGGATTGGTTTGGGAGTACTGCTGATAGGGTGGTCCCGGAGGCATCATGTTCGGCTGCGGCGGGATGGCATGCATGTGGTGGGGCACGTGCGGGGGATGGTGATGGGGCATGGGGGGTTGGTTGGTCGGTGGAGGAAGACCGTGCGGAGGCATGTGGGGCGGTGGTGGGTCGGGCACTGTGACTTGCTCCTGCTGCTTATGGTCGCGAGTTTCGTTCGGTTTGGATTCCTGTGGAGTGCCGTTCGGCGGCGGCGGCAGCGGCGGGTTCACGGGTGGACTGGAGGCGTCGCACGAGGGCGGCGGCTTCTCGTCATGATGCTGCTGCTGCTGCTGCTCCATCGGCTGGGCGTGAACGCGACAATGATAACACAAAACAAGAACGGAGCTCTTAAACTCTATTAAAAATTAATGTAAAATAGGATGGTCAACATTTTTAAGCGACATAACTAAGCGAAAACACAACACCAAACCTAGCCGAATTCGGGGATGCGGCACACTCAAATAAACGAAAATACTTACTGGGCATCACTACGATGGAAATAGACAACGAATCATTCGCAAATGAAAAAAATCGAAAGAGTCAAGCTCAACCGTCTTTATTTACAATATACTTCGTGTTAATAAATAAGTATAACAACGATCGACTAAAATTAATCGTAACTTGAGGAACGAACGAAGAACAAATTATGATCGGGCCGTGCAGGTCAGGTCAAAGATACAAATTAGGGAGGAGTATATGGAGAAGTGATGAGGAGAGAAAAGCTAGAGATTCCAGTACCGTCATTTTAACCATAAACGCAATTCTAATTTGCGCCAGCATAAAACACTTTTCAGAATTATTATTATTCGATATTTCCGAAAAAAACCTGTTTCTATTTGAAAATCTGTTTAAAACGTGCTTGTCCGGGATAAGCGGAGTGGGGAGGTGATATTACTCTATACTACTTATAATTACTGGGAGAAATTTTTCAGTCGAAAAAGATTAATTATTGGAGAGAGGTGTCGACGGTTTTGATGATCGTTGAAATCTGTTTGAAAATTTTTCCGATTTTTTTCCATTAAACAAAGTCGAAGTGTAATTTGGAACAATACAAAAAGGTGATTCAGGAATATCGCAAAAAAACTGATTAACTCGGATTTAAACGATTTCAAATAGATCCTTTTGAAAATATAGCACCGTAAACGCCGCCCCCCACGTTTTCCGGACTGTGCATTGCACGTTCTTGCATTAGGTCAACTACGACCATCCGTAGAGACCTTTAAGATATTTTTTGCATTGACGTTGTTTTTATTTGGTTATAATCATTTCACTGGGACCGAAAGGGTTAATGACATAAACTGTTATTACTGCGCTATTGCAGCGGGACAAAAAAATGTATCAGTATCTTGAAAAGCGTAAGAAATCAAGATCGAGCGGATGAACGAGAGGACGTTTCTTGTGGTTTCAAAGATTCTCACATTTTATGCATCCAACTAAACTGATGACCATCCCATTTGAAAATGCGCCAAACTGCTAAATCTAGACAATATTTTTAATATCGATCTCGCATTCAATAAACGGACATTTTATCAACTAGCACACTACCTCCGACTGCGCCTGTCCACTCTCGTGCCGCTCGCTCCCCTCGTTTGGACTCACGTTTCCGTTCTCTTCAACTTTCGCCTTCTGTTCCTCCCAACTCTTCATTCTCTCCTTTTTTAACACATCATACTGCCGCTCCACCATCTTCTGGAACGCCTCCTCGTCCACGGCCGGCTTGCAGTGCTGCCTCATACCGCGTCATAACACGGCGCACCTCTCATTGCAACTCACCTTCTTCAGTTCCTCCTGGAACTGTTCGCTGCTCTCCACGAACTTCCTCTTCTTGGCCTCGAACCGTTCCTCGATTTGTTGAAGTTCTGCTTCCAGTTTTTTCTGGTGCATCGTCAACGACTGCACCTGACGCTTCAGCACCTGCATCCGACCCGTCGTCACGACTGAACGCACGTCCGGCACGACTGTGTCCGAGAAGATCTCGTTGATGAGACGATGGTTACGGAGGAAGCGCGCATAGGCTACATGTTTCACCGAGTAGCCGTCGTCCTGGTCTGAAAAGAACGCTCACGAAAATTGACGAAGGTGAAGAGGCGGACGTACCGTCTTCATCTTCGGCGGCTTGAATCTCGATGCGACGATCGGCGGCTTGCTGTTTGGCCGATGAGCTGCTGCGGTCGTGCGAGTCGCTCTCTGTACCTTAAAAAAATACTGCTCTTCTCACCGTTCGTGTTATTCCACAAGCACTACCTCTATTTTTAGCAGCGATGAACGCCAAGTAGGCCGGTGAGTTGTGGTAGGTTTTAAGCGTCTTCTCGTACTCCAACTACAAAACACTTTACTTGTAAAATAAATATAAATATAGAACGAGAAACGTTTCTAAACTATCTGCATCCAGTTCCGCTGTATATTATTAAAACGACGATACATCAACGAAACATAGATCAGACCTTATAATATCGTCCTACAAACTCATTAATTACACTTTACATTTGCTGCATCTGAGAGCTTTTAAAGACTAACTGTTGGGAGACGGTCGAGTCCTTGCAAAGTGTGTGGGTACAGTTAAGCTAAAATCTCGATATCGAAATACGATGAATTCAAACCGAGATTAGTGCATTTTTTTTGTAGTTAATGAGACTGTTTTCACATAGGGAATTGCATCGAAATTTTGAAACAATGGAATCATTGTGATATTATTGCATCCACCAGAGACGCGTAAAAAATAATTTTAAAGTTAAGATTTAAAAAAATTAAAGCTGGAGAAAATCATAAGTGAAAGTTCTAATATTGATTTACACTTTAATTGGCATATTCCTTGTTCTGTTGTCGTGTCAGGAGTTTTTAGCGTTTTACAAAGAATGACGCGGCTGTAGCGAGTTCGACGACGCCTCCATCATTTTGTCCTACTAGCTTACATATCAGCGTTGAGTTTTGAGCATTGAACACGATCATTTCTCACCTTTTCGCTCTCGTACTCCTCGACGTATTCATTCTTCTCGTCCTCCGGCAGATCCCGCCACATCTGCCCGATGATCTTTCCGATCTCCCATAGTTTCAGATCGGGATTTTGGGCCTTTACCGTGTCCCACACCTTCCTGCTGTAGCGCATGTAAGGCATGAGAGGCTTCTCCGGCGCTTTCGGCGGTTTCGGTGTCCGTCCATCGTTCTAAACAATCCCGTTCGAATCACAAACCCAACACAAATCCACACTCACGTAATTATAATAGTAATAGTTAGTGCCGTAGTTCTGGCCATAGTTAACGTTGCAATATGTGTAGTTCGTGTGGCGATACATGACGACAAAGTCATGTTTTCAGATAAGTCTTATTTGATATTTGTATTGAGATAAACGCCGAATTATCAGGAGATAACACAAAACGCGGGGTCCACTTACCGCCGAGCTTTTGCCCACTTTCTGCGGTAGGAATCCAGGGTGGCCGTTGGGCGTCGTCACAAACGGGCTCGTCTCTTTCTGTAAAAATAACTGTGCGATTTATTGACCTGAGTTTGTCTTCGCTTGCGTAAACACACATTCAATATACAGGTTGTCCTAGAGTTGCGAAAAAGCTCCAACTTGTTTGTTATTAAAGATATAAACTTTTCCTTTTTTTATGTGTTCTCACTACTAGCAACCAAGAAAAAATTATAACAACGTTCATTTTTAAATTCATTCACCAATTATGAGAAGGATGAAACACGCGCGCTATTATGATACTTACACTGCCTCCGGAACCCGAACCGCCTGACGGTCTTAAACGTTCTAGAAAAAGAAGAAGTTTACATTATTCAGAGCGTACAGGATGTCGCACGACGATGGCCCATTTAACCAGATAAAAAAAAGGAAAACCGAGCGAAATGAAACTGCACATGCAACATATATTGTGTTGTTGAAAATGTTTTTACGACTCCATCGACTTCGTTATTTTAAGTACATACAACCATTTTTGTGTTATTTGCCGATTAAAATTTTACGTCAAGTATTATACGATTTTTTGGATTTTTTAAAATTTAGTATGGCTATGTGGTAGTAGCATTTAAAAGGTAATTATCAATGAACCGTAAAATACATATCGACGAATCTTGGTCAGCAGTTTAATATAGTATTGAGCTTCTGGGTTAGCAACTAAACATTTTCGAAAATGCTCCAAAAGAAGAAAGAGCAGCCACATCTCCAAAAATTAAAAATGAAGACATAACGAGCATTTATAAATAACGTGGGTGCAAAAAAATTTCAGCTCGCTCGCATCTTCCATTCTCTTCGTCCGGCCTAAGTACGATACAAAGACGAAGTCGTGCACAGAAATGGTTAAAATGTCGACAATACTCACCTTCCGGTTAGAAATTACAAAAATAAAATATTAAAAATACAATACACACAGATAACCTGGTTAAAGAGTGCAGCGCTACTGAATGTAAAAAAGCTCTCCTCACAATCTACTTCAACTTCAAGGATGATGACGGACGGAACGATTTAACAATGCAGACACAACTGGCGGGTAGTAATAAAACATAAAGAAGACGCGGCGATTATCAAATCAGTCCCAGAAAACGGATGGGGAAATGAAGCGAAGCGGACGTCGGATGAAAAGGTGAGAAATCAAAACGTGTTAATAAAACGAAGTTGCAGTTACCTTTCAATATGTTGAAAGTCATGGGCACGCCTGCCGACAGCAAATCTGAACAACAAACACAAACAAAGCATATCATCAGCACTAGTCTACAAAAAAGTACGAGACCATGGTTTAGGCGCCGAGGCGACGTTTAAACCATGGCAGGCTTGAAACCGAATCGTCAAACATGCGATTAACTTATAGACTCAAACGCTAATCGATCACTTCAACTTAAATAAATTAACAAAAACAGCGTCTTAAAATACTCATGCGAACGGCAAGCTTCGAAAGATTCTTTTTACTCTTATACGTCTCAACTAGTCATTACTGGAAATTCTACTTCGCGAAAGATGTTCCGTTTAGAATGCAAACTCAAAGTCTTACGGTTGGTCTGGGGACTCGGCATTTGCATCGCCACTTGTTTATAATTGGCTGGAAGAGCCATTTTTACACTCAGTAAGAGTCACTTCACACACTAATAGCGATTAATCAGATCTGTATGGGCAGAGATTCGCACAATTTCACATTTTAGCGTCTTGGACGTCAGGTAATGGTTGAATGGAAATCTCTATATGTGTCGGCGTCATTCCTTCATTCGAGGTTAAATTTTTGACAGCTTCTACAGGAATCTACATATTAAACTAATTCCTAATTTCAATTTTTACGAGAATCTGAAATTTCGTAACAATTGGGTTTGAGTCACCGCAACTGATGTGACTTTTGGCGTAGACAACCGAGGTTCATAAGATAGAGGACACTGTAAAGTGTTATAGAGGATAGGTTTGAGCGCCCTCTGTAATCAATGTTTGTGAATTATGGAAGCAAATTTGCCAACTAAATCCATCGGATGATGTACATACATACTTAAATGATCTGTTCACATTTTCCACCTAGTTCTTATGTGAATCCTTAAGCGTATACTTTCCATGGGGTTTTAAGACTAAAACCGCAAAGTATCCCATGTGCTTGTAGTGCTAAATTCAGCCGAGCAAGAAGGTGCTGTATCAGAATATATACGCATTAATGCGGAATCTGCTAGTAATAGAATGTTACATATTCTGTGAAATATATTTTTTGCAATCTACAATTTTTTTACGTTTCTTTTCAACGGGTTTGATACATTTGTAGATCTGTTTGAATAATGGCGAACGAACGAAAAATAACGTAGGTGCAGGTGCAACTAAGGTGCAACTTTTCTGATTTATACAGAATCGGCTTTTTAGTAACTAGGTAGTTATAATATGTGAATACCATCCTATTGGTGGCAGCACAGCGGTTGGCAACATTGGACGTTTGCGTTTTTCAAAGGCGCAGCCACTGGAGCAATTTTCTATTTACTTATTATGATTATTGTAATAAATCAAGTTTACAATTAAAATCGAATCGATAAAGTTTTGATAGTGTCATAAATAAAAAACCCTAGGTGCAGCGGGCGATTCAAAATTTTATAACTTTAGAAGCGCATATATTTATATATTGTTTATATTAGTTATACTTATAGATAAAACTAGTCTAGTAGTTACAGTTTGGGCCACAAATGTTACGACCAGTTATTTTAATATTTCCTTAAGTACTAGTGACTAGATTCATGACTCCTCGACTTGGAGATTGTTTCTCCAACAGTCAATAATTGTTAACAAAAGAGATCACAAATAAGAAAAAAAAAACGTAAAACTAGTCAACACACCACGCTATTCAACAAATCATTCAACATTAAATATATAACATTATTTTGGTTTGTTAACTAATAAATGACTTACCACTTATATAGTTTTATGTACTTATCTTTGGTGGGTCTAGCTGTACGTGCTTCTACATAGAAAGCACATCTTAGAATTTCGAAACCATAAAATTGGTTGCACAACAATGATATGTTGAAACTGAAATCACAAACACCTTCAAACATTGAATGAGTACATTGCAAACGACCATTGTTCTAATAACTCTAGACGAACGACAAAATAATACTGACAAAACCTAAACTACGCCTAGTTGCTTCCATTTAATATTGTCCCTCGGATTACGCTCGGCTGTCCTTACTTAATTACCCAACTAAATCTACTTGTCTAGAAAGGATTTAACGCTGATGCTGGTACGTCTTCGCTTCTAAGTTTGATCCAATAAGCGCAAACAACGATATTAAAACGATTCTGTACAAAGTACAGTACGTCGTCATGACCGATTGAAGAGTGAATAACGTTAAGGGAATGCAATTAATCGGTGTCGGAACTGGAATCCTCTTCCGGGACGACGGCGGGCTTCTCCTCTTCTTTCGGGGCGCTTTTTACGAAAGTGGCCGCAGCGTAGGCGTTCGGAGCTTCGCCCTCTATGTGCTCGATTCCAACTCTGCACACATTAGTTGTAGAAACAACGGAGAATAACCTAAATTACCTGTATTCGTGTCTTGCGAGGTAGCGGACGTACTTCTCGGGCGGTTCGTCGCTGTCCGAATTCTGCAAGCTGACGCTTCGACACGTCGTATGACTGACTTGCGTCGCCGGCATCGTAAACTCCACATAACAGTATTCGGCTAATTTGTCCGGCATCTGGTCGTAGCTGGTTAGTGCCATTTTGCATACCATGTTGTGGGTTGTGTAAGCTCCTGAAAACCGGTATAGGGATGAATTAAAAACCCCGTATTGTGCCAACAACCTATTCTTCGCGAAAATATATTTTCGACAACGCCTGAAAGAAAACGTCAGCCGCGGTATTGAAGAAAAAATATATTTTTGAAAACCAAAAGTCTGCGGATTTTCAAAAATTATTTTTTTTGTTAACTTCAAATGGTTTTCCCATTCCAATAAATTCTAATAGATTGTAAAATCAACGTGCCTTGTCCTTCTTTAGGCAGACGTGGACATCTCCAAACGATGGCGCGATGTTGATGCTCGTATTTGGCTTGGCCTGAAGTTACTTCGATCAGGCTCTCCTGCAGCGTGTCCACTGTTCCGAGGATTCGCTCGATTCCTTTTATTTTGCCGGTTCTGAAGTGAAACACAAGTTATATATTATATAAATTCATAGGTACGGAAAAAAAATGTGCGAAAATTGTATAAACAACGGACGTCACCTTCTGTGCGCCGATTTAACTGAACCGTATCGAAAGTGCTTCTCGACTCTGAACAAATAGATCCAACACTCTGGAATAGGAAATCTTATCATGACGTCCTCGCATGGGATCTGTCCGAGTTTCCTTGACGCGAATCCGGGCACGAGAACGTCCGCCCTGAGTTCGATCCTGTTTCCGGTCACGCAAATCGTCGCTTTGAGTTGCAGCGGCAATTCGCGGTTCTTCGGTGGCCGCACTCTGAACCGCATCAGTTCTATGTAGCAAGCGTCGGGAGGTTTAAACCTGAATCAAGTCGCTTAACACTAAAACAACATTAATGTTTACAAACTCCACTTGATGATGTGCGTGTCGTTGTATCCGTCCTGCTGGACGCAGGAGTGAAACTCGACGTCTTCGAGCCGAATCCATTCCTCGGTGACGACGGGAATTATGTCATGACGGCCCACCACTTCCTTGCCCTGTCTTCGCATGTCGTTTACGCCCAACTCGACGTCCGGCATTCCCGTTAGGAAGCCCAGAAAGAAGAGACGCACTCGAGCAATCTGTTTTTCGACGTGTCCATCGGCGTCCTGCTCGACGTAGAGTTCGTCGACTAATGTGATTTGGACCTGAAACGGGACGTTGGTGGTTTATATACATATATTATCTGCCTCATCTGCTCCGATTGTTTAAGATCGACCGCACATACCTCTTCCATTTTGTAGTGAAGTGCCCGATCCCTGTGCGCCTGCAACTGAAACAACGCCTCCTCGATGCAGAATGAGAACTGCTTCAAGTCTTCGTAGATGAGCGAACCCAGCTTCATCAGTTGCGACACCTGAGGGGCGTGTTCGACCGGCAAACCGAGTTTCTTCAAATCACTGCCGAATTCCTTGACGCCCTGGTAGTCGCCCTGGATGGCGTACGCCGCGAACTGGCTCAGCTTGTTGGTGATTCGTTCGGCTTTCTTCACCTGGCCGGGTCGCACGCCCGGCCGCTCCTTATAGAAAATGTATTGCAACTTGACAGTGAAGATCTTCCCGAACTGGTCGTACTGTTGCGCCCCTATGTCCGACACCGAATAGCAAGCTTGAAGCGGCAGTTCTTGGAACGGATCCTTGTCCGAGTGCTGATTGAATAGTTGTAGAAGCACGCAGTCGGTTTGATAAACCAGTTTGACGAATATCTTCTTCCAGAACCTTTGGCCTGTGATTTTTTTCTTGTTTGGTTGCCGCAAGTGCATCTCCCAACCGTCGCCCTTGTAGTTGATTCTGGGAAAGGGTTCGAGCGGTTGAGACACATCCTCGTCGAAGAGAGGCGTCGGCGGCGTCTCCTGTGAGTCAGTACGTTGAAGAATTTCGCCACCTGAAAGAACTATTGAAACTAACACCGATCGTTGAATAGGTCGATAGCTGTTACCGTAAGGTGTAGAGGATTGTTTGACAAAGTCTTTCTCTTGGTCGAACGGATTCAGTCGCGGCGATGTATCGTTGAACGCAGCTTGGACGGGTGCAGGAGGTGGAGCGATCGTCGGCAGAACTCTTTCGGCAAAGTCGTCTTCAGTTTTAGGTCTGTAAGTGATAATAATAAATGTCTTCTAATCAATTCAGCCGAGTAGAAAAATAACTTTTATTCCAAGACGGTTGAATATTACAAGCAACTTGGAGCGGTTACGCCTCACCAATACTCACCTGATAATCACCGAAAATTCCTTGTCCTCGTCGGATTCCTGAGACGCGGCCTTACTCACACGGTTCGGCGTACTTTGAGGGACACCTGGCGGCTCCTGCAACGCCAGAAACGCATCGAACGACTCCTCTGTACCGAAACCGGACGAAGAATCGTGCGCCGTTCCCGAGTCGTTGCCCCAAACGGCGTCGAACGCACCATTCTTGTTCTCTTCCTGAACCGACTCAAATTTCTGGGCGAAAGCGTCGAATTCGTCCTGCGATTTTCCGGTGGGTTCCTGGGGAGCGCATTGCTGCTGCTGCCTGTAGATATCTTGCGTTCCACGTTGCTGCTCGTAAATATTATTCGGGCGTTGCTCTATGAATATATCTGGCTGTTTGTAAATGTCTTCAATATTGTCTATGCGTTGTTGCTTGTAGATATCTGTAAGTTGCTGTTGTTGTTCGTAAGCTTCAATCGATTGTTGATCGTCAACATTTTGCATATATACGTTATTGTCAATGACTGCCGTATCCTGCAGAAACACGTCCTGCTTGGTGGGGCTCAATTGCGCCGTGTCTTCGGTAGCCGCAAACGGATTGAACGTAACACTCGACACCGATCCCTTACTTTGACTATCGCTCGTGTCCATTTGCAAGTCATTTGGTTCCGGCGATAGAAAGTTGTCCTGCACCGTCACTTCTTGCGCGACTCTTGAGCTCTGGACGTTATCGAGAAGCAGATCCGTTGCAGTCTTCTTGTGCTGCGCCATCACTTCTTGGATGACTGTTGCGCTCTCGACGTTATCAAGCAACAGATCCGTTGCCGCCTTCTCGTCCTGCACTGCGACTTCATGTGTGACTCTTGAGTTTTCGACTTCATCAAACAGCAGATCGGTTGCCACTTGCTTCGGCGGCGCATTGTACAAGTTTAGAATGTCGGCTTTGGTGGCCAGCTTCGGTGCCGGAGGAGCTTCCTCAACACCAAACATATCTAACATTTCCTCGTTTTTCTGTTGGGGCGGTTTGGGCCGCGGGGGGCGCGATGGCCGCGCCGGTTTATTCTGCACAGCTTCCTGTGGCGTATTCTGATTGATATCGCACGAGCTCAGCAAATCGTCGGCTCTGGTGACGTCCGGCAGGTCGGGTGTCGGACTTGGCGAGTGCAAGTCACGCATGGAAACCGGACTGGGAGTTCTTGTCGGCGGAATTTTGTCCAGGAGGTGCGAGCTGGTGGCGTCCATCGCACCCATCACCGACATGAGTAAGTCTTGCGTCTCTTTCGACGGTGGAGGCGGTGGAGCTCTCGCAGGAGCATTGGTGTTTGTATATTTCAAATCCAAGTCTGTTGGTTTTTGTGGAGGTGGTGCATCGTTACCGGCAAGAAAATCCTGATCGATGTTTGTGTGATTATCACGTGCCGACTCTTCAGGTTCGCTAGGATCGAAAGCGAAGGGATTGGTCGAGTTGTTGAGTGCCTGAAGAAACGGATTGTCGTCGGCCACAAGGAATGGATTCGAAGCTGAGGAATGGGGTGAGGTGTAGTCGTCGTCGTTGAACAGAAACGGATTGACTCCTTTCACGTCCATAGTTTCGAGATAATTACGCTTGCCTCCTAAACTATGTTATTGACTCGAACGAGCCGCCGGAATGAATCAATTCGGTCTCTAGGAGTTTTAGTTCGGCTTTGCCCGGAACTATGTTGGAGGCGATTGAGGTGTCGAATGGATCCGTGTAAGAAATAACTTCTTCTGGCTTCCCGGCAGGTGTTAAAACTTTAACAGCGACTTCGTGTTCGACACCGGCGAGCAAATCCACCTCTACAGGTTTGCTCTTCACATCCACGATTTTGTTTATGGCTAGTTTGAGTCGCTCCTCTTCCCGATCGTTGCTTAAACGAGTTTCGATAGCCGGATCAAACAGCTCGTCTTCGAGCAACTTCAACTCGACTCTTCCCGGCGCCAAGTCGCTCACGAAACTCGTGTCGAACGGATCGTCTTCGACGTAAAACGGCGTCAATGGTTTATTTCCGATTTTACTTATTTGTTCGTTTTCGTGGTGCGGTGAGGGTAAATCGAAGGACACAGCTTTCGAGCTTAAATTCAAGACGTCGGGTCGCGACCGAGTCCGTTCCTTAGTCTCAACTGCTTTCGGATCAAACTCCTGCTTTGCATTTAACTCTCCCAACAGTTCTTTCTCCAAGTACTTCAGTTCGGTGTGTCCCGGAAGTTGTGCGGTCTCTACGATCGATGTGTCGAAGGGGTCGCAGTATTCAATGTAGTTGTCGTCGATTTGTTCGCACGGTTTCAACGGCTTATCACTTAAATTCGCCAAATCCGTATTACTTCCGCCCAAGAGGTCGCGTTGCGTCGGCGTGATCAAGTTCAGCTCGGCTTCTACAAAAACACGTTGAAAACATGTCCAGGACTGTATGGGGACGTATGTACATACCTGAGACACGATCAAGTGAAGAGATGGACTCGCGCTGGCCGCCTGAATCGGTCACTTTGATGCTCACGTTATATACAAACCGAGTCAATGCGTCTTCGGCGCGCGGATCGAAGTCAAGGTCCTCGTTTAGTATTTCGTCCTCTATGATCTTCAATTCGGCGCGTCCCGGTAAAATATTTTCCGCAAAAGTCGTATCGAAGGGATCGACGCTTTCTTTGTCTTGTATCCTAAAAGCGCACGCGTTATTTTGTGGTTCGGTTTGTTGGAGGAAATACTCTTGAGTGAATGCTGTCCAGTTGCCTTCCGACGCGACGACTGAGTTTTCGTGAATCGAATTGGCGACGATGGGAGGTTTTGATAGACTTTCGGCGGCTAATATGGCAAACTCCTCGTCGTCTACGTCTGTATTGTTCTTAACTACTGTGGAGTCTGGGTGTTCTTGGTTTGGCAAAGTTTTGCTCAAATCGATCGTTCCTTCAGCTAGTGGAAACTGAGAGGCATCGTCGAAAAGAAGTTTGGGTTCGTAAGGGGCCGCTACAAGCAAAATCGTTAAGAGTCAGTTGTGTTCCCCTTTATTTACCTGCAGCCGACGAATTGACGCCGCCGTCGTCTAAATTTCCCAGCAACAAATCATTTTTTTTATGAATTTGCCGTCGATTGATGACGGGTCTAACACAAGTGGAAATCTGAACTCTTCCGGTTAAAACTTCGACCGCGGCACCGATCGGAACTAATTTCTTTCCCTTACGCTCTATTGCCGGTCCAAGAATCGCTCGTTCGGCAATGGAAGTGTCGAACGGATCATCACCTTTCTCTTCAGTCGGCGATTCGGGAATGTAAGCTAATTTAACTTCGCCTGCCGCTAACGCGTCAATATAAGTCGTATCAAATATGTCATCTTCTTCTTCGTCTTCGGACTCCGATATGTGAACAACGCCGAATTCGACGACGCCACCTGTCTGTTCGATAACCTCTTCTTTTAACACTTTTTCAACCGCCTCGTTCTGTCGTTCACTGGGCGGCGGCACGCGCTGAAAAAACGATGTGCTTTTGATTCGGTCCAAATCACCTTGAGTCTTTTTGAGGACGTCGTCGACACCCGACGCGAGCGCCAAGAACTTCCTCCACTCCTCGTTCTGACCGGAAGTGGACGATTGCTCCTCTTGATGTTCTCGGCGGTAGGCTTCGAGCTCTTCCGGTTTGAAGAGCTCTTCCTCTTTGTGCTTAGATTTCTTATTGCCTTTTTTCTTCTTCTTCAAACCTTTGGTTATTTTGTGCATTATCTAATCGAGGTCTCATCGAGACTTCTAAAAACGACACAACTTTCAGTTCACGCAAAAATATAGCAGAGCGCGACAAAACTTATTACAATCAGGCCGAAACAAGTTAGTAAAAGTTTAAAGAAAGATTTGCCTGACGCTGAGTATGTATGTTACATACACGAATCAATATTGCGGTCGCCAGCGATACAAATGATTCCGAAGCGGCACCTTCTTCGAACTAGCGTTTGATTCATGATTATTTTGTTGAAAAAATTGGATACATGTTGAGAAAGGCAACTCATCAACTGAGCTTTGACTCACAAGAGAGAGCGTCACGACGCATCGAAACGCTATTGATTTGCAACTGAATACGTCATCCACCTACTCAGAGTGCTCGTGCACACTTATTACCGAAGAAAAGATGCATGCCTCTTCAATTATTCCAGCCTGAATTGAATGTATCGAGAAAATCGCTCGTAAATTTCAACTGCACAAAAAACAGCCGTCTTTACTCGAAAGAGACACAACTTGCGCATAATATCACAAACTTTTAATATGGAGAATTACTTATTACTCACATTTCATTTGGCCACATCTCACATGTTAAAATTTCCTCAACAAGCCGGCAATTACATGGATCTGAGGCGGGTTTTTAAAAATTTGGTTTCGACGGAAAGGCAATGGCGTTAACCGAGCCGGTTCAGGCAAACAGTATTGATCGTGCGCAGAAATGATGGCAGTATTCGAAACGCAACATAAAAGACCACTTTAAGGAACAAACAGCATCTTTTACTATATAGGTACTTCATTAGTTTATTCGAAGCCGGGACGCAAAACTTACGAAAAGGGGCCGATTACGATTCAGGCAGTCCGAAGCGTAGCGAGTGGATTACTTCAGACTGTTATATACAGGCTGAGTAATATTAGTGAGGGATCGGTCCATAACTCCTGAACCATGCAAGATACAAAAAAATTTTAAAAGCAATTTGTTCACCGTTTGTCAGGCTGCACAACCTAAAAATATTTTAACGGATACAGGGTGTTTAAATATATGACTCTACCTTTGGGATTGTTTCAACGCCATCACCTTTACACTATCAGTTACTAATCAATGTTGGTTATTTTGTTAATTTTGCGTAATTTTTTAGGCTCTGGAATGCAGCTTTCGTTTTACTTTTTACAGTGTAGACGTTTAATATTAAAGATCCCTTCTGTGGATCGTTATTCTTTAGAGAAAGTTTCAAGTGTTCATTCGGGATACGATTTCACCTTCTTCAATTTCTAGTTGACGTCTCCCCGTAGATATAATTTTTTAATTGGTCTAGTTGACTTATTATTCCATTTAAATATTTATTTTTGCTTACCGTTCCATAATCCATCTCCCAATTAATTGCGTGAGTCGCGTTATTATTAGCTTCGCGCTAATCACTTATTTGAAGATTTATCACATAACCATCTCGTAATTTCTTGGACGTATCGATAGCGTCGAGTGGAATTAAATTTATGAAATAATGACGATTCCACGCACTTAATTGTACATAAAAATAATCTGCGATTAGCGCAAAGATAAACGAAATTATCTCGGAACATCGTCTCAGCAAAAATGCCCGCTTCGCCGACGAAAAGAATTCGCTTGCTGAACGACGGTAACCGAATCCCCTGCCTCGGCCTGGGAACGTACGAGGTGAGCAAATCTAACAGTCGCAAGAAGCGTTATCAAATCGCACGCGTCAAGCGTCACGGTCCGGGCGAGGTGGAGAATGCTGTCAAAGAAGCCATAGCGGTCGGATACCGCTACTTCGACTGCGCCTGGATCGACCACAACGAATCGGAGGTGGGTCGAGCGATCAACGCGAAAATCGCTGAAGGGGCGATTGAGCGAGGCGACGTCTTCGTCGCGACCAAGCTGTGGAACAACTTCCATCGACGCGAGAAGGTGGTGGAGATGTTGGAGCGATCGCTCCTCGCCATGAACCTGAGCTACGTAGACGCCTACCTCATACACTGGCCCATGGCTTTTAAAGTAGGTCCCATAATCAATGAACGTGTCTACTAATTCACTCCTAGGAAAATTCCAAGACGCTGCCGCTCGACGAAGGGGGGACGGCTTACGCCAACGTCGACTACGTGGAGACGTGGAAGGGTATGGAAGACTGCTTACTCTTAGGTTACGCCCGAAGTATAGGCGTGGCGAATTTCAACAGTCGCCAAATCGAACGCATAATCGAACACGCTGAATTCAAACCGGTCATCAACCAGGTCGAAGTACATCCGTATTTCGCACAGGCCGACCTCATCGGCTTCTGCAAAAGCCATAACATTAAAGTCGTGGCGTACTGTCCGTTCGGGATCAACGAGAAGAGCGGCAGTCCCAATTTTCCCGAGCCCACGATCGTCGACGAGAGAATCGAAAAGATCGCTTGCAAACACGGAAAAACGGCAGCGCAAGTCGTCTTACGCTACTTAGTAAGGTCCTGTAGCCATGCGAATCGAAATAACGCAACGATTTGTTAGATTACGCATTTGAACGTCATCGTCGTCCCCAAAGCTGTGGCAGTGCTAAGAATTAAGGAATTTTGGGACATTTCCGACTTTCGTTTGGACGCCGAAGATGTTGCCTTGTTGCAGAAGTGCAATCGGAACGAAAGGATGTTACCTATGAGCGCCTTCTCCAATCACGTCGATTATCCTTTCAATTTCGTCGAACCGTATCAAATCTAATTGAAAATGAGAGCACAATTAAACGCATTTAATTTAAGCGGGCTTATGTAAAGTGGTCTTTACTTGACCATCTACATATATTTGTCATTACGTTAATCCTAAATAGTTACTAACTAAAAGCCAACGAGTGTTAGAACTCGTATAGCGCAATATTTATTCATGAAAACACCAAACGAAACGATTCCAGTCAAAAATGCAAATGTTTTGATAATGTTTTTAAAATTTTCAAAAATCGAACTTCACTGCGTGAGTTGTGAGTGAATCAACACCGAGCAAAAAAATGTTTTATCGATACAATACAGTTAAAAGTTTTCGAACTCGGATCTGGCGAATTTTCGCGGCATGGAGCCGCTGCTCAGTTGGTCAAAGTCACTTACTTTAATTACAGAATGTAAGTTTTTCGCCGCTGGGATACCTGTTGAAATTAGGGTTCCTCAGGTTCTGCTGGATGTAGCGAGCGCTTCTTCGTCCTTGGAAGAATTTCAGTGCAGTCACTTGTCGGGTTAGTGACCAAATTTTTTAATAATAAGAATTACACAAATTAATTTTTTGGTGATATTTATTTTCACGAGGTGGCAGCAGTGCTCACTGCTCACCTGTCATCCACTTGTCTAGGACTCTACCAGACTCTACTGTGCTAGTGGAGGATAGAAGAGAAAACGCAGAGAACTAAAAAACATTTTTTTTAAATTTCGGCCCTCCTCTTCTTGATCCGACTCAATTCGTAAGCAATTTCGACCGCATTATAAATCAACAATTCAACCCTAGTTACACAACATCTCCATTACATAACACTCTGTCCTTAGATCAGCGAAATGGGGCACGGCTTTGGCGAATTATACAAACTTCGTGGAATCATCACCTACAGACTGTCCCCCTTCGAGCTCAAAGCCTTCGCCGGATTTATCTCGCACGGATTCCCCAATATGATTCGGCGCGTTCGTGAGGAAGTCCTCTATGTAGTCCCACGTAAGACTAACGGCTCACTTTATTTAATTTTCACAACAACCAAGCATTTATAGCTTTCGTAGTCGGATACCTCGTCTATGATCAAGTGGAGAAGGAGCACACTCGACTTATGCGCAAAAACCCGGCCGATTTTGAAAACGACCAATAATGTGAGGAATAAAAATTTGTAGAACGTTAGCCACGTCTATTGTTATCAGGTACCTACCAAATCATTAAATTTACAAACGAATCTGGTAAAATTTTCGTACAAAATTAGTTATGAGAAGTTAATTGTATGTGTGAGAAGCTGTCTTGTGCTCTCCGTCTGTTTTATATTCCCCCGTAAGTATTTGTATGTGAGGCAGCTGCCTAAACTGGCGCCAACGATCAGACTCACGACTATCGAAATACACAGAACTACAGCATACATTTCGTCGTTTTGATTTCTTATTATAGTGTAGACGTTTTCACGTGGTGTGTTTGGTTTGCTCCCTTCTGTAACAGTCTTTACTGCATCCAGTTGTTGCCTTAAAACCAGCTCCGAGTCGCCGTCCTGGCATTGCGTCTTAAAATCACGCGCCGCACCTCGATGGCTGTAAACATCAACAAATGTTCGGTCCTCGGCTTGACACTGCACAGGTTCTGTTAAATCAACGTATTTCTTGGTCCTGAGATAGTTGAACAGTTCGATAGTTCCGCAGTCGCACCGCCACGGATTGTACGCCAAATTCACGAAAAATAAATTGGAAACGGGCTGAAAAAGCGCCGAATTCAAGTTCTTTAAGTTGTTCTGCTGCAAAAGCAGCACTCGCAGGTGAGGAAGCGAGTCGAGCGCGTCCTGCGCTATCTCCGTCATTTGCGAATCAGCGATCGCGAGCACTTCCAAGCTCTCCGACTTGATTCGCGGCATTTCGACAAAATAATTCCTGGAAATGTCCAAAAGGATCATGTTTCGGTTCGGCGTTATAAAGTCGTCCGGAAGACTGCTCAGCAAGTTGTCGGCCATGTAGAGCTCTTGCAGGTTTTCTAGCTCGTGCAGCGCCCGTTCGTCGATCGACACCAGTTCGGTCCCGTTCAAGTAGATCTCCTTGACATCGCCGCTCTTCTCGAAACTGAAGTCGGCCAATTCGACGATTCGAATCGGATTTCCCGATAGATCGATGATGAGGGGGCTGTTGGTGAGGCTCTCGAGATAAGGCACCGATTCCAAGTTCTTGGAAATACAATTAACGGCGTTCGGTGTGCAAGCGCAGCGAGGCGGGCAGCCCGCATCAATCGCGAGCACTTTTAAAACTAAAAGCGTGGCGAGTTTCAGCATCGTGGTTAGTGTCCTGAAATTTGTGCGACGTAAAATTGGCGGTTAAGCGGATTCGGTAAGCGTCATCTAATCTTGTTGATATAACTTTTATCGATCGGACGTGGTGCTGTTTAAACACCGTTATCGGCGAAATTTCGGAAATGATGCCCACCGAATGTGGAAGTAGAACGCATCGCAAATGGAAAAAAAACTAATGTCAAAGGTAACTTACATAAGACGGGTCGACTTAGAGACGGAAGGATGAAGTCTTGTTCGAGAATTATTGTACGATTTATCTTATCAATCAATTGAGAAACTCGTAAGGTGTTTACTGACTTTTAGATACATTTAATCTTTGCGTATTTACAAATCGATTGCCGAGAAGACCAACTGTCCACAAACCGGGGTCCCTTTTTCGATATCCAATGCCGATAAGATCATCGTTATTTCACTGCATTTTATTCTACATATTTTTGTGGTACCTACATTTTGTATGTAAGACGTCCATGATAACCTACTTGGTGCAATGCTTTCACTAACGCACTCTTTTTCATCGAAAAGTTAAATCGACTCAACATTTTCTACAACAAATTGTTCAAATGATTTCGTAGCCCCTTTAGAATTCACTCTGAAAATTTCTAAAACTACCCGGTCCATTGGTTTATTTCTAGGCGAGTGTCACATTTTACATCCTAAAACACTTCTTGTTCCATTTCCATTATTAAAAATGAAAACGCTTCGGACAATCTTACAATCGGAAGTGCTAAGAACATTAAAAAAAAAAACTCAAATTTACCGATCTGATATCAAAAATATAGAACTTATCGGCTGGTCGAAGTTTCGAATAAAACTTATAAATATAAAGCTACTAGTTGTATTTATTTACAAAATGTTCATTCTCGAACATCGAGCGCGACATTAACACACCCCGTCTTCGGTCTGCTGTCCAGTGTCAGGTTGAGGTTCTCACAAGTCCCATTATTGTTCCGCTTCAGAACTTCCGAAGCCATAATTCCACCAATGGTGCTAATGCGCGTAATTCCACTGGACAAGACCCTCTTGTACAGCCTCCTCGCCGCGTATTGCAACACAACCATTTCGGCCAGCATCAGCGTGTTGTGTATCACTATAAAGCATTGCAATTCAGCCAGGGAACCGCAGACTAATAACTCTTACAATTTCCGTAAACTGTCGGCGTTATCGGTGGTCTGCATGGCAGAACGTCCGTCCAAACCAGCGCTCTCGTCGCCACACCTTGCATTTTCGCCAACACCAGCACCGCCTGCAAGACGACGAACTTGCCCACCATCCGGTGTTCTTCACCCAGAAAGCCGCGTAGAGCGTTGATGGTCATCGACATGCCCCAAACGCCGAACAATATCGAAATAATGATGAGCGGTTGAAGGTACATGTAATTCACTTGGTATAAGCTCTGCAAGAAGCAGCAATAGACTGTCAACGACCTCAAATCGATCCGAGTTTCTTACTTCGCGTTCGGCCCACATTACCAGCAGCACCAAGTAGACGAGACCTTGCACGACGGGCAGTTGCAGGACGAGGAGTCGTAACCTTTGGATGACATTTCTGAAAGATTCGTCTTGGACTTATGCATTTTTGAACTTGAAGCTTTTACTTGCTGATGTCGATTCGTGGGAGGAAGAAACAGCAGGGCCAGCAACAACAGGGTGCCACATTCATGTTTAAATCGGCCGGTTTCACTCTGCGTATTAGTTCTGCTTCGCCGCCACTGCAACTCACAAAGAGGCACCAGAGTTGATACATTCCCGCCATGAACACGCCTTGGGTGATGGCTTCCGATAGGAGATGGGCTCGTGGGACCAGAATCGCGAAATACGTTGCTAGAGCCACCACCTGCGACATTTCATTTGTGTTTCTGATCGAATATTAAAGGCGAGAAGAGTTTTGCAACTGCAGGTTCGTTCCAACTGAAGCAAGAACTATTATATCTAACTTGCGGCGTCTACAAACATTTCGTGGTTCTAAAAAATGGAGTTTTTTGTTCGTATGTAAGATTTAATGTTAAACAAATCACGCGAGATATATTGAATGTGTGGTCTTTAGGACAGTGCAGCACTGGCGATGAGTTGGAGATGATGATGTTTACTGACATGATTGCTTTTAAGTTTTTAATTTCTACGACACTTGCCCATAAAGCGCCATAAAACGATACAAGAATTGTTCAAATTGAATCTTAAGCGTATTTGATAAGCATTCAGTGAACTACGAGGCACTCAAGATTAGTTCTAAAACTAATGTCTATGTCTTAAAGTTAGTGCTAGAATAACGAAAGCTTCTTTCTCAAAATTTAACAGAATAATAAAGAAACACATCAGTGCAAGTAGGCCACGAGCAATGTACCGAATTCAAACTAAACGTTATGGCGAAACAACTGTTAAAACTCCATCATTCAGATCAAATGACACTCGTCTTTCTTCGTCGACTACATTACCGGGTAGACTCCCAAAACGAAGGCGGAGTGAGCTTTCACTCGAGAAGGCGAATTCTTCATAACATAACGAAGAGCATCGATAAACATGACTAAAACGACCACGAGAGCGACCGTACTTATCGATACCAAAGACACTCCGTAAACATTCGTCGCTGTAAAACAAAACGTACATACAATCAGACATACATAACGGGGCAAAATTATTCTTGCATTGAACGTGAACGAAAATCGAAAGTACTCTTAATTACCGCAATAATAAAAATCGGGTTGTGGAACAATTATAATATAATGTCAAAAAAAAAAGGCAACGAAAATTCGTCATCGAATTTCGGACACACTATAAAAACTTTTTAAACGTAACCCATTGAAAATATATAATGGCCCGAAAGGACAAAAATCGTGGTGAAAGTGAAAATCGAATCGTACATTTCCATTGCGTAAAACCTACCAGATAAATACTCCCGTATCGAAGGAACATACGCTGAAGAGCAAGTGCTTCTGTTTTGTTCAACTGCCTCCATTATTATCATTTCGGTCACTACTATCACATTATCGACGCATATTTCTTGAAGCACTGCGTTTTAATTATGCAACGAAGGAGCGGATTTGTGTACAATCCAGCAACGCCAATAACCAGAAGTGGGGAACACTTTCTTCGACATTAAGCAACGGATCAAAACTATAGCAAGAAAGTGAAAACCGTGCGATTGAAGCAGTCAGCAGGAGGCGCAAATGTCGACGATGGCTTAATATGTTAAATGTTAATTATTAGAAATATTCTAATTGTAAAAATGTTGTCTTTATATTTTAATGCATCGGTGCGATTGCTGTTTAAAAATTTCCACGTCGTCAGGCGACCGACACGTCAGACTGGTTGTCGATGATTTTCTTTTTTTCCGATTATATTCCTTTCATTGAATGCGGTGAAGCGCGTCGTCCTGGACATGAGTGAAAATAACCTTCAGTTACGTAACGCGAGTGTAATCCACTTTCTATAATTATTAAATTACATAAAAATACGATCTTCAGATGAATGAACGTATTATTAAAAGATACGCGGAATTGTGCTCAATTTTGAGGGAAAAAAGGGGAATAGGAATTTTTAACAAGTGAAAAAATCATTGGTTTACAGACATTCTCGGCGACGGAAATTTTCGTACGTTCTCCTTGAATATTTTTCTTCACAAATTGTGTAATTGCTACAAAACATCGTAGCATTGTCGAAATGACAAAAAAAAAAACAAAACAAAATAATTGTAATATTGGAAGGAGAAACTATGCGCGAAATTGGAATAGTGATCGCGAATAAAAGTTTAAACATAAAAACAATCGCAAACTTAAATCGGAGTTGCCAAACAGACAGAAACAATGTCGCATCAAAAACTCTAGTGGGAAGCGGGAGGGAAAAAAATTATATTCAAAGAAAAGAAATCAAATAATTTATCAAAAACGATTGCAGTCAAATATCAAATTCTACCTAAATATCCGAAATAAAATAAACCGCTTCCAAATGCAGAGCTTTCAATAGGAAGAGGAGACAAAACGAATCACTTTATTCAAAGGAAAGATGAGAGGAAATTAAACTTTAAACAGCCATGGACATGTTGAGTTTAGGATGCGGATCGTATCCCTCTAACATGAAATCCTCCACCACAAACTCATCGATGTTCGCCACCTCCCTCTTAATACTCAATTTTGGGAACGGTCGCGGACTCCTTTTGAGTTGCTCCTTAAGCGGCTCGACGTGGTTCAAATAAACGTGACTGTCGCCCAACGTGTGAATAAAGTCGCCAGGCTGAAACCCATTAAATCGTACAAAATCGACTGCGCCCCGGGAAACGCACCTTCAAGCCTGTTACGTGCGCGATCATGTACGTCAACAGCGAATAGCTGGCGATGTTGAAGGGCACCCCCAAACCCATATCCGCCGATCTTTGATATAGCATACAAGACAACTCGCCGTCGGCGACGAAAAACTGGACCAGGCAGTGACAAGGCGGCAGCGCCATTTCGGGAATATCCACCGGATTCCACGCGCACATTATCATCCTGCGGTCGTGGGGTCTTTTCTTGATTGTATCGATAACGTGAGCAAGCTGGTCGATTCCTTGATTTTTATAATCGGCCCGCATACCCTTGTATTCGGCACCGAAGTGGCGCCACTGGAAGCCATATACAGGACCCAGATCGCCCTCTTCGCGCTCAGTCAAGCCCACTGAATCGAGAAAGTCGCGAGTGCTGTTAGCGTCCCAGATGTGGACGTTTTTCGCTTTGAGCTCGTTGGCGTCGGTCGAACCGCGGACGAACCAAAGCAGCTCCTCCACGACTCCGCGCCAAAAGACGCGTTTAGTGGTGAGAAGAGGGAGAGTGGCATCGCGGAGGGAATAGCGCATCTGGGCCCCGAAAATAGACAAAGTGCCAACGCCCGTGCGGTCATTCTTTTTCACTCCTTGTGCGATTATGCGCTGGATGTGTTGTAAATACTGGTACTCCTCGTGTAGGACCGGCTTAGTATTTTGAGTATCGCCGATTTGGTCCTTCCGATTTTCCTTGTCGAGCTCGTTTGTTTGGTTACAATATTTTCGACTATCGCTTCATGAGACTGAGGTAAACGGAAGGTTCAGAACAATAGAATGGAACTTACCTCAACATTGTTTATTCGTACAGTACACGCCACGACTGTAAAACGTACAATTTTGCTTGTAAGCGCTAAGTAAGTAACACTTACACAATTTCCCGCCAAAAACTTTTAACAAAATGACATACCACTTGTCAACATTGCTGGCTGCCAGCCGACAGGTACAGCTAACAAAAAACCCACAACCTGATTTGGGAACTTTTCGCTAGATGTGGTTTGTTCGATATTAAAACTCTCGGAAGGTAAACATAGAGGGCAGTCGAACTAGAGGATAGTAGAGAATTCTTTACTAATTTGTGGTCAAACATCATGATCGCCACACCACAGCCAACAAAACCCCCTCACAAACATTTAGTTTAGTAGTTTTTCATTTAATCTATTGGCGGCGATACCAAGTGACGTCCTACTAACTTTTCTGACGTTTATCAATAACACCAATATTTTTAAAACGATATTTAATAAAAACGCGCAAAATGTGTGACTTTAACGCTTCATTATATTTAAACACATAATTCGCTTCGTTCTAAAACATTCCCGTGACGTTCGTTAATGTATTCCAAAAAAATGCCATCAGCGGATTTCCTGCTGAAGAAGTCAAAGACTATATGCAAATAAAAGCGGTGCAATATGGAACTGAAAGTGTGGGTGGAAGGCATTCAACGAATTGTTTGTGGTGTCACCGACTTGACGACCTGTCATGTAACATCCCTCACTGCGTTCATAACGTGTCTTTAATCGAACTGTTCCAGGACGTTGTGTTCGCACTAGCTCATGCCACTGGCAAGTCTGGACGCTTCACGCTGATTGAGCGGTGGCGCAACAACGAGCGACAACTAGCCCCTGAGGAAAACCCTTTAAAAGTTCGTTTTATACGGTCGCCTGTTTGTTTTAACAACGATCGATTGCAGATTTTAACAAAGTGGGGTGAATATTCCAACGATGTCCAGTTCATCTTGCAATGGAATGAGTCGAATAAGAATCAAACACCAGTCAAGAACAGATTGCTTCCGAACGCCTCATATTCGTCGGCCAGCATTACAGTAAACTCCCCACAGAAACACGCAGAAGTGCACAACGTGGGAGTGGTAAAGGGGGTGCCCCACATTAAATCATTACAAGTCAAAGAGTCACATTCGCCAAAAAACAACTTTGATAAAGCGGAATCTCCTAGTCAAAGAATCGTTCCGCTGGCGCCGCCCCCATACCGCGATCCCCCTCCTCCAGTCAACCATGATAAATATAAGCGAAATATACTTCAGGTAACGGCACTCCGGATGTGGGTGAATTTAATTCGCTTATTTCAGGACTCTAATAAGCCAGAGCATAGAAGTAAACAGCAGGAGTCTGTTCTGTACAATTCCCAGTATAGGGAACTGGTCGCGCTGATAAATTATCAGAGGGAGAAGTTGTCTAATCAGCACGCCGATCTGACCAAAGTAACGGCCGGTTCTTGTTTGAGGGTTGTTTTTATTTATTTATTGATTTTGTTGCAGTTTGATGCCGAAATTGTGTTTTGGGAAAGTAAGGAACGCGAAAAGCATATGCAGTTGGAATATATAGGGCAGGAGCTGGTCGGGTTGACAAATGCAACAAAACTTAATCAAGAGCAGGTAGTTAGTTTTCAAGTAGTTCAAAAAGAATTGCCACGAAACATCAGTGCACTTAATTTCCATTTCAAAACAAGCTAGTCATATAGAAAGATTTGATGGCACTACCTGTGAAGATTCGATCTTCTCTTCATTCATTTGTGGAATGAAATGATTGCCGCGAAACGTAAATCATTTCCACTCGTCGAAATATTTAATTTTTCCTTAAAACGAAAAAAAAAAAAAAACTGCGAAATTCCCTAAATCATTAGAGATGGGCCACGACAAGTGTACAAAAAAATAAATAAAAATGAGTCTGATGCTGTAAAAATAGAGATATCGTTCCGTTTGCAAAAGTTAAGTTATGGACGATTGCATATAGGAGAAATTAAGGAGTGGCTATTATAACTGTGGCGAATCGCGTTCCAGATCCACGCACTGAACTACGTGGAAGAGGAGTGTGAGATCGTCAGGCAACAAGAGAAAACGCTCAAGTCGGAAGTGACGCTGTTGCGTTCGAAGCTGGCGAACTGCGAGACAGAGTTGCTCCAGTGCAAGAACAAGATTCGCCTCGTCATGGACGAACTGCAGATCGAACAGAGGGCCCTGTCCCGCCGAAGCGAATCAAAGCAGCGGAAACACATTATCGAAAAGGGTCTTCTCGCGGAAATGGAGCGTTTGCAACGCGACATCGAATCGACCAAGCGCAGCGCCGAACTTCACCACTCGACGGCCGAAACGCTCAAAAAGGAGGTGGCGGCTCTGGAAACGGCCATCATTGAGAAGAAGAAACAGGTGGAACTGCTCGTGGCCGAAATGAAGGAGGCGAATCTACAGAGCCTCACTGTCGCACCGCCCGAAGATCTGCGCGCCATCCTTGAGGGACCCACCAAGGCGGGCGGCAGCACGAGGAAGATGATCGGATCGCCGAGACAGCTGGAGAACGCGGTTCCGACGAACAAGAACCCGCACGGTGTTTGGGTTTAATTGTAGTCACGTAGCTTACCTCATCACGGTGTAGTGAGGGTGGTGAGCCGTTAAAATTGAGATGTAGCAAAGAAAAAATTCAGATATAAATTATTCGGTTTTAAAGGCTTGACGGCGAGGAGCCAGTTTATTCATTAATTCAGGTCATTTTTGATGATGTTTAGAGATTTTTGTAAACGTACCGCTCCGTCTCGCTTCTAACGACTCCCTCCGCATCGCGTTCCGGACGCGTTGGGCAAATGACTCGCGCGAATCGAGCAGTTTTCAAAGTCTGACTTTTTATTTTTAGTTCACGCCATAAATTATATATGTTATTTATTGTTAGGTGATTGGATTTTTTTTATTTATGCACACTTTTATTTGACACTGCCATATGTACCGTTTGTGTGTAGTTGATGAAACTGTTGCCATAATAATACAAAATTGTCCACGACTGTATGTTAGACATACCCCTATATGCATATTTGAATTATTTAACCGTACGAAAAAATACACACAATAAGTTATGTTTTCTCCTCTTTGTCCTTATTGTACTTCTCGAGTTCCCTCAGAAACTGTGCTTTGGGCTTCATGACGTTGGGTCGATCGCCACGACATTTCGGGCAGTACCATTTACCTTTGGGTTTGGTGGTGAGTGTTACGCACGAGAAATGGAACCATTCGATAGGACACAGGTCGTTGTCGCACATGATCATTTCGCCATACGAAATCTGATCACACAGACAGTAAGTCGGCTCATCGGGATCAATGACGGGCTCTTCCTCTCGTGGTGGAGATTCCTCTCTTTGGACCTGCCTCGCCTTGCGCTTCTTTTTCTTACCTGTGCTGTTCTTTTTGGACGAGGAAATGGTCGCGGCCGGCACCTGACTCCTCAACGCGTGCTCCACTGGGGTCGAGTCGTTGTGGTTCACTTCCAAGCCTGAGAAGGTGTCGTGTCGCGTGCGGCGTGCTCGTTTCGGAGGCCTTGTTTCGGTGCTCCCGAGCGACACGTTGTTCGCGGCGGAGGGGTTCGCCGGTGGCTGCTGCTCCTTGTTCTCAATCTGGGCCGGTTCCTCTTTGCCAAAATCTGCAAGATTGACATATTCAAAAACTTTAGAAAACAGGTCTTTAAGAAAGGACTATTTGTAATTTCAGATCATACGCTAAATAATTTAAATGAATCCCTGCAAGGAAATACACAAAAAATCCACTCGGTGTATATTTACTGCCAGTATTACCAACACGAATAAGTTAAGTCGTATTAATGCCAGATCGGTAAGAGCGGGATCTGTGACAGTTTGACATACTTCACGGATAGGGTACAGGAGCAACTTGAGTAAACAGTAACGCACCGAGGCCGAAAGAATCACATCAATAAACCGAACTAAGAATCACATCAACTAAACGAACTAATAATCACACCTCCGCATGACAATGACCACTACTAGATTTACCCAAATTCTTAAAATCCTGATCAAGGAGTCGCGTCTTCGCTTCGATCTTGTCCAGGATCGATTGTAAGAGATGCATTTTCTCGTCGCCCAACTCCTGGGCGGCGATGAGGGCTTGCTGCATACGGACAAAGCCGCGAGCCTTCTTTGTTGGGTTGTCGTTCGTCATTTGCTTCCAGATATCAGTGTGGAACGCAGCCTCTCTCACGCGGGCTAAAATTTTGTAATTTTGGTCAGGGTTTGGAAAAAATCGCATACGGAATTACCTAAATAACACACATCAAGCTCTCTCATTCGGGAAATTAGACGTTGCAGTTCGTCGGGTAGGTTCTCCACGCAGTCCAAGTAATTCTCTACGTACGTGGCGGAATAAATAGCTTCGACGGACACCTGATTTAGCATTGTGGGAAACGGACACACCACCGAAAAGGGAGAAAGGCTGCGTTTGGGTTCACATTTTTCAAACATACGACGCCATGTTTGACAGGTCTGACAGGCAGGACGGTGCGGATTGCGGATTGATGCGAATTGAAAAACCCCTAACTGATGCAAAATAAATTACCAGTAACGCTAGTTACTATATAGGCTGGTATTACTGAACATCCTACGCGCAAAAAAATATTGCAACAAACATCCAAAACAAGAAAGTGAAAAATGAAATAATCAATAATAACTTACTATCAAAGGTACCGGGTGACTATAAATGATTGACATTTTTTGTGATAGGTTGGCAATATTTTGAACTCTTCCATTGGATGCACTGATTTTCAAATTTGAAATTGTGAAATAAACGTCAAATTTAAAAATTGCCCATATCAGAATTTTTTTCAAAATAGTTTTTACAACTGGAAGATCTTTTCGCTGACTCGCTGTAACCATTTTCTCCATTATTTGTCACTTATCGTTCGCCATTACCATTATTCAGTTTCACTTTTTGACAACAATATTCTAACCCGAAAAGTTAATATACATAAATCACGACGACAGTTAATCTGGTACCAATTCCTCACCTGTTGCCAATTACCTAAATTGAAGTAAGTCATTTATAGTCACCCGGTACTATGTAACGTGAGTTCAAAAATAAAACGAGGCTGCGTTGGCCATGCAATTTATCGGCTTTCCAGTGTAGAAACCATAGAAAACATAAACATATAGATTTGACAAATGTTAAGATCTGTCAGTTTCAAATTTACCATCAAAATAGAACGGACCAATTTTATTTAAATTGTTTATAATAAGTGCTAGAACACATGTATACTTCGCTCTCATAAACATAATGCATCCATTTACTGAATTTTGTCCTAAAAAATTGTTCAGGCAACTAACTAGTTACATAATACATACTTTCATAAAGATATCAGAATATCAAACAAACTTTTTCATAAAAATATACATGCGTTATTTATTGTTTCCAAGCAAAATGCTAGGACAGTTTAATTTTATTTTTAAATGAGCCACCTTAAAATATAAAAATGTTACTTACGACGTCATGTGTTTTTGTACAATGACGTCATCATTGGTTTTTGAACCTTCGACTCCGAGCAAATCCGACCCTTTTTTTTCTAATGTATATTGTGTAATACAACTCCCTAGTGGTCGGCGTTCGTGTTTAACTATATATACAACGATTTTTGAAATATTAATCGAGAATGCAGTTGTTCTTAAACTTAATTGGTAGGTCTCGAGTTGCGCATAGAGACTGATGACCCATGAAGGTTGACGGGACAAACTGAGTGGTGCCCAAATATTCTCAAAACATTTCTCGGTTTTGTGACTGACTCTTCATCTATCTATTCCCGACTTACAGTAATAAACGAATTAATGACCCGTCCTGTTCACAGGAAGAATCATGATTCGCCTCGACAGACAAAAAGAGGAAATACTGTAACAAAGAATAGATTTATAAAAGTGTGTAGGCTTTCACGGTCGGTGTTGTCAACAACGGTGGTATTAATCGGGTTTGTTGACCGTGTTCCATGCGAAGTTCCATGAGGGGGGGTGTAGTGAGCGCCCCGAGAGGCTAACTCAGCAAGTGATCCCCATGAATCTCTGCCAAACGTTTCGTCCACAGCTGCGGTGGACATCTTCAGTGGCGGTGTGGTCGTGGTCGAAGTACTCTCCCAGCTGTCACAGTCGCGACTGGAATAGAATAGATTGATGATTGGATTCACAACGAAAGCGGGAAATGTTTTGCACTTTTTTTATTATATACAACGATTTATGAAATATTAATTCAGAATGCAGTTGTTCTTAAGGCCATATGGCACGGTCCTAAATTTAGTACTAAATCTTGTCCTAAATTTGCATCCGAAATTTAGCTTCGTGTCATACAGAGTTTGGATACTAAAATATTTCAACACAAAATTTTTAAAACGTGTTCTGAAAACTGATAAATTTACATCCTAAATCGACGCCGTCAGTGTGCGCACGTTTCTGTTGCTATTTCAAGTTTACCACAAGCGCAACAGTAGTAACCGCACTCGCAGATAAATATAAAAGTTTTGGGGTATCCATTTTATAACAAATCATGGGAATTATTGAAATTATTTGAATTAAATTATTATTGAATTAAATTATTGAAATTGAGCTTAAAGGTCAAGTGACAATTGGATGACAAACGCAACGCTTTAAAGCGAGAATGCGCAGGCTCAGAGACGTAATTTCATACTAAATTTCAATAAATTTAGCACATAATTTTCATACCTATTTTAGGACAAGATTTAGTACTAAATTTAGGACCGTGTCACACGGCCTTTAAACTGAATTGGTAGGTCTAGAGTTGCGCATAGAGACTGATGATCCATGAAGGTTGACGGGCAACTGAGTGCTGCCAAATATTCTCAAAACATTTGTCGGTTTTGGGACTGATTCTTCTTCATCGATCTATTCACGACTTACAGTAATATCAAATTAATGACCCCCCTGGTGGTCGTGCCGATATTCTCCTCAACAGAGGAGAAGCTGTAACAATGAATAGATCGATGTTTGGATTCACTACGAAAGAGGGAAATGTTTTGCACTTTTTTTATCCCATTTTCAACAAGGAAGCTCACCTAAACATGAACCGACTTGAACTGACAGTTAGAAATTTTGCTACACTAAATTGATGCACGTTTTTCCATGGCCAACGCAGCCTCGTTTTCTTTTTGAACACACGTTATAACATGATTGTGAACAAAATAAGTTACCTATTATACCGGCGTGGTTCTTTTTTTGATACGATATAGGGCGTACGAAAAAGGTCACACTGTGGTAAAATTTCTAGCATGATCAACAAATTGAGTTTTCATTACTAAGCATTATTTTTTACAAAATTGTTATTTGCAAAACCACTATTCTAAATATTTTGATAAAATAAATAAATTTGAATTATATATCTGTTAGTAACTTCTTTTTTTGTGAAATTTTGATGACACTTTTTTTTTCGTGTAGTCTCATTTTAGATAAAAAAATGCAAAAACTTTTATTTTTTATTTTTGGCATAGAAAAAAAATCTGAAATTTGGCACCACAGTGGATGTATTGAAGATCTATCATTAAAAAAATATCGTTAAAATCGACCAACAAATAACAATTTTAGAAGCGTGGCTCGCTTTCTAGTGTATCACCCTTTAGGTATAATTATTGATTATATATTATAATATTAATTATTTATAATTATATTATACACAGGGGCGCCCATACGCGCATCATTTTTCATAATTTTTTTCAAACAAAAAAATGTATTAATATTATAATTTATATTAATTTATTATTAATTATAATATTATAATTATACAGGTGAGTCATTAGTGAGGGATCGGTCCATAACTTCTAAATCATGTAAGATACAAAAAAATTTTAAAGACAATTTGTACACCGTTTGTCAGGCTGCATAACTCAAAAATATTTTCACGTATACAGGTAGTTCCAAAACCCATGATTGCTACACAACTTTGTTTTTTCAAATAGAACTACCAGTATTTTATTTCTCCATTAGAACCCCTTTTCACATAGATTTATGGTGATATAAGACATTTTACATTCTGAATCACCGTTATCAAATTATCAATTTTTTTTTTACATTTTTTGTCATTTACAGAGGTTCACTTAAAAATTTACTGAGAGGTTGTTTTAGCAGCTAGAAGGCTGAAGTTTGATACAAATATGAAGAAAGGATTGCTGTTTACGCCCGATGTGCAAAATATCATTTTTACTAAACAGGCTCTGCAAAAATTTAAGTCAAATTATACTATTTTTAAATAAGCTTAACTTAATTTTTTTAAATGGAACTCCCTATATTTTTGTATGTCATCGAATTCGCCTGGAGTCTGGCTACGTTTTTTATTAAGATTGTTCTATAGCGAAAATTCATCATTTACGAGATATTTGTATTTTTGGATTTGATACAGATTGAGCCAGGATAAGGTAGATAGTGTGCCATGGAAATCATAGAAATCATGGAACTCACATTTCAATACTGCACTGTTGTGTCATCACCGACTTGTTATTTGATTATCCATTCCATTATTCACAATTAATTCGATTTTACAAGAACAAATCGATATGATTTATTGTCTGGAAGAAGGCGGCCTCCCAGTAAATTTTAAAGTAAACCTTTGTAAATGACAAAAAATGTAAAAAAAAATTTATAATTTGATAACGTTGATCCAAAATGTAAAATATCGTAAATCCCCATAAATCTATGTGAAAGGGGGTTCTAATGGAAAAATAAAATATAGGTAGTTCTTTTTGAAAAATCAAAGTTGTATAGCATGCGGTAGTTTTGGAACCGCCTGTATACATTAAAATATTTCTAGATTGTACAGCCTGGGAAACGGAGTACAAATTGTATTAAAAAAATTTTCCTATCTTACATGGTTAAGGAGTTATGGACCGATCCCCCACTAATGACTCACCCTGTATATTATAATCAATGATATAATGAAGTAAACTTAAAATAACGAATCTGCTTAATAAAGAATACGAACGAAACGAACAAAATCCTTCTGGCGGTTTTAAAGCTGTTAAAGAAAGCAAATTTTTTCTTAAAAACTTTTATTACCCTTAGAGACGAAGCAGCTTCGGGCCAAGTATATTTTCGACAGAAGAATATAATTTGCAATTTTTTGTTTTTGTTTATCGTTATATTTGTTAACGTAATGAAGGATGTAAGAATTTCATTGAGAGAAGCAAAATTTTGACGCTTGTGGATTTGGTGGATGCGCCAGGAAAGTTAATTTATATTCATACTCGTATAGACAAAACATTAAATGACTTAATTATCGGAAGTAAATACATATGAGCGAGTGCATAAGTAGACATTTTCCTAAGTAATTAACATAATGTATCAACGACAAGAAACTGAAAACTATTAAATTGGTGACGTTTCAGGTTGGTTGACTTACGAATGTTTCGCCGACGCAGACAATAAATCTGGATGAACTCATAAAGAAAATTCTTTTGTAGCGGACGTCGGATTTGTCGTAGGATACTCTTCGCAACGCTCTCCATTGTCGCTTCAACTAATTAAAAGTCGTCTTGGCTGGATTGCCTCCATCGGGGATCGAGTTGGCGAGTGTGCAAGTGCTCCACTCTGGTAATCCGACAACTTGAAGCGTCATTATCACGTAAACGGAGACTCACTTCATCTTCATTTCGGTCAATTGACAATGGGCGAAATATTAACTCATAATTAAAATAACGTATAATTATGTGCGGCGTAGGAGCGACCAATGGTAACGAAACGTTCCCCTCCAGCAATGTAGGCGCTCCGGATGGATAAAGGATAACATCATCGTCCTGGAACGCCTGTTGATCTGCAACCACTCGTGCGCCGCATCCGCCACTCTCAACACTTGTAAGTACAATTCTAAAATATCGTCAATCTGAGAACAATTTGAAGATCTCTATATAGAAAAAACTACGCAATAGTTTGAAATTTTACTGAGTCTGTTTATTACCAATTTTCTATTTACAAACTCTGCTTCAGGTGGTTAACTCTCCCGACTTATTTAGCTAACTATTATTTACTTATAAAGTTTGGGTTCGATTAGGTAACGAATGCTGAAACCAGAGCTTTGGAATTAATTTATTACAAATTCATTCCCGAGGCGTTTCACCCGCCACTTGTTGGCAAAGTAAAATAAACGTTAAAAAACGATATTTATATAAGGCAGCATAAAGCATGGTTCTTAAAAATATAAATGACGGTCTGATGTGCATACATGCTCGTAAAATATATATTAACGTCGTTAAGAATTTCTATAAAATATTCATTCGACATTGTCGCTAATATATCGTTGTTCTTCGTCGTTCACTGTGAATAATATTCATTTCATCGATGTTTTTTTAAAACAAAATCAACAATCAGTGCAAATATACTATGATCATAACACACGGTATTAGCTATTCCATTTACAACTGGAATTGAATTCGTTAATAAAGTCAACTGATTTGCATTTTTAATTACTGGAATTGTTCGTTTTGTGAAGCGACGATGACTTCACACTGTTTGTTTTTCATATTTAAACAAGATCAGACTCTAATCTCAAGGGTTATACTTGAGAAGTTCTGATGCAATTGCAAATGTTAAAGGGGACTCGAAAGGTACATTGGAGTAGATTCAATTACAACAATGGTCGTACATACAAAAGATACGATTTTTATATACATATATAGATTTTAGTACTGGAGAATTACAACTAACACTATGACTACGAACAATAGGTATTATCGCGGTGGTTATTGGTAATAAAACTTGACGGAGCTAGTAATGAATATAATATAAAACTGCAAATCTAAGGATTCTTCATAACCCGTATTAAAATAAAACAGTTTATTTTTTATGGCGTCCATAACTAGCTACGGTTTCTGCATATTCCCTTATTTTATAACAAATTAATTGGTATCACACCCGAAATGCATTTTCAGGAAACGTCCCAGTTTCAGTTGTAACACTACCTTTGATGCTCTGGTATCTAATTAACGTGAAGTTGACAAAAACTTTGCAATGGCATTTACAATCTGCTAACTAATGCAAAATTTTCCAATGGAACCTAAGTGGCGGCTGTCAATTTTTCCTACATAGTTGTGTTTTTTAGACGATTTAACTTTTTCAAATTTACAATTTTTTTATACTTCAGAGGCATTCGACGTAAGATCATCTAAAACCCTTATCAAGTTTAGCTCGTTTGGAACATTTTGATCTAGTAATGCTTTTTCGATGTTTTCGAAAATGTATACCTTTTTTATATATTTCTTATATTTTAGAATTTCTTGTTCTCTTCTGCTCGTTTAGGTGTTTTGGACCATTTTTTTATTGTTTAGATGCTTTAGATCGTGTAGATATCTCAATTTTCATTAGACGCTTAAGAGTTTTAATGCTTTTTATAATGCCTCTGGCCTTTTTGATTGCTCATATTTTTTATATTTTTCGTTATTCCAAAAAGCATCAAATTGAAATATTTTGAATATTATAATTATAAAAATATATTTTGAATGAATAGTTCCGTCGTCGAAACCTAATCGTAACAACTGCAAATTGCATGTTCGTGGACCTCAAGGCGGCTTTTTATAGTGTAAATAGGGGGAACCTGTGGGAATGTATATGAGAAAGAGGAGTGAATGAAAAGCTAGTGAGCAGAATAGATATATAAGACAAGGATGTCCGCTCAGTCCCACACTGTTTGCAGTATTCATTAGTGATATAGAGAGAGTACTGAGCGAAGCGCAGGATGGAGGAATGGTAATACGAAGAAAGAAGGTATGGTTGCTGGCGTATGCGGATGGGCAGGGAATGAAAGCGCAATGAGAGGAATGATGCAAACATTAGTACACATGAGGAAAAATAAAATTAGTGAATGCTAAAAAGTCAAAGATGCTAGTGTTTAGGAAAGGGGGGGAGAGAAAGAAGAGAAGAAGAATGGATGTGGGAAAAATCAGGTGATAGAGAGAGTGAAAGAGTTATGGGGGACAGAAATGGAAAAGGAAGAATAATTAAAAAAAGAACAAAGAGGAAGAAAAAGGTAGATGCAGAAAACATTTGATTTATTTTGATTATTTATGTTTATATTAAGAATGTGAAATTTGTTTGTTCAAGGGTAGTTGTAAGGGTAATTTGGAACTTAAGGCCAAAAGGTAAATAAATCCAATTATAATAACAATCGCAAATCCACTTGAACCATGTTTGAAACTGAATTATTAATAAATATAACCGAAATCAACAACTTAATGATTATAAATCTTACTGAAAGCTCAGTATATCAACGCGTGACACTGTTACTAACCGCAAAACTTGGAATTTTAATTTCTTAGTGGATGTATTTTTTGGGTATATGGATCGTGTTCCATTCGAAGAAGATGTTTCAGTAAGAGGGGACATCTTCGATTGGAACACGGCAAATATATGGTATTTTTTCGAAATTGCCAGACAGACATAATGGACAAAATAAAAGTGGAGTAAATTGTGGTGTTTTGGACATTTCAGTGGACTTTAATCTCGGATTCAATTCCTAAAAGATTTTCTATTTTTAGTTGCGTAATGTTGCATTCGTTTCTCTTTCGCTCGAAATAGTTTTCGTCAAATTTTAAGCAGACACCACAATTGACAAGATCCGACATCAGCAAAGCGAAGAGATTCCGCGTGCAAGACGTCAACCGCACAACTTCTCTTGTATGTATCTCACGCAGACACGAGATCCTGATAAATCGTCACCGCAAAAAGATATAATTGACCCTCGTATAAGTGATTTAGGTGCATTCGGTTTCAGCACAGGAACGAACTCTGTCTAATTACTCATTGTGAAAATGTAACTCTATTCGAAAACCGGCGATTAAATGCGAGACCGAGCTGTCCGCGAATAATTATCGCGTAATACCATTGATGTATGCCGACATCATCATCTATGGAAAGCTTTTCGGATGAGCGACTGTTATAAATTGAAAAGACCCGCGCGTTTATTGTCAATACAGCAACTGATAAGTATATCGATTAAATTTGAAATGAGGAGATAAAAAATAATATGAAATTGTACCGCGTCAAGCGCTTAGAATAAGATATGAAGTTCCTTATTATGTAAAATTTGTTTAAAGTCTAAAAAAATTACAAAACGGAGAATTGCTTTGGTATATTTTGTTCGGTTATTTAATGCATTTCTTTCTGAATTAATTAATTTTTTGGAAACACAACTTTGAATTTGTCGTGCAATGCATTTGGTATTTCCCATTATGAATATAGCACATATTGGCTAACGAATCGTCTAAAAATAATCTATCTGACATAAGCGCGATGATGTCCTGTCGTTTTCAAAGAAGTCGAATCTCCTGCAGCAGGAGCAGAAGTACGGAATTAACTGGATCAGATTTACAGTTTTTCTATATTTTTAAATATAAATTTAGACAATACATCACGTTCTGACATTTAAAAAGATTGTAAATTATTTTAGCACGACTTAGACCTCTTGAAAATCAATTAAGTATAATACATATATTTGTGAAATTTTTTTCACAAGCATTCGTCTCGACACAGTAAAAACCCTTCTGTAAATCTAAATACGCCTTCTTTCTTAAATTCCTTCAAGGTGTTTTTGAACTTTCGACATTTGATAGGTATCGAAACTGGATCAGTATGTAACGTGCGTTCAAAAAAAAAACGAGGCTGCGTTGGCTATGGAATTTATCGGCTTTCCAGTGTAGAAACCACAAATGACAAGAACTGTCAGTCTAAAATTTTCTACCAAAATAAAACGGAGCAATTTTATGTAAATTGTTTATAATAAATGCCAGGACATGTGTACATCGCTCTCATAAACATAATGCTACCCTCCTTCGCGTCCATTTATTGAAATTTATCAACAAAGAACCCAACCTAAAAACTATCTGACAGATTCAAACTGACAGTTCGAAATTTTGCTACACTAAATTGATGCACAAAGTTTTTCCATGGCCAAAGCAGCCTCGTTTTTTTTTTTTGAACGCACGTTATGTACCTAACGTGCGTTAAAAAAAACGAGGCTGCGTTGGCCATGGAAAAACTTTGTGCATCAATTTAGTGTAGCAAAACTTCAAAGTGTCAGTTCGAGTCTGTTCATGTTTTTTAGGTTAGCTTCCTTGTTGACAATGGGATAAATCATTATGGGATAAAAAAAAGTGCAAAACATTTCCCGGTATCGTTGTGAATCCAAACATCAATCTATTCATTGTTACAGCTTCTCCTCTGTTGAGGAGAATATCGGCACGACCAGGACGGTCTTTAATTTGATATAACTGTAAGTCGTGAATAGATCGATGAAGAAGAATCAGTCTCAAAACCGAAAAATGTCTTGAGAATATTTGGCAGCACTCAATTGCCCGTCAACCTTCATGGGTCATCAGTCTCTATGCGCAACTCGAGACCTACCAATTCAGTTTAAGAGCAACTGCATTCTCAATTAATATTTCAAAAATCGTTGTATATATAGTTAAACACGGACGTCGACCACTAGGGAGTTATATTACACAATATACATTAGAAAAAAAAGGTTCGGGTTTGCTTGGATTCGAAGGTTCGAAGGTTTATTATTTTAGTAGGCCAAAAAATTTAGACGAGTTACGGCAAAAAATCGAAAGCAATTGCGATAAATGTTGTTTGTTTTTGGAGTTTAATTACGGATTGTCTTTCAAGTTTACATTAATTTTTTTTACATGTTTACATTTTATTTAAAGTACCAAGTTTTTTTTCCCCATTATTTAAGTAATAATAATAATAATATGTTTGTGACCTACCAATCGTTGTATACATAGTTAAACACGAACGTTGACCACTAGTGAGTTATAAATTACACAATATACATTAGAAAAAGAAGTTTGGATTTGTTTGGTTCGAAGGTTTAAAAACCAATGATTATTAAAACTGTTCAATAAAAATAAAATTAAACTGTCCTAGCGTTTGGGCCGTTTTATTTCGATGGTAAATTTTAAACTGATAGATCCTGACATTTGTCAAATCTATCTTTATGTTTTCTTTGGTTTATGCACTGGAAAGCCGATAAATTCCATGGCCAACGCAGCCTCGTTTTTTTTTGAACGCACGTTATGTTGTAATTTACGAATATTTTGAGACTAATTTTTAATGATCATGTGAAATTCTGCTACAAGAGTATTGAAACAATTAAAACAGACTTCCTCCGTTATATTAAAGTGCTTTCGTAGAACTTTATTACCCTCCTCATGTAGAACATTTAAACAGATAAAGATGAAATCCCACGAAATCCAAATGTTAAAATTTGATTTTTCTAGGTCAACACGTCTTTTTCAGAACATGGTGCCGCTAGTGGTCCTACTAACAACCCTATTAATTCAGTTCACTTGTGGATACAATGACAAATATTATCCGGAGACTTCCTACCCATCTCTCGAAGATTTCCATGACGACGACGAACTGCCACAAAGACGCAACAACAATTTTCTGCGATTCGGCCGCGCCGACTTGGAAGATGAAGATTTCGACGAGGATTTCGCCAGACCGACTCGATCGAGTCGAATCGAGAAGAACGACCATTTCATCCGTTTCGGGCGCAATCCGCAGCACTTCTTGCGATTTGGACGTGACCATCGCCATTACAACACCTCTTCGTATCTGAGACTGGGCCGCAGCGTCGAGGACGAGAAGAAACGCAGCAGGAGAAGCGCATCGAATGACTTCAAGCGTGGCGGAAAAAATTACTTGAGGTTCGGCCGTAACAACAACTTTTTGCGGTTCGGAAGGAACGAGAAAGCTGCAGTCGCCCCCGAGCAGCAAATTCAGGACTCTCCCTTAATTCAGCTGCTCGAGGAACTTGTGGAAAGCATAAAAAAAACACAAAACAGCGTGTAATTTATTGTAATTCAAACACAAAATAGACGTGTGGCTGGATCACTAAAATAACATTTCTATGTTTAGTTGTTAGTGGACACGAGCGATGATTAATAACTGTAAAGAGCATAAAAAATAAAACAACATTTTTCTATAAACACAACTCTGCTACAACTTAGATGCTGATTAAATATATTAATGATACGTTTGTTAGATCCATTCTTTATCCCGTACTGAAGTCTCGTTAAACTGAAACGAAGCGAGTCAGACACGTTTCTTTTAACAGAAATATACTTGCTGCGGAACTGAAACATCACTCTCTTGTCCATCCGAAGCTTCTGAAAATGTGTAAAGCGCTTAAATCATTTCAATGAATGCACTCACGATGCAACTGTTGTCGTCTTTCGTCGACATTCCGCCAACATCCAATCGGATCCGCGCTTAACGTATTCTTCCTGACAAGTGCATTCCAATCCTTCGTCTTCCTCCTGAACCGACTTACACTCCGTTCCTTCCCATTCTTTGAAATTCCCCGAGCCGAATCCACACGTCCAATTTGAAAATCCTTAAGAATCCTTCGCTCGATCATCCTCCCTTTTTTTCCAGACACTAAAACGCACATATTTTGTTTCATTCTTACTTTTACTCACCCACCTTGTTTGTCTTGGGCGTCCGGCGTGCGCATTCCGTTCTCGTGCAAGACATTTATAATCTCGTACTTAAGCGACGAAATATCTTGTCGGATTTCAATAACATCATCTTCGGTGACTCCAAATTCGTGCCGCTTTCTCTGTTCGGACATCACACACCTCCTTACCACAGTTCTCACAACTGCGTCGTGCAAATCCTTCGCTTTCAGCTTAACACTCGCCTGAAAAAAAATTAATAAAATGGGTGGGATGGGCGAAAAAAAAATCACAAACATCGTCATTGGAATCTACGCGGCGTGTGAAGAGGTCCACGTTCGGAAAGATGTTAAAAGGCGGCGGTAGAATATTTCCAATCTCGAAGAAGTCAATCCACAACTTGCTCCGTGCAAATTTCCATTCGGTGTCGGCGCGTTCTGAAATGACCTGATACGAGTTGGACATCATCGCGATGAGCATGTTGAGTAGAACGATGATGTTGATAACTGAGTAGGAGCCGAAGAGGAGGAGGGCCCAGAAGCGCGTAAAACTCTTGATTCCAGTTAGTTCGAAGGAGGTGAGGTCGACCAGACCGAAACTCGCCCAGAATAAGGACTGCGACGTTTCGAATAAACTACAACAATGTTTTATAAAGTGCTTATCGGATTAAGGACGTATATACTTTGCATATCGCCTCCAGATGGTGCATGCACGGTCGTGGGTCTCAAAATCAGGTGCGCCGTCTGGTAAATGGTAACATTTGTTCTTTTCCAATTCGGCGTAATACCACAACAATTGATTCAGACCTGAAATAATAAAATGCGACGCTATTAATATCCCTCGGGAAATTAATCAAATGTAAACACGACATACCACACCCGAAAGCAAACAAGACCAACGTATAAATAAAGAAGAACTTCACGATGTCGATTATCATCCTCGTGAGCGATATTTGGAGTGGTCCCAGGTGTGGATTCACACTGAAGATGTGAACCAATTTGAGGAAGCTAAAAATTGCAATTATCGAAACGGGTAAGTTGAATGTGTGCGCCTTGCACCTGAAAATCATTCCCGCAGCGAAAGCTCCTTCGGATATGAGCATGGGTTCAAACGCGTTCCATTCCTCTCGCGGGTACCACGGATTTCCACCTACGCTCTCCGTTTTCTGAAATAATTTATCTATAACTTGTTGGACTGAATTAAAATTAACTTGATTATTTGTTCGTTTAAATGCAGAAGTTGATAAAACACCTAATAATGAAGATTTACTTGTACTATTAGCACTACTTGCCCAGGCGTCATAAATGCAGGATATCCTCAAACCCAGCCAAGTCACATAGAAAATATCCGTGATCAAATCGACCGCATTCCACAGATTGCTGAAGAATTCCAGCAAACCCGTGCTCCAAACTTTTCGAAACTCTTTCAAGATCGTACCTGAAATAATCATAATTATCGTCTTGAATCCTCCTCCTCAACGCAAGCATTACTAGCAACAAATACTACCACTCCGTATTCCGCGAAACTCAATCCAGCCCCTCGTTCTTTCCTCTTCCACTCCTCCACCATCTCCAGCATCCACTCGTTCCCCAACCATTCCGCAACCACTAGCTCGACTCGTTGTGACGCCGCCCCTAGTAAAACTACACAGAAATCACGAGAGTTCCACAAATCGACACGTACGCAGAAAGAAGACGTAACTGCTGGAATGGCAAATAAACCTAACGAAGGGTTTCTTCAAGTTCCGACCAATTTTTGATGTAGGTGCCACCATGTAAAGGACGCAATAAAACGGAAACATAGCGCTTATTTTGACGATTTGGATCGTTTGCCAGAAGAGGTTCTTGCGACGAAATCCGGGAACGCCCTCGTACCAAATCGTCCCAAGAAGCTGCTGGACGTTAGGATGGGCCACGAACTTCTTTTGCTTGTGTTTTATTGCGAGCTTGAGACGGTCCAGCGTCTGACGATCGCCGGAGAACCAGGTCGGGTTCGTGTGGTTGTAATTGAGAATTATCGTCAGTTCGTGCGTTGTCTTAATGTGGTCGAGCAGAAGGGCGGCGAAGTCCTCGACCTCACGACGTAAATTCTATAGTATAATTGGAAATCAAGGAGAGGCAAAACACGTTTGTTGGTTCGGGCAAAGAATCGTTAAATATGTAGTAATTAAGAAAAGCTGCAAAAAGCAAAATTTGTTTGTCTGTAAAATTGTATAATTAAAAACGAATCGACAAAAATCTCCACGGGCAAACTTTAACTTTTTTAAATCAATAATTTTAGAATTGATTTTTGTTTATTAGTTCTATTTTCGAACATTTATTAATAAGACGACTCACGTTATATTCCTCACGGAACTCGGTTTCCACTCGACTGAGTCGTCTTAACTCTGCCGCTAGCTCAAAAGCAGTTAAGAGCGGATCAGTGGACGATAAAGAAATAAGCGATGGAGCGGTTAGGGCCCGATAGGCGTTGATCCGAGCTTGTGAGTGCCTCAAAGAATCGCTCCGGCTCGAATCGACGCATAGGTCACACCCGCACCTGCAACTCCTCAACTGCGCACCAAGATCGCACAAGTCTTGATCCTTACTTAACATCGTGCGGAACGGGAACCGTCGCCCCTCGATCCAGCAATATTTTAATGATTTCATAATTATTTTTATGCGCCGCTAAAATAAGCGGCGTCACGTCTGGAGTGAAACACGCCGAAGTTTCGTCGACTCGTTCCCAACTCTGCAAAGAAAAATTAAAACCGAAAGACATCGCTGGCAGTTACATAAGGGTGTCCGGATTCGTGAACGAACTCTTCCCATTCGAGCAGCACCTCGACCGCCTCCACAAACTCTTCGTTAATGGCGTGGAGCAGTCCGTCCTAAAATCATACGCTTAGCAATGTTCAACACTCATGCGTGGATCACTTTAACATCAATTCTGCAGTCGAGGAGCAATTTGACGAGTTCAATGTTTCCGTTTTCGATTGCGATTACTAGAGCTGATCGATTTAACGGATCCGTGCAATTTATGTCAAATTCTTGTTCTTCATACATTCTTAAAGCCGCAATATAGACATGAATGATAATTATTAGAATAATAGTCATACTTGCGGACGTTGGCGGAATCGCCCCTTTCGGCGTGCAGCAGGAATGTCTTCTCTGTCGGTGTTAAGTCATTTTGAGGTATTGAACCGAACAAATTCATGGCGATTTTGCCTATGCGTGGATTAATTACGATGTTATAAAAGAATACTTTCAAGTACGCGTCGACCCTCGCTTTAATTGAATTAAAACACGAAAAGGGGGTAGCTTCCGCCTTAAATTGATTGGAATTATATAACAGTGTCCAAATACAGGACGATGTAAATTTCGTGTGATCTGTCGACGTGTTGATTGCAGTTAAAATTAGTGTTTCCAGAGTTTAATCTACGAAATCCCTAAGTCGCTTCATTCTAATCTAATTTAACAAATACAATAATGTAATTAGGGAGTAGTTATAATATGCGGTTCGCACTTCATTCTCAACTTACTCGAAAAATGGCAGACGAAGACGTAAGTTTGACTCGGTGCTTGTCCAATCACACGACCATCTATTTTTAAACGATTCTCCAATCTTTCAGGTTGAAGCAAAAGTCACAAGGAAATCCTTGATGATGCCGAGCTTGCCCAAATCGCTGACGCTCGAAGAGAAAAGATACCTGCTGGCGATCGAACGCGGCGACATGGGCAACGTCCGCAGGTCGCAACCGTTCACCGTTCTATTTGCAAATGCATTTTTGGTGAATCTTTTAGGATGTTGCAGAGAGCGCAACGAAAGGCGTACTTTGACATCAACTGCGTCGATAGTTTGGGACGCGGCGCCTTAACAATCGCCATCGACCAGGAGAACCTGGAAATGGTGGAGTTGTTGATAATAATGGGTGTTGCGACGAAAGACGCCTTACTGCACGCCATCAACGTCGAGTACGTCGAAGTGGTGGAGTTGCTGTTGGAGCACGAGGAGCTCATCCACAAGGAAGGCGAGCCTTACGTACAGTACGTCCGCGCATCGTTTCCGCTTCTTTAACGATTGTCCGCAGAGCTGGCAGAAGGTGGACATCAACACTGCGATGTTCACACCGGACATAACTCCGCTTATTTTGGCAGCCCATAGGAACAACTACGAAATTTTGAAGATTCTGCTGGACAGGGGGGCCACATTACCGATGCCGCACGACATTAAGTAAGTGGGATTATCGACGACAAGTTAGTAAAAATGATGCGGACAGGTGCGGCTGCGACGAGTGTATCAAAGAGTCGGAAGAGGATTCGTTGCGGCACTCGTTGTCGAGACTGAACGAGTACAAAGCGTTGGCGAGTCCCTCGTTGATCGCGCTCTCGTCCAGCGATCCCATTCTGACCGCGTTTCAACTGTCTTGGGAGTTGAGGAATTTGGCGTTTGCCGAACCCGTAAGTTTTTCATTTTCACTAACTTCTTGCTAATCCAATGCAGGAATGCAAATCCGAGTATATGGAGCTGAGAAAGCAGTGCCAGCAGTTCGCGGTTGATCTCTTGCAGCAGTCGAGGAGCTCACAAGAGCTAGCTTTCATTCTCAACCACGACCCCGACAGTCCGCCCTACGAAGAAGGCGAGCACATGAAACTGGCGCGCCTAGAACTTGCCATTCAATACAAACAGAAAAAGGTGACCGGTTTCGTGTTTCACGTTCAAATCGTACGGCTGATTTTAGTTCGTTGCCCACCCCAACATACAGCAACTTCTGGCTGCTATCTGGTATGAAGGAGTTCCGGGATTTCGACGGAAATCGTCCACGCAAAAAATTATGATAATCGTCAAGTTCGCCCTGCTGTTTCCGCTCTACTGCATGCTGTATATGATCGCCCCGGAAACAAAAACCGGCAAGTTGATGAGAAAGCCGTTCATGAAATTCCTCATCCACGCCTCGTCCTACCTCTTCTTCCTGTGTACGTGTTGTCGTTAGCAAATCAATAGTCTCCAGCTAACATTTCAGTTCTGCTTATTCTCGTTTCGCAACGAGCCGAAGACCAAATAATCGAACTGTTCGGAACAGAAAATATGAAGCAGAGCGTGCAAGACAAATACAAGAAGCAGCGAGGCAATCCGCCGACGATCCTCGAGTACGTCGTCTTGATCTACGTCATCGGTAAGACACGTGCGCTTTTCAAGGCATTTTATATATTTAATATACCTATATGTATAATTCTCTGCCAGGATTCATCTTCGAAGAAACCCACGAAATCTATGTCGAGGGGATGAAGTCATACTTGCGAAATTTGTGGAACTTTATCGATTTCACACGGAATTTTCTATACACCGCCGTCTTCGTGTTGAGAGTGGTTGCGTACATCCAGCAGACTTCCGAAATCGAGAACGATCCTTTCACTGCTTATATCAGACGCGAGGAGTGGCAGGCGTTCGATCCACAACTGATAGCCGAGGGATTATTTGCCGCCGCCAACATCTTCAGCGCCTTAAAACTCGTCCACTTGTTCTCGATAAATCCGCACTTGGGACCGCTGCAAATCTCCCTAGGCCGGATGATCATCGACATTGTCAAGTTCTTCTTCATTTACACTTTAGTCCTATTCGCTTTCGCTTGCGGCCTCAACCAGCTGCTATGGTACTTCTCGGACTTGGAGAAGAAGAAATGTTATCATCTCCCGAACGGTGAGCCGGACTTTGATAACGCCGGCGATTCATGCATGAAATGGAGACGCTTCGCCAAGTATTACTTCTGCTATTCAGAATCAAGTCACGCAAGCCTGATTGCAGTGTCTTCGAGTCGTCGCAGTCCCTGTTCTGGGCCAGCTTCGGAATGGTCGAATTGGGTAGTTTCGAGCTGACCGGAATCAAGACGTATACGCGTTTTTGGGGACTCCTCATGTTCGGCTCGTATTCCGTAATCAATGTGATCGTGCTGCTGAACCTCCTCATTGCGATGATGTCGAATTCGTACGCGATGATCGATGTAAGTCTCACCTCTCGCTTCGTCTCGAACTGAACGCTTTCTAGGAGGCTTCCGATACCGAATGGAAATTCGCACGGACCAAATTGTGGATGAGTTACTTTGAGGAGAGCGCCACGCTTCCGTCCCCGTTCAACATATTCCCGAAGCCCAAGCATCTGTTCAAGTTGATGGGTTTGCGGAAGAAGGACAAGTTAAGAAAAATGTCGACGAAGCGAAGAAATCGGGAAGAGAAAGAACGCGACTATAAATATACAGCGGTAATGCGTGCGCTGGTCTGGAGGTACGTGTCTGCGATGCACAGGAAGCTGGAAGAGAACGCGGTGACCGAAGACGACATTAACGAGCTCAAGAGCGATATTTCTTCGTTTCGTTACGAGCTGCTGGAAGTGCTTCAAAAGAGCGGAATGGATATTTCCAGTGCCGAACGTAAGGAGAAGGCGGTGTTGGGGAAGAAGATGAAAGTGTGGGAACGACGCCTCATGAAGGACTTTAAAGTGGCGCCTGTGGTGTTGGAGGAGGAGGAAGAGTTCATTCACCAACCGCCACCGGAAGGAGAAGACTCATTAGCGAAGTACGATTCTAAACAATGTATTTTTTAACAATAAGGTGTTTCCTTGCAGATTTAGAAGAATTGCAAAACTGGCGGTGCTCAACTCGAGCTTGAACAAGTGGCGACAAGTGGTGAAGGGAGCTTGCATTGCGTGAGTATATTCACAAAAGAGTTAACTAATCAGCGTTGTTAGTTCGCAGATTGGGCACTGCCACAGCAGAGACTCGATCAGGAAACAGCAGAATTTGCAAAGGGCTATGGAAGAAGCGAAAAAATTACAAGTTAAAAGCCCGGATCAGAGTCGAGCGACCACTCCGATACAACTTCCCGATACGACCGGCTCTAACATGATCAAGATTATAAGAGAGAGCACTCCTGAGCACACAAACACAAGTGTGCATCAGCGAAAAGGCGACGACATATATCCCTTGATCTCGATTTCACCGCCGGAAAAAAAACAAGAACCGGACTTGATCAATCTGGAAAGTGCTAAAACGTCTCCGGTTTTACCTTCCAGGTCGCAAGACACGAAAACATCCTTGGAATCTTTGGAGAAGATCGTGCAAAGCTCTTCCGAATCGAACTCCTTGGACGGCGAGAAAATGCATCGGAACAGTCTTCCGACGTCAGGCGACGACAAGAGCTTAGATAGTTTGAACAAGAAAGGGTTCTTCTCATCAGAGAGCGATACGCCCGACTTGGAGAACGACAAAAAAACCGGTGAAGGCGCTGAATCCAAAAACGTAACGTTCTGTTTTCATGTTGACGAGGCCGGAGCTACGAGCAGGATAGTAACAGAAAGACCAGAGCTTGAAGACATTGAACTAACGAAGGGCGAAGATGTGGAAACGACTGTGCAAGGTGACGGAACTAATGAAAGAAGCGACACAGAAACGAAAACGGTGGATGACGTAACCGGAACGTGTTCACACTATAATTGATTTAATTGTATAATTTTAGGAGAACGTTCACAGACCGGACACTTCGTCGCCTAGACAAATTGAAGAAGAACATCAAGAAAAGACAGAAGACCACATACAAACTGAATGTGGAGAAAGAGACGAGACGGATGCTAATCGACAAATTAATAATAAAGACAGCGAAAAAAGTGGAAATAAAAATGAAAACCTGCATCCTCCTTTCGACACGGATCTCGCTAAGTCTCCGTTGACCATGAGAAATATAAGAAGAATAAACGACAGCAGTAAATATCAGCGAAAAACAGGATGGCTCTAAATTTGAGTCCGCGTTTGCTGTGGTAAAAATCAAACAAACTCGTCCTGCCCTTTTATAAAATATAGTTAACATTTGTTGTTGATGTGAAGCAGTAAAGAACAAATTAAATTTCTAATGCCCATTTAAGCTTCATTTACATCACACAAAATAGTTAAAATTACGATATCATTCAAAAATATAAGAATTGATTCACTTTGAATGCGAGTAGAGCGTAGCAAAGTTTTGACCTTGAGTTGGAGAAGTTCGAAATTAAGTTCTCTTCCTTGTGCATGAGATGATCCATCACCTGAATCGATCTGATGCAATGACTTTTTATTTTCTAATTGAACGAAGCCGAATTGCCCACAACGCAAAAAAATGATTTTGTTGCTTTTATTAATGTGTTATAGTGTACAATAACTATTATTCATAATTACATTTTAAAACCAATCACTTCCAGTTTTCTCGGCCTTAATACGCGCCTCTTCACTGGTCTGCAACTCTTCAGGCGCAGGCTCCATGGGTATTCCATCCTGCCGCAATTTCCCCACATTAAAATCTTTGGCTATTTTTGGCGCATAAACAACATCAAACAAATCCTGTGCTGTAAATTTCGACTGATGTATTTCCGGCGTCCGGAACGAAACATATGGCTTGAGCTGCAACATGCTTCCTGTTTAAAAATTTCTCAAGTTGCACTCTTATTTGTTCATGTACCATACAAGTTACCAAAAGACAGGCCTCCTAGCGGCTAGGCCGGAAGGTAAATCTGTACACTGTCCTCACTACGTTTTTGAAATATAGATTTTCTCTAAGGATCTAACATTAATGTTTCGCGTATTCGCGCAAGATGGACAAAACAGTACTTGTTAAACACCATTTGCCTTCAATACATGAATTGCGTTTTTACGTTTATTGTAGATTTTTTTCATCAAGTTTTTTGTTACATATTATCAGTTACAGTTTTGCGACAAAGTTCTGATGTCACCGATTTTATACAGGATGTTTTTTAATGTTGCAAAAATATTTAAGGAGCGTTTTCTTGCCCAAAAATAAGAGGGGTCTTCAATATAAACTTATTTCCAAAAATGTCTTCTACCGGAGTTCCGCCCCTGTAAAGGGGTAGGTTAAAATTAAGATTTTATTTATTTTTTATATTTATACTAGCTGAATGTACCCGGCGTTGCCCGGGCGTACATATGTATAAACGCATCTGTGGATGAAAGTAAAAATACTACCGGGTGACTATAAATGATTGACTTCAATTTAGATAATTGGCAACAGTGAGGAATTGGTACCCGATTAACTGTCGTCGTGATTTATGTATACTAACTTTTCAGGTTAGAATATTGTTGTCAAAAAGTGTAACTTACCGAATTATAAATAACGGAGAAAATGGTTACAGCGAGTGATCGAAAAGATATTCCAGTTGTAAAAACCATTTTGAAACCAATTCTGATATAGGCAATTTTTACATTTGACGTTTATTTGACAATTTCAAATTTGAAATTCAGTGTACCCAATGGAAGAGTTAAAATATATTGTCAACCTAACACAAAAAATGTCAATCATTTATAGTCAGCTGATAAAATCGCTATTAAAAAATAGGGGTTGATCGTAGAGGGGTGAAAATTAAGGGCTGTATGTATTTTTGTATACTGTATCATAAAAAAATAAAAACTAAAAATTTTGTCTAAAAAAATAAAATAAAAAATTTAGGGGTGGACCACCCTTAACATTTAGGGGGACGAAAAATAGATGTTGTCCGATTCGCAGACCTAACCGACGTACACACAAAATTTCACGAAAATCGGTCGAGCCATTTCGGAGGAGTTTAATTACAAACACCGTGACACGAGAATTTTATATATTAGATTTATTTATATTAATTTGGAGACTCATCGAAGAATGAAATTAGGATGTAACTTTACCATCAAAGGCTTTCCTACAACAGTATTTTTAATCGTCTACTACCCTTGAAAGAAGATGAAAATTGCAACCCGTACCGTTTTTTAAGAAAAAATTTAAATAAAATGTATTTAGGGACTTTATTTTATTACTCAAAAACGGTACATTTTACGAAAAAAAAAGCAAGAGACAGGAAAATTTCTGAGTGAGGCAGGCTTTTCAATGGCATTTTTTAAATGCAAGCTTGTAAAGCAAGGAAAAATTATACAAACAAAAAATAAAAATCTAGCATTTGCTCGAAAATAGTGGCGTAGAAAACCTTTGATAAGTTAAAGTTACATCACAAACTTGATTCTTCTATGAATCTCCAAATTTGAGAAATAAAATAAACACGACCTCTTTAGAGGAACTACCGAAGGGCGTAACTCTGATAGAAATATGATGATATAAAAGACCCTCCTTATTTTTTAGCAAGGAATTGCTCCTTTTTTTTTCAATATTAAAGATACACCCTGTATATCAACCGAGCTGTCCTCCTTTACTCTCATCTTAGTGCAGACACGCTACAGCTTACATACGCAGAGGCCTCGCCTTTGTTTCCTAACTATCTAGTTTACCTTCGGGCAACGCGGATCGTGTATGGTCCACACTTACCGCAAAATCATTTAAGTCCGGTACTATAATGTCAGGTATCATTTCAGGAACCTGCACAAATGTGTTGCCGACATAATAGCCAGTATCACGCACTCCGCGCTCTGAAACTCATTTTTCAGATGGAATTTAACAGATTCAAACATACTGTCATGGGGTAAATCATAGTCGGGCTTCAGTCTCGCCTCCTTGAACAGACGAGTGCCGCGTTTGTTGAAAACTGAGAATTTTCGAAAGTTGCGTTTGCCGTACCAGGCACACGACGTGGAAATTCCACGCTTTATGATCGAATTTACAAAAGGCATGATCTCAATCGTTGAGGTTAGGATTAGGAGAGGAGCGAAATGTCAAACGTAAACGAGAGACATGGTAAGAGATGGAAACGACAAAGACGGTGATGGCGACAATAGAATAGCGCGAAAATTGAAACCACTGCTTCAGAAAATGGAAACGCCACCCGTTGGGGCTTCATTATTGAGTAACGGAGGGTCGGCACTTGTCTTGTTGCACCCCATTAGTGTTTTGAGAATGAGTGTGCTTGGTATTTCGACATGAGACAAATGATTTTTGTGCAAATACCGAAGGACGTAATCTGAGCAGCGCCACGTGTGGTAGCTTTTCGAACTAAGTCTGTGATAAACTACGGCTTGCCGATGACGACTTTTTAGTCGGTTCGCAGTTTGAGTAAAGCTGCGGTGTTGCTGAACCAGTAACCGAATTTATTCAATTTTCTGAAAATTATATGCCGGCGTGAGTGCGGCAAGCGAGCATGGTTTTAGCCGAAAAGAATAGTGAAAATGCCCGAAATGGAAGGCGGAGTCGAGGACCGAGTCCTAATGGTCACGTCCAAGACTCCACTAGCGAAGATGAAAGCTCAGGTTAGTCCTAATCTCAATCTTTCCTATCCATTTTATAAAAGCGGCTACATTTCTATCGCGAGCGCGTTTTTATTGCGACTCGTTTGTTCTAAAAGTTCGAACTTGAAAAATTTTTTAGTCTGGCGTGACTCATCTCGCATTTGTAGTTCCAGTTGATAAAATCCGGGTGGGTCGGGATTACCAAGCCACCTGTCCCGAGCTCCAGCCGGAATCGCAACGCAAACCCGAGCTTCTGGCCGATAGAGCTTTACTGGTGTGGTCCCCAACTGAAACAATCCCAGAGTCTAAATGTACGTCTGTAACCTCATCTCGAAACTATGTCTTACAGTAATGTTCCAGTGGAGGACTACATAGTATTGGCGAAAGACAAATACGGCTACAATGGCGAACAAGCTTTGGGTATGCTATTCTGGCACAAACACGACCTGGAACGAGCAGTGCTTGACCTGGCCAATTTTACCCCATTTCCGGACGAGTGGTCTGTGGAAGATAAGGTGCTCTTTGAGCAAGCGTTCCAGTTCCATGGCAAAAGTTTCCATAGAATAAGACAAATGGTAATAATTTTAAACTGTTATTTTTACAACTAACGACTGTGATTAGTTGCCAGACAAGAGTATTGCAAGCCTGGTCAAGTATTATTACAGTTGGAAGAAGACACGATCTAGGACTAGCTTGATGGACAAACAGGCACGTAAGTTGAACACTCCCAAAGAAGAAGGGGGCGCTTCCGAGGGCGGATCTGAGGGTGGCTCAAATGAAGAGAGTGATCATGATGAAAAGGTAAGAACGCTGCAATGGTTGAGTGATTGTATATGTTAGATTTGCATGGTTGCTGATTTAAATGATACCATGAGCAAGGAATTATGATGTGTTGAAATGATAAAAATGGCGTTTATGAGATTTGTTAGTCTTGTTGTCAGTTAAGATGACCAGGAGTCTGTTCCATATTATTGCATTGTAATTAATGCAGACAAAACAAACAAAAAATACATATAGAAACGACGTGTTTGTAACGTGCGTTCAAAAATAAAACGAGGCTGCGTTGGCCATGGAATTTATCGGCTTTCCAGTGTAGAAACCATAGCAAACATAAACATATATAGATTTGACAAATGTCAGTTTAAAATTTTCCATCGAAATAAAACGGACCAATTTTATTCCAATTGTTTATAATAAATGCCATCGCTCTCATAAACATACTCCTTCACGTCCATTTACTGAAATTTGTCCTAAAAAATTGTTTTTATTTAATGTTTTCAAGCAAATCGCTGAGACAGTTTAATTTTATTTTATAATGAGCCACCTTAAAATATAAGAATGTTACTTACGACGCCATGTGTTTTTGTACAATGACGTCATCATTGGTTTTTGAACCTTCGACTCCGAGCAAATCTGACCCTTTTTTTTCTAATGTATATTGTGCAATACAACTCCCTAGTGGTCGGCGTTCGTGTTTAACTATATATACAACGATTTTTGAAATATTAATCGAGAATGCAGTTGTTCTTAAACTTAATTGGTAGGTCTCGAGTTGCGCATAGAGACTGATGACCCATGAAGGTTGACGGGACAAACTGAGTGGTGCCCAAATATTCTCAAAACATTTCTCGGTTTTGTGACTGACTCTTCATCTATCTATTCACGACTTACAGTAATAAACGAATTAATGACCCGTCCTGTTAATTCGGAAATGGCACGACCACCATTCCAGAATTCACAGGAAGAATCATGATTCGCCTCGACAGACAAAAAGAGGAAATACTGTAGAGTCCGTGCAAAATCTCATGAACCAGCGCAGAAACGTAAATGCGTCCAAGGTTACGTGTACTACGCAAACTAAATTTGTCGACTCTCGAGTTTTGACCGACACCACGCCTTTCCGCCATTATCGAGTGACGTATAACCTATATAACCAACGGTGAAAAGTACGCTTTTATTTTATCATACTTGTGACTCTGAAATAAGAACAAATGAACAAGAAAGTGGTCCACAGCCAGGGGCGTCAGATGGTACAAAATGTATACACATTTCTATCCACTGGCCCCTGTGCCGCAGATACGAAAACCGTCACAATGAAAAAGGTGGCCGAAGCCACTGGCGTTTCATTGAGTACGGTGAAACGTATTCTCCGGGAATATGTCCCAGGTAAGCGTCCCATCAATGACGAAGTGTGCCGCTTATCACGTAACTTGTAGGTCACAAATTCAACTCGCCTAGAAAAACAGTGAATAAACCGAAACCACGGTCAACAGTGGACGAGTTTGATGAGCAGGTGATACGGAGGATAATATATAATTTCCCTAACATCCAAAACCGTCGACCCACTATGGAGGCTGTATTCCAAGCAGTGTTGGATGCCGGAGTAGAATTCACTGGTAAAATCCGGTCATTCAGGACGCTTGTTCATACAATGGGGTTTCGCTGGAGAAAAACATTGGATAAGAGGTCGGTGCTCATAGAAAAACCGGAAATTCGTGCTGCTCGTGCTAGATTTTTACGACAAATTAAACGCTATCGGGCGGAAGGTCGTAATATTGTTTATACGGACGAAACATATATGCATGAATCCCATACGACCCATTTTGCGTGGGATGATGGGTCGTCAAAATGTCTGAAATCACCAATTGGAAAAGGAAGGCGATTAATTATCGTGCACGCAGGTGGTGCACATGGATTTGTACCGCAGGCACTGTTAATCTTTAAATCAGGATCGAAGACGGGCGATTATCATGACGACATGAATCATGCCAACTTTATGAAATGGCTGACCGAACAACTTATTCCGAATTTGGAACCCAATTCCGTTCTTGTAATTGATAACGCGTCATATCATAATGTAACAATCGAACGGAATTCTACTATGAATTGGAAGAAAGCTGACATGCGGCAATGGTTATCTTCTCGAGGTGTTGCATTCGACCTGTTAGAAACGCGGCCTGAGTTGTATGCAACAATATGTTTACATAAAGCACAACATAAAAGATATGTTATCGACCAGGTGCTCAGTGAACATGGGCATGTTGCGCTCCGCTTACCTGTCTACCACCCCGAATTAAACCCAATTGAGAAGATATGGGCGCAAGTCAAAAACCATGTGGCGAGACATAATGTGACATTTAAATTGGACGATGTGCGACAATTGGCTGTAAATAAATTCAACTCAATTGGTGCGGACACGTGGCAAAAAGTTTGTGAGCATGTGATTCAACTGGAGGACGAGTTTTTGGGACGCGAAGCGGTGATCGACGAAATAGAGGAACTAATAATCACGCCCAACCAAGGTGACAGCGATTTCTCTGAAACGGAAAGTGATAGTGAGGCTTACACGCAGGACTCCGTGTTAGCGGATTTGGGGTGCGCTCCATTAGAATAGTGGGCAGGGGTCTATATATTTGTTACTTTGTTATTTAGTTTTAGTCGTTTTTTGTAGAATTAAAAATGCATTTCCACATGATAAATTATTGTATTATTTGTGTATCACACAACCAAACGTACTTGTGAGCGATGGTGGTTGCCTACAGTTCGGACAGCGAATGTTTGTGGGACGGTTGAGTTTTGAAATGTCAATGGGGCTCCCCTCCCTGCGCGAGTTTGGGTCATGAGATTTTGCACGGACTCTAACAAAGAATAGATTGATGATTGGATTCACAACGAAAGCGGGAAATGTTTTGCACTTTTTTTATCCCATAATAAAAACAATTTTGATTACAATAAAATATAGAATTATCTCATTATGGCACAACAAAATTCAATCTACATTCAAAAAAATTCAAACGTACTCGAACGGCGCAAATCTCTGTCTCGAACCGACTGTTCGACCATATTAAGTGCAGATGAAATGCCGAGAAGTCTAAATTGGCGTCTGGAGATGGAATTTGATAAAGAAAACACTAAATATACGAAACCAATGTCAACAAAGAACACCTAAACATGAACAGACTCAAACTGACAGTTCGAAATTTTGCTACACTAAATTGATGCACAAAGTTTTTCCATGGCCAATGCAGCCTCGTTTGCTTTTTGGACATATGTTAGTTTATAACTAGAATTTATGTAATGCTCTAAATTAATAAAGTAAAAAATTAGTAATTACATTATGGTAGTTGCAAATCAGCTAAATTTATAAGTTTAACCTTTTTCATATAATAGGGTTGTTAAACTTTGTTACTGGGTTTGGCATTTCTGTCTAAATTTTCAATTAACGTCAAAGTATTGATATTCACATTCTTGCGGTTCTAGAACCAACAACAAAGCTTTGTTTAAGACCGTAATTATTGCGACATTGAATTCATTCATTACATAATATATGAAAAACTCACTCTATCCTGCAATAACAGGAACTTATTTACCACATTTTATTGTGACTATATTTTGTGTCTCCTGTTTTGTCCAAAAAAAAATTTTATGCAAAAAAATTGAATACGACAATTTGAACGGTTCAAAATGCTATCTGCAAAAGGCTTTCTTTAAAACTGTGTTTTCCTATGTGCACCACAAAAACTTTTAAGCCCTACTAAAGATGTCCATATATGAACAGCTTTGAATGAATACTATAAAATGTGTTTTACACAGGGAATCGGTTTTGATAACTTTTTATCTCTCACCATATTATTTAACTCATTTAAGCGCTGCAAGGGCTTTGCCATTGACAGGAGCTATATTACAACATTTTTCGTGTAGTGAAAAAAAAAGTGAAGAAAAAATGCGTTAAATTCGGTCTTTTAATATCATAATTTTTTTTTAAATATGTTGCTTTAACTACGTGGAAACTTTGTTTTACCGGGTGCCCATTGCAAGTCTGACCATAGGAATTTTATATGGGATATTTTTTAAACATTTTTGCGGCTGTTGGGTTGATGTAATCGACAAACTATTGGATGATTAAACTTATCAAAACTGTTATTTTTTCAATTCTCTATGTGGAGCAGAGGTCAATGGAAATATCGTAAATCGAATATTTTTAGAAAATAAAACAAGAATTGATTAAAAAAAAAAACATTGAAATTAAGTGGACAACAATTTGGCATGATAAATACGTAGCACAGTCGAAATGATTCAAGTGATAATTCGATTTACGATATTTTTATTAAACAGAGTTTTTGCCGTAAATACCAGTGTTGGTAATGCTGAGTTATTATTGCGTTGTTAGTTAATTTTTGTTTTTTCGGAGGCCTTTTGCACCATAACTGCTCTACATAGAGAATGAAAAAATTACAGGAAGATAGCCGGTTTTGGGAGCTTCAATCCTCATGCAACAGTTTTTCGATTAGATCAACCCTACAGCCGCAAAAAGAAACGATTTCCCATATTAAAATTCTATGACCTTTCAACGGGCACCCGGTATAATGTGAAGTGAAACGGCGATATTCAGCAAACGAATGCTTAATTTCCTAAATTTTACGATGGTTGCCATCTTCATTGATCCTCAAATTGTACAGCTGTATTATGATTCCAGATTATCAGGAAGGATTTTAGAAAAGCATTCCACAAACAATATGCAATTACCAGAATGTTATTTACTAGAAGTTCTTGATAAGATAGTCCAAATAATTGTCTGATGATACAGTCACCAGACGAATGACATTGTATACAACTTGTACCTTCAATCTCCAACCGCATGTTTATTTTTATTGTTGGAATCTTCAGGAGTTCTCCTTATCGTACACGAACTACATTATCAACATGGACGACGTTACCTCATTGTTTTATAATACAAATAGCACAATGTGAAGACTTATTTAACTTTTGTTGGCTTTTTTTTTAATGTCACCTGCCATAAGCTACAAACTTGAACGTGAGAGTAGTTTTTTTTTCCGTCGACCGTTTTAGTAAAAGGCCGATTGATGCATGTTTTATCTAAGAAATCGTTCATTAATGTAGGTCATTAATGCATGATTTTACATTAATGAGCGATTATCCATTACTGCATGCTTTTTTCGGTAGTAACTATGGTTACTAGAATAGGTGACATTATTATTTTACGAATTATCATTTTAGAAGCACATGTTTGTCGCTTAGAAAAGCTTAAAAGAGTTTATGGTCAACGAAAAAATATTGTTAATGGGCGATTAATAATCTCGATAATTAAAGACACTCGCTTCCGCTCGTTTGTGTTTTAAATTGTCTCAAATATTGATCGCCTTCATTAACTTACTTTTTTATTAAATAACTATTAAATGCAACTAACAATGAAAAGAAGACTGTCTCCTAGTCAGTGACACTTGTCAGGTTAAATTTTTAGGGGGAACTACTAATCTCAACATAGTCGCAGTGTTATTGTATCAGGAATTTAAAGACACAAGAAAATTTTTATATGTATTTCATTTATTCTCTGTCTCTGTAATTTTAGTTACATTTTTTTATACATATGTAATTTAATTGCAATATTTCAATAAATGCTTGATGTTCCGTTTATGGTAGAAACCAGTACGTAAAAATAATAATTATGAATCATAACGACAATATCTAAATTCTTGATCATATTTATCTCGTCGGTTTTAGCCGAATCGTTACCTTCGTCAAATGTGTTCGATAGATGCCGGGTGTATGCAGGGCAATGTTTTTAGAAAGCCACTAAATGTTTCAAGCCAAATGTATTCGATGCTGACCCCGACAAATGGAAAACTTTATCATATCATTGATTATTATTAATTCTCGAAGTAGCCAGATAGCAAAAAGTATGGGGAGAGTTTTCTTTCTATTACCAAATATAGATGTGTGGGTTTGGTGCAAAAAATTTCATCTTTAGCAGAATCGAATCTGTCAACGCAGTTATTCATTTTAGCTACTTCGGACAATTTCATTAAAAATTACTTATTGCTGTTGCGGATTTTGCATCGAAAACAATCCAAAATAATGTAAGACGCCTTTTCACGTTGAATTTTTAATAATTGTTATTATCTCGGATGTGCGATTTGAGTGTAAGAGTATGGGACAGTACAGGGCATCGGTGTAGATCCCCGTTGTACCGGTAGTACCAGAACGACAGACGCGACCCGGTATCGAATAAGTGTTGGATATGAAACGCAAATTAGAGCAGCGTTGGTCTGGCTGTAATGCATTGATCTTACAGAAATGGACTATACATCGTGGCATTCGTCGTAAAAGCGGTTCACCAAGTCGTACGGGTCAACCTCCCGACGAGAACGCTACCCAGGTAGTGAACCCTCAATAGTTTTTTGCACGCCAATCAGCCTGTACAATCACACGACTGACACGTGACGATGGCTTTTTTTTACTCTCCGCATCACCAGGCAACTTCACATTTCCGTTTCCATCTCTGACTAACCCCGACCGTGTCGCTCCTCATAATTACATAGCATGTTCGTTGTCTAATAATATCATTGTTTTACTGTTATTATTTGTTGCACTGTTTATTCTCCATCCATTACATGCATCCATACACGCAGACAGTATAGAGGCGGGGCGATACCAACCACCCCCACACAGTGGGTTTTTTTTTCATAATTTTCTTCTACTTAGTCTTTAGTTTCTAAGACGGGAGATATGGGCCGGTATGATTGTTGTATGTGTGCAGGGTGAGGGTGGCGCGTGCTCTAACTGCGGAGTCGCCTGTTCCGTCACTCAAGTGACGTCCAAGGGGTCACTCTGTAATTCCTGCTACCAACACTGGAGGTACGTATCAGTCCCACCCCCCGTTCACTATCCTTCCGAAATCCACGGCACACACCTCTCTGTCTCTCTCTGTGTCCGCGTCGTGCCGTGAATTTAGCCCGCCGTCCACTTGCTATCTCGTAGACGATGCCCTTTCTGTCGCTTGATAGTTGCCTCCTAGCTGAAGTGACGATGTTGAGTTCTGTCGATAACGTGTAATGTTGGCATGTACAGACGGACGGGATTGTTGCGGCCCACATCGGGGCCGACGGGCGGGAAACGCGGCTCGCCCCTGGGCGGGCGCCACAAGCGAAAGCCACCTCGCGGCATGTACATCAACCACGACGATCTGGCGGCGATGGCCTCGGGGAACGCGGGTGTGCTCATGCTTAAGGCCATGGATCGAGAATTAGATTCCCTCCAAAGACAAGTGAGTATCACACGACACTCCAACTTACACGTCACCATCACCACCACTCATATCACTCCTCCGCTCTTGATCCACCGCTTCTTACCATCGACACCACCCTTGTCTGCTTGTATTGTGATGCCAGGATTCGTCTGTGGTTGAGTTGTGGTAGTGTTTCTTGCATGTTGCTTGCATGCTGTTAAATGTCGAGAGGGTTCACTATGACGGAAAAGATGTCTTGACCATCTGTCTGTAAGGTTACGATTGTATGTTGTTGAATATGTATTGCAGAGGATGAAATTGAACGGTTACGAAACAATTTAAGGACGAATTCGTCTTGGAGAAGTGGACGTTCTTTATTCAAGGATGATGTAGGGATAAAAAATCTCTTGTTGTTCGAACCGGTGTTGCACCGGTTTACTTTTTCAAATGCTACTGCGACGTTGTTATAACAGAAAATTGCCTGAACTTGTATTCCGTGCTCTTACGCTGTTCTAATGTTAATCTGAATTAAAAACGACTATAATTTTCACAAGAAGGAGACATTGTAACTTCACTTCACAAGTGTTGGGACGCAATGAAAATCATAAACAAGATCGGATGACAAGATATAAGGATTTACACAATTATTATTAGCATTCCGGTGTGGCCAATGAATAAGCTTTGAATCGAACCTTGAACATCCAGCGAAAATATAGCGTGGTATCTTGTCTAGCAGGTTTTAATCACATGTTACATCTTTTGTGTGTAACTTTGTTTTGGATTGCGTTTGGCGCTAATAGTATAATATTCTAATAAGTTTCAAAAACGGCACTTTAGAAACGAGTGTCTTAAGAAGTTTTTGAAACTCGTTGCCAACCATTATTTTTGTACGACCGAATAAATAAATAAATAAATAATTTTAAACAAATTGAATAGAAGGAATTGCAGTTGAACGTCAAATTTGTTATTGTCAAACTGTTTAAAATTCATACTGACAGTTAAACCACCTGCTTGATGTGTCAAAAATACAAGCGGTGACTAAATAAAGATGAGGCCGGCAACACCATACGGTGCATTAGACGCGACTAAAGAGAAGTCGTGTTTAAAACGACAGTTAGCGGTGGACATTTTATAGAAGCACAAATATAGAGTACAAAACAATATATTATTATTAATACACCAATTATGAATTGCCACAGTTTGAATAGAATGTTTATAGAGTCAATTTTAGAGTATATTTTTAATTAATCGGCAAAGTGAAGAAATAAATAGTACAGTTATGTGCTAGGTACGATGACATTTATTTAAAAGGTAACAACCACTACACCAGGAAACTGAAACAGTGAAGTACATGTTTGGATTTATGTCTATTAAGGGTAACAAACATAATTAATATATGAAGGATGAAGGACGACAAATTAAAAGATTTCCAATGTGATTTTATGGGCATTTTGAATCCCAGTGAGTGATAGCAACTTCGTAAACAATACATAAAAAAATCTAGTTTTCCTTCAGTCTCTTCACCCCCAACCCATTATTTCCATACCATACCAATATTTTTTTTTGGCTTATATTCCCTCCCAACAAGCCTGGTGGCCCAATTACAGGGAGGGACTTAGTCCGAGTTCTAGCGAAAAAATTTTATTGCGCAATTTTCGACGAACACACCAACATCCATGACCGAACCGGTATTCGAACCCGGCACCTTGCCATCGCCAAACGGTTTGCTAGGTCGTGACTCAACGACGACATGTCGTGAATTATCAACTTGTTTTAGTTTCCATGCAAGCTAGAGACTAATAACTGAAAATGTTCTGCCATTTGAAATCTAAAGCGTGATGAAAACGAGTACATTTTCCACAACAAAGCAATCCTTAAATTAAGACCGAGTTAAACAATTTCAATTTGCATTATAGTAAATACATGTAACGTATGCCACAGGAACATAAACGGGGGTCATTGTTGCAGATCCAACAGAACAAACAAAACATAAGTTCCTTAAAACGCAAGCACTCCGATTCCATTGAAGATCTCCGTCCAAGCAACGACAACTCGTCCCGTATCAACGCGCGCTGGACGAACGAGGAACTCCTCCTGGCCGTCCAGGGCGTGCGCAAGTACGGGAAAGACTTTAAGAGCATCGCCGAAGTTTTAGGGAACAAGACGGAACACCACGTACGCTCGTTTTTCGTCAACTACCGCAAAAGATACAACCTGGACAGCGTGTTGAAAGATTGGGAAAAGGACAACGGCCCGTTGCCGGAAGACAACGGGGAGGTTAAAGTCGAAATGGACGATTCGAATAACGACAATGATGTCATTTGCATATCGCCGACGCCCGGCAATAAGAAGGAGTTGAAGAACGGGAAGGTGACACAAGTTGGCAAATGATAATCCTACTACGAGGTTTTGTTTGTTGGATAGGTTAAGTTGGTTTTTTTTTCTTCTATTACTCTGTATGCAGTGCAGTTGGTTTAATACAAATCTATATCCGACAGATAAACAATCATTGTACATAATATATAGGTTTTAGAAATCGTGTTCTTATGAATGAATGAATATTTCTTTGCATTTCAGACGAATTCAATTTTATACAGTACAGTATATTTTATACGTTCCCGTTGTCGGTGATCACTTCCGTAATATAGGCGAAGAACGACAGTTGGGATGAGATCATTTTGTCACATGTTAGGCTAGGACGTGCATGTATTGGAGGAAAGCCAGTCGAACATTGTATAAATAGCACGGAACCTATTTATAATATCGGAAGAAGATATGTTATTATGTAGTTACAAAATTTTTTCATCAAAAGAAGCCGACTTTCATGTTGTAAATATTTTTAGACCAAACTAGTGTATGCAATAATAAAATTAGCATAACTATCATTTACTGGCACAACAGATATTTTGTACTGTTCAAGTGGGTGCGGTGCTTCGTGGCTCGTATTTGTACATAGGAAAGGAGTAGTAAAAGAACGACACTCATAATTTATAATTATTTATTTCAATAATCTTAATTATTCCATACATCATCTTGCTATCTTATATGCCCATCATGATATCTACAATAGAATCTTTGTTTTAATTAATTCCTATGTCTTATTGTTTTGCACGTAAGTCATATTAAGTAATGTCATTAGGGTAGACTATTGTATTAATTGATAATAAAGACTTATTCCATAAACATTTTAGAAAATGCAAACCAAATCATATTCATACAGAAGTTGTATTCGAACTGGAAAAGTTAAAAATAATTCGGTGCCATTATCTACCAACAGCAGCCTTCTTCTAGCATATTCTAACTATACGACTGAAACACGACAAAAAAAATTTTTAGTAGAAATCACAAGCCGCAATTTTTATTATGACAATACCCAAGCGTACGTGTTTTAGACGAGAGATGATTATTTACAAATTTATTTACATATTAAAAATACATTTAAATTAAAAATCGGTTTCACACAAGTAAATTCTCGTCCTTTTCGTTCTCTGAAATGTAAGTTCTTGCACATTTCGACGAGAGTTGTTCATAGCTTTCACCATGGAGCAGTCCAACAATTATAACAGTCATATTATCACAACCTAAACCTGCCATCTGACAATCTGGTGCTAGACAGATCATCATTAGATTTTCACAGATCTCTTCGGGTTCCATCCCCATCGCTATGCGCTCCCTCACGAACGACACCACTTCTTCGTTGGTCATTACGTCCCAGATGCCGTCGCAGGCCACCACTATAAACTCCCAGTCAGGCGTCAGCTCGTGCACTTGAACTTCGGGATAGGCTGCAAACGCGCAGGCATTAAATACGCATTATGAACACATATCATATCTAAGGGGAAGATGTAATTAACCACACTAACTGCATCGCTTTCATCAAATACGATATCTATTTCGTTATAATGACCAAGATGTCCAGTGAGATAAGATTCAGGTGGTTATTTATACTAATTAAGTCCGTTAATTTGGCCCAATTTCTGAGTGCCAATCAACTCTTACATATCTAGCTCAAATGTTCTACTCGTTATTTTGGTGGATGCAAAAGGTGTTTTTATTAAAGTCATAATTATTATGAACCTGTAGCCGTTGCTAAATTAATAAAAATAAGCGCACATCTGCTTATTTCTCATTATGTCGAAAATATGCACGAAGTATTCCGTCGATAAAACATTTGGGATCGTAGCTAGCAGCCGTTCCGAATTCCCTTCGAAATCCGATCGTTTCAAAACTCTTATTACATTTCCAGACCGGAATAACTAAATAACAATCGCTTTTAAATATTTTATCAACAGCAACCGCCGAACCATGACTCAAACGGTACAGACAGTAGAACAAAGGAACAAATTTTCTGAGTGCCGCCGTCGATGCTTCATTTGGGCAGCGTGTCTCGCATCTAATTCGTGCGACACACAAAAAGTTCTTCACATCTAGGAAGAGGATTCACTAAACAAATCGTAAATATCTGTGACAAGCACAAGCGAAAAATACAAGAGAAAACACTGATCCATAAATTGATTTACGAAAAGAAAATAATTTAAACTACATATTTGAAGTTAGACGATATACAATACGCCGATACGAATACGCACCATTTCTATTTTCGGAGGTACAAACACTGTAAGTTCCCACTCCTTTGTCAACGGGACCTTTAGGAGCAAAAAATGGGGCCCGGCGCCCTTTTGTCTCAGACACGAAGCCGTTTCAGAGATAAATTTATACATATGGCAAAGTAGAATTATTTTGGTTTGTCTTAGTGTTATATACGGTTTGTATTTCGTGCCACAAACTCCCGCTTAAACAATTCCTTAGCCTTGCAAAAACGCAACATTGATCGCGATAAGCTCGTGTTCGATGTGTAAAATACATATAAAATAATTTATTTTTCATGTGCATAATGAACCGTTTCTATCTTTCAAAAGAACTTTGCGTTTTTGTTCAAACACCAATTACACGTTCCGCCGCTATCCCATCCATAACGCAAGGTTTATGGGGGGTAGCGGCGGTACGTGTAATTGGTGTTTGTCAAAAACGCAAAGTTCGTTTGCTTTTTCCCAGTTTTTTTGTTGTCGTCTTCTAATAGCAAACTTATCACAGCTACAATCTCTCCTGATGATGCGTTTAATTGCGCTACGTAGGTTCAATACCAATCAATTAACCAGCCAAGCAAACCAGGAATTCGTCTAGTCGTCAAACAATATTTTTTAAAAGTCTCAAACCTTTAAAATTTAAATTAATTCGCCGCCCACACCTAGAACCCAACAACGTGTGGGATTTAGGATTGACTAAAAATAACAGGGTCACCACAATCAATATCACGAAATTCTGCAGTTCAAGGTGGAACTTTTAACATAATTAAATAACGGCCGAATGATGCATAATAGACGAATTAACGGTGTCGCCAAATTGAACGTTGCTTACCAGTGACAATTTGTTCCTCCTGCGACTTGTCTTGGTTTCTTTTATAGATGAAATCGCCAAGCGCTCGTGACAGCGCCAAATTTCCATTGACTCGGTTGAAATCCACCCAGCCTCCAGCGGCGGTGATTCGATCATACTCCTCCTTGTTGTTGGGCTTGTGGTCGTTGGATAAGGGCTCCGCTTTGCCCACTACACTAGCAACCGCCCGTGAATCTCCAACGTTGGCACAGTACAACAATCCGTTTTTGATGAGGACTGCCACAGCTGTGGATCCCGACTGCTCCATTTTTAACGTCTCCTCCTCTAGCATGACTCTGTCTATTTCAAGAAACGCCTGCTTCAGACCCTCTTCAATGTCACCTTCTTTGTACTCTTCTCGCCTGGTGACAAACTTGTGCAAGTGTTTTCCGGCATACTCGGACACCTTCGCGCCTCCATGTCCGTCATACACAGCAAAAAATGCGGCGTCTGGGTCGTCCGGAAGTGACAAAATGTGCGTGTGGGAGTCTTCCATGTTGATGCGCCAACCTTGCATGGAGCTCGACCCCACTTGATAATTGGAGTTCTGGCAGCATGCCGTGTTTTTAGCTGTCACCGGCTCGGATAGAGTCTGACCCATAGTGGTAAAACTATAATAAAAAAACAATGTGAAAAACGCAGGAGCGGGGCAAGATGAGATTTACTCAAAATTCAATTGTGCTGGTCTCTGGGGTTTTATTTAGCATACTTGGAATAACTGCGCCAGCATTTGGGGTTGGAGTTTGTTTATTGGTACGGCCACGCGATTTAAGATTTAGAACGCACAAAAAAATATTTAGGTTAGTGCTTGGAAAAAAAATTGACGTTTGACTTTGGACTGACATATGTTAAAATGCTGCCATAGTTAAAAAAAAAAACTACACTAAACAATCAATGGATTGTAAAAATTAATGTACGCGAAGGAATGTAATAGTTGCGTATTTTACATCATAATATAGTTATTATTTGTCAAAGGTGTATTAGTGTCCGTGCGCCATATCTCCCTTAATACTTAATCAAAACAAATGATTGAGCCATCATCTTAAAGATTACCACCTTGACTGCTAGATGCAAAAAAAATAACGTGCGTTAAAAAATAAAACAAGGCTGCGTTGGCCATGGAATTTATCGGCTTTCCAGTGTAGAAACCATGTGAAATATAAACATAGATTTCTCAAATGTCAAGATCTGTCAGTTTAAAATTTACCATCAAAATAAAACGGATCAATTTTATTTAAATTATGAAAGTATGTAGGCTTTCACGGTCGGTGTTATTAATTATAACGATCTTCTTCGGAATTTTTGACCGTGTTCCATTTGAAGTTCCATTAGGGGGGGTGTAGTAAACGCTCCGAGGAGCTCAGAGACAAGGAAGGAGCTAATTCAACAAGAGCTAATCCACCTATTTCGTTTTTGGATACATTCCGAAACGACATGCGCAGCGGGAAATTAACTCCACCCATATTGTTCAAATCTATAGTAATCGCCCCGAAAGTTGGCCGATCACTCGATACTTTCTGAACATATCACAGACATGCACGCGGTATTACCATCTTCTTTGCACATGTAGTGCAGCTTCAAACCTCCTTGAAACGTTTGTCGACGGTGCGCCGAACAATCTACGCCATTCGTACCGTTCGCTCTTACTCTAATGTGAACGCGTTCGACGAAGACGGGGCTATTGTGCGCGTCCTATCTCTCGTCTGTGTTGCAGCGCTGTCGTGCATCATTGGCGTGCGAACTCTCTGTCAAAATTATAACCTCCCAAACATTAACGTTTTCGAATTTATAACAAACAGTAAGTGTCAATAACTATACGATCTTCTATTTATTAATTCACGTCTATTTTTAGCGTAAATTGATTCAAAATGCCTGGCAGACGGTTAAACGATGCCCAAAAAGCATTTGTGACGTGTGATGGCACGGAGGACGGTTTCGTGTCCAATGCCTCGCTTATATTTGGTACAAAATCGAAGCTTGCGGATTACTACGGCGACATGAATGCCGAACTGTTCATGAAGTGGATAAAAGAGCAATTAGTTCCCAATCTAGAAGAGCCCTGGATTATTGTAATGGACAATGCGTCCTATCACAGCATTGTAGTCGAACGGAATCCTATTGCGGTGTGAAAGAAGTGCCAAATACAAGAGTGGCTACACCAACACAACGTGCTGTTTGAGCACCACATGTTTAAGGCCGAGTTGCTTAATTTAGCAAAACTTAACGTGCCACCAAACAGATACGTAGTGGACAAGTATTTGCAAGAACACGGACACGAAGTCCTCCACTTGCCACCGTACCATTGCAATTGAACTGATATGGGCACAGGTACAACTATTATTTTAAGTACAATACTCATTTTAATAAGTCCATTCAGTGTTCTCTAGGCCAAAACATTTTACGATTCCCATATGGGAGAAGATGGATATGGCGACAAGAAAGTGTTGGAGATGTGGGAGCGATCACTGGCCCAATGCACCCCAGAACAGTGGCGTATAGTGGTGACCTATACCACCAACCGGCATTCGTGCTAGAATTATTATTCATAGTTGTATCATACATTTGAAATGTAAAGAGGATCAATTAAATTTGTTAATTTGAACAGTTCTATTGAAGTCTTTCCGGCACACACGTTTGAAAGAACCCTAACCCTTTGTAGGAGTTATATTCGAAAAACTAACTGCATTGTTGGTGAAGATGGAAGTGATTGTACTTTCCGAGCCAGCCGTTGGACTAAGTGCTCAACGCATCTGAAATGAAACATCACGCAATATGACCAATAGAAGTTTGCCATTTATTCCGAAGAGTTGGTTAATAAAAATATTAAAGAGAAATATAAATGCAGTTTGTGATAGTGATAAATAATTTTACAAAAATAAATACTTTTTTAAGAGGTTAAGATTTTTTGATAACCTAGAAAACACACGCGGACTTTATATTAAACTACGTTGGGGTTCAAAAACGATCTAATTGATACTTTATTCGAACATCCGACACTTTATTGATATATTTATATATTTTAACTTATGACCCCTGCTGAAACAGCACGTCACTGAACACTTGACATCGAATCTCTTAGTTCAGACGATCCGATTCGATTATCGATCAGCCAACTTTCATGGCGTTTACTATAGTTACTTTCCTTGGCAGAAAACAGACAAGTGACAATTGACAGGAAACTGCAAATTGAAACACAACAACACTTAACAATGAAGAAACACCACAGACAACAAATTTATTACTCGACTGGACTGACTCACTGAGTCGCTGACCCTTCTTTACTGTTATTCACTTGACTTGAAATTTGACATCGACATGTGTCATGTCATTTGTCAATTTTCCTGCAGAGGAAAGTAACTAAATTTGGAACCAGCCGCGCATGTCGTTTCGTTCGTGGCAAAAACGAAATAGGTGGATTCAAAGTGCTGCATTTTTAGTTTCACTAGAGGTTTAAGTTTAACCAACGATTGAAAAACCGGACCTAAATGCATCGTATACGAAACCATTGTCAACAAAGAACCTAACTTAAACATTAACAGACTCTGACAGTCCAAATTTTGCTACACTAAATTGATGGACAAAGTTTTTCCATTACCAATGCACTCATTTTCTTTTTGAACACACGTTATTATCAAACGCAACAAAACAAAATGTTGATGTTTTTTTACTATGAAGAAAACCGTATATTAAAAAACGCCATCTATTGACTGTTAGTTTAAATAAAAGCGCCATCTATTGACATCTCATCTCCCACTCCAAAAGCGCTTTCTATGCGAATGATTCGCACGGGCCAATATTGACAATCTGTTTAAGTAACATCTCCCACTCGCCAAGCGCATTCTCTACGAATTATTCGCACGGGCCAACTAACTAGCATCCTTTATATCACAATTTTTATGCAGCGCCGTTCTGCTTATGGTGACTTTAGTGTTTATACGAAAATGGGTTTCTTATTGTTGGCAGTATTGCAAGATGGCGTCCGAGAAACCCGGGAGCATTCAACAAGGTATAATTTTTATTAAAACACTCCCTAAAAACCGACCAATCCGCGCTAATAAGTAAGAGAATTCTAAACAAGAACATGCGATGTAAATAAAGGTCCGCGAGTCACTCGTCCAGAGGTTGTGTGTTGTTCGCATTTCAAACGGAAGGAGCTTATGTCAAACTGTCAAAATTGTATTTGATTTGTTGTAATTGCAGAGCAAGAACAAGCCTTGTCGGATTTGGAGCAAACCCTCGTGAGTATGGAAAATCTGGACCGGGCTTCGCCGGAACTCTGGCCGGAGAAATGTGAGTTAAAACGGCTCCACTTTAAGTGCTAAATTTGCAAAGTCTAGATGCGGGAATGAATGATTTTATCAATAGCGTCTCTTCGACGCCTTCTAGTGCTGTAAAGCTGCCCTACTCGCCCGAGTTGAATCAGGAGGAACAGAATTATCTACATAGTAAGTGAATGAAGCTTGGAATGGTAGTGTGCATTAGTTGAGACCTGTGTCTTAGAGCTTGCAGCTTTACCAACGTCCGGATTGGTTAGTAAAGTTAAGGAACTGCACGATATTGCCTACCGTTTGGGAGTTGAGGAGTCGAAGGAAGTGACTCGAGGAAAATATTTAAATTTGTTCAAACCCAGGAGGCAGAAATGAGAATTTGCCTTTGTTTCAACTGTGGAAATGTTCAATTATAGGAGACCATTGTTAATTTTCAATAAGTGGTGCCCCACATGGCTTGTGATTGAAAAAAATCATCACTTTGTATTTATAAATAATATTTCGTTACTTATGAGGAGTGTTTTTTGATTAGCTGACGCTTCTATGAGGTTGTTTTGTATTTTATTTGATTGCAATAAATAATTGTATACTTCGGTTAGTATTATGCAACCCAATCTGCACACTGCTCCATCCCACTTTGTAATCCATCGCTAACTTTGTTTACATTCTCATAATTTGTCTATACTAGGAGTTTAAATAATTTGGTAGTCCAGTCCACAGTAATTGTTCTTCGACTGACTAATAGATAACGAGTTTCGTAACGTTGATTGCCAAATCTGTTGCTGTTTGTCTTGTAATGTCAAGAAAACATTGCAAAGCGTTGCGACAGGCCATCTATTGTAGCTGTGTAGAATTGGTACCGACCCGTCTTCTTTGTCCCTTTGATAGCTTTCCTGTTTTCGATTCTATCGTTGCGAGCTTGCATTAAGTCAAAAATATGCGAATTGTATAAAAAAATTTCGGTCCCCGTTTTATCGCACATGTTAGATAGAGACGGAGGTGCAGGTAAATGGTATGTGGTGGGAGTGTGTCACATTCACCTGACTCTCGATAGCGGCGCTCAGTAACTTCAGTGAACGAGTTTGTATTTGTGTCGTTTAGAATATTGTGCGCGATCTGTATAGATCGACCATTTGTCTATAGGATCGAATTTCGTCACTCGCTATTTTTGTCGAGTATTAAAATCTTATCGATGCACAGGTAAAAATGCGATTTTTTTCTATGTTTCACGTGCGGTTTGTTACAATACCGTGCCATTATCGCATCGACCCAAACATTATTCATTGATGGAACCGATTCATCTTTATTCTCGACGTTTTAAGGGATTATTGATATTTTTCCAATCCATTTGGAAACCGTTAAGTTACCTCTTTTTCTCATTACATTTCACAATTTCAATTAGGATAAAAGTAATTGAACCGCCACTTATGCGCTAATCAGGGGTCCTAATATAGTTCGGAAAGTCTATTGTTATTGGATTATTACTAATTATCACTTGTGATAGCTGTTAACTCCACATACACAGTAAAATGCCAGTTATAAATGTAGATTTTTTTCTTATTTTTCTATACAGTTAGTTTTGTTTTGTCGAGATTTGTGCCGTACTTTGAACTCTGTAAATTCATATGTACTTAGATAATGAACGTTAGAAAATTAATGGCGAATAATTTCCATGTGAACAATCATTAAAATTGGGAGCAAACAGCAGGCTCGTTTAAAAAATCTCTTTCAATTACGAGGCAATGGTTTGGAGATTCCATTTCGCATAATTATTTGATATTTTCGCTTTCTAGTTGCCATTTTGCATGCTGACTTTCCAAATTACAGTCCTTAGAACAATTAGTCAAAGACTTAAAAGCTGAAAAATTAGACGAAATTGAACAGTTTGAGAATGTAAGTTTTCACAGTTGGGATACTTGTTGAAATTAGGGTTCTCTGGGGTGTGGTCCATTGAACTATTGGACCAATTTATTAATTGTCAATCTAGGCTAGAGCAGAGCTTAGAAGGTGCGGTGTTTTCATAATTTCAATCCCAAAATAATGAAATTGTTACATCATTAGAGTACGTTCAAGCACTTACAAACTTTATTTGATAGGAAACGCCTTGTTTTTTACATATATATTTATTTATATATATATATATATATATGTATTAGTTACAAACAAACAATAAACTAGTTCCATAACCGCCAAAAGAGGTCAAAAACGAATTTTATTGTAGTTTCTTATTGATTTAGGACACAGAATTGGCGGCTCCTCTAAAACGGCATTTGCGGCCGACGTCTATTATAACGTGACCTCCACAGACAATTATAAAAATAATTGATAATCGGATCATGGCCGATTTACTTACTAGTAGACTGCATTTATATCATCTGGCGAATTACCGGAAAGTTAAACGAGAGGGTCGGAGCGAATGTGGCCCCTAAAATCGTGACCATAGATACCTGAATAGTTTGGCGTCCTTTAGAGGAGACATGATTTGTAAATAGGTGGAGCCGGAGAAGGCATCGACATCGCATGATATTATTGTCATCGTCCATACGGTTTGGTGAGAGCAAAGTCCGATGGTATGCTAGCTAGTTGCTGCTGATCCACCTGCTGTATTGACCGTAAAGCCAATGAACTGTGTGATTGCCGGGCACCGTCTAACGATGACAATCGCGCCCCGAACGAATTTTAGACAAAATAACCGGAGAACAAACGACTATAGTATTCCGGGATGGAATCTAAGCGGCACATTTGTAATTCACGATGTCTATTGTCTCTGAATAATGGGAAAGCTGATATGGCAACCGTTTCCTCCACTTCATGGTCATCTTCCCATAAACCGAACAAAGGGACGTCACATCCGTTCACAGCACCTTGTCTTTATCGTCCACCCATTTCCACACTTTCCTCTATGCATGGCGATACGATGATAGAGACAATGAACGTGAAATTTTCCATCCGATGTCGCTTTCAGAACGCGCACATAAACGCCGTGGGAACCGTTTTTTCGCTTTTAGTAATACATACGCGCCGTAACATCAAAAAGCAAACCAACGGTCGGTTGGACAAAGAGTCTTGAAGGAGGCGAATATTCTGTGTTCTATTTGATGAAAGAGTGTGCGGTTTTGCTCGTTGAAACCAGAAGACAATGGCCTGCTATTTGTCGATCTGTGTGACTCACGCATCTTTGCCAATACCTTTTACGGCGCCAGAAGGATACCACAAGAATGACCCAATCATTAATACTTTTTTTTTATTAATGTCGTTGCAGCAGTTGCGTTGTCTAACCCTCAGCCCACAGGAAATTAAAACGACTCTGGGAGCAGATGCTAGGATTGTGGCAGTTAGGCAGGAAATAGGCAACGGATCGTTATAAATCGTTCACAGCCCTGAAGGTGATCGGTGGCGGCTTACGTAAATACGTAAATTGGTGGTTAATGCAAAGATTGACGTTCACTTTTGTTTTCTTTCAACAAAACCAGACAACTGCCGAGTCGCTGCAGTTTTTAGTGTTATCGTTTGTTTTATGTGTAACTGACGTTCAGTGCAAATCCACATCTTTACCATGACTCGACTTACGCTCCCAGAAAAACTTCCACCTAATTCTGAACGCTTCATTTAACGCAGGCAAAATGAGTTTTTCACTTTTTCAACAATCCGTCCCTGGTTTCTATTTCCAATTTTGACCCCCCACATAAAGAAGCGACTCTTTATGCAGGAATTTGTATGACAAATGTGACGCAATATCGAATGATTTGGATTTAATCGTGGGATAAATAATAATTGTTGGATTTTTCTCAACGCTTCAAAAAGAATATATGAGAAATGGCACCAAAAGCGGATACTTGGTGGCATCTATAAAGGGGCCCACTCACACAGAGGGAAGACTTAAGACTTGAATGTACGGAGAACGGGGTACAGTTAAAACTTATCGTCTGTGGTAAAGATTGTGGAATGTACATTCAAGTCTGCTGGAATCAAAACTGTCTTGATATTTAGCGTACGCAATTAAGAACGCACGGGGATGATTCACTGTGTGTGGAGACAAGTCTTTGCAGGTTTCAGTTTTTATTCAGTTGCGGCGTGTGTACGATACAAAATGAATAAATTATGTCTCATTTAAGGAATATGCCCCGTGAATTTTTAACGGAATTTATAGAATTATATCGCGAACACTCTTGTTTGTGGCGTATTAAAAGTAAATAGTATAGTGACCGCAATAAAAAAAATTGTGCATGCAAAAGTCTAGTTGAAAAGTTAAAGAAAATAGAAAAATACAAATGCACGCCACTGTCATCAAGTACATGTAATTTTTCCTTAACATAGCGATGCTTGGCGATGCACATTTGACGCATAACTAACGTGGAAGACGCAGTGTGTGTGTGCGCTGATAAGGTACAGGTTTAACTTAAGGTAAACGTGTACGGACTTACTTGTGCAATGCTTCCCTCTGTGTGAGTGTGGCCCCAAAGCAACAGGAAACGTTGAGAATTGAACAGTTGGAAGAAAAACTGGTTGAAACTTGAATTCGTTCCGCCTTCGGTGGTGGGTTTTGTTGGTTTTACATTTACTAAATATTAAGCATGTATGTAAATACACACACCACTTCTTATTGACTGTTACAATCTTCTAAAATAATAATTTGATAATATTATTTGAGCTCCGCGTAGTAATTTCAATAAGGAAAACGTGCTAAATGCAGCTTATAGATTATGCACAACGGTTTGTTATAAATTATAGCTGAATAACAAGTCGACGCGGTTTGGCTGCAGCTCCGCGTTAGCGTTGCGGTTATTCAATGTTATTTTTGTTGTTGCACAAAAACGTACTAAACGTACTAACTCTAAAATCGAATCCGTTTTGCAGATTCTCCAATAATGATTGTTAGCCCCAGGCCACACTGACGTCTGAAGCAATAACAATGCATCTAAACAGCGACTCCATGGAGTCTTCAGTAGAAAATCGTAAGTCAGCAACCTCTTCTCTAATAGAATTAATCCGCACAAAAACGCCAAATGTGCAGTTGTTTATGTGATGTTTATGTCGATAGATACCCACCCACTCGATTAATCTCGCTACAAAACATTGAATTCCATTCGATTATTATTTACTAATAATAGGCGCAGAGAATGCGCTTGTGGTGAGTGGGACATGTCAATAGATTAATGAAACTAATAGTGAATAGATAGCGCTATGACCAAATCTGGTTTTTAATTAAACAGATACAGTGTGTTCGAGTAGGACAGAGTCTGTTGGTAGCACAGGTTGGTAAACGGAGTGCGTAGACGAATTTTTGTGTGCTTGTTTGCTTGAAATTCTTCAGTCAATGCTTGTACATGATCTTGTCAAATCTAATCGATCCTCCTTACATTACGTATGTAATTGCCAATCAACCATGAACATTTCTCACTCTATCGACAACAAAACTCAAAACCAACATAAAATTTGTAGCGTCAAAGTCTCGCCTGTATTTTTACCAACGCTAAAGCAAACGAACACTCAGTCTGGTGAGGTTCCGAAGTGAACTGACTTTTGTTTGTGTAATAGACAAAACATATAGAGTGCAGATAAAATGCCGAGATGCCAAATTAGCGCCTGGAGAAGGTATTTGATTAAGAAAACACTAAATGCATCATATACGAAACCGCTGTCAACAAAGAACCTAAACATTTCTGACGGACTGGAACTGACAGTTCGAAATTTTGCTACACTAAATTATTGCACAAAGTTATTCCATGGCCAACACGGCCTCATTTTATTTTTGAACACTATATATTCAAGCAACTAACACAGATTACTCAGATGACTGACTCAATGCAAATATTTTGGCGGAATGACCTTTAACGACCTTCAAATTATGTAGCAGTTTTCAGATGGCGCATCGATCAAATTTTGCGGCAAATTTAAATAGTCTCTCCTCTCTTTATAGGTAGTAAAAATGCTATATTTTGAATATTTTATGATTTATTCTACAAAACTAATGTAAAAAATTGTTTTGTAGAATATATCATAAAATATTCCTTCATTATTTACACGTCATACAAACAAACAATTTTATAAAAATCAATTTATTATATTACATAATTTAAATTAAACAAAATTATACCCAAAATGTTAACAATTACATTTGTAAGATAGGTAAAACTTACACATATGCTAATTACTTCGGGTTATTATATAAAAATTGAAATTTTGAAAGACTTGCCGGACAAAAAATAGAGCAACCTGGCTTACTTCTGCAAATTCATACACAAAAATAAGGAATAATGAATCCTAATATCTAACGATGCCGAAAAGTGTTTTTTGCAAACCCTCCACTTTTGCTTTAGATTGGGATTTTGGACGTTTAGAGCTTCTTGCCACAGTTTCGCTCTAGGATTATGTAATTAGATTACCTGAATTTGTTGTATTAATAAAACATCCTTACCTTTCTTCACTTTTTGGAAAACACTGCATTGTTTCTCCGCTTAGTTTTCACCAACATCACAAATAATGTAAAAAAGACCAATCTGTCGCTTAAAATTTTTCACAAATTCAACATACAAGCAAGTTTTGACATTTACTGGCTTGATTATAATTGAAGCAAAATGCTGTTTTTAAAACATTAGTCAGAAAAAAAGCAACAAGCGTAGAAACAGTCACGCTTTGCAAAAAACGCGGAATTGTACATTGTTCAATTTAAAATAGTAAAAATATTGGGCCTTTTATTTGAATTTAAATAAAAGTTTTTGTAGTGACATCTAGCGGTCGTACAAAGTATTAGCAACTACTACAGCGCCTCTACATTTGCTCATGGTATCTGTGACAAAGATGTCATGCGCCTAGTTTCAATGTGTAGAAAAGAGATAGCTCCGGACAAAATCGCCCTATGAAGTCAGTCATCTGAAGTAATCTGTGCAACTAACTAACATACATATGTACTTATACTGTGCTTATACTTTCATAAATGTATTCTGATACACAAATTTTGTCAGAAAAATATGTAGGATAGTAATAAAGTTGTGCGTTATTTAATGTTTTCAGGCAAAACGCTCGAACAGTTCAATTTTATTTTATAATGAGCCACCTTATGACATAAAAATGTTACTTACCACGTCATGTATTTTTGCACAATGACGTCATCATTGGTTCTTGAACCTTCAAATCCAAGCAAATCCGAAATCCTTTTTTTTTCTAATGTGTATATTGTGTAATTTATAACTCACTAGTGGTCGACGTTCGTGTTTAACTATACAGGATGAGTCATTAGTGAGGGATAAGATATTTTACATTTTAGATCACCGTTATCAAATTACAATTTTTTTTCACATTTTTTGTCATTTGCAAAGGTTTACTCAAAAATTTACTGAGAGGCCGTTTTAAAAATATGAAGAAAGGATTGCTCTTTAAGCCCGATATGCAAAATATCATTTTTACTATACAGGTTCTGAAATAATTCATGTTAAATTATACTATTTTTAAATAAGCATAACTTTAGTTTTTTAAATGGCACCCCCTATATTTTTGTATGCGATCGAATGCGTCTGGACTCTGGCTACGTTTTTTATTAAGGTTGTTCTATAGCTAAAATTCATAATTTACGAGATATTTGATATTTTTGGCTGTGATACAGATTGAGCCGGAATAAGGCAGATAGTGTGCCATGGAAATCATGGAAATCATGGAAATCATTATAACTCACATTTCAACACCGCACAGTTATATCATCACCGACTTGTCATTTAATTATCCATTCCATTATCCACAATTAATTCTATTTTACAAGAACAAATCGATATGATTTATTGTCGGGAATAAGGCAAAACAACCAAAGAGAACATGCAAATAAGAATCTAAAATGCCTTTTGAACTGTTTGTCAGCAAATGTTACGAAATATTGGAAGATCATTCACCTACCGCGTGAATATATGTGCTCAGGAAGGTGGCCGCCACATTGAACATATTATTTAGTTTAGCTTACTTTATTGAATTTTTATATTTATTTGTTTATGTGTTTATTTGTTAATTTATTTAAACGTTGAGCGTAAATTGCCTTAAGCTAAGGATTTCTTTCGCCTTCTCCCAGACAATAAATCATATCGATATGTTCTTGTAAAATAGAATTTATTGTGGATAATGGAATCGATAATCAAATGTCAAATCAATGATGACATAACTGTGCAGTGCTGAAATGTGAGTTAAAATGATTTCCATGGCACTCTACCTACCGTATCCTGGCCCAATCTGTATCACAGCCAAAAATATCAAATATCTCGTAAATTATGAATTTTAGCTATAGAATAACCTTAATAAAAAACGAAGCTAGACTCCAGACTCTAGGCGATGGCATACAAAAATATAGGGGGTGTCATTTAAAAAACTAAAGTTAAGCTTATTTAAATATAGTATAATTTTAAACGAATTATTGCAGGCCCTGTATAGTAAAAATGATATTTTGCATATCAGGCGTAAAGAGCAATCCTTTCTTCGTATTCGTACCAGTCCTCAGCCTTCTAGCTGCTAAAACAACCTCTCAGTAAATTTTTAAGTGAATCTCTGTAAATGACAAAAAATGTGAAAAAAAAATTGTAATTTGATAATAGTGGTCCAAAATGTAAAATATCTTATATCGCCATAAATCTATGTCAAAATGTGTTCTAACAGTAAATACGATTTTTGAAGCATTAATTGAGAATGCAGTTGTTCTTAAACCTTAGTAAGTTTGATAATTATTTTCAGTTATTTCAACTCGTGAAAAGCTGATAAAGGACGTTTTCTCTTTCTTGTAGCTAAATGCGATATTTTAAATTACCTATAATTGGTGCTCCGTTCAGTTTGAAACACAGTTCGTAATGTACATAGTTGTTAAGCGGATATCAAGACGGACAATTATTAACAGCAAACTAGTGGTCCAAGCAAGAATATTTACTACGGGATCCACATAAACGTTGACCTCAATAGAATGAAAGCGAACAAATAATATTTGCCGCACGATTTCTGCAGTGGGCAAAATCAGAATTTATTCTTAGGACGCTTGTAGCAGAAATACGAAATATATATTTACAAATTAAGTTGAACATCAGATTGTATATAGAAGGTCACTTGTGGATTACTGTTTGAATATTAATTTTCTGCACAAACACGGGCTCGACTTGTAGTTTCTGATGTAACAGAATTTGCTAAAAATAAACGAATGCCGCAATTGACAAGTTGCGCGTTAATCATTGCTAAACACCCGCGTCACGATTTAGCATCGCAGGAAGAAAAATCTCGCCGAATTCTCCCGCCACGAAACTGCAGCTCATCCGGATGAAAGTATGCCCGCTCGCTCGCTCGCTGCTGCTGGGGAAGTCTTTGATTTTGATCGAGAAACGGTGAAAGGGTCCGTTCGTGTCGTTGTTTTTGAACGTGAGTTGGATATAAACAATTAGATGTAATTAGTACAAGTGAAATTTGGAGCGCAAGTTTGCCCTTATGTCGCGCCACGCCGGCCATGACCCAATATAATAAACGGAATATTTTATTTTGACAGTCGTCCTTGACCTTTTACGGCAAAAAAACATTGCGTGTCTAGTTTACGGGTCCTCGATCTCGCCATCAAAACAATACTTTAACAATTTTATTCGTAATTCATCATATTAATTCTTTACGGCATTGACTAGTAGGTGAACATACTTTCCGACTGCTTTTCTTTCATGACCGAGTAATTGCAAGTGTTACGTAAGGCGTTTGCGAAAGGTGCATTTCGCTGCATTGCAGTTTCCAAAAATCTGAAAACTGACCGAGAAAGTGATTATCCACGGCTGATCGGGTCGGTTGCCTTTTTCCCCTGGTTTTATATCCTTCAGCGGCCTTGTGCGCTCAGTGCATTCAAGTCAGACTTTCATTGGAATGTATTGAACACAATTGGTTATTTTTTCGTACCGGATTCACGGCTGAAAGCTCGGCCTTCCGCCGATTATACAAGAGCGCGCCACACATCTACGTCGAGAAGTGAAACATCCACTCTCTACTACTATACTTTTGTCTAAATTTTAAGTATCTTAATTTAAGGTTTTACAGCATTTATCTAAGTTATTGTATCGAAAAATACGCACGCTTTCGGAGTGCGCGCACACAATTCCTTTGTCTCATTTTTAAAGTACATATTTTGTGAATTTTTTCGTGAATAATGGCAGGGAGCGACATTGATTAAGTATGAGTGTAATGCTGCAGGATCTTCATCCAAAAAGGCGAAATTAACTTCAGGTATTGGCATGTTGCATCGATCATGTTCAAAGGAACATTTAGTTTTGCTTCTGGTGTGTGGTCCACCAAGCACATTCTGTACTTTTTTTATCTTCCATCTCGATAACCGGATGACGTTTTGGTAGATTTAAAAAGTTGCATGGTAATGAAACACCTCGATTTACGGATAAAATTCAAATTATACAATACATTTTATTAGATATCTGTTAATCTCTTCTTTCATGTTAATAATAATTTCCTAAACACGGAGGAAAGTAGAAAATGTATTCAGAGCAGTACTGAAAAAATAAAGGATAATTAATCCGCACAAGGAACATCCTGTTTTGGTTACCGTCTTTTCAACATAAACGGATTTGTATGAAGAATTGTTTTTCAAAAATATTATTATATTTCATAATTTTACAAATGTTAACTTTAACAACGCTTTGACATGGTCAAAAATTGTTGTTAATGATGCAATAATTATTTAAAAAGGTGATACGGTAAGTTTGCATCCTCGGAAGGACAGCTAATAAAGTTAAAGATAAATGATAGTGTCCGACCGAAACTAATAATAATAAACAAAATAATGCTTTTAAAGTAAAAAGAAATTACCTAGTAAATATGTGTAGGTAGGTACACAAAAAAAACAATCTTTCATCTTAACAACAAAATTATTTTTTTTAAACTTTGATCATTTTGTATGGTACCTACTCTTGTTAACAAACTACAATAAAATTCAAATTAATAAGTACCTACCTACCACATACAACAAAATAAATATTTTTGATGCAAATAATCCTTCAATCGAATGTATCAAAATAAAAAGAGCTTTGCAAAACCTCCCGAATGCAGTTTCGGTTTCGGCCGTAGTTTCGGCCGGATGACAGCTGAAACCGAAACTAGGCCGAAACCAGATTTTTTGCCGAAACTAGGCCGAAACCGAAAGTTCGGTCGGACACTAATAAAAGATGAAAATTCAAAGCGTTTAATGATGACCGAGGATGTCCACCAAATTACTTGACGAATCCTTGGAATCCACCATTTAAACGACTCGCATCCCGACAGCAGTAAGTTCTCAAATTATTTAATTGCTTGAACTCTGCGATTTATTTCCATCGTATATCTACATCTAGACAGTCGTTAGTTCGCCCGATTGCTATTTCATCGAGCTATCTAAGGTGCCAGGGTTGTACATTGTAAATGTTGCATTGAGTTCATGCCTCGGTGGTGCTTTTATCGATTTTCATCTCATTAAAGCGGCGCCGAAGCGCCTCGGATCAATTCCGGCGTAGACGCGTTCGCCATGTGCGAACGCGACATAAAGTACGCCGCACACTGGCCGATTTTATTTTGCGTAAAACAATGCACCGGCCTCTGATGATTTTGCACGATCGTTCGCCTGAAAGTGTGTCTTGAATGTTGACCGATGGCGACGAACTGTCTAAATCCGAGGACGTTTCCGTCAATCGAAGCATCCCCCCGATTGTCGAAAGCCCCAATTATGCGGACGCGTACAAGGCCTGGAGTAAGTATAATGTGGCGCCAAAATTTACACTTGATCGGCCAATAATTCGTGCTCGTACTTGATCGACTAATAGTTCTTATCATATGTTCTGGCCGTTTTAATTAATCGCGTGGACGCTTCGGACGACGCATCATTTATTTAATTGCCACATTGTAATTGTATAATTGAATGCATCTTTTCTTTTATCGTCGTTGGTGATATAATTAACATAATTGTTTTTCGAGAAGCCGAACGCCCCTCAATAATACAACAAACAGCTCCCACGCCGAGAGTAATTATGCGTGCTTCAATTTGTTATTTGATTCATTGGCTTAACAGAATAAATATGTAGTTACATTATTTCACCGACATTGCTTGCATATGTTAATTAACGCGCTTCCTCCAGTTTTCAAGGACATGCGTTAGAGCCAGCGAGCAAGCAACAATAGCAATATAGCAATAGCAACAAGCAATATATATATATATATATATATACAGGGTGAGTCATTAGTGAGGGATCGGTCCATAACTCCTAAACCATGTAAGCTACAAAAATTTTTTAAATACAATTTGTATGCCATTTGTCACGCTGCACAACCTAAAAATATTTTGGCGTATACAGGTGTTCCAAAACTCGCGCATGCTACACAACTTTGTTTTTTCAAATACAACTACCTATATTTTATTTTACTGTTAGAACCCATTTTATCATATATTTATGGCGGTATAAGATATTTTACATTTTAGATCACCGTTATCAAATTACTATTTTTTTTTCACATTTTTTGTCATTTGTATAGGTTTACTCAAAAATTTACTGAGAGGCCGTTTTAGCAGCTAGAAAGCTGAAAGTTGGTAAAAATATGAAGAAAGGATTGCACTTTAAGCCCGATATGCAAAATGTCATTTTTACTATACAGGTTCTGAAATAATTCATGTTAAATTATACTATTTTTAAATAAGCATAACTTTAGTTTTTTAAATGGCACCCCCTATATTTTTGTATGCGATCGAATGCGTCTGGGCTCTGGCTACGTTTTTTATTAAGGTTGTTCTATAGCTAAAATTCATAATTTACGAGATATTTGATATTTTTGGCTGTGATACAGATTGAGCCGGAATAAAGCAGATAGTGTGCCATGGAAATCATGGAAATCATTATAACTCACATTTCAACACCGCACAGTTGTATCATCACCGACTTGTCATTTAATTATCCATTCCATTATCCACAATTAATTCTATTTTACAAGAACAAATCGATATGATTTATTGTCGGGAATAAGGCAAAACAACCAAAGAGAACATGCAAATAAGAATCTAAAATGCCTTTTGAACTGTTTGTCAGCAAATGTTACGAAATATTGGAAGATCATTCACCTGCCGCGTGAATATATGTGCTCAGGAAGGTGGTCGCCACATTGAACAAATTATTTAGTTTAGCTTAATTTATTGAATTTTTATATTTATTTGTTTATGTGTTTATTTGTTAATTTATTTAAACGTTGAGCGTAAATTGCCTTAAGCTAAGGATTTCTTTCGCCTTCTCCCAGACAATAAATCATATCGGTTTGTTCTTGTAAAATAGAATTTATTGTGGATAATGGAATCGATAATCAAATGTCAAATCAATGATGACACAACTGTGCAGTGCTGAAATGTGAGTTAAAATGATTTCCATGGCACTCTACCTACCGTATCCTGGCCCAATCTGTATCACAGCCAAAAATATCAAATATCTCGTGAATTATGAATTTTAGCTATAGAATAACCTTAATAAAAAACGAAGCTAGACTCCAGGCGCATTCGATGGCATACAAAAATATAGGGGGTGCCATTTAAAAAACTAAAGTTAAGCTTATTTAAATATAGTATAATTTGACACGAATTATTGCAGCCCCTGTATAGTGAAAATGATATTTTGCATATCAGGCGTAAAGAGCAATCCTTTCTTCATATTTTTACCAACTTTCAGCTTTCTAGCTACTAAAACGCACTCTCAGTAAATTTTTGAGTAAACCTTTGCAAATGACAAAAAATGTAAAAAAAAAATTGTAATTTGATAACGGTGATCTAAAATGCTAAATATCTTATACCGCCATAAATCCATGATAAAATGGGTTCTAACAGTCAAATAAAATAAAGGTAGTTGTATTTGAAAAAACAAAGTTGTGTAGCATGCGCGAGATTTGGAACTCCCTGTATACGCCAAAATATTTTTAGATTGTGCAGCTTGACAAATGGTATACAAATTGTATTTAAAAATTTTTTGTAGCTTACATGGTTTAGGAGTTATGGACCGATCCCTCACTAATGACTCACCCTGTATATATATAAATACAATACATATAACGGGCGTACAAAAACGATTCAGAGTAAGCCAATCACTTTGGAATTCCTTTAACTGTAGAACATTTTTGGCCTTGAGATGGAGAAGTTTGAAATTAATTATTCGGTTGACAACAGTTTCGGTATATTAATGTATATATTGTATAAATTATAGTGTCTTTTTAAACAAATTACATCTTCAGGCGTCGATTTGGACGTTGTTTGGGCAATTTTTTGATTGTCATTTCCTGTTAAATGCCGTGTGAATGCCACCGGTTTACACTGTAAAGAATAAAACTAAAAAGCTAGATTTCTAGGCTTCCTGAGAATCGCTTTTTTGTGCGCTCCATACAAGAAACGCATCAAGATTTTTTTAGACGACGTGAGTTATGCAACACACAAAACGTGTCGGTGTCTATGATAAGGACTTTAATTGGAAACTTGTACGGAGGAATCTGAATGCCAAATACGATCCAGATCACGACCTCTTATATCGTCGTCGCTATTTCCAACGATTAGTTTACATTTAACCACTTAATAATGGATACGAAACGATTTTTCAAATTCAAATTATGCCGATTGTATTTGTAAAATGAGCTTGTACAAAACCGCCTTAGAAAACAAACATCTAGTTAAGGTTTACAGTAAGTTTTTGTTATCATCACAGTAGAAAGCGCACGCTAATGAAATGCACAAAACTTTATTTTTTTGCCTTGTAGATGAGATGCTGGAGGCGGAAAACCGTGGGGTCGCTGGCCGGCTGGCGGACCTGGAGCGTAGGGTCCTGGAGCAGTCCGACGAGCTGATGTGCCTGAAGGCGACGCTAGCGGAGGCACTGCGACGCGTCAGCCAGCTCGAGGGCTCCAAACTCCACCACCAGACCTCGCCGGTCTCATCGCTCCGCAACGGCAAGGAACTCGTTCGTCTACGTTCGCAGAACGCAATTCCGAAGCATTCCTCCTTGGAGGTGGCAAACCGAAGAAGTAACGGCGGCGGATCATCGCTGCCGCAAAGAAGGGCCGTGCATTATCAATCGACGGGCAGTTTACACAGCGACAGTCATAGTTCCAGCAGCGTATCGCCGGTACCGTCACCGTCGCCAAGGGCCACGCCGCTACCCGTCAGCAAGAAACCTCCGTCCAGCACTCCCAGCCCGGTATTAAACGGAAACGCGTTGCACAAGCGATGGAGTTCGACCGGCGATTTTCATCAGAATAATTCGTCTGGAGGTGGCATGCATTCCAAGTAAGTCGGACCATGTCAGATTGAAGGGTGTATGCGTGGGTTTTGACTTTTAGATTTTCCACAAAGTCGTTCCTTAATTTATACACCAGGTCCAACAATTCTCCCGTACCGAATGTTAAGCATGGGTAGGTTTTTGTTTGATTTTATTGTACATATTAAGTTTTAATTGAATTTACATTTGTTTTTTTTATGCGCCGCTGTTTCTTTTCGTTTTTATTTACTACTTTGTTTTTAATTAACAATTATCCAATCTACTAAAGTAATTTTCATTTTCGCTATTTACAGTAGTTGCAGAAGACTTTTTCGTAGAAAACCATTGAATGATTTGTAAATATAACAAATGTAATTAGATTTCTGAGGCGTGTAATTCAGAAGATGAGGTGGTGACCTGATAAAACACATATTAATGCACCTTCAGATGGGCCGAATAGGTGATAGTGAGATCGGGCGTGAGATTAGCTACATATGTAGGTTCATACAGAAATCCTCTTTTGGTATTGGTATATTTGAAGACATAAATTACAGAAAAGTCGCGCAAATAATGACAAAAGAAAATGGTTTCGATTTTTTTTTAAGTGAGTGGTTATATACAGTGTGGATCATAAGGTTGGAACTAATTCGATAACTTTTTTATAGGGAACGACAGAAAAAAACGCTCGGACACGTTAATTTTTAATTTTAAATGCGCTAATTCTGACATAAAAATTTGGTTTGTTATGTCATCTCTTTCAAGGCCATGACGACATTTTAATTTTTTTAAATGGCAACCCTAATTTTTTATGGTTTTTTGCATATGAAACAATAAAATTTGTAATAGGTTGCATAACAATATTTTTGAGAAAAAAATTAAAATTTAAAAATTAGAAATTTTGGTAATCACACCACAAATTTTAAATAATGTCATAAAAAAATTTGAACATCGTCTTAGTCATTGTCAACTTGAAGAAGGTAGGCAGTTTGAACATTTAATCTGATTATTTTGTAAATTTTTCATGTTATTTAAATAAACCGCTATTGTTAAAATCATTAAATTACTAAATAACAAACAAAAAAATAATTTTTTTCTCAAAAATATTGTTTTTTAACACATTACAATTTTTTCTGTATTATATGCAAAAAACCATGCTCTTTAAAATGACGCAGTAAAAAATTTGGGTTGCCATTTAAAAAAAATTAAAATGTCGTCATGGCCTTGAAAGAGCAACAAAGCAACTTTTTATGTCAGAATTAGCGCATTTAAAATTAAAAACTCACGTGTCCAAGCGATTTTTTTTTGTCGCTCCCTATAAAAAAGTTATCGAATTAGTTCCAACCTTTTGATCCACACTGTATGTCTATTCCTAAAAATTGTAATCGCAGTGTATAGTTATGTATGTATGCATGTGTAATTAATACATTGAACCGAATTTATTCTCTTTGTATTAGATAATGTTTCTTTATCGACTCTGTGGACATTAATAAAATATTTTTTGTGCGGACTCTTGGGAGTGGGAGTAATCCTTGGATTTCTTATTGGCAGCGCATCCTCCAACGAAAAATAAACATTACATCAGGCTCAGGTGGAAAATTAACATTTTACGCCACATTTCATTTATTACATCCTACATTATTGTGTTAGTGCTCTGACATTATTATGCAATTTTTTGTGTTGGGTGGTTTCGTAATCCGCCGATTTTTTCATTTGTCACGCAGAGTTACCAAATACAGAGAGCAGTTAATTAAGACACCAAACCGCAAATTCATGCTTATTGATAGTAATAACCACACGAACTTGCTGAAATCGTTTCTAAATACATGAATTCACTTCATATTTTAACCGTTTCCGGCTGTTGCTTGGTTCCAGTTGCAACGTGTTTGATAACTCTGATCATCACTAGTGACTTGGGAACAGTCAAAATTTCGTAATAATTACTGTATGTGGCACTTGTTCTCCTGTTAGCGAATGACGCTCTAAAAATAGACGATGCAAGATGATGATGCACATTACGCTGCCGACCACAAAAGCAATTCAGGAGCCTCGTCAAAATAGTATTATTCTGCAATATAACGCGCGGTGTTCCGTTCGTAACACATGGGCGACCACTCGTGTCCGCATCGTTTTAGTTCACATCTGGTTCCCCTGCGTTTCGAACGAACTTTTTCGGCGATGCTTAAAGTGTACAATAACGTTCGAATTCGGCGTGCCACAATTTTAACAAAGACATTTTCAGAACGAAGGACACAACGTATAACGATGAAGAAAAAACAGTGAGGATGTTCCTACGTGGACGTTCTATAGTCCTGTATGTCCCGAGCGAGCTGGGGCACAGCTACGACATAACCAAGGTGTCGACGGCGCCCTCCTCGAAGATGAAACTGGACTGGGTTTACGGCTATAGGGGTCGCGATTGCAGATCAAATTTGTATTATTTACCCACGGGGGAGATGGTGTATTTTGTGGCAGCCGTCGTTGTTCTCTACAACGTGGAGGAGCAGTGTCAGCGCCACTATTTGGGACACACTGACGACGTGAAAAGTATCGCCATACATCCAAATAAAATGCTGGTGGCCACGGGACAGTGCGCCGGATTGGACCGTCGCGACGCCAGAGTGAGTTAGTTATGATCGGCCGAAATAGGGGTGCTACAAGTGAAATTTTGGCAATTTTCAGCCACACATCAGAGTGTGGAATTCGGTGTCGCTGCACACGCAAGCCGTCATCGGCATAAATGACTTCGACGTGTCCGTCTGCTGCTTGTCGTTCAGCAAGGCGGACGGCGGCTCACTTCTCCTGGCTGTGGACGAGGCGCCCGACCACAACATCTCCATCTGGGACTGGCAGAGGAGCGACGGAGGCCACAAAATCACCGAAACAAAATGCTCGGTGGACACGATCGTCGCCGCAGAGTTCCATCCGCTAGATCGCAACACCATCGTGACGTGCGGGAAGTCGCACATTGCGTTTTGGTCACTGGACGTCGGAGGCACGCTCTACAAGCGCATGGGGATTTTCGAAACACGCGACAAGCCGAAATACGTAACGTGCGTGACCTTTTTGCAAACCGGCGAGACGATAACCGGTGATTCCAATGGCAACTTGGAGGTGTGGGGTCGAGGCACCAACATCATATGGAAGTTTGCCAGGAGCGTCCACGAGGGGCCGATCTTTTCGATTTGCGTGTTGAAAGACGGAAGCGTGGTGACTGGTGGTGGTAAGGACGGACGTATCGTTCTGCTCGATTCCTCTTTGCATCGGCCGCGAGTGGAGACGCAGATTGAGGGTCACTTTGGAGGAGTTCGTGTCGTTTCCGAGGGTTGCGGGTCGCAGCTGATTGTTGGAACTACGAGAAATTGCATCTTGACGGGAACCGTCGAGATGGGTTTTCAGCCAATCATTTTAGGTCATACCGACGAGTTGAGTGCCTTAGCTCCACATCCCAGCATTCAGCAGTTTGCCACGGCTGGATATGATAAGGTTTTGCAGCTGTGGGACGCGCTTTCGCATAGTATTCTCTGGAGCAAAGACATTGGCGTGAGTCGAATAGTTAATTATATAGGAAAATACATAACAATTAATGCCGTATACTTCAAATCATTTCAGTTTTCAAAAGAGTTAGAAAAACTACATATTTAAATATGCGGCATAAATAGAAAATTTAGAATAGAAAGTTTTTTCATTTAATAAATATACATATATCCTACGATACGTTTATTTTACTGCCGTGTTGGATGCTGCAGGTGCAAGCGCAAAGTTTGGCATTCACCAACGACGGAATGGGTGTGATCGTGGGGTGTACGTCTGGTAGGTGGATGGTGTTCGACGTTCAAACGCGCGAGCTTATGGAAAGCCACACAGACGGTGCTGAACCCATCCAAGTGGTGAAATGCTCCCCTGACGGTAGCATGGTGGCGTTAGGGTCGCGTGACAACAACATGTACGTCTACCAAGTGTCGGAAGATGGCCACAAATACAACCGAGTGGGGCGCTGCATGGTGAGTTTTCGACTTGCTCATAAATATGTCCCTTCACCATTTGGTGGCATGTATATATGTATGTAAACCCGTGCTCAACCAAGAATACCGACTCTACGAGACATTGTACACGGCTGTATGTACATACATACATACATACCTACTGCAAGAGTTGTAAAGCGACTGGTGGAGGAGGAGGAACACGGCGTACAAAACAGTCTTTGTTTATTAATTTCTTTTTTTATTAATTGTAGGGACATTCGAGTTACATCACGCACGTGGACTGGTCGGTTGACAATCAAACGCTGAGGAGCAACTCGGGAGATTACGAGCTCCTTTACTGTAGGTATTTCCTGGGTTTGGTTCGTTGGAAGTGACGTGGTGTGTGCAGGGAACGCAGCGACTTGTCGTCAAATACCACAGACTGGAGTGATGCGAGATGTGGAATGGGCCACTAATAATTGTACCATCACCTTCAGCACGATTGGAATTTGGCCGGAGGGTGCTGATGGTACCGACGTGAATTTCTGTGATCGTAGTAATGATAAGAAACTATTAGCGAGCGGCGACGATTTCGGAAAGGTGAAGCTTTACAATTATCCAGCATCTCAACCAAGGGTGAGCGTTTGCTATGTTTGATGGTGTAATAAATTAGGGACATCATTTGTTGTAGTCGTTGTGTCATACTTATGGAGGCCACAGCAGCCACGTGATGGCTGTGAATTTCCTACACGATGACACCAGGCTGGTTTCAATCGGTGGAAAAGATACAGCGGTGCTTCAATGGACCGTGTCTTAGATCCTAACATTCCTACTAGTATTAAAACAAGAAATGCCTTAATACGAGTCACTTTTTAGAAGTAAAATGTAAAAGAGCTGGTGACCGGCCTTATGTAACTCATTCCAAGCTTCTAGTGCCGTTCCAGCACACATGTAAGATCCTAACTCTAGCTGTAGAATGTATGATAAAGTTTGGGTCGAGTGCCAGATACTTTCTGTTTTGTATGTTTCTTGAACACGTGTACACGTGTTGTTGCGTGTTGTTGAATAAAGTGTGAAATGAACAAAAGCAGTTTCATTGAATCGTTGAATTTGGCGCACTGAGATTCACGTGGGTTGCCAACAGCAGCGCCTCCAGACTGCATGTGAACGTTCCGAGTTTAAAATTAGACGAAACACTTATTATAAACCCAAAACGCGCTCCGATACGCTGAAAATCGAACAGCTGTGCGTGTTAAAGTGTATTTTGTTAATACTGGGTCGTGGGGCGGTGTGGGTTATGCCTTCGCTGTCTTCGCCAACCCAATGTGAGTTCCACTTTGTAATGGGGTGCTCGTTGTATGGGGGATCGCGAAATCGGGGTGCAAGGAGAAAACATCGAGTCATCACAACTTTAAAAATAAATTAATCAAAAAAGCGGTAAACAGTCTTGTGGACAAGTGATTGCGTCGTGGCCTGCCGAACAAAATTTCCCAAGCATCGTTCGGAAAGTGTAAACGCCAATGACGGGTTTCTACCACTTTTCCGCTAATTTGTTTACTAATAATGGTTGTTTGTGCCGCCCGAACAATTTATTTTTAACGAATTTCATTCAAAGTAAACAAATACGTCGAAATCTGTATTTGTCCAGCGTGATTTCATAAATCATTTGCGGATCGAGGAGAAATATTTTCATTAACGCTAGCGCGTTTAATAATTAGGGCGCCGCGTTTTAAAAATACACCTGTCTACTTGGAAACTGTTTAAACGCGGTTACCAGAAATCGCGCGTTCATCTTTAAATGTACCGATTTCCATCAAAACGAACCACCTCAAAGGTGCGGTATAATTAATTCAGTTTGAACGTGAAAAATAAAAAATCCACCTGCGGTTGCCATCGATTGCATGTAAAATTTTTGAAACAGATTTATGTGCTCCTTCTGAAATCATTGGAAAATACCTTATTGGTTCTCACAATATAATTTTCAAATCAAATAACACGCAGATATCGTCAAATAGTTCAACCATTGTTGATGGTGGTTCGTTATTCATGGAAGTATAAAAATTGTTCTAGCGATGGATACGGTTTATCCGGAACCGATGTCGCGGCTGCACCGAAGAGTGGTTCCCAAGAAGAGAAGAGGAGGGAGTTCGAGGTACCGTACCCAACCTGTCACCTTTTCTGAAATACAGGTAAGTGGCCTCCAAAACTATCAATCAACTGTTACATTTTATGAAAACGTTTCAGGAAGTCGACGAAGACAACATCGAAGACACAATCACCGAATCGGAGACATCCAAATCAGAACTGAACCTCCTAAACAAAAAATTCGAAGAGTTCAAACGAAACAGAGACATGATTATAGCCAATTGTGATACAGCAACTGATAATAGCGATATTAACAAAAATTCGGTATCTGTGACAGTATCCCGATCCAGACCTTCTTTCTAAATGAAAAGAACTAAATCGAACATGTGTTGATGTCGGAACGCCCCTGTTTTTTCTTCTTCTATTTTGTCTTTAGATATATTTTATGATCGTTGAACGTGTTGTGAACAACGGCGGCGGAAGTGTGATAACATGTATTACAAATCGTGAGTAAAAAAAATTCCCAAGCTATTTGGCACATTAGTTGCGCCATCGGACTGCCTTTAATTCGTCGAGTACTGGCCTTAATTGTTGTACACCAAATGCGCCACTTGAACAACGTGTTTTGTAATTGTAATAATCTTTGTTAATTAGAAACTTATTATTCGTGGAAAATATTTGTGTTGATTTCAGTGAGGGATAAAATATTCTATGCTTTTCGCTCGTAAAATTCATCCGACTTAGAACTAATCTTTGCTTCGACGGTGACTTCTCCCTGAACGGACCGTTCAAATAAATTCAAGTGAACCGTGTTGTACTACTACTACTACTAAAAAATATGTACCTACCTATATTGTTGTTAAAAGCAAACAAAAATTGTACCTATCTAATTTTGAAACGTTGACAGTGTTTCATCATAGTGCTGATGATGTTCGGCGAAACAAGTGTTGACGTTCCATAGTATTTTGTGTGTTTGGGAAATAATTATTTTTCGTCTGCAAATCAATTGTGAGACAATAACGTTCGTTATGAACGTTCTTGTTTGTGCCGCGTGTCACGATCACTATGTCCCGTATGGAAACGCAGTATGTAGATTCTAGTTAAGTGTATATTTTTATTAAGTCTTTGTATGAAACTAGGAGGTAGCTTTGTATACAACAATGTAATAGTAATAATATAATAACAGTATGGAATCGTTTAATTTCATACTTCCTATATTTAACATGGAACGTCTTTGTGTAAATAACATTTTATATTTATATACATATAATATACTTTTGCGTTATAAATTATCACTTATTGTTATTAATTTTCCGACCTATCTTAAACATATCACGCATTCTGTCTTAGCTTAAAGTATAATAAATAATAAATAGAAAACTTTCACATTCAACGGGCTGAAGTATTGTAGCATAACATTCAAGCGCCCTCTTTTGGTAAAGCTAGATGATGCACTAATCGCGAGTCGTTATTATCTGGAAGGCCCGGCTTCGTTGGGCTGACTAGAAGAAGGGTTGATGCTTTCGGGCGGATGCAACGTAACAATGGATTGCCTCCTGGCCGGCGTCACCGGCTGAGAGTGCAAAATGGCATAGAGCGGACCCTCGCGCTCCTTGGTCGGACTCACGAGGATGGACGGCTGCTCATCTTCCATCTGCATACTGGTCTCCGCGGCAGAGGGTATCGTCGTCAAGAATCTCACCGTGAGTCTTCCAGGCGATCCCGGCACATCGGCCTCGTCCTGTATCGCCGTCTGTCTAGTAAGTCGAGGCTTCGTGCGCAACCTATTGGGCTCGCTCGAGCCGCTCGAGCGGGAAATCCGCCAGGTACTGGTGCTGGCGGTCGTCGCCGATCCAGACGAGTCGTTTCGCGAGCTGGACAAGTTGGAATCTTGCGACGTCTTCCTGGTCACCAGCCAAGACGAGGCGCGCCGCTTCGGATCGAGTAACCGCAACGGAATGCCACAATGATGATTGTGGCGCCAGGAATCCGATCTAGATGAGCTAAAGTTCTCACTTGACGATACAGACGAGGCGCGTTTGTGCTGCTTCTGTTGGATCTCTGCGATTTGGTAGGTATACTGATCGGAACGCGGCCTATGTCTGGGCTGTCTTCGTACGCACAACAACCACCGCGCCTTACTCAACCACCATTCGCGCGTTCCAGTCTTACGTTCCGTCCTGGGCTGCGGGGCATTTCGCTCTCCCAACAACTTCACGCTGCAGGTGCAGGTGGGCACGTGGTGGTTTTGATTCTCGCGCGACGAGCGATCCGCCAAGCTGTTCGTATTGGCCGGCGTTTGTCGATTGGAGAAGTTCGAGCTGTGCCTGCATCTTCCGATGCCGCGAGTCACTCGACTCTCCTCTATGGCTTTGCAAATCATGACGCAGTCCTTTTTGAACTGCTTCGTTAGTATGGCGTAGAGGAACGGGTTGCAGCACGAGTTCAACGGGAGGACGAACACGGTGAACACTTTCGCCTGTTCCAAGCTGATTAGCTGCAACCCGAACGCCGCGGTCAGAGAAAAGAACGCGATAGGGGACCAGCATAAGAAGTCCGTAAACACCAACAGCGCCATACGCTTTGCGATGCGCGAGTCGTTCGAGTTCCACGCTTGGGAGCCGCGGATTGCGCAGTACATTTTCAGATAGCAGCCCATGAGAATGAGAAAGGCCACCCCGTTGATGAACATGAGGAAGACGACGTACGTGAGGCTGGCGGCGTCCTTTGTTTCGAACGGGAGACACACCGCGAACTTTCGATAATCGGAGATACTGAACAGCGGCAGGAGACCCATCACGATGGCGAAACTCCATCCGCAAAGCATTATATAACCAGCGTGCTTCAAAGAGAGTCGCTTGTTGAGATGCATAGCGTGTGTGATTGCATAGTTCCGCTCCAAGGTAATTACAGCAAGTGTGTAGACCGACAGTTCGGAACTCAGGACGCCCAAGAAGCCGGAGAGTTGACATCCGGCTGACATCTGCCACGGAATTGCGTACATGCGGAACTCGCCCAAGGTGGAGGCGTCCACCACCGCTAAAAATCCTGCAACGATAGCATTAAATTGATGGAACCGAACAAATCAAACCCACCTAAATAGATTCCCATGAAGAAGTCCGCAGCAGCTAGGTTGCACACCAGAAACCTGGGGACATCCAACTTACCTCTCGAAAAGATTATGACGAAAACAACGGTTCCGTTGCCCAGCATGGCACACAAAAACACAATCCATACGCCGCATCTGAGGGTCCACCAGTCGAACAAGTCTTGACATGGTAGAAACGGACCGGGGAGCGGTAAGCACTGGATTTTGCCCGGTGATCCGTCACTTCCTGCAACCCTCATAGCTTCCTCTTCCGCATACTCCTCCATGTACGACGGAAAATTTCCCGGATAAGTAAAATCCGTCCGAATGTTTTCCCAGATCGTTTCAAATTTTTTTCCGAATTTGTGGCTCATATTTTCTGCAACGAAAACGTCAGTTTCACAGCTGAGGCTTCTAGCAAAACTCGTTACGTTGCGAAGGCCAGTAGTCGCTCAAACTGGAATTCCACATGTTCATGTCGATATCTTCGATGTCGGGAAATACAATGAAGTCTTTGGCTTTCGGAGGTGGATTTGACGGAATGAGAGGTAGAAATGCGCAGCAATGATAAGCGTACGCTAGGACAAGTGTTTGAATCCGTGGGAAGTCTTCCGGAGGCGGAAATTCGCGCAGATTGGGATTGTTAAACGTTTTCAAGTGCAGCAGTCGCTCCAAGCCAGCTGACGGAAGATGCGGAAATACATTTTGTCCCAAATTACTAAAAATTAGTGTGTTTGAATAAGTGGAACTGTGGCCATACTAAACGCTTACAGATCCTCAATCTTCGATATGGGGAGGAAGGCGTCGGGATGAATGAACGAAATTTGATTATCTTCGAGATTGCTGCAAGGACACGTTCAGCTTGAACTTACAAATAGGTAAACTCACAGGACTTGAAGTCGTGAGAGGTTGTAGAAAGCGTCTTGAGGGATGTACTGTATCTCGTTATGAGCCAGAAGGAGGTCGTGCATTTGATACATGCCGCGAAAGGGTCTGTTCTCCATTGAACGAATGTGATTGCTTGCCAAATCCCTGCAGAACAGACAATTAAAAAGAAATGTCGCAGCCGAATACTGCTTACAAAACTCTCATCTCTCTGCAATTGTTGAGATCCGGAATCGTCTTCAGCTGGTTAGATTTAAGGTCCCTGCGGAGCAAACCGTTAATGAGTGAAAAATGGGACCGCATTCGTATACTGACAAGCTTTTGAGCTTGGGACAAGTCGCGCATAAAGAGGACGGAACGGAGGAAATCCCTGCCCTATCCAATCTCAGAATCTCTAAGGCCGTTGTTCCGTTCAGGTTGGGAAATGACGACAACTCCCTCGCATCGGAGAGAATCCTGCAAACAGTACACATGACATTGACAACAAACCTGAAAGACCGAAAAAGTTTTTCGAACTGCACAATGAAAAACAATTGGCATGATTTAAAGGGGTGTGTTTCACGATTCTCAAACACCGATTCCGACACTGCATGAGGAAACACAAAAGTAATACTTGCAGCTTTCGCAGTCGCGGCAAGAAGGAAAACGCGTGGATGTCCACACCAGTCAGAGGATTTCCCTTGAGCTCGAGCAGAGCCAGAGCCGGTGACTTCTGCAGTAAGCCCCCGCTAATGTACTTGATTCGATTGCCAGATATCGACCTGAAATAATTACAAAATCAACGACTCAATTTCAATTAGATCGGAACTTACAGTTCCTGAAGCTGGGCGAGCTTGGTGAGGGCGACAGGGATCTGGGTCAGCAAATTGTCGTCCAGTTCCCTATCGACAAATTACCACAAATTAATTGCATCTCTCGATTCGACAACAACACTTACAAGACTTTTAAAGATGTTAAGTTGGCGAAAGCGTCTTCGGCAATCTCGCTTATCTGGTTGCGCTTCATTAACCTGAAACCCAACAAAACATATCTGTGTGTTGACGTGAGATGAGGTGGTGGTTTGCAGCGCTTTGCACGCAACACTCATTGTATACACTGAGCGTTTGAATTGAAGAGGACACTTTGATGTGTAAATTATTAACATCAACAAGTATTGGAAAGTCGCTTTGATGTGTGAGTGTAATGAGCGCTTAGGTTATATTGAAACGGTGTCAATTATGTAGATGAAATTTATTCAAAACGTTGTCTGTCGGTTTCCTAATTTATATTTAGCTGAAGAGATAAAGTCCAATAAAAGCAGCTTAAATCAATTCGGGGAGTGTGTGGTGTCAGATTAAATTACATTTGACGTAAAGTGATGCGTGTGCAATCAATTTCGCTGATTAAACAACGTAATGCCGCGATAGAATTGCCGGGATTCCGTCGATGAATTAATCAAACGTTTCGTCTGTGGTTTCTTCTAACATAGACTTACACTTTTGAAGTTTGAAATATTTTTATAATGTTTGAGTCGTTAAAGTTGTCCTTGTGTTTTCTAAAATGTATACGGTAAAAAGGTCCTACCAAAAATTTGGAATTCCTTCAATGTTCATTTAAGTAGTCCTTGAGATTTTATTGTCCGTTGTTCTTTGTCCCTTAGTAGATAGTTGTGGATTAAACGTTTGGAAATAACTGACACGTAAAATAGTCAAATCACATTAATGGATTACGAGTAGTGCAAAACAATTGCAAAAGCAGCGTAAATTAGTAAGAAGTAAGGGTTGAGTGCACAATATATCTCGAAGTAACTTCGTAAAAAATACATACTTATACTATAAATACATTGGAATTTTTATGTGCTGAAAATTGACACAACACAAATTTATATATGATTGATTTTGGATACGCTCCTAAATTGGGTTTGGATTGCCAAATGACCTCATTTTAATTTATTTATTATATTTTACCAGACTTTTCAAATCCGTTTTCATAAAAAAAAATAAAAGTTCAACTAACAACGACTAAAATCAGCGCAACTGAGTGCGTTTTTTGATTATATTATAACTACATTTATGTATGCAGTAGCCGGTATAATCATTGTCTTCGGACAATTCCGACTTGAAAATCATTTTAAATCGACTAACCTTTATCGAAATTCACAGCTTCACGGCCAAAGAAAACGCTAGACGGCAGTGCGAAAATCATAATACTTAAAAGCTTTTTCTCGGTTCGGTTTAAAATCGAGCGTGCAATAAAAGCAGAAGTTGACCCCTAAAAAATACTCACAAGACTACAAGTTTGTCCAAGGGTGGAAAAGCAGTCGCACTAAGCACACTGATGAGATTGCTTCCTAGATTCCTGAAAACAGAACGTTTAAAGAGCGACACTTTCGAGATTAATCCGAGTGCCAATCATCTCCGACTCTTGTCTGAATAATCGGATTTATTGCGACCGCTTTCCGCACACAAAACATTTAATAACGTGATAATGAAAGTGTTAATTAGTGTTATTAGCCCATAAATAAATGTGAAACGTCGTAAAGTGTATGGTAAATAGAGTTACATGTGAGTAGATCTTAGTATTAGCATTGTTTAAGTATATACTTAAACAATGGTATTAGTGTTGTGGCGGTCGTCAAATCTTGCTGTCTTTGCCCCAACGACCACCTCGCTCTAAATTGCGGTGGTGGTGGCTGGGGTAGGGACAGTGTGCTGGTCCTGGTACTCACAGGACCTCGAGGTGTGGGAGAGCGGACAGCGCTTCTGAAGGTACAACGCGCAGCCGGTTGTCGTCCAGACGCAAGCTTCGCAGAGAAGGAATCTGTTGGAAAGTGCTTCCGTCCAGTTTCCGTATTTCGTTATTGCCCAGATGCCTAACCCAACAATACTCACACTACACATCAAATCGTCATACACTTGATAGCGTCACAATTTATCGATCAATAATTTTTGCTGAATATGTCTAATAAAGATTAAAGATGTCTACCGAAGATGTAGACGAAACGCTTGGAAATAACTATTCAATATTTATTTTATAGATATGTATTTGTATTGTAAGTTGGAATGAATGAAACGACACCTTACCCTTTTTCTCAACATTCATTGTCAAAAAGAGATGACTGGTTCTCAATTCCGGTTGCTCAATGGTTTGCGATATACATAGTTACGAGGTGGAACTAATTAAGCTAAACCAGTATTCATGTGCTTTTAAATTTGCTCCTACTTCTTGATGAATAATATCGATTATTTATTGTTCAATGTGCAGTAATTGATATTAACTCGTAATGAGTAATCATTCAATTTGCCCGATCCGGGGATAACACAGGGATCATAATTTATAACGTGATCAATAGTGAAATGAGAGGGGCCGATTCTAAGCATGCAAATGTGCAGAGAAAGTTGTTTTGGTCGACGGCGCGTGGGTGCAAACTCATTTGTCGTCAGACCACTGTCGCGAGACTGCCTCCAACTCGTTTGTGCATTTTCCGGCCCAAAACTTTATTGTCAGATAAGGGGACGATGCACAATTTTCCGATATCTATGCGTGGAAAGTTATTAGAAAAGTTCTTTTGGAAGCGAGTTTCTCCTTTCTCTGTCGCTCAGCGAAATCGAACGTGACTTTGAATAAACGAGATCGAACGCGGGCAGTCGAAGTCGCGCCGCCACTGGACTCCGGCACCTAAATAATCGGTGGCTGGTAAATAATAGCGGGCGGCTCATCGGTTCGTAACAGTCATTCAAATGAATAGAAATAGACGGTATAACATGTATAAAATTGAACATGTAATCGTCGAAGCGTCTAGGCAACGACATCAAATCTGCATATACGCCAAAGTTTCCGCGTGTGTATGAACTAAATCCTTTATAAATCAGGAAAGCAGCCACTAGGCCAGAGAATGCCAAAGACAAACGGGTTTAAAACTAACAAACTGTTCCTCCGGGAACCAATAGTTTAACTATTTTCACTGCGTCGTCCGCTTTGCTTCTTTATTCTTATTTTGCGGTGTGACACCGTCCGCCGCTATTATTGCACCTATCTGTTGTGTTCGACCAGAAGGAATAACTGCCCATAAAAAGAATTAATTGGAGTACTAACTTTTTATGGCGACTCGTAAACGCTCTTACATTTTCTTTTCTTTTGACAGAACAAGTTCCGATAAGCCCTCGTAACTACATTAACTCTAAATCAAATCATATCGGTGGTAGCGGCGACGAATTCGTGAGAAATTGCGACGGTGTGGCAAACCGCTTCATTACATATTCATGATGTAAAGTGGTCCAAAGACTAATGTCAGTAAAAAGACAAACGAATTAATGAATGCCAACGCAGGCTGTTATAGTGTGTGTTCGGAATTCGGACCCGAAATTAGCATTATCTAATGGGGATGTCTAAACGGAAGATCATTCTAGATGTCGGGGTCGTTACCCCCTTTTTACATTCAAACTTCGAACGGCCGATGATCGACATGATATTATTCTGAATTGATAAAGGCAATTTCTTCAACGTTTCAACAACTTCAGGCAACAAATAAAAAGTTTGATTAATGCATTGCACCATCGCCGCGGAATTTCTGATATTTATAAATGAATGTTATTGTTTTTACTTATAACAATTAAACCATTTTCTAATTTTTTAATTATTTTATGTGGATGATACCAGTGTATTATGAAGAGATTGAAGAGAATCATGGTTGAGTGTTTATTTACAACTTAATCCAGCTAAAGTTGAAAAATCCCCACCATAGGCGTAGCTAGGGTGTTTTCCTACGGGATAAAAAACTTCCCGTATATCCGAAAGAAGGCAATTAAGTTAAGTGCCTTCTTTCGGATATACGGAGTGTTAACAATTTGAATTTTGTAAAGTTTTTTATCCATAACTCTGATACATGTGTGAATAATTTCACATTTTGACCAAAAATATTCCCTCTGGCCGTCTGGAGCATGCGCCCGAAAAAGCGAGGATGATGTCCGCGCTCGAACCCCAATGAGTAATTTCCAAAAATCTTGAAAACGACACAATTTTATGAAATGTGACAAGAGACAAAAAATTTAGGAAGTTTATCAATTAATAATTTCATCTCGTTAATTTGCCAAAATTTTACAGTTTTGATTAGTTTACAGCCCATAATAAGAGGGGATAGTAAACAAAAAGGTGCATTCAATAGGGGTTGACCTATGAAACTTGGTCAGATTATTTGAATCCCTTAGAAATATTTTTGGTCCAAATTTGAAATTAATCGCACATGTATCGTTAGAGTTATGGACCAAAAACTTTACAAAATTCAAATTTTCAACACCCCGTATATCCGAAAAGAAGGCACTTAAGACTAAAATGGTATAGGAATTTTCTACTTCATTTTCAACGTTCTATCACCTGTTAAAGTTATGCAGATAAAAATTGAACCACCCTGTATAAATAAATTTTGCAAAATATCTATTTAAATACACGCGAAAGTTAGTTTCCATATCTCATTTCTTAGGTATCGTTTTGGTATCAGTTCTAGGACTGGAAAGTCGCTGGACAAACAAAAAGAACAAATATCGAATTTCGGCAAGCTGCCACTTTTTATGAATCTGGGGGTGTTTATGGGACGAGGTGAGATGCTGACGAGAGCTTAACCACGCCATAAAATGTTTTCTCAGCTCCTCTCAAACACTACTAACCGACATCGGTCCCGCGTCTCCGGAAACGAAGCTTTTACAAAACTGTACGTCGGTCGGCGCCACTCGCGTGGACCTTTTTATACGTCTCGACTCATCTCTATTCACCCTTTGTTTACCCTCCTTGTATGTCTTGGCCGAATTCAATATTTCAAATCGGACTTGGAGGCTAACGCAACAATCACAAAAATTAGTTAGTATGAAAAGCACACTTACAGAGTTTGGAGTTTGGAGAGCAGGTTCAGCGCTTCGACGGGGATGTCCACGAGGCCGCACCCTTGCAAAAGTCTACAAAAAAATTAAAACGGTCGTGAGGGTAAAGTTGGAAAACGCGATTTCCCGCCACATATATTAATATTTACGTGTGTTACGCGGCTTTTTCCGACCGCCGAATGATTTAGTGCCGCTTCCCGGCCGGTTTTATTGTCAACATATTACGGGGGATGATATTTATTGGTGGCGCGTCCTCGACATGTTCGAGTTGTAATACATGTCGGGGAGTCATACGTTGAGCTCGACGACAACGTGCATTGTCCTTACACGACCTCCCCATGAATTTATGATTCGATCTTTTGCTGCTTTATTTACGGTTTATTACGATTTCCGCGTTGTAAACGTGATCCACAACATAATCAGGAATTATTGCGGCCAGACAACCGGAACATCTACAACTTTGCTAGTTCTATCTATGATGCCTAGATAATGTGCACAAAAATAAGCCAGGACAATAACAAAGCTCTATGCTTGATTTTACGGCCGAAGCGCTCCAGAAAACACCAAATTTACCTGATAGATTGTTTTAAGCACACCGTTTGAAAATTTCTGGCAAAGTCTATGAAGGCATACCTAATTGTGTTCGTTACACTGAAAAAAACGTACATATGGGAACAATGATGTAGGACGATTGCTTCTTTTATTATATACCGCGTGGAATATAAAAAACCTTTCAAGCTGTAACTTCCTTATTTGTTATATGATTTTAATAAATGATATCTTAAACGAAATCGTTTTAAAAACTCTCTCGTGTGAATTGCTGTAAATTTTGTTTTGACACTGAGGGCCGGTTTTTCAATCGTTGGTTTACTTCTAGTTACTAGGTTTCTATGGAAAATTTTGCAATTTAACCAATCAAAATGCTGCATTTTTAGTTTAACTTTAAACAACGATTGAAAAACCGGCCCTTAAGGTTTGACAGACAATAGCTAACTTTCTTTTCTAAATATATTTTATTAGAAACCCTTTTCACGTAGATTTATGGTGATATAAGATATTTTAAATTTTGGACCACCGTTAACAGATTACAATTTTTTTTCACATTTTTTGTCATTTGCAGAGGTTCACTTAAAAATTTACTGAGAGACCGTTTTAGCAGCTACAAGATTAAAAGATGGTAGAAATATGAAGACAGAATTGTTCTTCACGCCCGATATGCGAAATAATATTTTTATTATACAGAATTTGCAATAATTCGTGTCAAATTATACAATTTTTGAATAAGAATACCTTTAGTTTTTTTAGTAGCACCCCCTATATTTTTGTATGCCATCGAATGCGTCTAAAGTCTGGCTATGTTTTTTATTCAGGTTGTTCTATAGCTAAAATTAATAATTTACGAGATATTTGATACAGATTGAACCAGGATACGGTAGATAGTGTGATGGTTCCGGAGTTATGAACCGATCCCGCAGTAATGACTCACCCTGTATATATTTTTTTTACTTATTCTAATTGAGATTGTACTTTTGAATACACTTACATTCAAATGAAAAGTAAAAAAATTATTTTAAATTGAAAAATAAAATAAATGAACAAAAATCAAGTAACCAAGGTTTTTACTACATCTGTTCGAAATTGCCTCTATTCTGTTCCAGGCTTATTTGGCATCTTCTATTAATGCCCAATACTGCCTTTATTAAAATATTTGGTGATATTTGTTCACATGCTTGATTCTTCCGTAGTCTTTTTCTGTTTTTTGAAACTTTCAAAATTTCGCAAATTTCGCACCAGTCTTCCAAATTTATCAACACTAGAAAGCACTCATTCGGGAAAACGATTTGCGTAGAGTCGCTGAGCAGCTGCAGCATTTTTTCCACTTTCAAAATAGGCTTAGGTATATCATATCTACACATGCATCGTTATCCATTTTAATAACAAAATGTTCCAAATGTGAGAATTTATTGACTACTAAATTTGTAAAATTTTTAACAAATTATTTAATTTCTCGTTTTTTTTGGACATTATGCAATGGCGATTTACATATTCATATTCAGAAGAAAAAACTTTCAACATTGAGTATAAAAAAATAGTTTCATCTAAAAATCAAATGTTGGTTGTCGTCTGTCAAAAACGGAAATCAGAAAAAGAGGTAGGTCAGTGCAAATAGTAGTGTTTTTAAAACTATTTCGTTTGAGGTATCATTTATTAAAATCACATAACAAATAAGGAAGTTACAGCACCAAAGGTTTTTCATATTCCAGCCGGTATGTATATTATGTAGTTGTAAAATTCTATTGTCTATGCAAAATACATAGAAATTGTAAATTTCTTTTGAATTTTAAGCATCTGTGGTTCCGAATTAAAATGTTTGCAAATACTCCTCCCGTAATTTAAAATAACATAAAGCAGAACGGCCAGTTAAAAATGGAGCCAACATGAAAAACTGCAGAGCATGTAATTAATGTTGAACAAATGAAAAAAGATTTGGCGCTAATGAGTCCGAACTGGTCTGGGTTAATCTCCCGATGGCCAAATACCTGCAATCCGCCACCTGTGGATTCCAGGTGCGAATTTTTATGGCCTCCTCTTCAGGAGAAATAACAAATTTCCATTTCAGCGTTTGGGAAATGTGCCAGTTCGTTGGGAGTGGGGTGAAAAATCGTTGTGCCTGAGCATTAAATTCGCAGCGGAGATGATGCAAATGCGGGGTTTGTTCGTGTCGGATTTATTTAATTGCCGTCCTTGATTCCGGGTCTGATTTAATTTGCAAGCGAATACAATTAAAGGACCCGATAATGGATCGTTGGAAATGGAAAGTGAACCAGAAGCTGACGTCCCTGTGCCGGATGAAAAATCTGCCTTTTACCTAACGAGCACGAATTTACTTTTACTGTTACTGCTCACATTGTATGTGACTGAAAAAGATAGTCGAGTCGATTGTAGAAATGGAATAGGATTAGGAGTAACACACGACGTCATACGGGATCCGCCCACTATTCCTACAACTGCAGTCTGGTTCTTGCGGCTACTGTGCATAAATCAAAGGTACATACAGAAGCCACTCGAGCCGGCTTATCACAATAAATAAGGAGTCTATTGGATCATATAAACGAAATGGCTTCCAGCCAAGCGCATCTAGTTGAACGGGTTAAAAAGGAATCCTTATCGTGCAGCGGACACGTAACCGGGACGTTCCAGATTTAACCCGGGACTTTGCCCTGTAAATAATATGCAAAATATTGTACTTACAGTCGTTTCAGCTGGCTATTCTTCGAGAATGATTTAGGATGGATGAATTCCAGTTTGTTTTCCGAGAGAGTCCTGCAAAAAACACAAGCTGAAATGCGGCAAAAACAAATATTTTGAGGACCACCCTTCGGCTAATAACGACGTGAAAAATTCGTGTTTACGTTCGAGGAGAGGTGCGGACGTTTTTATAAATGCGGACGTATTTTAGGCCGCCGAAATTTGTGGCGGTATTGAGTGAATGTTCATTTGCGCAAAAAATAAATACATGCAAAAGTGAGGAATTATCGCAAATCGACGATTAGCCGAACCCAAAAACATTATTTCTCGCTTAGTAGTTAAACAAATATTCGCGCATTAATGATTCTTCTACAAGCATTTTATACAATTCTAAATCAAAATAAATCTGTCAAAATGTCGCTACAAGGAAACTGATTCAATAAATTTGATTTAATCAATTAACAACTCCTGATCTCAGGTGATGCTTTGCAAGCTCATCGAATTGTACGACGGATGCTGTTTTAAATTGTAAATGCTTCAGTCTCCGATTCACGGTGAACGGAAATGCGTTGAAACTAACCTTACAGCGATTTTAATCCACTTCGATATTCATCGTTTAATGGACGATTGCGCATCCGCAAGAATTGTAATCGCCGTGTAGTGCCAAATTCGTCGATAATATTTTTACTTGAATTACCCCATCTGAGGCGTCCCAGAAACACTCTTAATTTATTGATTGTTGGGAAACCTTTTAAGAATAAAGCGTGTAAGATAAAACTGAGTTCAAACCGCAGTGTAAATAACTGGGTAGGCAACGTCGGTCTTTTTTTAATTTGCCAATTTCAAAAATAATGCAAGAGGATAGGAAACGTAGTGGTGGTGCGCGTGTACAAATACTGAAGGCAAACAGGTTATTCGCGAGCGTCGGGCTAAGATGGAGGCAAGAATTACACTCACGGGACAAGCTATCTGGTGCAAGAAAAACCGCAAGGACTTTTATGGCGACAAGGAGCGAGTTTGAAGACCTCGGCGCCTTTGAAATCCAAAGTCAAATTAATAGTGAACCGGAATATAATCGAGATCGGAACGTGCTTGTGCTCCAAAGAAAGAAGAGCGTGGCGTCGCTCGCTTACGATTTCCCGATAAGAAATCGCTAAATGGCCCAAAAATAGCCAAGCAATCTCGGAGAGGTATAAAAAGCGCGACGTCCGAATTATAGCGTCTTCCAGCTTTCTTGTTTTTAATTAAAAGCAAAAGCTCTCGGTTCGCACAATATTTCTAATTATTCACCGAGCGGGGATTTTAGAAATAATCGTCGCGAGGTCGGCGAATGCAAATAAGCCGAATTGGACGGGGGAGGTGTCTGCTTTTTGCAGATAAAATTGCACTAAGCCCTAACGTGTACACCGATTTTATGCAAAATTTACGACGTTTCTAATCTGGACGGAATTGCAGGCTCACCTCACACAACAACTTACCCGGGGATTTTTGGATTTAATCAACTCGCTCGCTTTCGGATGCTTTATCTTTTCGGTACTTTTGGCTCCGGGCAAAAAGCCGATCTGCCGTCTAGACCAATTCACTTATTGGAGGTCTGCAGATAAACACCAACACTTGGCGCTTTTTTCAATTGATGGTAGCGATCAGTTGAGGTTGGCATCACTTTTCTTGTTTGCACACTTATTGTGTCTCGATGCTTGAAAATGTATTCATTTTTCGGCGTTATAAACAATTAATTCGATCTCAGACTAAAACATGCAATAATTACGAACCGCGCTGTTTGAATAAATACAGTCGAGAGGCAGTTTTTACCGCTATGCCCATCATCAATCATCTTTTTCGCTGCTGAATTAGTAATTACTTAAAGTTGTGAAAAGCCGCGCGTCTCAAAATGAAAAAAGTGATGACTCGGAGTTTGACTTTTTGTTGTTTCCGAACAAGTTTCGGATTATTTCATTAATTATTTGGACACGGTTCAACTTATTGTTTTGAAAACGTTGAAACTTCTAGCGAATGGAGTCCGCCGAACTAGTGGCAAACTAACATCGTCAACTACATATGACCGGACTCGCATTCGCCCGGCGCCTCCACCAAAATACATTTTTAAAAATAAAAATACAATCGGCTTCCCAAAAATTAGCGCCTAACCTTACATTTTTCTGTACCGTGAACGAATGGAATTCAATTCACGAAGGGAAGCGTGCAAAGCAACGCCCCACGTGACGGGCTTGGTGCTGTCTGTGTATGGAGATTGAGTTAGAGATTTTACAGATTTTATAATATTTTCATAAAAATTAGGTTTTAATACAGGGACAACTTACAGCTCTTCGATGTAGGTGTAGTGAGCAACTGAAGTTTCATTCAGTGAAGTAATGTTGTTGCTCGTTAGGTCTCTGGAACAAAAACAACACATCAGCTAGATGCAGCTGGAAACGACAATTACTCGTTTCAAATGATTTTACACCTCGTATTTGTTGCACGATTAAATTCGCTGACACTCGTCTTACATTATTCGGCCTTTAAGTTGTCGTTTTTCATCAGTTCTCAGTTTTCATATTACCCACCAGTTTAATTGTATTTGCTATGTACATAAATTGGCTTTGTATCAGCTAAGCCAGAAAATGGTGGTAATTTCATAAATTAGAGCCTTGTTAATTAGATTAACCTAATTGAAAAAGGCGTAAACTGCATCGTCACAGTCTAGTTATAACTAAGAAGACGTTTTATTGTCTTAATCTGGGTAGAATTCAAGACTTTTCTGTTAATTCGCTATTCCCAACAGTTTCTGCATATCATCTAAAACAATTACGTCGTTTCCAGCGCGAGTTTTTACGCCAATTTAACGGGGCAACCACGTCAAGTTGTTGAAACTGGTTTCGTCGATGATGAGAGATTGATTGTTGAAAGTGTTGTGTAGCAGTGTTCTTATTGCTTCGTGTACTTAATGTGTATTTTGAATTTGCAGTTGGTCCTGTCCAACGATAGAATCGAGATTCACAGTTCTTCAACGGCTGCGGTGTTAGGTTTGAATCTGAATTATGATTCCAACCAAACCGCTGATTATAATTGTTCAATGTTTTTAAGAATGTCCCCAATTTCAAATTTTTTTCTCTTCAATTTGCCGAATTTATGATGCGAAGCCCGCAAGATATGAAATAAAACAAATCATTTCTACATTTAGAAATGGCATCATAATCTGGTTTCTAGTCGATTTGATCAAGACCTTTATCGTTTTCTCGTCTATATATTTCCATGCACAACTCTTATATAAAAGTAATCGACGGGAAAATGTAAATAAAACTCGTTCGAATCAAGTGTGAAGAAAAAAATGCATAGTTAAGCCCGCCTTAAGCGATTTTTCAGCTAAAGAGGATGTTTTTTCCATGCACACACTACACAAGACGGACGCGAAGAACAATAAAGTAGCAGAACTGGTTTCGTTATGTTAACATCAAAACGATGAGTTTTCTGGAAACGATCTGGAAGAGCTTTGGAGTTGAATCGAAGCTGAAGCAGGACGGAAACGAGTGCAAGTAATTGAAACGGTTGAGGAGATTCACGGCGGTGAGAAGCGCCCAATCTCCATAATCCCGAACCGAACCCGAATCAGAATAGACCGGTAACAAATGTTTCGATGAGATTGATGTGGAGGTCATTAAGCTGTTGTGTCTCCGAAAAAAAATAAACGCTAACTTCCAGTGCGGAATCAATCACACTCTTCTTATGATTTCCTTCAGGTGACATTTTGGGTGTATCAGCTCAGCATCCAGTTTGAGGAGTGCGGAGAAAGGCGTTATCGGGGAGCCATTTATCATCCCTTTCGAGTCCAGAAGCTCTTTGTGTCCTGGCCAAGGACGAACCGAGCAAGGAAGCAAACAGCGGGATAGTTCGTTAACCCGAAGCATCTTTGCGATTTTGCGTGCGATTAAAATGTGCCCCGAGGTATCGGCGACGACGACGGCGAATACTCCTTTTGCAATTTTTAAAAAGTCTTGCCATTATTGGTATTACGTCTGCACTTATCTGATTTCATTTCCAAACGTTCTCCAAGTCTTGAAGGCGATTCATAATGGTAAATTTTTACATAAATTTTCAACCAGCACTGGCCGTTTGCAGTCTTTCGACCTCTGTTTGCAAATTTTAATTAAGCGTGTAAAAATATTGGCTTGGGTGAACTGCCGTGTTACGCGTCGTTTGACATTAAATCACTACTAAACGAAACGAGTGAATTAAAGTAATTAGAAATGTCGCCAACCACGACGTAGATTGTATTGAATTAATCGTTTAACAGCCATTCTATGGAGCTGCTGTTGAATTTAGACTAAAAATATTTAAAACTATTAACAATTTCTACCAAAGTCCTTGCGTATAAATTAATTGCGCGACTTGCAGGACTGGTTGGTGAAGATTCGCGTTTCATCGAATTGAATTGAACTAAACATTTCGCAAAAATGCAATTTAACACTAACCGACACGAGAATCGATTAAAGCACGCCTCAATAACACCGCAACATGATACGGAAAAGAGATTTTAATCTGTCAAGCTGCGAGCTGCAGGGATGATTTAATTCAGATTTGAAAGCGTCGCGCCTCGGTTATCCATCACGCAATTTTTATTTTGCGTCAATTAAGTGGCTGACGATCCCGGTCTGAGAGTTATTACTGCGTTTTATGTGATCCTGGAGAGACCTCGTCATTGTTTGATCCCGGCTGAATGAAGCCGTGTCGAGGATTTAATGTACTTTCCATATGCTTTTTCCAAGCGTATAAATTTAATGTACATATTTGATACCCAAATAAAAACCATTCCGGAGACGCTACATCATATTAACGTTGATTGATTCGGCGCACTTAATTTGTATTTCTTAATGCGATTGTTATTCCGCGACTGTCTGACGGAAAGATATATGGTCTATTGCAGAAAAAATTCGATATAAGAAACAATCTCTTCTGGGAGTTCCTGTTTCATCCGACAAGAATAGATTAACGGATATAAAAAGGAATTATCGCCGTGCAGAACCTCTTATTTTCATCGAAACGTGGAAAAAGAGTCGGCTTTTTATGAATTATAAACGGATTACGATTTTACGGGCAACTCCATTTATATCTCTCTTCAAGTTAGAAGAAAATCGGTGTCAATGCGAAACTGGTTGTGTTTACATGTGTCAATAACAATCGCGTCAGCCAAAACTGTTTATAGCGAAGGATTCAAACCTACTCCAGGTTTAAGAGACGCGCCGCGATAAAAATCCCGTTTCATCGGCGACACATCAAATTGCAAACCTTTTACAATTAGCGTGTGTTCGGCTGAAACTTCGACTCCACTTCCTCCACTTTTATTCGGACACTCTAATGGAATGCAGTGGTCCACTTTTGACTCTTGTATTTGCACGTATCAAATAAAATATGAAATAGTTAGCTGTTGGGGATTCAGTGGAACTACATATAACTTCCTCGTTGTGCTACCACATTAGATAATGGATGGCATTCCCTAACGAGATGATTTATCTCGCTGCGGAATCGCAATTTTTACTCAACATTATTTAATTATCGTACAAGCAAAGCGCAGTTTCTGAACTCGATACCAGTCTGGCGATTTTATTTTATAAAGCGGGAGCATCGAAATACGAAAGGGGGGAAAAAGAGGAGCATTTTTTCGGATTTATTGTTCCAAACACGAACTGATGCATCACTGATAATTCAATCGGTTCTGTTTACAATAGCGTCGAGGAAGTGTTTAATATATGTACTTTATTATTTTTATTATGTGGTTGGCGGGCTGTCCCAAACAGATGTATCCAACATTTTAAATGTTGTGACAGCTCAATTTATTGCGATTGTAAAATTAGCATATTTTGTGGAGCACAACAAATGAAACGACGCAGATTTAAATAATTCCGTTCATCAACTTGCGTTACGCAAGAGAGAAAATTCGACACAATATCTACCACAGTGGAACTCTATAAAGTCGAGGGGAGGAAGCTGCGCACATTATTTTTTATGAAACTTTCGTCATCACAGCGTCTTTGTAAATTTTTATTAGCATTTATAACGCGGGCTTGTTTGAAACACTTCAATTGAAAAAAATCGCGGCGAAGGCGAGCTACATACATGCCATCAATACGTGCCACACGTCGATAATAACCCGGCACCAGGACGATATTTTAAAAGCCTCTAATACGAGCGCCCTTCAGGAGCTGAAGGAGATACATTATCCAGTCTAGATTTAGACATCGAGTTCATTTGTGAAACACGTTCGACACGTGTCAAGCACTTTTATCAGCGCTAAAAATCGGTCGTGGTGGTGGCCGCTACCCACGCGCTATTCGCCTAAAACCCGACCGAAACAATTTTTTTAAATGTTCACCGGACATTTTGGCCGATAAAGTGGAGTCGCAGTGTGTTTGTTGACTTTTTAGCAGCCGGTTTTACTGACACGAAACTTTTATGACTCGGATGCTTATTGCCTTCAATTTCTTTCAACACAATTATCGTCAATTTCCCGACCTCTAACTTTGCACTTATTCGTACAATATGATTCAATAAAAGTCGACCCATACCGCCAGCTTTTCTTCGGTGCAATATCGTCTGACCGAATGACGTCTTGCCCACATTCATTTGCGCTCAGAAACAATGAGTTACGTCACAATAACAAGAATACGGCCTGTTACAAAAGACCTAATCGGCTGCTACCCACTGTTCGCCTGAAAAATGCGCGACCTCGCGTCTCTCTTGTCTATACTGAATCAAATCAGTTCGCTTTCGCCATTAATCATCCTTAGTAATTGAAATGTTGACTGATACTGGCAGTGCGTCCTTAACCATATCAGACCATCCTATCACAGATTCGCAGAGTGTTACATCATCTTGCAATTAAATGTATGTGTCAAATATTTCCCTAAACATTCTTTATCCTAATTATTCACGTAGACATGTTGAAACCTAAAAATTATGTAATGTTATGTACGAGTAGAAGCAAAAAAGAGGCATGTTGACGGTAAGTAATAAAAATATGCAAAGACTATGGAAGGATAAGAACACAAAGAACCTGCGTAAAATTTATTAATAGGAATATAATACGTTTTAAATGAACTGCAAACCCAAATTATTGGGTTTTTCAAAATATTAAATATTGATTGATCAGTATGCGTGTGTAAAAAATTGTCTTCGTTTTGGGGGAGCCGTATAAATCGACAACAATTGGCGACTACATTCGTTGAGAGGTTGGCGAAGCTGCCAATTTATTTATCCACCGTGCGCTTTACGACAAATTTCCCCGCATTCCCTTGCGGCTCCAGAGGAGTCATTTGCAAGTTTAAGGCCACTTTCTAAGTGGTTCCCTAAAATATGCCATCGAAAACGGCAGATAGTTGCGTTAATCAAATTTTATTAGGCTTTACGCTCAACTGCCATCTCCCTATATGAGTATTGCCTGTCATCTTTAAGTTTATTAGTTCGATTCGAGTTTGAGCTCGGATGCTATTGAGTAACTTTATAAATTAAACAACTTCGAAACAAGATCGCGACCATTTCCATTCGCGAATAAATTACTCAAATCGTGATTAACAAAGAGCGAATAAACTTGAGCGAATATAATGGATTTGAGAATAAATGAAGATAATTTCGAGTGATTCGATTCGAGCAAAAGTTGCCGTTTCAGCAACATCCGAGTCAGCACATCAAGCTCATCCGCGTCCTGTACCGCAACTCTCCGCCGCCTAATTTACTCCACTTAATTCCAATAGACTCAAATATGCACTGAGCTTTGAATTTATCACCGCAGGGCCCACCTCGTCCCTGTTATAAACGTAAATCACCGTTTGAGTGAATCTGAGGCTGGGCCAAGTCAGGATAACAAAAACTCTGTGGGCGTAGTCTTCGACGAAGATGAGATGTGGGTCGTTCACCCATGTAATTTTTTCCATGCATGCGTCGTCTTGTTTCTGGCTTCTAATCCTGACCTCTAGCACCACAGGTCACGAAGCCCGACGCAGTGGTTTATCGTAAATCCAGCCCTTCGTCTTGATGTTTGCCCGATACAACACTTGTCGCTTCCGTATCCGCTTCTACTGGAGCATCGCCTCCGCAGATCGATGGCCGACACTTAAGCCGATATAATGTGGGAGATGTGAGAGAGAGTTTCGGATTCGTGCACTTGGTGGCGGTGTCATTATGAAATCGCCGGCGGTTTGTGATGCGGCAGACCTGTGCGAGATTCAGGATATTACGTGCGAATAACAAATAATGAAATTCTGACAACAACAACAAAAAATGAAACTCAATAACATAATTTTAACCCCAAATAGTCCACGTGAAAAAGCGCCGATTCGCCCAATGCACGACATTTTATTTGAAAGCGGCACGCGACAAGAAACGCTTAAACATAAGCAACAATTACATAAATTATGCAAATATAATTATGGGTCCCAAATTTAAATAAGAATAATTTTGATAATTTGTTTAAACATTAATTTTAAACCGACTTTCGACAGTAATTATAAAATTCGGCCCACGCCATATGCATAATCCGAGCTCGTTCAATGACACCACACGACACTATGGAATTCGCAATTTTCAAAAATACTTCTTGGCCGTGGACACATCGTCATCGGAATATGTTTGACGTCGGCGAACAATCCGATTCCAAAAATAATCCATTAAGCCAAAATCAGGAATGTGACGGCGGTGGACGCCGAGCACACTGTGGCAGTTGGTGAAATGTGGTGTCTGGATGTCGGGTAAACGGTTTGTTTACGGAGTAACGACCCGCAGGCCAAGATACCTCTGGGGATTGTGTCACCGTACTTATATAATTTGCCTAACCTTCGGGGACGACCCTCCAAACAAGAGGAAAATGTGCGATAACATCAATAAGCAGCCGATTGATTCTTGCACTTATTTATGTCGCTGTTTCCTCCATATACCTTCTTCATTTTTCATCTTGCCAGGTTCGGTTCGGTGTGGGATAGTTTATAATTTTAGAAAAGATGGAAAAGAAATAATTTCCCATCCTCGTCACCTGCTGTTGTGTCGATGTCTGTCTGCTTGTCTTACAAATTGATTCCCTTATTTAAAGGACTACGATTTCATTAAATTTTATTGGTCTCCATTATACGCGTACGTGTTTTCCGTTGTGCGTCTCGATATTTATGAGTTATGTTTATGAGTTTTTTCAGCTCTGTATCAGTTTGTTTGAAAATACAAGTGAAATTATTACAGATCTTTACTTTGCATCTTCTTTACTAATTTCATACGTATCCCTTTTCTCAAGAATTGCAGTTCAGGGATGACAATTTTCTCCTAATTCTTTTTTTCTCTTGTCTTGTCGTCCAAGTATTTACCTAAATTTTGCTGCCCTCTTTCAACATTCTTGGTGCTGAATTCTTTCTGGTTATAAATCGCACTTAATTTATACGCTATTTCCGGGTAGTAATTGGAAGGAACTGCTTCAAGCGCCAGAACTTCATGCAAATATCCGAAGTTGTTAATATTCCAGACACTGTTCTTCGTTATTCCAACGCGGCTAATTTCACGTGCGGGACGATATCGGGAACACTTGCATGCATTATCCGAAATATGATTGTTTCCTGGTGAACCAGTTCGCTGCACTTTTCCGAACAAAAATTCGGAGGGATTAACGATGCTAATTGCTCGAATGGATGAGAGTGCTTTAAATCGGTTGAGTGCGGACCCCGTCTTGTACTATAATTAAAAGAAAGTTAACGACCCGCAACTCAATTCATCATCGACGACAATTAAAACCTAAACGCTAAATACCTGCGCCGAGAGCAAGTACGCTACGCTTGATGTCAAGAAAATTTCTAACTTGCACAGTAAATCGTAAAAATGATCGTCCTTTTGTAAAGTAGGTTTCGACGAATCTCAAGGATCATCTCATCGATACACGTGTAAATGTGTTCGTAACGTTTCAAATCACCATGTAAAAGCGATATCGAGATGTTACTTATCTCACGTCCTCTGCTTCGGTTTATTATTTTTAAAAGCCAACATCTGCAGATTTTCCGGACTCGCGGTTTAATTAATGGTCCAGTCGTAAAGATAATGGCGACGAAGTCTTTAATAATTTATTTCGGAGAGGAATACTTTTGAAACAATACGTACAAAGACAGCGGGAGTTTTCGGCACATGACTCTAATTCGTGCCTCGTTTTCTTTTTCATAGTGGAAACAGCAAAAACAGGTTCCTGACGAGCCCAAAGATGTCTGGGACGCCCATCTACGGCAAAAATGTACGGTTTCGTCGACAGCATCGATGGGAATTAGTAAGAAATATGCGTTTGCTGTATCTGCGGGTCCTTAATGTTCGGTGATAAGGAAGAGCGTCGTTTGAAGCCATATTACGCCACTAACAACCTCTTCCATAACAAGTTTATGTGACAATAAATCGAATTTATTGTAGTCGGAAAGAATATCGGACGCCTAAAACGGGCGATTAATTCATCTGATATGATTTTAATGCCAAATACGGATATGAAAAGCGCAAATACAGTGCGGATAAACACTAAAACGCTGCACTTCAATGCAAATTCGTTACACCCACGGTCCAAGGTGGGTTAAATATCGAAGTGAAATAAGTTTCGTCAGATTTACATATATAACGACCACTTATAAGATTAAATTGAATATAAAACGAACAGCTATTGCCAGTTAAAAGGGTATAGCGGAGTGATTATGCGCGCCATGAAGCACAGCGCAAATAGCGAATTTACACCGAAAGAAAAGGCTTCCAATAAATCATAATCACTCACGGACTTGCCAGGTATCGTTTTCGAAACTAGGATCTGCATCCTGCTTGTGTTTTAGCTGACAGTCATATAAGGCCACATACGGCTATTCCACTAAATGGCACGACGACGCAACCCCAAACCATACAAAGTCCCTCACTACGAATTATTGCGAAAACAACACGTGTTACGCTTATTCATACATGAATTTATTAGTCGCACATCATAAATCTTTGGAAGTATTATATTTTATAATACAGGCTGAACCGCAGGTAGTTGCCAAGAAAAAACTGGGTGAAAGTACATTGAAGATGTAGTAAAACGCGGCCAGAGCGGGTGTCCTATCTCAACCCGTTCTCAAAATACGTTTTTTGTCTTCTTTCCTAATACGGTCAGTATGTTTCATTCCATCACAATTTTCTCTACTTTTTGGTCATCCATATTAAAAAAGAATGGCATTTTCGAATTCTGCTTATGATTGTAAGAAGTGTTTTCATCGTCTATCCAACCGCCGTAGTTTTTTTGAGAATTGACACGTTGTGCGGGCGTCTAATGAGGCCCCCCCGGGGGTTTTCCGACATTAGTATCAAAATACCCATTTTCATCAGTTTCAAAGTTTCGGCCGTTACATAAGGTACTAGCTGGAGCGCAAGGACGATGAAAATACTTCTTACATATAGGAAATTTAATGTAGAATTCGAAAATGCCTTTATTTTTTAATTTTGCGGGCCTAAAAGTAGATATATTTGTGATATATAAAAGATCTTCACGGTTTTAGAAAAAAACCCAAACAAAACATATTTTGAGAACGGGTTGAGATAGGAATCCGCTCTGGCCGCATTTTACTCCATTTGTTAGTTTCACCCTATTTTTTCTTGGCAAATATCTGCGGTTCAGCCTGTATATCCATTTACCTGTCGGCCGATACAATGTGAACCGTCGGGAAATTCGTTTAGAACAACGAATAGCCGTTCCAACAATGAAACGTCCAGAGACTGGAATCTGTGCTGGAACCTCACAGCATGTACGAGATTTCATTAGGAGTTTTACTTCAATTATTATTTCATACCAACATGCGGTTACATAAGTGGAAAGACTTTTCATTGAAAAACTGCTAGCGGATGAGGATTTATGGAACGCGAGTGCATCTGAACCGAAAACGGAACGCTTGTTTGTTTTGTTGCCTCAAACCTCAAACTGGAATTTTCCGGTCACGATTCTGAAATTGGAGCAGCGGTTAGTATTAGGAACTTTTTAGGGGATAATCTTTATCTCAATAAAGAGCAAAGCGGCTGCAGTTTTAAATTAAGACGAGTTTTTATAAAAAATTATACATTTCCAAGCAAAAATATTTCTGAGTAAGCGGCTGGATGCTACTTGTAAAAGAGTTTGAACAAGTTCTCAAAGCAAAACTAGCTAAATCATTTGGAAATATTAATAATAATGAGATAGAAATAAAAAGTCAATGGATAACGTGTTTGCATCATCATCTATCTTCTTTGTTCGAAATATTTAAAAAGTTAGAAAATGATTACCCTGACATCTGAAGAGATGATTGTAAAATAAAACAAACGAGAAATCGGTGAAATCTAATTTTTGCCACAAGTAAGAGTACAATCCACCTGAGCGAATAGCCAAATAAATGCCTTCCTGAGAATAATCGCGCGACGTAACTCAGACAGCAACATTTCCGTTTCCATGCATTTTAATAGAGTGTCATCATACTTGGTACGCGCTTTTGTAACAAGAGCAACAATAATAACGGGACCGCATTCTACCTAACTCTATTTTTAGATAATTTGCATATCAGCCCCGTAATCCAGAAATAAAATCTTACTTACGCATTCCAACATCGATTTGACTCGAATTTGGAAAGTAGTCGTGACACGCATTCGCAAACTCCCGACTGTTTTATATTTGTCTGGATTTAAAACGCCTGAAGGGGACAATTAAAAGACATCTCGCTGAAGAAAACGCAATAAAAAGACAGAAGGTCTCTTCACAAAATTCGTCAATTAAATCGCCCCGGAGAAATTAAACTGAGCGCACTATTCCTAAAAATTTTGTGTTTAGAAGTCAATACCGGACTTCAATTTCGATTGAAAACATTCCGCATATTCCCGGTCGCAACTTGGAAATTGGAAACTTAGAAGCGTTATATTTCTACAAGTCGGGCGCTGTTATTATCTTGGCCAAAACATACCGACGATGATGCACTGTTGGGATTATCGAATTAATCGGGATGATTCTGGAACGAGCGGTGTTCAGGATCGTTTTGACCCCGTTTCAGTTTGTCGGGAAACAAAGAGAGGTGAATCGAAATCGTGCAGTGGATTTCGGTGAAAATGAATACAAGTTATAATGTCTTCGCTCTATGATTGCGGCTTTGCGCGCCGTTCGCTGCAGACTGCAATTTGATGGCGTGCCTTATTGCATTTTACTGCGAATATTTAGCAAAGCTTCAAGGGGTCGATACCCTCGCGTTAAATAAAAACACAAACATTGCACTGACACATTGCTCCCATATCTCAAAGGCGCCTCCACCATTTGTGAGATGACAGTCAAGTGCAGGCAAAAAATGCAAGCGTTTTGTGAAATATTGCATGTTTCCGGAAATTTATGCTGTGCATGCTGAAAATTTGCCAAGGAGGAAAATATGATCTAATTTTTAATGCAAACGGTAGTGGAACTGACCTACCTCCCCAGGTCGATACGCGACTGTTTTACTCCCTTGGAGTTTGACACGCAGCGCGAGTTTTAATCAGGCTTGTCGTGTTGGAAAATTTATTAGTTCAACGATAAAGCTCCGCACAGAAAGCCGGAAGTTGACGGTTTGATAACAAAACCATCAAAGAAACACTATCTCACGTTGTAAAGTTCTGTGACAAATAAGAGTGGTTGAAGAAGTAAATTATGGGACGAAGACATTAATCTTCTAAACTAATCAGTTCAGGATTACAGGTGTTTGGCATATTCTTCAGTCAAGTAGTCGCAAATAATTTATTGGCGATGATATAAACAAACTGCAAATACACTAAGAAAACCAACAGAAGCTGTGTTTATTGAAGTAGATAAAAGCGGCTGGAATCTGAACTTCAAAAATTAATACAATGCGTGGTATCAGCGAAATTGATCTACTTTGAATGTGATTCATTCCGCATTTTATAAACCAATTCATCACGAACAAAAACTTGGCACGACACTCAGGAACGGAGTTTCTAACGCATTTTACAACTTTACAAACTCAATGAGAGAAAAACCACTTGAAAAAATGTAGTAGCCAAAATTTGGCGACATTGTCTCCGATACGTGGAAGACAGCGTTAAATATAAATAGTTTCTACAAACTGTTGTTTCTACTACCTTGATAATTGACTGAATTCACTCGGTTTATAACTGTTCGCCTATACAACGGTGGTATTAATCGGGTTTGTTGACCGTGTTCCATGCGAAGTTCCATGAGGGGGGGTGTAGTGAGCGCCCCGAGAGGCTAACTCAGCAAGTGATCCCCATGAATCTCTGCCAAACGTTTCGTCCACAGCTGCGGTGGACATCTTCAGTGGCGGTGTGGTCGTGGTCGAAGTACTCTCCCAGCTGTCACAGTCGCGACTGGCCAGTCGCGACTGTGACAGCTGGGAGAGTACTTCGACCACGACCACACCGCCACTGAAGATGTCCACCGCAGCTGTGGACGAAACGTTTGGCAGAGATTCATGGGGATCACTTGCTGAGTTAGCCTCTCGGGGCGCTCACTACACCCCCCCTCATGGAACTTCGCATGGAACACGGTCAACAAACCCGATTAATACCACCGTTGTTGACAACACCGACCGTGAAAGCCTACACACTTTTATATGTTCGCCTATATTTAAGCGCGACTTAAAAACTGTCCGATTTTTGGTTTTTATTCGCCTTACGGCCAAAAAGTGTAATCTCATAATTTTATGAACGTAAGTGTTAATTACAGTGAAACCTCACTCGGTTTGAAATTTCGGTTAGAGTACTCTCCTCCCGAATCCGCCGCTTAATAATGGGCGTATTTCTCTTATTCATGATAGGACCCATCCATTGTCGACAATGGTCAGTTGTTACAGAAGCGCCACTCCGATTTCGCAACGTTACAATTATAACCCGGGATTTAAAAGTTGGCCTCGATTCATCGACATCCCGACGCTGAAACGTATGAATGAGCTTTCACTACGTAGCTTTTATTATCTGGCCATTCATTCGATCACGTTTTTCCTTAATCAGACCCGACGACGCCGTCACACAAACGCAATCCAATTTCCTTTGAAACGTCCGATAAGTGTGGAATATTATAAATAAGCGAGTTATGAAAATTCCGGATTTGCTCTATTTTTTGAGATATTTATGACGATGTTTAATAAGCCGCTTCAAACATAAAAATAAAATTAGTTGAGATGGCACTTGGCAGAGATAAAGTTTATTTAATAAAACTTCAATGGAAAGCAATTTAGTCCAGAGTAAGGCGCAACAAAAGAGAACAAAACGGCGTTTATACACCGGTCGATAAAATTAGCAACGCACCCTTTGCTCGACTCCTATCTACTTTCCACTCTTTGAAATCACATTGCCATTTTTCACCACAGTCATAGTCGACTCGGATTACAAAACAGTCTTTCATAAACTTTTTTTTTACATTCTCTTCTTGTCCCATCGGAGTGTCTCTCCGACATTATATTCGATTTGACTTTTTTCGTTTGCTTCCCTTGAATTGTAACACAAAACACCGATAACAACAACCCGAGGTGTAAGCATTAATTGGAAAAGTTTTCGAAAAGTTTCGAATCACAATATTTTGCCGTTCACATTTCTGTGGCGTCAACTGTACATATTTTTTAGTCAATTTCCTAAAGATGCGTTATGATCCTATTTACTGTCAACAATTCTCCTGAGCTTCGACACTTATTCCTCATATTAATACTTTAGCTTGAAAACTGTGCCTGACGCATTAACACAGTAGGTAAAGGGTAGGTTTAAATCCTAACACACACTTTAAACAAGTCGGTCCGACTAATTGAAGAAATTTATGTGCCCATTTTGAAAACGGGAGCGGCAAGAGCCATTTAAAGTGCTTCTTCCATAAATAATAGAGGCAAACAAATAGAAATATAGGACATTAATAACGTATCACGACATTTCCTCGACATAACTGTCCCAATAACGCAGAGAAAACCATAAACGAAACAAAAATGTCGAGTAAATAACGAAACCCCATCCAACAAAAATCCTCTCCGTCGCAACTAAGAAAAAAAGATGCGATCGCGTCTTTACCATATAAAAATCGCAAAAGATAAAATACGACGTTTCATCGCGACGCTTTCCAAACTTATCGACGATTAAGCGACATGCAAAGTGCGTCACCACGCAATCCGCAGCTACCCGGTGGTCAACTTACAAAACTAACATTTTCTTTAGTTGCATCACCCAATTGCAATGGCTGATTAACGAAGTCGCCTTTTAGGGTAAGCCACTCGAAGCAAAATCCAATTTAATTCTTCGGTAATTCAAGTTATTATGTTTCGAAATGTTGGTCAGACCAATTAACGGCCAGTAAAGAAGTGTATTCGGCAAGAGTTTAACTGGAAAGGAGAGTCATAAACGCACCCCCTTTTATCAATCGATGATTTGTCGTAGACAGACGAACGACTCTAATCGGGTCTAATTATTTTCAACCCTTACGACAATTCCCGGTAATAAAACGTTTAGTGCCGGCCGCCCCCTTGATTACTAGAAATATATTGTGATTGAAGCCGTTCTTTTGCCGGCATATTTTAAATACGGACGCGACGGCAAGTTTTTTTTAAATTTAGTAAAGATGCTGTTCACTAATAATTATAGACATGTGATGTTTGTAAATTTCGGAATTTGGTTAATGAGGATTAGGAGCGCGTGTGTCAAAATGACATGCAGACTGGCTAATCTACGAAATTTATATCGCGACGCCAACGACTGTCACTGGTTCGACACTATTTCGCGCCGTATTCCCGACGAATAAACATTTCGACGTTAACGTACAACTTCCTCCACCAATAAAATGCTTACATCTGTAAAAAGACGAGTCGAACATTAAACGAGATTCGAGGACGACGCCGCTGGAGCCCGTTTGTATGCTGAAAAATAGGAACAGTCAAACGTGGGATCCGTTCATCTGAAAAATGCGCCCGATAAATATTTTCGGAGGACTGCGCTTTGTTTAGCTGATATTTTCGCGACGCGGACTCAATATATTCATAATGAAGTTTACACCGTTTCAACCGTTTGAGGAATTACCGAAATTGCAAAAATTATATAAAATAAATGAGAAGAAAATTAGGCTTTCAAGAGGAGACAATCGTTTTGTATATATGTATGTAAACATTCACATTTGTCAAAGTTCAGATTTTATATCAAACTTTAGTTTACATCAACAATAGGTTCGAAATTGGTTTAAACAAGATTATCTTTCTTTAAATTATAATTTCGATAACATTATTAACTGTTTCTATCAGACGTTTCGTCTACTACTGCACATCATCAGTGGTAGTGTGGACGTGGACAAAGAATTCTCCTTGTCGTTTCAACGCGATTGCCGTTAATGTGTGTTATTTTCAAAATTATTTGCTATTTTCAGACAATGTAATGTTATGCGGTAATCGTAAATACTTATGCAAAGCATTCACCGGGACTCTCATAAATCGTCAATTATATTTCAAAGTTGGTGAAACCTCGATGACATATCGCGTTTTTCTCGTCCGCAGCCTTCGCAGTAATTAAGATTTGTATTTAATTATCAACACATGTTCCAGTCTCTGCAAATTTTTAAGCCTCAAAAAGCGAAGTCAATAACTTGCGTCGCGTGGTAAAAATAATAGCGTGAGAAAATGTAATGCGACATGAAAAATTGCATTCAACTGTAGTTTTCAGACACTGGGTGAAGATCAAGATAATCTGATTTTCCCTTGTAATTCGGCTTAACTTTCTGTATTCTTTATAGCAATCATGTATTAAACATAATCAACCTTCCACCGCACAGGATTCACAAAAGATTTCAGCGAGTTGGAGGCGAGCTGTAAATTATCGCGACTTTAATGTTCCAACTCAGCGGCATCAAATCTCTCCAAAATATGAAAGTGTACGCCTCGACTGTAGTCCAGGTTTAGGTTGACTTTCGCCTATTTATAGTGCAGTTTTTATAAGGTTGTCGTGTCCTGAAGTCGGGATTCGGCCGTTGAAAACAACTGTTAAGTGCTAGTCACGCAGACGGACACTGAAACGTCCTGCTTTTACAGCTTTTCGGGAAAACCCATTCTCGAACCATCAATCAGATCGACAAGCAAACAGAAGACGGGTAATTACGTATTTTAGGAAAAAATCGGGCCGCGGATTAACATGTTACCCCCCGAACAGCACCAAAATATTTTACATGCAAATTTATGGTAATTGCGTCCCGGGATATATTTCGTGGTGGTCGCCGTATTGGTATGATTAAATAATAACTGCACTAACATTGTTTTAATCAAATTTAACGACTCGTATTTCAGGCAGGGTGTCAGTGGGATAGCGAAACCGACGAAAAAATGGAGATGTTCGAAAGAAGTCGGTGATAAATTCCGCGCTCTAAACCCAAACGCGAACAGATACGATCACTTCCAATATTGGATATCGAAAATATAAAATACTTAAATAAGCCTCTTCGGAACAAAATTATTTTTAGGTGTAAAATCAATAGATATTATAATCATTAAAATTTGATATTACGAATTTCAGCCAAAATATCTCTTTTTGGGTCTACGTTACTAGCGTTTGACACCGAAAAGATTAAAAAATTACAGGGTAAAATGATTTTTAGTCGTGAAATCAATCATTAGGAAATCTAAAACTGTTTTAATCATTATTAGGATGTAATTAAAACTGATAAAATCGAGCCCAGCTCAAAAAAAATACAACAATAAACTAAAGAATTAGGTAAACAGTATACAGTAAATGAGCAAGAGTTTGAATTTATTCTTGAAGAAGAAGATGCATGCAAATTACTGTGATCTTAATCGCAAAGTCAGGTTCAGAAAAAAAGTCGACGTTACCTCGTGAAGAAAAAAAGAGTTTCTTTAACTCTATCCGCTGATGAGGAAGCGAATTTACACAACAAAATTTCTTATAAAAAATGGAAGAAAATATATGAATCCAATTTATAGACTGGAAACCTAACAACTTCAACCACGTGTTCTTTATTATATAAAAAAAGACCTTAATCAAAATTTCTTATTTGTTCTACAGTGATCATAAAGTTCGGAACAAAATTAATAATTTAGTTATGCAATGTTTTTGCGAAAAACGCCCGAACACGTCGATTTTTGCTTTAATTTGACATCTTTCGACGTAAAAATGTTGTTAATGACATCATCTGTTTTTAAACTATGACATCATCATAATTTTTTTTAAATAGCAACTCCCAACTGTTTTTTGTTTTTCCATACGCTTTTGAGAAAATGTATTAAAAGTATCTACATAGTTTAATTTTGGCGCACAATCCTTTAATTGAAACCTTTTTGTTACTTTTTTATGACATGATAAAATTAGAAAAAATCCCGATGTCATTGAACGAAGTGTTCGAAGCGTTTATACACGACTGGAACTATCAAATAGTTGGTGGGTGGCAATTTGAGCACTTGTGTTAAATTTTATTAAAGAGTTTCGTTGTTTGTTCTCTAAATTTATAGTTATTTTGAAACCTTAATAACTAATTTATGAATTTTGTTCCGAACTTGTGATCACTCTGTGTAACTACTCGTATTTAGGCAGTTGAAAACAAAAAACCAACTGCCTGTCCCTTAGAAAAATAATTTATTGTCAACAAAAAATATTGTAATCAACTCATACATATGGTAATGGGCGATTAATAATCTCCACAATTAAAGGTGTTAAAATAGTCTCAATTATTAATCGCCTTCATTACCATACTTGTTTATTAATTTACTATATAAAATCTATTGATTTTTGCATCTAAAAATAATTTTGTTCTGTACAGGGTTAATTTTTTCGATTGAATGATTAATTACTTTTTTTTTTAATTAATAATTTTCTAATGATTGATTTTACAGTAAAAATCATTTTGTCCTCAATAGGTTTTACCTACTTGTAAAAGTATCCTTGCTGTAGATTAAATAAGCATGAAGGAAATTAGAATAATAGATAGTGGTCAGCCTGCGTTTTTTATTGTTGCAAAAAATAATTAATTATAATTAAAAAACGCGTATGTACTACATGAGAATCACCTCACAGAATAAAGCGCCATTGGAGCCAGAATTTACTAGATTCAATTGCACCGACCGCAAACACAAAATCTCAAATCGAAGCAAATTAGGCGAGCTTAATTAGCGGAGATTAGTGTTTGGATTCATAAAGCTAATTTCAGCCAGTAAAATGCGAACGTCAAAAAGCGGCCTGACATGTAAATAAGTTGCTAGTATTAATTCAGCGTTTATTAAGGCCAGACACGAACATGAATGTAACTAGATAGGTGGCATTAAATTTTCGGTCTGGTCTGATTTTACATTTAAAAAACGGAAATTACTAAGAGTTTGAAGAGGTCGCGATTTTACACGAAAAAGTTTTGCAGTAACGATTTTTTAAATAGGGTCAGAACGTTTTATTTTACTATGAATTATCAAAGGGATGCAACCATTTACTTGAACATTTTTTATTATTTCGATAGTGTAATCTACAATCGGACAAACTCTAGGCGCGATTGGGCAATCGTTAAATTTTTAGTTTCCCAATTAACTTTATTTCGGCAGTTTCATCCGTGAATGCGCACGGTAGGTACGCGTTTTAATGTTTTAATAAAATTTCATTTTCATTTTCATCGCGTTATGAATTTAATTCCGACTTGCGTCCCAGTTCCATGCCCGAAACATTTTAACAAAAGAAACTACGCCAACTATAAAAAAAATGTATGAACTGCATCTGGCCGTGATAGACATAGGCTTAAAACGAACATGCAGAACGCAAACTAAACTAAGAACATCTACCCCATATCTCTCGATATGGGAATTTTTAAAAGGTCAAAAGAAAACGAATGGATACAGACAAGAATAACTTTTAAATATTTTTTATTGTACAGATCTGAACGATGGAATGTATGAATAATAACTTCAAACAGAAAAAAAAGTGTATACAATCATAATCACATTCAATATTACGTAGTAGGTGAGTAGTATTTACACCCGTGGTCAACCAGGAATACCAGTCTTGTTATTTATGCAGATACCGACTGTATGAAACATTGTCATTGAGTCAGTATTTGCATCACACGCGCCGGCTAAACCGGTATATTTGAGAGTCCACGGCTGTACATATGTTTATTAAAATAACGTTTTGTAAAAGTTTTGTAAAAAACAAACTGCTTCGAAACTATTTTTCTCAATTATATTGGCGGGTACGGGAGTAAGAATCTTGGACCGTTTTATCCAATTTTTCAGGGTGGGAAGTTCAAAGCAAGATAATTGTAGCGACGACACCATAGCTTCCAATTTTTCTCGTTTACAGCTTGTAAAACCACATCTACATGACCCTCCCGGGCCTTCATTTGCACGCTTATATCTTCGCAGAACCTTCAAATAATTAGGGTAAGTGCTGGGAAAAATTAAGTGGAAAAATGTGCGATACAGGCATGGAAAATGAAGCATGAAGTGTCTTGCACAACGTTCCGCTTCATTACGACGGGCAAGTTATTTCTTCTTGCAGCAAAGTCCAAATTAATTTCATCTTTATCCCGTACAATCTGACGGGTTTGATTAATGCATCCCGTTGTCTTCTTCAAAGATAACAAATTGACCTGGTTCTCGGTGTATAAAGTGCCAAATTTCGTTCGAGATATTTGTTTGCGAAGTCTGCACAAGTACCTACTCGTACTCGTCTTATTGTACGGCGAACTCTCAAAACTCTCATAAAATCGCGTAATGGTGGCTTTATTTCCATCCGAATTTGTAAACAACACCATCGAGTTCTGCGCAAGGTCAATAAAAAATAGCGCGGCTTATAGGTTCAACCCGAAACTTTGACCATTGAAAAAATTACTTGGCGCCTCATTGTGGGGCCGCCGGATCGCGTCTTATCTTGGCCTGAATTTCCCAAAACCCTTACTACTGAAATTAACGGATCTGAGGCATTATTTGCACTTGGAGTAATTTCATACCACAAATTAATACGATCAGCGTTACAGTGTTGATGCATCTCGTCTCAAAACTTACAATCAGACCATCTATTAAGTTTGAGGGCAAGACCCGTCTTCAGTTTTCCTATCCATTTTTATTGCGCATGAATAATACACGAAGAAGACTGTAAATTTTTATCAATCGTTTAATTAGAGATATAAAGTAAACATTGGTTTATTGTAATAACGCCATTTACAATTCAGATTGTAATTACAGAGTGCCTATGAGATTTTTAAAAGCTGGTTTATATATCTTAATTTATGGTAATTGCAGCATCCCTTGTTTAATCAGATTCGACGCAAAGCTTGCGCAATTATTTGGGGCAAAAATCTGACGATGTAAATACATTAGAATTAACTGCTTTCAGATAATGAAATGTGCATGATATCTATTAATGTGAACACACCTGACTATTGTTATTAGTGTCGTACTTGGAGGTTTGATTTACAACATAGCGAGTTTATCGTAGCTGGTCGGTAATAATTGTTATTTATTAAGATTGCTTTTATCATTCAACTAGGTGGTTATTAACGCAGACATCCACTTTTATTATTAATCGCCGCACTTAACAATTTCTCACCGTTTTTAACACTCGAGCGGTTTGTTTATTTTCGGCGCTTCTTGGTCACTTTTATTATTAAACGAAGGTAGGATTCACGTGTATGTGGAAAATTATTTACGATATTTATAATAAACTTCATCCCAGTAAATTAATAATAAGCGATAACTAAAAAGTTACCGGCGCATATGCTACCACAAATACATTTCGCTGAATTATATCATTGCGGATTTTTCAAAAATGGTGCAACCGCTCTAACATCGACATTTCAGCTGTCTTTTTTTTATTACTTATCGATAGATCAATAATTTCGCCTTGTATATGTAGATTTGTTTAATGTTGGTCGTGACCAGCAGTCGTGACAATCAAAATTGTTTTATTTTTGTTACTCAGTTGCTGTTCTATGAGACGATGACATGTATATATAACTAACACTATCGACATTTCTAACGAGATTGCTCTCCAGTCATCATTCTCTTAGCGTTAAGATATTAATGAATAATCTGTAAAAGACACCAGAAATGTATGTGGCAATTTTGTTGAATGATTAACAGCAATTATACATATATTTTTTTATTCAGCTAACATACCAAATGACCCCTGAAATATCAATCAACTCTATTCATTTTTCGGAATACTTCCACAATTTTTATATTAATTATGTAACTAATATTTAACTAGGTATTTAACTGACCATTGATACCAATAATGTCTTTTCATGGAAAAGCTTTTCTAAGTTTTCTCTTAATTATACCTAAGTAGTATATGTCAAAGGTAATATTTTATTTTATTTTTTATTTCCCTCAAGCAGGTTTGTTACATAAATAATTAAGTGTGTTAAACTGAGCCGGCCGGATCAAATAAGCATCAGCAGTTACTGTAACGCTACAAAAAAAGCCAACTCAATTTTCTGTTCCTGACTTACATAAATTGCATTTTGTACTGGGTTTAAAATGAACTTTCAGGTTTCTAAATCGCTCCGTTTTCCCAAACCTACAAATATCCCAACTCCTGATGTAGGTGTTCATCCTCACCGTCTATCAGTGCTCGTCACGTCTTCTCCTTAATATATAGTTAGCGTCCACCCACGCCAAGTATCAACATTCCGGCAAGCAACTCTTCGTTGTTTAATCCTCAACGGGAATACTCAGAGAACTGTGAAGTAACTTCGGAGCGATCGCCGCCCTCAAGCTGTTTATTTTCGACGTGACATGAACAAAGAGACAATGATTGATAGGAATCAATGCTGGGGACGGCAAGGGGTGCTGAAAGTGTGTCAGCGTGAGATGACGAAGTGGCGGATTGTGCTCCCCATTCAGATGAGTCGTCAGAGTGTGGAAGCATCCTCCAATTTGATAACGAACAAAGAAAGTTGCGTACCAGAAATAACTCTGCCGCATTTTTGTGATTTTATTTAATAGATTGAGTGAGCGCTTGAACATCGAGAGATCAAATACCGTCACCATGAACAACATCATGAGACTAATTCGCCGAATCATAAAGCACAAGCCGAAATTAAATCTCGTAACGACGCCTTTAATAAAATAATTACGCACATTATACATATATTCGTAATAAACTACTGACAGTAACAAAAACAGCTTTATCAACCTGCATATATTTATTTCGATCGGCAGCTAAATCTCTTATTATCGCCGATCAACTCGCAGAAGAAAAACTGGCGATTATTCTCTTCCCTACATTTATCTTAGAATTTTTTACATTTTGAAATAAAGAAACCTCTTTGACACTTATATGGAGACATTAATTATGATAGGATTATATCGAGGCAAAAATGGACCACGTATGTTTATATCTCCGTACTAATTTACATGCAATAAGTGTCAGACAATTTTTCTCTATAGACAACTTATGGATGATACAAATTGCCATTTTTTTGTAAACACAGATAGCCGTACATATGAAAATTATGACATCACAATTTATTTTTAACTGGAGAAAATAGTGAAAATTCCAAAATTACCGACAAGCTACGTTACCCCCAAACAGGAAAGTGGACAGCACTATGTGACTTTGTTTTTATCTGAAATGAACAAAAACAACACCTGACCAGACCCTAATTAGACAAAACAAGATCGTTAGCTGCTGCTAGAAGGGCTTCAACCAAAATCGAACCGTAATTCATTTATGAAAATAATGTTATAATATACCTAGCACATCTAATGTATCAAAATTAAAGAGTGTTCAAGCATTAGGATTTCTTCCTTCCTTTGTCCCTAATATTATTATGAAATAAACATTCATCTCATTAGAAATAAATTTGAAAAAAATAATTATAGAGCAAAAATTATAATTAAATTCATACTATACCAATCCCGGGTGCATTAATTTAACACACCTTCTAGCCTACATTTATTTCAACTTTCTGCAACTATTCTCCAATTCTGTTAAAGGTTATCAGTCCTCTTCGCTCTTCGAGGAATGAAAAACATTCCCATAATGATTGCTTTTAGGTATGGAGGTGTTGCAAAACAATTCATAAATCGATTTTACAAGACAAATAATCTAAATCTTGGAATCATAAATTAAAATTTTATTCTGCATCTGCAATGCAGTAGATAAGTGCACAAGATAGGACGAGTCAACGTAACCATTTTATAATTCCATTCGAAAACTGAAAAACCAGAAAATAGGCGCGAGTAGTGCAAATGTGTTAAGCCAAAATTGATAGAATGCAAATTTACAAATGCACTGACGCGCAAATTACATTGCGTTTGGCGGTCTTACTTCTCCAAAATAAAGTTACTGTCCGAAAAAATGTCCATGATTTAGGTTTATGGACATAAATAAGCTCGGGTCATGGGTTTGGTAATGAAATCGTACGCTGAATACAAATGGCGGCAAAATCGCATTTAAAGTCGGCGCACACAAGACGGGTTACATGTGTACATTGTTCTGTGAATTACCGAAAAGGAGGTTTCGGTTAAACACCCATTGTAATGCGACATTGTTCTAATTTGAGGCAAGAACACCTCGCTGATGTGAGAAGGCCAGTGGCCTTCAACGGTTTCCATCTAGGTCATCGTGAAATTGGTGAGCCGTCGACTTTTTATAATACATCGGCCACTATTACCAACACATTGTGATGAATTCGGCAAGCGGCCGTCTTGGAAATTTGGAAAAATTGAACTTTCACGCTGAGAAAGGCATCACCGACGCCACCAAACCGAACGCGACCATGAAAAATGCTGATTTATTTATTGCACCGCCTTTTGCTTAATTAAGCGGCATATCTGTAAGGATTAAAATTAATTGACAGTTTACGCTTAGCATTTGTTACGCAATTATCACTAATCCGCTTGCAATGGCTCGTCAGAATTTACTTATTGTCACATTAACGGCCGTTCGTCTCGCCTACGATGATTATTTTCATAATTCCCCATACAAATATGTTTCTGCAGATCCGTGTATTCATTATTGGATTTAAAAGTGACGGGTGCGAGATGGAATCACCACCTGAATATGAATGCTTCCTGCGACATGGAAGTACGGTGAGTTGCGCTGCGCGGTGAAAAATGAAAATAAATTCAGGAATTTTAGAAACGTTATTCTGTTTTGAATAAATTTACTAAGAGAGATTTCAAACTTTAATTACCGTCCATTATTCAAACGAAACCGCGGTCCGCATCCAAAGATACCTCTAATTGTGGCACTCGTTACAACATATTCTCAACCAAGAGAAAGAAATCTATGTACATACATTTGTTTCTGTTCTACAAATTGTCAAGTAGGAAAAAATAAATCGTATTCATAACACTCATAAATTCATTTTTATAAATTATATCTTGTAATAAAGTTAGGCGGAAATTTAAATACATTTTTAAAATATGTGGTAAGACATTGTCAACTTTACTTGGAAGTTTTTAATTGAACCATTTTTTAGAATTATAGTATGATAAAAATTATGTACTTATCTCTTCTTGTGTGCATCTTTCATAGTCATTTTAACAAAATGCTTATGCGATATCCGACATCAGCACACCATTACCAAAATAGGGTCGATCACTCTCCTCCGCCTAAAATCAATCCAGACATCCATTTTTAGATAACATAATGACGTTTCTCTGTGTTCTACATTCCCCTATAATGTGTCCTGAACGCGTACCGAGTAATTTTTTGTCCAAAAAATCATTGTTGTTGATATTATGACACAATTGTTTTTCAAGTTATAATAAAACTGTGTCCAGTTTTGAATGGAAACTTTACATAGAAATATCACTCTTAATTTATCTGACATTTTCAGATATTTCACCCATTTATTTTCAGACATACCAGTTTATTTTCTTGGAAATTCAAGCCGTCGGAAACGTCTTACTTTTGTTGTTTTATAGTGAGCAAAGTTGTGAATTTAGAATATTTTTAGGGCGGATTTTGTTAATTTCAGAAACGCACTTGTAACACATGGCTCAATTGTTATATATTTGCCTTATTTATAAATGCATACGCCAGGACGATGTACCTACATAATTAATTGATCGGAAATTGTTTTAGAAATTCTTCGACTTCGGTAAACATTTCTCATGGCAGACTAAAGTTGTTTAAGACCTATGCAGATGTCATTTTACATGCTAAAACTGGAATCTATACTAAACACGACGTGGGTTTCCAGCAAATTTATTTAATTTCTGTATCGTATTGTTTTTCACAAACATTTACATCATCAACTGCAACAATTTGTAACACGCGACGACTTCAAATTATAATTTTTAAAAAGCCGCATATATAATAAAATGCACCGGTAAATTATATAAATTAGTCATTGCAGCCATTAGTTCATTAATGTTGCGCCTAAGTGACCGTGTAATTTGCTTTTTATTGCTCGGGTCCGAGGTAAAAGACCGAACAAATAGATCTCGTAAACCGTAACTTAAAATAGCGTGTTTTATGTTGCAATTTACTAACTTAGCGATTGGTCTAAACAAATCTGGATGAGCTGCCGATAATATTTCCGACACCTCGGTCTGTTTTATTGCGAGTGCTTAAAAAATTATTTAACGAAATTTTGCGCTCTTCTTTGTCAAGTTTCCAGCCACTATACACCATGCTTCGTAATAAAAGCTCACATTACTGAATTCCCGAGGCTCTTACGGTTCGTTTTAGTGGCCACAGAATAAACTTAGTACAAAATGAAATATCGTAATTTCTGCGAGTTAGATTAGGAAAATGATAATTGTGTCACTACTTAAAAATAGAGCTAATATTTTCAATAGAGTCGGTTGCTTCGCAGCTGTTTGATGGCGCAAAAAACGCTGGTCGTGCTATAAATTTTCAGATTTCTATCTTTCTCCTTACTAATCGCCAATAAAATTCGTCACAAGTGAATCCAATCTGGTTCAGCTCGACGTCTGGCGGAATTTTCGCCCCCAAGTCTGGTCGTATGTGCCACAAAAACGATGAAAGGCAAAAAGTGGTCTGTCTCGATATACAATAGACCGCATACTGAGTTTGTATATATTTATTATAAGACTTTTTAAGTCGTACGAGATTATTGACCACAATAATAGGGAGTCTTGTAAACATTTCAATAGCGTCTATTCGCTCCACTAGATATGGATTTTTGCAATTTTATTTATTCGGCACGATTACTGTGGCTTTCCAGCCAGCTTATCCTATCACCCCATTCACTGCACACACAATATCAATTCAACACCGATTCTCCCCCGCTTATTATTTGTATATTATTTACAGATCAAATGCTGTCTGGAGCTGGAGCTTGGACGCGTTTCAACCAACTGTTGCGTGAAAATTATTGAAAAGCTCGATGACTTTTTAACTTTTTTCAGTGGCACTTTTATCGTTTTTATTATTAATGCCAACATCGTTTTCGATCAGGCGCTGTCAAAATGATTAATTCATCGGTGAAATTTTGTTATTTGTATTGATTAAACGTCCGGTTGTGAACGGTCCCACGTAATTAATGGTATTTTCGGTTCGATCTTCGTGCACTGCGCGATTTTTATGGGCGCTTTAATGACCACCATTGCGATTTAGACCGTTTGCTTCGAGTTACTTCGCATTTCGGCACGTCACATCTTGAACCACCGACCCAGAAATCTGTACAGGCTGATAAATAATAACATGATGAGAATTAAATGCTCTCCAGGTCAAATATGGAGCGCGATGTGTTACGGCCCAATGCAACTACGAACGGGGTCATTTTACGTTAGCTCAAGTGGCACTTACACAACTTGATAACCCCTAAATAATCTACTAAAATCATTTGTTTAAATAAAACGGACAATAGTTAAACTTTTTTTGCATCTTTTAAAAACTTTCCTCCCTTAAAACATTTTGTTGAAAATATTATAGAGAAACGCGGAGCCCCGGCACTTAAAATATACACTATACAAAATGTAGCGATCCATAAACGTTACAACATATAATGTAACGCTATCTTGCGACTAATTATCTTGGCATGTTTAATTGTTTATGAATAGAGGACGCATATTTTGGGCAGTTGGGGGCACAAGATGCAACTTACCGCAATTGTGGCACACACCCGTGAGCAATGACTCTAATTATGAGCTCATTGAGTAACGTTGTACTTCTATATTCTATAGAGCAGTCAGCGTATGTATGTACAAATAAGAATAAATAAATGGCAGAGACGTTTAGTGATTGCTGCAACAATTCAGAGCCGTTTTCCCAGTTGCCGCACTGTGATAGCACCGAAAAATGCGGCTTCAAAGATTGCAGCGAATAAATTCTGCAATAAATTAGCGTCGCAATGTGCGTCGAAAATTCCAAGCTGATTGTCGAACGGTTTGATCTGTTTACGTCCACGAAACTATGAATATCCTTGTTTTGAAGAGACGCGTCGTAAGTTGTTAATCGAACGAGAAAGTAAAAACTGTTATTACTTTCACTAAATTTAGTAGTTCGGAACGATTGGATCCGAACAATATCGTTTTTCTGAAAAAAACACTTCGATCGTTCACATGAGGCTTGCAGACTGAATAATCCAGCTTCAGCAAACATTCACAACAAACGACCCTTATTAAAACATTCGATGGTTGATAGACGGGACACGGCATGAATTATGTATGGGACACACAAGGCTTGGGCTTCAGGAAGCGAGCGCGCCTTTTAATTGAAACATTGTGCAGTCTAACCAAATCGAGTGCCCCGTCTATTTCGTACATTTTGTATGTCCCGCCGCAATAAAGCCAAGGATACATCTGTCTGTTTTATGGGCGAACGTTTTATTTACTGCATTGCATTTATTGCGCCCCCGACTAATAAGTAGCTGGTATGTATGTACCCCCATACACCCATATAAAAAGCACAGACGACAATAAATCCATGTTTACATGAGAACATGATCGCGGATTCGAAACGAAATAATAAAAAAAAGTCACAGCAACTTTTGCCTTGCTCCGACGTGGGAGTTTGTTTATTCGGATTCCAAAGACAACAAACCCGCTTTTGTTTGATTTTCTGTTTGTTATTTAATAATAGGCGGAGGTTCTGTTTTAAAGCAATAGCTTCAAAAATCCAATCAATCTCACCCAATAAATTATGCATCTATGTATATGTATAGTTCTTAATATGGCCGATATCTTTGCACGTCTGGTGGCTGTTAGCCAAGTTTCTACGATTATAATGCACGTCATCTGCAGTGTGCTTAATGAAAGTAATGGGGTTAATTACAATGTACTGAAACAGCGACACTCTTGCGACGACTAGTCCCCCGATTCGGTAGTTACAAACCGAACAAGCTAGAATTAACAAAAATCCATCTGCTATTGTAAAATATGAAGAATGCGCACGAATACATATCAGTCAAAAAATGTTTTACGACCAATAAACTGCTATTGGCGGTTTTTAATTCATTTCTAAGCTAACTGAAAATAATTACGCGTTTGGTTTACGTTATTAAAAGCAAGAAAAAATATGGTGAGCCCAATTACCGTTTGAATATATTGATTAAATAAATCCCTGTTTATTCACATCGCGTATGCTGACCGCCACAGAACGCTGTAATGTAACAATGGGAGCAAGTCGTTTGATTTTCGTGCCGCTTGTTTCTTTTCAGAAATTCTTCTGCAGAAAAATAAATATTAAAGTGTTTTAATTAACACCGCTCACATCATTAGCAAACTTGAGTGATTATTAAATTCTTGGATGCTGTCACCGATTATAATTCACGACGACAAATTATTGCTCTCGAATAAAAACGCTTCAAAGTAACAAGGAACCAGTAGTACGTCGGGTATGTTACGTGCATTTTTTATCCACCACCTATTGTCACGTTACCATTCCGCATTTTTAATACATATACTAACTACAACGTCAAGCGAGAATAAAACGACACGTATCGGATAGAAAGTGCAGGTGAAAATGTATACAAGTGTGTGGGGTACTGAGTTTCAAATTAATATTTTCCAAATATGGTGTAGATTCTGAAAATGAGAGGCGGTTGGAACGTGTTTCGTTAGTAAATCGCAATTAATGGATGATGTGTTAATTGGCAGAAGCAAAGAGTACTCAGACGTCGATTACCAAGCAGCGCCTAAATATTTACTCGAATGCGCTGGGTGAATCCAATCGACTTAACAGTGAAGATGCAATTAAAAACTATTTATATCTTCATTATTATGAGTATCAAAAAATGTGTTGGTTAATTCAAAGGGCAAATTTTCACCAAGCCATTGACGTGTAAAAGGTTTTTATAAAATCGCTGAGGAAAAAACTAGTAGGTACATAATATAATAAACAAGAAAAAATAAATTAAGAATTCGGCATTTCAAAGTATATATATATATATATTTTTGTTAAATGGTGATGTTCGGTCCCTTTGACCGGCACCGAATTGTCCGTATCCTCTCTAAAAGTTTATGAGGAGAAAGCAATTGAAAATATTAGAGCTTTTCAAATTTCGCTAAATTGTTGGGAATATGGTAATTCCTTTGTGTACGAATAAGACAAACTTCCTGTTCGTCCAATTTGATGGTGCCGACAATGACAACGGTCGTTTCACCCCGAAGCTGGGTAATTCCAAGTGGGTGGTGAGTTTCTCACCCCCGACCGTTGTCAGGTGACCAATATTGGACGGAGGGGGTTTGTTCTTAAAAGGCCTTAACATGGCCTATGATGATGAGTTCGATTGTATTAGTAGCAGAGTTCGATTGTATTAGTAGCAGAGTTCGATTGTATTAGTAGCAGAGTTCGATTGTATTAGTAGCAGAGTTCGATTGTATTAGTAGCAGAGTTCGATTGCAGTAGTGGCAGAGTTTAATTGTAATCAAGTGATATTTTAAGTGTTGAAATATAAGTTATTTTTCGTTAAACCGAGTGCTACTTTTCTTTCGTCTCCGTGTTGCTGGTACACTAAAACCAGTTGGGCTGTCGTGTGTGTGGCATTTGTGTTTTTGTTCTTCGCCAAATTTCAACGAGTCCACGGGACCCCGTTCGGGATTCGACATTTTTGGTCCTTCGAGCCGGATCACAGCGACAGCAGTTTACAAGAAGCGAAGCAAACGAGCTAGCAATTGGTGGGACGACTCCAAGAAGCCGTCAACCAAAAAGACGACTCCGAGTAGACGTCAAGCAACTGGTGGGACGACTCCAAGAAGCCGTCAACCAAAAAGACGACTCCGAGTAGACGTCAAGCAATTGGTGGGACGACTCCAAGAAGCCGTCAACCAAAAAGACGACTCCGAGTAGACGTCAAGCAACTGGTGGGACGACTCCAAGAAGCCGTCAACCAAAAAGACGACTCCGAGTAGACGTCAAGCAACTGGTGGGACAATTACAAGAAGTTGTCAACCAGCGAGGACAATTACAAAAAGTTGTCAAGCAACGAGGACAACTCCGAGAAGTCGTCCAGTCCATCAACAGGAAGTCAAGCGACCACAGCGTCCGACTTTAAAGGTTCAAGCGATCTACCGCAACGAACACAAGCGACCTCAGTGTCCATCTCCTGGGAGATCAGCGACGCCCACGCCGTCCGTTCTCCAGGAATCCAGAAGCTGTAAGCGACCGCAGCGTCCAGGCAGCAGAAGTTCCAGCAACGAGGAACAACCACGAAGACGGCTTAGAGAGGTTGTACAACAGCGAGGGACAACTCAAGGAAGTCGTCCAATTCAACAACAACGAGAGCAGCGAAAGGTCAGTCCTATTTTCATTTCCTTTCCCGAATTCAATCGCTTCGATTCGGCAATTTGCGGACGGTAGCAGTTACGAGAACTGGCCTACCAATTTCACGGAATCGGTGTTAAATCTCGTTCGGTTAACATTGCGATTCAAATTCAAAAGGATGACCGCGTTGACTTTTGACGATTTGCCCACGTTATGTCGGCGGCGCGCGATAGCTAAGGGCAAGGCCCGTCGTATACATGGGCGCATGGAAGAGCTTTTTAACGAGTTCGGCGAGATCGGTCTACAAGAAGTACTCTCCGGACTGGAGGAAGCGATCACACAGTTTGACAACGCCCAATTCGAAATAGAAACAATGCGTCGGGATCTAAGCGACGCGATTGAACGCGATGAGTTTAAGAAGCGTGTTAATCAAGTCCGCGACTTAAGCGCGAATCTATTGCAAGGGGGGACGCCACACCCCGCGACTTTAATGGCAACGTCGGTTCCACCGGGGAACACAAACGCGGCTTTCGGACCTGTCTTCGGTGATCAAGACGGCGAAATCGGTAGATTGCGCAAACCCGCGTCTGATCTAGTTAGCGAGATTCAGGTACCGGAAGCGCAAGTTTCGATCAATGTTTTCCAAGAAGAGAAGACAGCGCGCACCTCGAGGTGCCAGAGTGAACGTGACGACGACGAGATCGAACCGTCACACGAAATTGAGAAACGGGTAGAAGAGCTACCGAAATTGACAAACGTCGAGACGTGTCAATCGAGCAATCGCGCGTGTCAACCGTTGAGCGAGAACGGCGAGACGCGAAAGGGTTTGTCGAATACAGACCGCGAAGAAGTTGGGAGCGAAGTGTTCGCTCAAACGAGTCCAAAGATGACGTGCGTCAAGGACAGCATGTTCATTGAGAAGAAAACTCACGAAAATAACGAGGTAGCAAGTACGGAAAACGATTCCGACTTGAACAACGTGAACAGCCGCGGAATCACCAAAATTAAAACGACCAGCGTCGTGATAAGCCGTGCCCGAGTGCCGGAATCGCGAACCGTGAGATTCTGTCGGCGAGAAAAAGGTTTCGCGCGAGGCAAGCGCGACTGTGGCTCGAAGCGTTTCACACACGCGAGCGAGAATGCAATGAAAATGTTCGGATCGTCGATACGATCAAGTGCAATCGGTTTAGAAAGATGTGCGAGTTTGCCTGCGACGCGCAAACAATTCTTTTGTCGAAAACCGCCTAAATTGAAATGGTCAGTGGACCGGGTGGCGCCATGCAAGTTACAAATGCATGGTCGCAATTCTCCGACTTACTCGCGGAACCGGCCGCGGTACGGATCGGAATCGGAACTTGGCCGCGGGGTCCAATTAAGTTTCATGTGGTGCATTCGGGAGCTTTCCGAGAAGTACTTTGTTTCGCTTCAGGATCGCTCAGGTGTGCCAGACAACGACAGTGGAGTTGTGTGGATAGATTCGAAGAATAACGAGTCACTTCGAACAATTGTTTCAAAACCGCAATCGGAGCTCGGTACGGCTCTCCGATTAGCGAAATCAATCGCGAAGGGCGCGAATTGTCCCAAACTACACGTCACGAAATTGAGTGGAGTGCCGAGTAGCACGAGTAAAAGAATTCGGTTAAAGGAGTCGTCCGCGGATCAGCAAGGGTCAAACGCGATTCGCGGAGCGGAAGTCCGATTTTCGAGCGCTTCGGTGGAATGGCGGCGTGCGATTTCCGCGAGCGAGTCCGCGAACCTCAATCGCAGAGGTGTCAAATTCAAGTCGCCATCGAGGCAAATGACTTGGGCACGTGGCCCAGAGTTTCGTCGTCATGCAAGAGACAAGTGGCCGCTAAACCGTGTGTGTTTAGAACCGATTAACTCGTCGAGAGCGCGAAAGAAATCGTGGTTTAGCGGCATCGATGCGGAAAAAGCGAGTTATTACGATTCAAAGTGGAGATTGCGCGAATTGCAACGAGCAATCTCATTAATTTCATTAGCGATTTTGATATTCCGCCGCCAGCGAGCCTGGAAAGTGTTGTACCAATTGTCGGGTTCGGTCAAATCCCAATTGAAACGTGTCGCAGTGAAGACCGAACGAAACGTCGCGGAAATTCAAATTATACTTTGGTCGAGTCGGGAACGGTACAAAATCCCGTCCCACACATCCTTTGTCCTTTCCATGTGTCGACCTTTACCCTCGACCCTTTGGCCACTCAATGAGCAGGGGCATGGAGACTTCATGCAGCGAATACAACTTGGACGACCTCCCCGCGAGCAGACGATCCCAATTTCGAGAAGTAGCGCGACTTCGTCTACATGTGGCTTGCGAATGAGTTTGCGAGTATGTGATACAGCTGGGAGTCTGCCCCAAGTGTTTGCTCCAGACCGTGATCCGTCTGTCGGGTATTTGGACAACATCTCCGAGGACAACCAGCCACCAACTCATCAAAGGATGGGTCCAGGTTCGCCTCAGCATCTCGTCCTGCTCTGTTAGTGCGTGTAGTGTTTGTGCGTGCGACCGAGGATCATACAAGGCGCGCGTTGCGCAAGTGTTGCGTAGTATTTGCAAGAGACATTTAAAAACGTAATCTTAGGGACTTAGTTAATCAAACCTTCCAATTTCTTTGTTTCGGATTGTTCTGTTTGTGTTTTGTACCTTGAAGGGGTTTTTGATTACTAATTGTTGTGTTCTGGAAAAATTCCAAATTTCCTTTTGTTACAGATTAGTGTGTAATTTGTAATTGTCGTGTTTGTGGTACCTTGTTATGCATGTGCATGTCTAATGTAAGGGTTGTGTAACTTGTGATTGTGTTGAACTCGATGAGTTCAAAGGGGGCGGTATGTTCGGTCCCTTTGACCGGCACCGAATTGTCCGTATCCTCTCTAAAAGTTTATGAGGAGAAAGCAATTGAAAATATTAGAGCTTTTCAAATTTCGCTAAATTGTTGGGAATATGGTAATTCCTTTGTGTACGAATAAGACAAACTTCCTGTTCGTCCAATTTGATGGTGCCGACAATGACAACGGTCGTTTCACCCCGAAGCTGGGTAATTCCAAGTGGGTGGTGAGTTTCTCACCCCCGACCGTTGTCAGGTGACCAATATTGGACGGAGGGGGTTTGTTCTTAAAAGGCCTTAACATGGCCTATGATGATGAGTTCGATTGTATTAGTAGCAGAGTTCGATTGTATTAGTAGCAGAGTTCGATTGTATTAGTAGCAGAGTTCGATTGCAGTAGTGGCAGAGTTTAATTGTAATCAAGTGATATTTTAAGTGTTGAAATATAAGTTATTTTTCGTTAAACCGAGTGCTACTTTTCTTTCGTCTCCGTGTTGCTGGTACACGATTACCAGCTGGTCCTTCGGGTGTGTTTTGTTCTTCGACAAATTTCAACGAGTCCACGGGACCCCGTCCGGGACTCGACAGGTGATTTCGCAGAATTTAAGTTACTAGAAGCGAACGGGAAATGTTTTGGACAGTAAAATTACAGCCAGTCATTTAAATGGCGTAAAAAATGAATTAGAGCGCGTTTATATGAGTAATCTAGAAAAGCTCAGAGATCGAAAGGATTTTTACGAATCGCGATTTACAGTCTCTGCTTAGCAGAAGTCGGATGTAAACGGCGAATATCGAATCGGCTGCGGGAGAAATCTGTGGGCGATGCAAGAAATCCTGCGTTGTGTCTGTTGCGAATGTACTTACAGCTTGGTGATGGTGTAGGGCAGGAGCTGGGGCACCTCGGTGAAGCCGGCCGTCCGACAAGCGAACTCCCGCAAGTCGGAGCTGCACTGGCAGCGCTCCTCGAGGATGGCGCAAGGAGCCGACGTGGACGAATCGGTGGGGAAGGCCATCGCGTAGACGACGGCGGTGGCGATCACCAGCACGAAGGTCGGCGGCATGGTGCTGGCGCGCGGTTTAACGGCGACGCACGGCACCGGACTCGCTCTAACAACGCGCTTTCTCCGCACTGCTCGCAGGACTACTGAAGCCACCACGGAGCCGTCCGACCGGTTTCAGCCTCCACCACGCGTCCGCGCGTTCACGCCGTCTCCAGCTGCGGACTTGGTCCACTTCCTCCTGTCGGAAAAGACGCTGACGACGGACGCGGAGGCGGAGGCGGGCCGGTCCACACCTAAAAAACCACAGCAAAATGCAACGCTTCTTCCAATTCAAGTGGACAATGCCAAGGGTCGAACGACCAGGTGCTCGAACTACCATAAAAACAAATATATAGGTATAATATAGTGTGTACATAAATGAGAATATTGAAATCTGTAATGCAAATTATTGATAAGAAGGGATTTGCAGAATATGACGCAAATTTTTACAGAAACCATTTCTAGGTGTTAGATGTTTGTATGTATGTAAATACATACCTACCCTACATACAAGATACAAATACACTACAAAAATACTATTTATTTCGTTTTTCCTTTATTTCTCTCCTTGTTTTAATTATTCTTTATTCCATTTTTCTTATATACATATTTTCTAAAAGTGTGTAAGCTTTCACGGTCGGGGTTGTCAACAACGATGGTGTTATTCGGGATTGTTGACCGTGTTCTTCTGCTAAGCAGAGACTCTAAATCGCGATTCGTAAAAATCCTTTCGATCTTTGAGCTTTTTTAGATTATACTCATATAAACGCGCTCTAATTCATTTTTTACGCCATTTAAATGACTGGCTGTATTTTTACTGTCCAAAACACGTCTAATAACTTAAACTCTGCGAAATCACCATTTAACAAAAATACTTTGAAATGTCGAATTCTTAATTCATTTTTTCTTTAGAACACGGTCAACAATCCCGAATAACACCATCGTTGTATACATACATATTTTCTCTTCCCATAGTTTGTCTTCGATCAATCGCAGCAATAAATTTTGGAATATATGCAAAGTTTATGAATTAAAAAACTGCATGCAACGGCATTTTATGGTAAAGGAGTGTAAAATAAGTTTCATATTATTTTTATTTATTTAAAATGTAAAATATTTCAGCCGGAAACAACTACTAAAAAAAGGACATTGAAAACGTGTACGTACGTAGCGATCATTAACTGTCCACGAACATGACGAAGAATTTGTATAAAAATATTTATTTTCAATTTTATATCGATATAATAAAGTTTACTGAGTCGTTCTCGTTATTTTTATGTAAGGTGTCCTCTCATTAACATAATGTTTATGTACGTTTCAACCTTTATTATGAAGGAATATCACAATACTAAGGCTTACATTTTTTAACTTGTTTTTAACAAATTTGAAGGTGACAATATTTAACGAACTACGATAACAATTATTGTTGCAGTTTCGTCGTGACGTGTGATTTTGGTGCGGGAATTTTTAGGTTTGCTAAAGGGATGGAATTCAAGTTTTTGTAGTTTACTAAACGAAAAGGGCGTTGCATACACAAACGACAAAAAAGCATACAAATAATATGCAGCAATAATTTGCGTTGAAGTTGTTATAATAAAGTAAAAGGCGCACACTTTGTGTAATTGCCGCGTGATTAAGGTAAGGAGTAAGAAATTAGGGTCGATGTGAAAAGCAGACGATTTTTTTTCTGGTCCCTTTACTTTATTGTCTTTTTGAATCCGTACTGAATAACTACAGGTGAATCAGCTCAAAGTACTTGATTGAATAAAGCCACATGTTAATAATTTTAATGATCCTAATTTCGTCAAAAAAGCTACCAGCAATTAAGGAGAGAAAAATTTATCAATCACTAAAGGCTAACTTTCGTTGAATTGCACAATTTTAATTATAAAAATAAGGGGTACTCGCTGCGACGGTAGCAATTACATATTTCAATGCAAAAAACACATATGCAACGGTTACGTAACGATTATTTGGTAATCTTATCCCCATTTATAAGTTTTATGGCGGAAATTGGCACAAGTACTGTTTATACCCTATACATCATCAAAAAATCGTATTTTATTCCAAAAACATTTGCGCCAAAACGTCCTGAACACTTCCTGTGTTTATTGTCTTGTGGCAGATGTTGGCAGAAATTCATTCCGATATAGGTAAAATACATATTCGCTTGTCACCTTCATATTAGCTGCAGCGTTGGCTTCAGGTGTTCAAGTCGAGATGATGATAATAAATAGAAATTAACGAAACATTAAAGCTGTAAGATACATACGAGTACAAGTCCATTACTGCGCTGGAAACGCTAACGTCGCTCTCATAAACCCGACAATATATGGCGAAAATGAATTGAATTGTGATGTTTCCGTGTCTCGTCTCTTACCGGCTTCGACGTCTCGACGACGACGACAAGACGGTTTGACGTCACTCCACTACAAGTAGAAATTGTCTGCCAGTGAGCGATGAGGCCGCTTCTTATGTGGGATAGAAATGTGTAGGTACGCGCTTCGCGAACCACTTTCACTAAAAATATTCATTAAATTTGTGTTGACCCCATCGCTCGGAGGAGTCTGCGGATTTTGATTAAAAACCAGAACACTTTAGTCGAAAAAAGGATAGTTTTGTTTCGATCAAACGAGCTGCGGGAACATATAAAGTAAATTAAGAAGATAAAAGATAAGCAAATTGATTTATTGCAGATTCGGACCGCGAAGTGGAGAAACTACTGTGCTAGGTCGGACAACTTATGCGCATTGAAAAATTGTTTTAATCAGTTCTGATAGATTAAAATGGTGATAATGGCGATAAATTATGTTCGGAGTGGAACGAACGACCCCTAATACTAATATTGGAAATTTTACTTTTTTAAAACAACTTTTTATTGGCCGATGATTGATTGTTGTTTCGTGTTTTTCAAACGGCTGTGATGTCATTAGTATTAGAAAGGCGAATTTAAGCGTTTTGTGGTATTTTTCATCTACTATTCGTCCTGCATTCAATTCAGCATTGATCACCTTCCTATTCTCGTAACTAATTACATACATCATTGTGACAGCGGTACACTCATAGAATTCCCGATACTCTAATTTATTCAATCAAGTTATTCTGTAAATTTTATTTGCCAACTTTTTCCCTTAATGAATGAATAATAGGTATAGTTATTTGAATAAACCATATTCTACAGCAAACAATAACACAAGATCGTATGCAACCAACAAAAATTCACAATTCTAGATTAAAAGTTTTAATCCTGAACAAGAGAAAGAAAACGCACAAACCTGCTAAATTCGATAAATTCAGCTTTTCTGGTCTGAAGAACAACACAGAAATATTAAATTGGTGTGTATTTCCTAAATAAATGATTGAACAAAGTTAACGCACTCTCTATTAATAAATTACATCAAGAAGTTTGTTCAAAAGTTATTAACGACGTTTTCCTTAAATTTTGTTACGCTTGTTAAAGTTGTCAAGCATGATTAGAATTATTTATTAAAAACAAAACTGACCTTATTGTTATAGTTAATTTCAGATGTTACGAGGTTTTCACTAATTTCATGTTGAAGCTTAGCATTTGGATTCGAATGTGGTTTAGGTGTAACTATAGGAAATTAGGAATAATTTAAAGACATTATAAATCAAAAGGTTTTCCTTTATTTTACAAACCTTGCAAACTCACTCAGATTCAAAATCTGCAGGGGAAAAGTATGTGGACTCTTGATCGATAAGAATCCTGCAATAAATAAAAAGCATGAACTAAACTTAAGTAAACTTGGTGTTACATACAACTCCAACTTTTTAGCAAACACACTAAATTCGGACTTATGCAAAATTCCCAATTTGTTCAAAAATTTAATGCTGTACAAAGCCGCTACATCACGCGATCTTTCTCGAGTAGCGCCTTTACCTAAACAAACCTAATAATAATAAAATGATAAATAAAATTAGTGGAAACAAATCTATGTACTCACATGTGACGGCTTTACATCCAAATAGACCAACGTAAAATAGTTGCCGTTATGTGCATTCATATCAGTAAATTGTACTTCAATATTTAGTTGGTTCCCAATTTGGAGCAATTTGTCTTTTGCAGACCGCACCTCAAGTTTGGGTTCACCACTTTTTGTATATCCTGGCCAGAAATTTTCATTGTTTTCAATAGATGCTTCATCACCACCCCAAACAGATGCCAGAATACCGCCGTAAGATAGAAAAACATTCTTGACATTCTGCTTAATCGACTTCTTTTTCTTTTTCTTCGTTTTACTTTTCAACCCGTTGACAATCGCATTTTGGTCAATAAAATCAGGCAGTTGCAACACGTTTTCTAACATTTTGAGGGCAGCGTTTTTCTTTGATTCTTTTTTTGAGTTACCCTCGCCCTCGGCAATAAAATCGCCGAGAAGGCATTGCGTGGTGAATATCTTTTGGTGCGATTTCCCTCTCTCAGTAACAATAGTAAACACAACGGGTAAATTTCGCTTCTGTCCAGCCTCATACACTCGAGTTATTGGTGATTTTAAGCTCTCCTTCTTCTTCTTACACTCCACCATAGACTCTAATAAAACGGAATATTAAGAAGCCTAGATATACTACATAATTATACCTTCTTTCAAACACACGTGATCTTTAAGTAAAACTCGCTGCTCCATGCCGTCAATAGCTCTGGCTGCTGCATCATGCCGTGCAGCTTTAACAGTGTGTCCGGAACCTTTAAACACTGAATCTCCCACTTTGACACTAACAAAAAAAGGCCCAGTAATTTGTGGATCTTCCACCGGTACTCTAATAAGGAACTCAGAAGCGTTAATGTTGGGGGGATTGAAACTTTTCGATTTCCCAAAAGCTTGATCCCAGTTACCATATCTAGTGATTTCATGCTCTTCCTCGCCATTGAGCAAATAATATCTAACGGCAATTCCAAGCTTCATGGCAATATTGTTCAACGCAACTGTCGGCGTTTGCGATCTGTTGTCTGACTTGAGTTTCTCAGGTGGACGGTTGTAGAATGTGTTTGTTAACGCTTGATCTGCGGCTTGTTGCTGTGCTTTCTTCAAAGAAGAGCCCGAGCCTTCATACAGCTCATCCCCTAATCTTAACGACACTACATAACGTCTATCATGTGGGGGTCCCTAAAATAAGTCCAAACTCAATTAGTTTAAAAACAAACTACCATCGCCTCACAAACATTTTCTGATAGTAGTTTGTACTCGATTTTGATGGAATTGTACTGAGCCAACTCGGTAATACGAGACGTTGCTGTTTTTTCGAGTGTAAGACGAGTCGAGCTGTTTAAAGTTTCAGCCACTTGAAGAGTTTCCGCAGCGTCTACAACTTCACCCCAATTGAATCCCACTAGCAATAATTCAGATCATTTCACTCACCTTTTACCAGCATTATGTTGTCGACGCTTTCACTTATTGAAGTCGAAATGAGGGATGCTGAAACAATAGGAAATTGAATAAATAACAAATTCTTTTGAAGGTTACCTTCGATGCAGTGTTTGTTGTCGAATAATGTTTCCAAATCGTCGGCATCTAAGCTTGAATCGATTATAAAGAAACGAGACATGAAAATGAACAAAACTAAACGCATTTTTAAAAAAGGACACTAAATTTAGTGAGGAAAAATGATGAGATCGAGGAAGTAGTTTGGCACTGTTAAACTATACGACCATTTTGGTTTTCCCCCGTGCGTAGATGGGACTTTACAATCAGGTCGTTAAATGTACGAACACTAAAGTCACCATTTGGAATAGGTAGCAAAGATTAGAATGAAAGGCATGTGTTGGGCCGACTGGGCGCGACAGTGCAGAGTCATAGAAAAGAGAAAAGTAGTGCAGAGTGCAGACCAAGTCATAGAAAAGAGCATAGACAAGAGAGATATAGATGGTCGTCTCTACTTATTTCCCGTACAGCTGTTTTATCAAGATCTGCAATCTACGGGAAAGAGACAAACACACTGTGCAAAAAGGATAAAATCCATGGCGCCGCATTCAAAATTTGTTTCATTTTATTCTCCGCAGGAATTTGATTTTCAATAAAACCAGTAATTAATAATGGATATTCATATATTAACATATGATGATTGGAGTGCTAAAGAACAATTATAAATATGTTAGCAATTTTGTAGTATACACAGAAAAACAGTAAAAAAGATCCATTTGTGAAATACATTAGCGAGAGTTGTTTGTTATCACATAAACATGAACAGTTTAGTATAATCACCCCTGTTTTTCTGCAACAAGCGTCTTGATGGCATCTGTCGAAGGAACTTCACTCCCATCCCTCAGAATTGTATTAATTTTTTGTCTGGAACATGGGTGTTCTCATAGCCTCCGTAAAGTGTATGTAGCACACTTGATAATTTCTTCACTTTGAATATAAAATATATTGACGTCCAACTGTATAGGTGCATTGCATAAATCGCTCTACGAGAATGAATGTATTAGTAAATATCAACTAATGTTTTAAATACATACCATGAACTGTTTTGGAAATTCATAAAGGTTCGTAAGCTTCGTAGTTGAGTTGCAGTTTTTAATGCAACAGCGTCCCATTTTGCAAATATTATTGGCGATTTCAAGAGAACAGTGAATTAATTGTGAAGACAAATGCCGTACACAAACGAAACATCAAAATCAAAACAAGCCAAATTGAAACAAAACGCAATGTAGGTTGTTTTTCCTCGAAAACCAACCATGGGGTGCGCACTCTATGCTATCTTTCTAACCCAACCAACCCAAATTCCCTATAATCTATGATTGCTGACTGCAGAAAACTGACCATCGCACCTACAATCGCTTGGAGAATTCGAATTCGGCATTTTTACCTGGTTTTGTTATGACTTCGTTTTATCTCTTACCATTCGAGTTAGCGTTGTGAACTGGCAACGTCTAATTTGATTTTTTTTTGTTCGGGTGTTTGATTTGTTTATATTTTATTAATATAGTTTTATAATTAATAAATAGTGTTTTTTAGTTTAGTGTTTAATTTATTTCGGACAATCATTTTATTTTAAAAAATGAAACGGTGTTGTGTTTGTTCGAAGGCATAGTAGGTGATGTATATATGTATTTTATTTTGTTATTTTGTATTATAATTATAATTTTATTATAACAGTATTCATGTATGCAATGAAATAACGTGCAATAATGTTATAATGGGGCATCTTGAGTTTCCGTTTTTGTTTGTATGTTCTATATTAAGGAACTGTAATTCTATTTTGGTGAATTTATAAATAAAGCAGTTTTAAATGTACATTGTTTTATATTAATCAATGAAAAATTAAAAACCAAAAAGCACGAAAATATTAAATTGCGCGCTTTAAGCTGTACAGGTTTCTGTACGCATACGGGTGTTTGAACGAAACTTTTAGGAGATCCCAACAGATGACACTATAAATAATCTTTAGAAAGAATAGGGAGAGTGGAATCTATTCTCTCTCTTGTCTATGAAACCAACTAAGCAGGCGCTGCGATGGAACGCATGCTCACTCGTTCAAGTTGCTTTATCTCTCTCATTCGCACGGATTCACGATTCTCGTTCTCGTTTCCGCTGATCGCAGATCATGATAAAACCCATTCTGGCGGGAACGCGAGAGTCCACCAATCCAAGTCACTTCAGAAACCTACCACCTCTCTACTTTTTTTTTCTTCTATGAACTACCCAACCTATAGTGACCTTGTTGTGTGTTTTATTTTTTAGGTTATAAAGCTATTATTATTAATTTATTCGTTATTACAATGAAATTGGTTTTGATGGTGGCCGAAAAGCCATCCTTGGCGGCTTCGCTTTCCGTCATCCTTAGCAACGGCTCGAATTCGAGCAGAAAAGGTATTCTAACCTCAAACAGATTCCATCCAAATAATTGCAAATTGTAGGTTCAAATGGCATTTGTTCGGTTTACGAATGGAACGGCACCTTTCAGGCAGCTCCGGCACGCTTTAAAATGACCTCAGTTTGTGGTCACGTTATGGGTGTGGATTTTATCAGCAAATACAACAACTGGGATAGAGTGGATCCCGTTGAACTGTTTTCGTGTCCCATTGAGAAGAAGGAAGCCACTCCGAAATTTAAAATGCCTTTGTTTTTGAGTCAGGAGGCCAAAGGTTGCGATTATCTCGTTTTGTGGCTGGACTGTGATAAAGAAGGTGAAAATATCTGTTTTGAAGTTATGAACAGCGTCTCTAGGAGTATTAACGGGGACGTGTACTCGAACAAGGTCACGTTTCGGGCTCGATTTTCCGCAATAACAGATAAGGATATTAAAGCCGCCTTCCACAACTTATGTATAGCTCATATTGTGTACAACCTGAATGTTACATACTATTGTAGCGAATCCTAATGAGAACGAGGCCAAGAGCGTGGACGCACGCCAGGAGCTCGATCTACGTATCGGGTGCGCTTTCACTCGCTTCCAAACTAAATTTTTTCAAGGCAGATATGGCGATTTGGACTCGTCCCTTATTTCATATGGACCTTGCCAGACGCCCACGTTGGGATTCTGTGTCCAGCGTCACGACCAAATTCAAACTTTCAAACCGGAATCTTACTGGGTAATTAAAGTCGTTGTGCGAACAAAAGACGAGAACGACATCAGTCTGGACTGGAAGCGGGTCCGTTGCTTTGATAAAGAAGTTGCCAATATGTTTGTCCAGACGATCAAAAGCGAAACCCACGCCAAGTACTGGCTGCTTTTGTTAAATCTCAACAATAATGCGACTATTTGTAGAGTTGTGAGCGTGGTATCTAAGGAAAAATCAAAAACCCGTCCAGTAGCTTTAAACACTGTTGAATTGATGCGCGTCGCGAGTTCGGGTCTAGGCATGGGCCCCCACCACGCCATGCAAATTGCCGAAAAACTGTACACGCAAGGCTACATCAGCTATCCAAGAACAGAAACGACTCGTTATCCCGAGAATTTTGATTTAATGTAACCTCTCTACAGGGTAGTTTGCGCTTACTGTGTTAATTTTATAGGGGAGTGTTGCGCCAGCAACAAAACAGCTCAGATTGGGGTGATGACGTTAAAGAGGTCATTAGTCGCGGAATAAACCGACCGAAACAAGGCCACGACGCCGGTGATCATCCTCCAATAACTCCCATGAAACTGGCGTCGCGTCACGATCTCGACGCGGACGCGTGGAAACTCTACGACTACATTGCGCGCCATTTCATCGGCACGCTAGCCAGTGACTGCAAGTATCTAAGTACGACAGCTACGGTCGTCATAAACGATGAGACGTTCACCGCGACGGGGAAAACTCTAATTGATCCCGGCTACACGAAGGTTATGACATGGCAAGCATTTGATAAATCGGAAATCGTGCCAAATCTAACAGCAAACGAGACTGTTCCGATAAAGGAGATGCGATTAACGGAACATCAGACTTCGCCGCCTGACTATTTAACAGAAGCCGAACTGATTACACTGATGGAGACGCATGGAATCGGCACCGACGCCTCTATTCCCGTCCACATTAACAACATCAGCCAGCGGAATTACGTCACGGTCACGCCGGGTCGTAAATTAAAACCGACAACGCTTGGCATAGTCCTGGTGCACGGCTACCAGAAAGTACGCGCGGAAACGGTGATTTTAAACGATTGAAAGTGTTATTGCAGATCGATGCCGAGTTGGTGCTGCCGACGATGCGGTCCGCCGTCGAGGAACAGCTCAACTTGATCGCGCATGGAAAAGCGAATTTCAATGCCGTGCTCAAGCACACCGTCGAAATTTTCAGGCTGAAGTTTCAGTATTTCGTACAGAACATCGAAGGGATGGATCAGTTGTTTGAGGTGTCGTTCTCGCCGCTCAGTGCGTCGGGAAGGGCGCATTCCAGGTGTGGAAAATGTAGGAGGTATATGAAGTATATTCAGACGAAACCGCCACGTTTACATTGTCCTCAATGCGATGAGACCTACAGTTTGCCACAAAACGGCACCATTAAGTTGTTTAAAGAGCTCAAATGTCCATTGGATGAGTTTGAGCTGTTAACCTGGACAATGGGTAACAAGGGCAGGAGTTTCGTGTTTTGTCCATACTGCTATAATCGTCCGCCGTTTGCGTACGTTCCCCAGAACAACTCTGAATCTCTGTTTCATTTCTTCCGTTCCACAGAGACATGAAGAAGGGAAACGGTTGTAATTCATGTTCACACCCAACATGTCCCTATGGCTTCAACAACAATGGTGTCTGCAGTTGTTTGAACTGCGATTCGGGTGTTCTAGTGCTCGACCCATCGTCTGGTCCCAAATGGAAGCTGGGCTGTACCATGTAAGTCACCTTATTTTTTCTATCTCATTTACTTTCGTAATTTTTAACAGATGTGATACAATAATCAACTTGTTCGATGACGCTCAAAAGGTGATGGTGTTACAAGACACGTGCGAGTGTGGAGCTCAGTTAATTAACGTCGAGTACAAAGCTGAAAAGAGCAAACTTCCGAATTCGTTGACCGAATTGAAGGGTTGTGCGTTTTGTACAAAGGAATTTGGGAAACTGGTGGACAAACCTAAGGCTGCCGTTTACACGAGACCCAGGCCTCCATATAGGGGTGGCAAGACACCCAGCAGGGGCAGGGGTAGAGGTCGGGGTAAGCCCAAGGACAAGATGGCTCAACTTGCTGCCTATTTTGTTTAACAGGGCCTGAACGAAAATAAAAATTAATTTATATACTTGGATGTGTTTTATTACATTTTTCTTTTATCGATTGCTTCCATGTTAATATGGGAAGAGTTCAAACATAGTGAGTTCGACATCTTACCATCTCAGTTCACACTTATCTAGATTAATACGGACGCGATTCCAAGAGACTGGAGATCCAAGAAAAGAAAAGAAAATAAAGAATGTAGTTTCCACACTCAAATGGTTTCATTTTTGATTCTTTTAATTGCCACTGCTGTTTTGGGGGATTACATCTATCCGCATTTTTGGCTACAATGACAGTTTCAGTTAATTACTGTTATTCTTCAGAGATGAAAGCAACATTTAATTAATTCTGTCACTTTTTCGCCAAACTCACGTATTCATTGTGTAAAATTGGAATTCCGCACAGACGATCATTCTTGCCCCTTATCAATAGGAAACAGAATATTTGTTTACTGTGCAACTTTCCACGGCGCCAGCGAATATTTTAGTTTTCGTGGTAGACGATCGAAACGAAATGATAAAGGGAGGCGAAACTAAGACGAACATTTGAGTATATTTTTATTAAACACAACAAGTCGAATGCAAATTTAGTTTGTAGTTCTGAATGATCTTTAGAGTGAAATACATGTCACATCGAGTTTTCGTTGAATACTATGTTAAGTATCAAAATTCTCCACCATACAGACAGGCACAAAGTTTAATACTTCCTTAAGATTTCAGGTGAATGATGAAAAAAGAACGAATGAAGATCAACTGTAACCTACTTTTCAATTTATTGTTGGATTATTTGTCTGTTCGTTTATTTGTCCTATTATTCCAAAAATGTTCTCTCATCTTATAAATACCATTGTAAGATATGAAAAATAGCGTTATCAATTGAGGAATCGATTATTTTAAAACTATTTAATCTAACTATTCCGTGTGAGGGCGTTTCTGAACAGCCGCCGTTTCCGAAAACGTCCTTGTACTTCGTTCACGGCTGATCAACTGATTAAAAAAAATTCTGCCTGTGGTTCAATAAACATCTTAAACGTTAGCAATAAATCAGACGCGCTTACGTATTTATGGGGATTTCATCGGTAGATTGGCGCGGGAATAGTTTCAGACGCCCTTTCATATGTATACAATATTAACAACCCCGCCAATATAAAGAAAAAATCAGGGCACAAAAATTGTACTCGCAAGTATGCTCGGGTTTAGCCGGCAGTCACAAATTGATAAATAACCATGTGGATAAGACCGAAACGATCGTATAAATAAATTTCATAAGTCGTATAAAAAATATGAGCTAATTTCCGCTACACAAAAATTCCGATCAATTTTGAGCTAAAACACGGAATGAATGATCGTTCTTTACACTCCAATAACCGCAATAGACTTCTATCAGATCTAAGAAGGGGGCGAATTAGCGTTTATTATTTAGGCGGATGAGAAATTCTAGATGCGAGGGTCGGGGCTAGAACTGAAATGGAAATGCGCAAACCCGACCTCCGCTGAAGATGATGGCCTACTATCTGAATGCCTAAGTTGAAGAGAACATCTATGTACATTGTGCTTTGACGTTGATTGTTTTCGTGCGCACCGCGTCAGATGGTCCACACTTGCACCTTCTCGGCGATGATGCACCAGCTGGCGTGGTCGTAGTACGACGAAATAATGTGAAGATTTTCTACATATTTCTCTATCAATTGGTCCAGTTCTCCCTCTCTAAATACGTGATAATATCTATGATACGTTATTTCGCCGCCGATATTGTCCGAAGGCAGCGAATCCTGGGACGTGTCGCTGAGGAGGGTCGACTTCTCACGCCGCTTCGCCGAGTCGCTCTCCAAACTGACGGTGGAGTTCGTTAAGTCGTGTCTTGATCTAATCGCCTTCCACTCGGGACACGACGCCAAAGACGCTGTGCTACCCCCGTCGCTGTATCTGCTTATCGAATTCGTGTCCTTATGACTTTCTAAACCGTCTCCCGACTCCATGGACTGACCAAAGTTGATTGACGTCGCCACGCTTGACACCATCGAATTCGTACTGCTACCTGTCGACAAAACTCGAATAAATTATATATCCTGTTTATTCAGGAAGACGAAAAATGCACCTAATGCTGGCAAGCGGTTTTTTTTATATTCGGACGACCTATGACTACCAAGAAGAAGAGTCGCTCAATTAAAGAGGGGTGCGGTTCTGCTTATGTCTGATATCTAAACTGTGATTGATGATATTGAAGCCGTATCCCATGGAATTACTTGGAAAAGGTTCAACCGCAACGCCACTGAATAAATACATCGCTATTGTGGATGTCGCCTCAAAATTGAATTATGGACGAGGAGAATAATTTCACCGCTTTCACAGCGCTTTGAAGATGTCCATCGTATGTGTGGAAGCTGTTCCACGGAACTCGGCTTCAACATTCAAAACATTCTTGGACCAAATTAACTTTTGCAACAAATCCTGAAGATAAGTCTTTTTAATTTGATGATTTTCGTTTGTTGACTATAATCAAATTTACCTTTCTCCGAATCACAGGAGTCGATGGAGGTGCCCATTTTGATGGACGTTGTGCTCACCGACAACTTGCCACTCTCGCACAGTGATTCGTTTGTGTGCGATCTTTTGAAAATATTTTCAAAACAAACATCCGGTACTTTCTTCACCTCTAGCTTCTCTTTCGTTTTAGTCCGTTCATAACACTTACAATCGACTTCTCTGCACTTTGTACACTTAAAAATACTATCACTTGCGCTCAGTTTCGCTAAATATTCGTTTTGCTTCTGAATTTCAGCACTTAACTTGGACAGATCGTCGAGCTCTTCGCTTAGCCTATGAATGTAGGGGTCTTCGATGGACGTGGACAAGCAGAGAACGCTTTCCTTGCTTTTCTCTTGATACTGATCGATTTCGTGCAGCAGTTTCTCGCTCAGTTTGTCGGCGAAGTCGGTGAGGTGACGATGGCAATCTTCATCCCAAGTTTCCGTGGTGAGAAGCGGCGTCGTGTCCGTGGAATATCGTCGCTGGATTATCGACAAAACATCGTCGGTTTGCAGTTTGCGCTTAGGACGTGGACTCGACATTATGACCTTCCCCACGGCTTCGTCTAAAGTGTTGGCGACGTCGGCCGCCGCCTCCAGGAGACTCATCGATTTTTTAGCTTTTGGTGGAAACTTGAACTTGGTGTATTTGTTGTTGGAATCGTCGGTACGCACATTAATTACACTGTCAATAGAGTCGGGCGAGGACACACAACTGGAGTCGCTGTCTTTATCGTCGGTTTCTGGATTGAAGAGTTCTAGGGTCAGCAGCTTTGGGAGTGGCTTAGCGACGGCTTCGACTTTTCCATTCGCCACTGAAGAGTGTCGGACGATGGGGAAATGGGACTTGTTTGAGCGCACGCCGAAGCCGGGCTTCTGCGTGAGTAGCTCTTTGATTTTCCTCAGTCTATCTGCTCTCGTTTCTGTGTTCTCAACGGGTGATTTGTCTGGGCTGGTGTTGATTTTGGAGACGGGTGAGTTGAGGCTTGTACGTCTAAACTTTGGGATTTGAGGTACTGAGTACTTTTGTGCGAGACTTTTGCTAATTTGAGTTGTACTTTCCGTATTGTGGTCCCTGTCTGATTTGTCTGATAGAGTGTCAGCGGTGGTGGGCTTTGGTGAGCTGAGCTGCTTTGTAAGAGGGTAGAGCATGAGGGGCATTTGCTTGATTCTAGGGCTCGTGGGACACGAGGATTGTTTGATTCGTGGCGAGTTGGGAATCGATGAGGTTTTGACGCGTGGTGAGAAGGGACCTGGTGACAGCGGCGTCGGTGACATGGGATCAGATTTCGGAACGAATATTACAGAAGCGAACGAGTCTTCGGAATCTACGCTAGTATCACTTTGCAAACTGCTGTCTTTGGAGGAGTCGGACCCGTCTTCCTTTGAGTGTCTGCGTTCATTCGTGGCGCTGTCTTTCTTCTCGTCCGCGGGAACTGGCTTTTTCAGCGGATCCACAGCTTCGTTTTCGGGAATCGGCGGCGATATCAAATCGCTGCTCTTCCAGTTCTGAAACATTCGCACGAAACCGTTCTTCAGCGAAGTCCCCGTCACCTTTTCGATCGTCGCGGAATTCTTTATTTTATTCGTAAAACCCGTTTTGATTAATTGGAAGCGCTTCGAAGTGGAAACAGAAAAGAAAGAATCCTTGAAAGAGTCGAAAGTGTGGTGTCGTTGATAGATCAAGTCTTCGTTTAAAGACGCTTGCTTCTGGATGTTCTGCCTTACACGCTCCTTTTCCTTTAACCGTTCAGTGGACATCAATTCCTCGTTCAATGATCTCTGCTTGAAGACTCCGCCTTTGTGGTACCTAGTGTGTAACACCTTAAAGTCCGACAAATTGTTAACCGACTTTTTCATATCAGTCGGCTGGTCCAAGGCCTCCTCATCGTCCTCCTCGCAAATCGACTTTTTCTGCTTAACTAGCTTTGGCTTAGCCAGCGTAGTTTTGGCTATAATTTCCGGCACCATGTTGATGTCGGGAACGCTCGAGGTGCTCGACTGCGACCTAACTATATTACTATTTTCGGCGGTTTTGATGTTTGTCATACTCTTCGACTTGAGATTGTTGGAAATGTCATTGATGAGCTGCGACGACGGAAAGGTTTTCCTGCGTTGTGGTAAATCGTCTTCGTCCACACGTCTTAACTCAATGGGTATGTCCTGCACGTTCTCGTTGCAATCGCAACATTCACAGCCGTCGTGGTCATACCTCTGTTGTGGTTCTTTCGCACAAGCACTCCAGCTCTCCAAAAACCACGGTTTGTTCCCTCCGACCCTTCTCCCGCCCGCTAGTTTTTGGATAGCTTTTCGTACGAAGCTGTAGCACGTTTCGTTAGGACTAGAAAGGCTTGAACTGCTAGGCGATGAGTTTCGGCCCGGATCTATCGACCTCCCTTTGTGGCGGCTTTTTCCACGCTTCCTCACTATTCCACGCGATCTGGAAACAACCGGCTCCGATTAGCAGTTCTTAAATTAGTAAGAAATCTACAAAATTTGAAGTAAAACAAACGAAGTACTCGTATTACTTTAAGGAGCGGTTGGAGTCGCTGTCCGATGTCTGCGTGTAGGCATGATATGGCGGCAAACAGTCGTCTTCGGAGGTATTAGTCGTCGAGGTCAGCTCCAGCGATGGCGTGCTTAAATGCTTGGGTCGATGCCAAGGCACCAAAACATCCTGCGACTCAAACTTGCGATGGCTTTGTTCCATGGCCCACACGGAGATGATGAGTCGTCCTCCGATTCGCAGCACTCTTGCTAATTCGCGCAGCGCACAGATTCGGCGTTCTGTCGTGGCCAAGTGGTGGACTACGGCGATGGAGAGGACGGCGTCCAAGCTTTCGTCGCGGAATGGTAGTGCCAGGTTATCTAATGTAATTACCTGAAAGTGGTGCACATCAGTTTGGGGATATCCGGAGATGAGTGCCACTTACTTCGTTCTCCTTTTCTCGAGCGACTTCGGTTAGACGCACCGATTTGTCGCCACCCATGTTGAAGATGGATGGGTTCACATTTAGGCACTTTCCGTTTCCACAACCTGACAAAATGTTATATAGATAAATTTCAAATAAGTTCCACAATAAACAAACTTGGTATGTGAATTTACAAATAGAGACCGAGATCGTTCACATTTTAATAAACTTAATGCAGTATTATATGCATATTGGTGAGGTGTGATGTTGTTATGAAAAGTAGATTACCGACGTCGCAGACCAAGGCCCCCGGTTCGAGATCTTGGAGGAACTGCTGCACCTTTGGCCAGGGCTTACTCCTGGGGTTGTCGAAGAACTGTTCGTAAACATCGTGTACATAAGCCTGTTCCAAAGCTACGCTCCGTGCCACTCGTTCATCCACCGGCATGTTAATTTAAAATTTTCCCCAAACCTACAAAACCGGCACAAATTAAAATACGTTTCTCCAATTCTACACACCAGTCGCCTCGAATGGAGAACCGTCCTACCTATAATTTCTTACAGCAGATGGTCGATCAATGAAATACGTGTGACGCTTCTTGTAGTAAGGGTTAAAAGTTGTAAGACAAATCAGTGTCGTTACATCATAATGTAATTCACAAACCTGATAAACGTTATTTATTATTATGAGTCAGTGCTACAACCCATCTGACTTTATTTATTATCTTGACGAGTCTCGAAATATTGAAATCATGATCATGTTTGTCGACCACCTGCTCACTGCTACTAGTTATTAGTGCAAGAAATACAAACCGAACGCAAAGTTCCTAAATTGCAAAAATTGAAGATGTGTGATTTGTTGATAATTAACGTATAAAACAAGCACGCATGCGATTTTCAAATTTTCATTATGAGTGCTTGCAGTTTGCCGTAGGTAATACCATGTGATAATATCAAAAATCGTTTTTACATCACTCTCATGTTTAATTATAACGGTCTTCTTCGGGATTTTGTTTTACAGCACTCTCATGTTTGTCTATTCAAATAGTTTTCAATCGTTTCGTTTTTGGTAGACAATGAAGATAAATACGCAAATGGAAATTACTTTGAACTCTTTTCCCCTTCTAAGGCGTTACTTTGTTTGAAGTAGAAAGCAACCAAAACAGAACTAACATGATGTAAATTTTATAGTTGATTTAATCTTCGGTTGATCTTGAACGTTAGCAACTTAATTGGTCGGGTTTTACTTCTTGTCCACGTCCGCATCGCCACTAAAGATGTCTGCAGCAGATATAAACGAAACGGCAGTGATCATAAAACCGTATGAAAAACATGTAATTGCTCTAAACTGTTTTAACCAAACTAAACGTGTAGAAAAATACAATAATCAGACGTGTATAGATATAAAAAACAATGCGAATAAATGCAATCACAATCGATGGAGGATTGAATTATCCCGGCGCATCCACCATTTCGCATAAAACGCTTGAAACTAAAAATTGTCAGGCGCGCAAGATTTGACGATGTTGATTTATCAATGATCTCCAGTCTTGTCTAAACTATGACCTATATAGAAATAAATCGATATGATACGCGCGTCAGACACCGCCGTCTAAAAATACCATCAATCGTTTGATACCGAAAGCATCCAAAGTCTGAGCTTTTGTCGTGGGTGTTTATTTATTCATTTTTTATTGGCGTCACATGTTATGGGGCAATAATCGCGTAATCTTGAAAATTATCAAGCAAGCGGCTTATCGCTCCTTTCACATCAAAAAATAAGCGCTTGGGGATTGTCTGCAGCCCAGCAACGGTATCCAAGATCCAGCATACGTATTGATCCGATTTTTCCCCCGTCTCTAATTCTTCTTTCAACCACATTCTTTACGAAATCTGCTTGGTGCGTTCATTCACCAAATCACTGACAAGCACACCATCAACCTTACTCATCATCATCATCTATCCACACTGACCATCAACCATCAATTATGGGACTTACGCCGCCGCTCTGAACCTACGCTTTCGCCCTTAGCTGACCGACGCCTGGCACCCCATCACAGACGTTTTGAGTGTACGCGACGCGTTTGGCCGAATTAACAACAGACAACAGCCCCGATTGTAATACATCCTCGGCGTATTTCCAAGCCCGACTAACTGTGGAGGCGGTTTTGTCGTCACGGACATGCGCCGAGGTGCGCCGACGACGTCGGGACGCATACAACTTTATACGGACAATTAAGCGTTCGGCTAATCCTGCCTCTTCGATCAGGGCATCACCCCTAGGCCACAGTTGATGCTTAACTGTATAGTTTTTTTTGCAAAGATGCCGCATGTAGTGAGCTGGATGACAGATATAGATGTTAGTTGTTGGTGGGTTTTTGGGATGAGTTCTGTGCCGCAAGGGTGAGTGCAGATGCACGCATTTGTCAGCCGTTGCCCCGGTAACCCATTGAGGTCCTCTGACGTCAGTCTTCATTCGGGGAAATCATTTGCCGGTGTCGCAGAAGTGGAGGTGACGAAGGTGGCGTTTCATTGGTCCGATTTGAGGATACGTCATAAGATGCACGTCTACGTTACGATCCGGTCGATATATCCTCGATGGACTTATTCTTCAATATTTTCGGAAGCTCATTAACGGAATTGTTAATAGTCATTTAATAAACAAGTATGTTAATGAAGGCGGTTCATAATTGCAGAGATTATTAATCGCCCATTAACATACGAGTTGATTACATTATTTTTCCGTACATTTGATTTCCATTATTTTTCCGTTGACCGTAAACTGTTTTAAGCTTTTTTAAGAGGCTCATTAAAAAATAAAATTAAACTGTCGTAGAAAAAATTAAATAACGCATAATTTTATCACCATCTTGTATATTTTCCGGACAAAGTTTGTTTGATATTCCGATATATTATTTATGAAAATATGTATGTAACTAGTTAGTTGCCTGAACAAATTTTTAGGACAAATTTCAGTAAATGGATGCGAAGGAGGGTAGCATCATGTTTATGAGAATGATGCATGCATGTCCTGGAATTTATTATAAACAATTTAAATTAAATTGGTCCGTTTTATTTTGATGGAAAATTTTAAAAACTGACAGATCTTGACATTTGTCAAATCTATATGTTTATGTTTTCTATGGTTTCTACACTGGAAAGCCGATAAATTGCATGGCCAACGCAGCCTCGTCTTATTTTTAAACGCGCGTTATAAAGATTGACTCAGATATTAGATTGTTTCTATTTTTTATCCCGTCCCGATGTTCTGTAACATAAATATACAGGGTGAGTCATTAGTGAGGGATCGGTCCATAACTCCTAAACCATGTAAGCTACAAAAATTTTTTAAATACAATTTGTATACCATTTGTCACGCTGCACAACCTAAAAATATTTTGGCATATACAGGGAGTTCCAAAACTCGCGCATGCTACACAACTTTGTTTTTTCAAATACAACTACCTTTATTTTATTTGACTGTTAGAACCCATTTTATCATATATTTATGGCGGTATAAGATATTTTACATTTTAGATCACCGTTATCAAATTACAATTTTTTTTTCACATTTTTTGTCATTTGTATAGGTTTACTCAAAAATTTACTGAGAGGCCGTTTTAGCAGCTAGAAAGCTGAAAGTTGGTAAAAATATGAAGAAAGGATTGCACTTTAAGCCCGATATGCAAAATGTCATTTTTACTATACAGGGTTTGAAATAATTCATGGTAAATTATACTATTTTTAAATAAGGATAACTTTAGTTTTTTAAATGGCACCCCCTATATTTTTGTATGCGATCGAATGCGTCTGGGCTCTGGCTACGTTTTTTATTAAGGTTGTTCTATAGCTAAAATTCATAATTTACGAGATATTTGATATTTTTGGCTGTGATACAGATTGAGCCGGAATAAAGCAGATAGTGTGCCATGGAAATCATGGAAATCATTATAACTCACATTTCAACACCGCACAGTTGTATAATCACCGACTTGTCATTTAATTATCCATTCCATTATCCACAATTAATTCTATTTTACAAGAACAAATCGATATGATTTATTGTCGGGAATAAGGCAAAACAACCAAAGAGAACATGCAAATAAGAATCTAAAATGCCTTTTGAACTGTTTGTCAGCAAATGTTACGAAATATTGGAAGATCATTCACCTGCCGCGTGAATATATGTGCTCAGGAAGGTGGTCGCCACATTGAACAAATTATTTAGTTTAGCTTACTTTATTGAATTTTTATATTTATTTGTTTATGTGTTTATTTGTTAATTTATTTAAACGTTGAGCGTAAATTGCCTTAAGCTAAGGATTTCTTTCGCCTTCTCCCAGACAATAAATCATATCGGTTTGTTCTTGTAAAATAGAATTTATTGTGGATAATGGAATCGATAATCAAATGTCAAATCAATGATGACACAACTGTGCAGTGCTGAAATGTGAGTTAAAATGATTTCCATGGCACTCTACCTACCGTATCCTGGCCCAATCTGTATCACAGCCAAAAATATCAAATATCTCGTGAATTATGAATTTTAGCTATAGAATAACCTTAATAAAAAACGAAGCTAGACTCCAGGCGCATTCGATGGCATACAAAAATATAGGGGGTGCCATTTAAAAAACTAAAGTTAAGCTTATTTAAATATAGTATAATTTGACACGAATTATTGCAGCCCCTGTATAGTAAAAATGATATTTTGCATATCAGGCGTAAAGAGCAATCCTTTCTTCATATTTTTACCAACTTTCAGCTTTCTAGCTACTAAAACGCCCTCTCAGTAAATTTTTGAGTAAACCTTTGCAAATGACAAAAAATGTAAAAAAAAAATTGTAATTTGATAACGGTGATCTAAAATGCTAAATATCTTATACCGCCATAAATCTATGATAAAATGGGTTCTAACAGTCAAATAAAATAAAGGTAGTTGTATTTGAAAAAACAAAGTTGTGTAGCATGCGCGAGTTTTGGAACTCCCTGTATACGCCAAAATATTTTTAGATTGTGCAGCTTGACAAATGGTATACAAATTGTATTTAAAATTTTTTTGTAGCTTACATGGTTTAGGAGTTATGGACCGATCCCTCACTAATGACTCACCCTGTATAACGTGCGTTCAAAAAAAAACGAGGCTGCGTTGGCCATGGAAAAACTTTGTGCATCAATTTAGTGTAGCAAAATTTCAAAGTGTCAGTTCGAATCTGTTCATGTTTAGGTTAGCTTCCTTGTTGACAATGGGATAAATCATTATGGGATAAAAAAAAGTGCAAAACATTTCCCGGTATCGTTGTGAATCCAAACATCAATCTATTCATTGTTACAGCTTCTCCTCTGTTGAGGAGAATATCGGCACGACCAGAACGGTCATTAATTTGATATAACTGTAAGTCGTGAATAGATCGATGAAGAAGAATCAGTCTCAAAACCGAAAAATGTCTTGAGAATATTTGGCAGCACTCAGTTGCCCGTCAACCTTCATGGGTCATCAGTCTCTATGCGCAACTCGAGACCTACCAATTCAGTTTAAGAACAACTGCATTCTCAACTAATATTTCAAAAATCGTTGTATATATAGTTAAACACGGACGTCGACCGTTAGGGAGTTATATTACACAATATACATTAGAAAAAAAAGGTTCGGGTTTGCTTGGATTCGAAGGTTTATTATTTTAGTAGGCCAAAAAATTTAGACGAGTTACGGCAAAAAATCAAAAGCAATTGCGATAAATGTTGTTTGTTTTAGGAGTTTAATTACGGATTGTCTTTCATTAAAGTATACATTAATTTTTTTTACATGTTTACATTTTATTTAAAGTACCAAATTTTTTTTCCCCATCATTTATGTAATAATAATAATAATATGTTTGTGACCTACCAATCGTTGTATACATAGCTAAACACGAACGTTGACCACTAGTGAGTTATAAATTACACAATATACATTAGAAAAAAAAGGTTCGGATTTGTTTGGTTCGAAGGTTTAAAACCCAATGATTATTAAAAATGTTCATTAAAAATAAAATTAAACTGTCCTAGCGTTTGGGCCGTTTTATTTCGATGGTAAATTTTAAACTGACAGATCTTGACATTTGTGAAATCTATGTTTATGTTTCTATGGTGTCTACACTGGAAAGCCGTGAAATTCCATGGCCAACGCAGCCTCGTTTTTTTTTTTGAACGCACGTTAATTCAAAATGATAAACTGTTTTTACAGATTTCCTGCATATCGAATGTAGCTACAGCTAGTAAATTGTAATCTGTATTTTTTTACAGATCATTTGCACCCCCCGCAAGAAAAGATACTCCCGGGTTGGAAAAGAAACAAAAATAGTTTAATTAATTTTTATAATATGAAAGTATGTAGGCTTTCACGGTCGGTGTTATTAATTATAAGGATCTTCTTCGGGATATTGGACCATGTTCCATTTGAAGTTCCATATTTGCATGACATGACTGTTATTCTTGGTTGACCACGGGCACAGACCACGGGTGTGTAATTTAGCAAAATCTAAAAATGTCATGGCCTTTATAAGCATTTGATGGATAATATATGTTTTTTTTTGTGTCGACAATTGTTATTAATTTTGAAAAATGAATGCATTGTTTTGAAAAACGTTTTATTTGTACGCGTTCGTTATTTGACTCTGAAATACAAAAATTGCTTTAAAAAATTCAATTCAATTTAATTCAAACATTCGAGTTGCGAATGCGCGCGCCGTCCCACTTGTCACGAACACACGCACTTCTCTTTCTCTTTTCTATGCTCTACTTCCGTCCAGTCTCTTTTCGTATTTATGTAATCGTAAATTACTACTTACTATCGTACTGTTCAATTGCTAATGGATATAATGGCAAATGGCTATAAAGCGTTTTTCCTAAATAAATTCCTGCTTTGGAAAATAATTTTTATAAAATATATAAATATTTACTTATAAAATTTATAAAGTAATCACCATGAATTTTATCAGAATACTGATGACAAATCCGTTTACAGAATTACTACCGGGTGACTGTAAATGATTGACATTTTTTGTGTTAGGTTGGCAATATTTTTTAACTCTTCCATTGGGTACACTGATTTTCAAATTTAAAATTGTCAAATAAAAGTCAAATTTAAAAATTGCCTATGTCAGAATTGTTTTCAAAACGGTTTTTACAACTGGAAGATCTTTTCGCTGACTCGCTGTAACCATTTTCTCCGTTATTTGTCACTTTTCGTTCGCTATTATTCAGTAAGTTACACTTTTTGACAACAATATTCTAACCTGAAAAGTTAATAGACATAAATCACGACGACAGTTAATCTGATACCAATTCCTCACTGTTGCCAATTATCTAAATTTAAGTCAATCATTTACAGTCACCCGGTATTTACTTATCCATTAATAAATGAAAACCTAACCACAGGCATAACTAAATTTTAACCCAGTAGTGCTGCCATCTGTTAAAAAAAAATCTAAGCAATCTGTCTTAATCTGTGGTCTTAAGGCTACCATATAGTCGAATAAAATGAGCAGAATTTCAAAAGTTTTACTTTGATACCGACATAATTAAAAAACCGCTTGAAACTGCAAGGTTTTCAACATTAGTTTTACAGCACCATCTGGTAGTACGGCACCAAATTTAAACTTGTATTATTTTGGCACCACTGATTAATTATGTCAGTGCCGCGGGCTGCCGACCACTGCTGACGGAAGACGGACCTAGAAGAGACTCTTGATCAATGCTGAAATATAATTTCTACGATCAATAACTACTTATAACGAATTGTTATAACTGGATATTTATCTGTTTTTACAAACCCAGTACGCGAGATAGAACAAGATTAAATGAGCAAATTAGCGAATTGTGCTAGCGATTTCGAAAAAAATTGATCTGGGATTTGCAGTTGGTGGGTATATAGTCAAACAAGTTAAATGATTTAACGACTCCGTACTCTGCATATAATATTTACGATTTGTTGTGTACCGAAATAGTGGATTGTAATAAATAAAATAATAAAAGCGTACCACACTTTTTATCCCAGAATATTTTTAAAATGACAGCAAATCTAGTGCTTTCATTCTTAAATGGCTCGCGTAATGGTGGCCACCCTGCCCGAATTGTTACTAAAAGCAGTAGAAGCGTGTTCCGTGAAGAAATTTCCTAACAATCAACACAAGTCTCATAACTAAAATCCAACAGTTTACGTAAGTTTATATAGAAATTTTGCACAACTTTCGGTCATTTACATTGTCTCATTTACAACCCGTCACATGGGTTATGGAAATCCTTAGAATCAAATCTAACAGTAAGGTGATGCCTTTTTTTAATATTAGCTAACTTAGACTACTAATTTTCGGTAGTAACATCACTCTGGTTCGTCAATTTATTGTTTTTAACGCCATTATCACATTTATCGATTAAATAAATATTTATGTAGGTAGGTTATACGATTGGTAAGCCTGGTAGAAAAACTAGCTTTAAAACAATGGAGTCCCCAAACAATTCTACCACTGAACTTTACAATCTTCGTTGGAACAGCTATTTTTCCAACTTAATCAACGTTTTCGCCGAGCACCAGCACCAGGAGGCGTTAGTGGACGTCACCCTGAGCTGCGAGGGTCAGTTTATCAAAGCCCACAAGTTGATATTGTCGGCATGTAGTGTGTACTTCCAAGTAAGACTGATAATTATCAAACTCCACAAATTATATATATATTGTAATTGTAGAAAATGTTTGAAACTCACTCAGCCTCACCTTTGGTCATTCTTTTGAATGATGTCAAATTCAGGGACTTGCAGCTTGTGGTGCAGTTTATGTACAAAGGGGAAGTTAAAGTAGCAGACGCCGACATGCCCCAATTTTTGGCTTTGGGCAAACTATTGCAAATCAAAGGACTGTGCTCTGTGGACCTTCAAGATAAGCATCCCCAGCCACAAAGTAATGGCGACGCTAAAAGTAAAACCGCCCAAACCACCACGTCCAATGAATCGAAAAAAATCACTTGTAAAAAAATTATGCATGTTGATTCTGTGGACGACAAGCAAACACCAGCGCCAAAAAAACGCAAGTTGTCCACGCCCCCACCACTTCCTCCACCAGCAGAGACCAAAGTATGATTTTGTGACTTCAGCTACTTTGTAATGTAATATAATATTTATTATATTACGCAAGAGTGTTGTGTTACATTACATTAAAACATTGTGTTACATTGCATGAAAGCGGTCGCGCTCACGTATCTGAGCACTTGTCTGTTGCAGAAAAAAGCCGAGAAACAAGCACCCTCTCCAAGCCAAACCAAAATCCCAACTCAACTGAATTGCGCTCCAAGCGCTTTCATGTTATTTGCAAACCAGTGGCGCAAAAAACTGGAGGTTGAATATCCAAGTTTGTTGAGTTCTGACTTGTGAAAAGCCATTTCAAAAAAGCATTTTCAGATGAGAGCAACAAGGACATATCCGTGCGCCTGGGAAATATGTGGAAGTCGCTAGCGCGCGAGACCAAAGACGCGTTTTATGAAGATGCATGGAAGCTGAAGTATCCAGGGTAAATAAGCGCGGATTACTTATTAGAAATTGGTAACAATTCCAGTTTAAGAGATCAACAGAGGAACAAGACAGCAACGATTAGTAATAAAGTGATTCAGAAACCGACTTCAACGACCAGCGAAGAGGAGCTTGTGAGTTTAACTAGTTGTGTGGGGCGAATCTGAGTGTAGTTGAGCTTGCAGCTTGAGAAAAAGTGCCCTGAAAAATACGGGACAGACAGCCGACGAAACAGCGACCAGGGCAGCTAACTAAAATCATACAAATATTCCACGAAGCGATGTTTGTTTATGATTACCTGATTAGCGAAGATAAGGGGTCCGTTTACCAAATTGCGCTCACACAATGGTATTTGAACGGCGGTCTTATCAGGCGATAGAAACAATTTTAGACGTGGTGGAATTCGAGTTGAGGCTGTTATGTGCGAGATTGAATAAAACCCACTATCTGGCATTGTGCATTTTATTATTACTTAACGTTTTGTACATAAAAAATCATCGTTAGTCGGCCTGGTTACATGAAACCACCAACTTTGGGGTGTTCAAAACAAAAAAGTCCAAAACACTTAACAGAACAAAACCGTAATGACTAGTACGCTTTATAATTTGAAAACACAAAATTGTTATGTACATGTCAATAAAAATAATCTTTGGGGTACTCACTTGTCTCCGCAGTCGACCACAGAGTATTTATTAAAATAAAACGCAGCCCTACATACATATCAACGATTCATCTAAAGAGTTTAATAATTATCAGTCGCTACGAAACTTGATTCTAAAAACGTTTTGATTTGTTTGTCCTAGTGGAAAATCGGCTTATTTTAATGGCAAGCTAGAGTGGAAAAGCTAGTGAAGTCACTGCAATCAATGAGTACAATAAATCCATCATGCTCATGGAAACATTTCAACCGAAAACGTGACCGCCCATATTTCAAATCTGTACAAGCATTACGTACATACATAGGAACACATAAAAAAAAGCTCAACGAAATTGTTGGAACACTCGCGTCGTTCTCGGTTTAATCATTAATTAATACTTATTAGTCCAAGTTGGCCCTCCTGTTGCGTCGAAGAAGTGAACTGCGGCGGTAGAAGAAGATCGTCTGGAGTTAATAAAACGCAAAAAAATCCGGGTTTCGGGCTGAAAGGGGCGATGCGACGAAGATGATTTGCAATAAATACACGAGGTGAGAACAGACTGCCCATAACCACAACCGTCTTCTTCAGATATCCACGTGCAAATTGTCTTTTCTTTCACGTGCGTATGAAGTTAAAACACCACAAGAAAGAGATTCTAGACGGTCACCTGTGGCCTGGCGTTTTTGTTAACAACGTAAAACTTGTGTTTTTTACCGAAGATCCCCCAAATCACTGCCACGTTCTCGATGACCAAGTTAAAGGGAATCACCAGCACGGCGCCGCAGAGACACAAGAGAAACCGTCCTAAACCGAATCTATATACTGTGAAGGACTTGATGACACCGAACACGAACATGTAGATGTTCACAGCGGCGATGAACGCACAGATGAAGTCAATGATCGGCGGACAGGGAATCGGAAACTTGGACGCCAACACCAGATTCGAGACTGAGAGCGGCAGAGTCAACCACGAGTAACACGAGCACGCAAGCAGCACCTTGTTTTTGAGCGGGATGGCTTTCGAGTGCACCACCAGCAGGATGCCTTGGATCCAGCGTTTTCGCTGCTGGATGAAGTCCCAGAAAGTGAACGGCGACTTCTCCCACATCTCGCCCTCGATAAAGTTGAAGCTGTAGCCTTTGCTGAACGCCTTCATCGCAAAGAAGCAGTCCTCAGCAATGGAACCGTCGAGGCCGTTGTCGAAAGAGACTTCGCGCTCGGCGCCCACCTAAAATCAAACAGACAGACTTCAGTTTCCGGCGAACGCGACCACAAAAGAAACGTCGTACAAACTGGTTCAGGAATGCAACGGCGACTAAGCGCGTGGTTGCCTTTTCAAAGCTAAAAACTATGAACTATTTTCTCTAATTTGTCAAAAACAACTAAAAACGTTTATTTTGGTACAGCTTTCTTTCAAGAACTAATCAAGTAAATTAGTGTTAAACATTTCAGACACAACAATGCGTTCCTTACCATAGACAAATCATTGTTAATTTTCTAGATATTGTATGAGGTTTCCTTTAAACGTAATAAAAATGTTAATTTGCCAAAAACAAGTAACAGTGAATGGGTCCAAAGTTTATACATATTAGTTGGGCCACAGAGTAGAGAGTGGTATCGCTTTGTCCAAGTCTCACCTATGTATACTCACTGCTCTATGATGTATCACGAATTATGCAATGGTCACTGCAATCAGTAATGGTGTGTCAATGTGGGGAATCGAATTTAAAAATTCAAACACAATGAGAAAGAAGTCTTTTCTGTCGCCAAACCATTGTTAATTTTCTGGATATTGTTTAGTTTTAATTCAACTTTATTGATGTTTGCTGATTGTTTGCGAATATATGTTATTATTTTGTTGTTGAGTTGAAATTTCAGCACGATGTTGAATTCCATTGAATTGGAAACTTGAAATAAATAATAGCAAGAAAACCCAACTGTATTTTAATGAAAACTTTATAATCTTCTTACTTCAGACGACTCGACACTCTATTTGATGGCATATTTATGAATTTCTAATTTGAAATTGTGCCACTTCCAATTTAATTGCCCCTACTAGGAATAGAAAATAGCAACCAAGGTACTTTGTAAAATAAAGCGAACAGTATTCAAACACGACTTTCGATTTCAGCGAACATATTGCCGACATCCGCCGCTATCTTCGATTATAAAATATTTATATTTGATCGAGTGCGACTTCCGTTAAGCTATCGTTCAATCAATAACGTAAACCGTAAGCTGAAGTTGTCGGTCGCCACGAGGAAAATACTCTGGAAAAGTATAAAATAAATTCTAGGCCACTTCGATTTTGAAACTATTGTAATGTGACGGATGATCGCGTTGTTATCTTTGCTTTTAATAAACAATGTCGTGAGTCAACACCATTAACAAAAGTAATATTTGTTAGATAAACCTCAACCGCTTGTTTTGCCCAATGAATCATTGGAATTCGGGGCAAGATCATCGACAAGAAACAGTTTACCGGTTACCGGAAGGATAAAATGTTATTTCCTGCCCAACACGAATACACCAAGTTCGGGTTTTTTGACACGACGTGAATCTCTAAGTAGCGTGCGTTTGGTGCTGCATACTCTTCAATATTTACTCAACGACGATTTATTTTTCTTTATTCGGAAGTTCTACTCTCTCGGGAAGTGGAAATTTTCTAAGCGTCAGGTTTCTGATTGATTGGGCTATTATAGCAAACCGGCAAGTTTTCAGCAGTCTCGAGACGATAAAGCGTACAAATCTGGCAAAACATCTTATCCCAAATATACTAGAATAGTCTGGTCAATCGTATTTTAAACATGATGGTGCCGAAATCAATAATTATTATTTTTTATAGAACAAATACAAGTTATGAAAATAAATCAAAAGTAATAAGAGACATTTTGTAAATCACTCAATTTTATTAATCATTCGCTTTATATATATAGATAAGAAGCTCAGCATCTTAGCCCAGGTGGAGGGAGGGTATAAAGTTCTCGGGGAAGCGTATAATTTTCAGTCAAATTAGTTAACATCTTCGGGTGGTTATTTTACGAGATTCAAGCATTTTTACAGCCACCTTTCCAGGAAGCGTTACAGTTTTTATAATCAAATAAAAAACAAACGACAATAATGCCCTCATAAAATGTCGGCTCAGGTTTACTTCGTCCAATATATGTATTTAACAGTCCAACAATGCGGGTGGATCGATAGTTGCATTACACAAATAGCCAGGTATGGTACTCGAAATTCGAGTTGGCAACACTGCGATATAAAATATCAAGGAAACGGCAGTTTGATGGTTGAATAAGTGAATATTTTTCAAGATTCACACTCGTTCCGTTACGTAAGTAGCTGCAAGGTTGCGTGGTCTTGAATTCCTAAAAACCTGTTCGCAAACACTGGATCTTGTGCAAATGATTGTTTTTCCTGTGCGCGCATATGCGATATTATACAGGTGTCCAAGAACCATCGCATGATATTTTTATTGCGTATTATGTAGTGAAAATAAACAGTAAATTTGAAAGAACATATGTCCGGGGTTGTAAAATATTCAAACGGCAAGCAATTGAATCTGACCAATCGCATGAAGCTCTCTCTCTCTCTTCCACCTTTTCTATGTAATATTAATCCGACTAGTTTCCGAGTAACAACTTTTGATATTTTTCTTCTTAATTTTTCAAAAACTAGTTGGTTCACAATGAAAAACTCTACAAATGTCAAGTATACAAATAAGACACTTCTTAGAAAAATAGTTATTTTTTATACAACACACAAAATTTTGATTTATCGACGAGCTGAAATTGTTTACATGTATACATTTTTTAAGATTTTCACTTTTATCATGCGATATTTCTGAAACATCTGTATATGGAAGACACAATTATTAATAATTTCCAAGGCTGCCGGTTCCAAGTGTATCACACCGAAAAGAACTACATGCAATAATTTATATAATCGCCACAAAGTAGGGAATTGTTGAAAATCGTACGATTAGTGGCCGGCCGGGTTGAAAGTTCAATGTTTCGTTCAATATGTTTCATGTACGTTTATCGAACGACTTCTCGATCGACTCGGTCTATCTATCTTATCACGCCCACTTCTAAAATGCGAAGTCAAATATTCGTAATTAAAACCGTTGAATGTTATCGAAGTCGATAAGACGTTGCGCTGTTGCTATTCAATCTCAGCAAAACTCGAACCTACTTCTTAATTAATTCTGCTCGTAAATTATTTTTTTTAGTTTTGCGATTATGCTTTCACGCTCAGCACGTATTTCGCTGTTTTAATTCAACCTAATGAGACTGTAGCGCACTGAATCATAGGAAATATGGGACGGATTCACTTTTCTAATTATTAGTGCGGATTTATTAACAGTGCAAAATAAAATCACGTTTCAATAGTACTACTTATTTTGTAGTTAGCATTAGCTCTAGAGAAGTGGGCGACTTTAAATAAGGTTAGAACTAGATCACTGGGTGTTCGACCAATCACAAACTGATGTGACAAATAATACTGATTTATTATTGATCGAATCTTGCGGAGTTCTAGCTCTGGTTTATGAAGTGGGGTCAGCTTGAGCATTAGAACCCTATCTGTAGTACTGCCTCCATAGGAGTGGAGCGGCTTAATCCGGAACTAAGTCACTAATTTATTGATCGATTTGTTGTAATGCTTAGCGCACACATGCGCCTATTGTAGTTCGACAGTTGTGTTGATTAAAATGAAATTTGTTGATTATATAATACAAACGGACTACTATTTTGTAGCGTCAGCAATCAGGCATACGCACTGGAAAACAAATTGTAGCTCGTAATGTAATGTTACCTTGCCGGGACATATTACATTAAAATAGCGTTAAATATTAACAATATTTGTAGGAGATGACAATTATGAAGTGAAGAATAAAAATGCAACTAATCGGCTCGACTGTCTAACAAAGTTTCGCAAAGTTAGGACCATACATAAAAGAAAACAGATAAATCTAATAATATTAATAATCGTTGAATTTCCGTGGGATGCACCCAACATCGTCTGTTTTGTAATTTTTTTTCCGTAATAAAACATTATGAAACCAGGCAACAAAATGTGGTTCGTCTGTAGACTCGCCGCCGGTATTCTACCTTTGAGCGACAGAATTGTAGCACTGAAAATAATCACTCGTATGCGGTTAGCCTAATTCTCAACAGAAATTCAATATAGACCGATTACCCATTGTCATTTTATCAATTAGGACGATTAGAAAAATTTTCCACTAACAATACGCGCGTCACCATTTGTCCACATTACGACCACATTGTGACCAATAAGTATTTTATTGTGGTAAAACAATACCAATTGACTTAATTGTTAAATATCATCCGAGACACACACGAGACTTTACACGACTCCGGATAACATGTAATAATATAACGCTGCATCGTTTCCCCCAGCCTCGTTAATTTACGTGAAAACTCCTGTTTCACCCAACACAATAATGATTATAATCTACATTACATTTGGCTGTGCGCCAACACGACCACGACGAATTAATCCGACATAAGCGATATTCTTTCTGAAACCATATGGACTTCGCGGATAACATAGTCGCGTAGAAATCTGCATTTCGCATTTATGGTACGGTTAGTTGTATAAATGAAGCGAGCCTGAAGCTATTGAAGTTATTTTGGAACGCAAACCGCCAGCGAAAAGCTCTCGAAAATATAAAATATTGTATGCTTCATATAGTCCAGTTCAATCAACAGGCACAATAAACAAGCGCTTAAAATTTTACGAGTTTATTTGGAAAACTTTTCGAGAAATGCGCGGCGCTAATGATTTTAAACTAAAAACCCACTAAACACTCGATGGCCGTCCATTTGCTTTAAACAATTAGCGCCTACTGATTTGTGGCGATTTTTACGAAACGAAAGTTTAGCACTTCCACTGGAAAAATGCAACTAGGAGCACGCCCGTGATGATGCAATTCGATTAAACTAAATTTGGCCCAATGTTGAGTCAGGTGGGCCAAAATTCGGTTAGCATTGCCGAATATTAGGTTTGGCTAGAAATAACCGTTTCGGATTTATTTTGGACGCAAATGCGGTTTATTTTAGACGAAAAAAAACCTTGTTGGAGGTTAACAATTATGGGTGTTGATCGAGTGACACTGGAGCCGTGTCTGGTTAATGTAACAATTAGAAGAATTAATTTAGATTAGAGGACTAGTTACACTCATTAAAAAACAGACAATAGAGAACGTGGCGTTTCTGATGTCAGTAAACTGCCGATGGATAAAAAAAATATGTCGCGTTTTTGTTCATAGGCAACATGGATGGTATACTATCGCAATGTCAATGTCTGTAATGAATCCTGCGAGAGACGCAACCATCGAGAAGCCGGCGTTTTCAATTTTTGTAATCTCCGGAACTTTTTCTATAATGAAAGCACTGGTGGTTTCAAGTTCAATGTGGTGGTTGAATAATAAATAACACATATCAGCTGACTCATAGAAATTCTGAGAACGGAGCTGCGGAACTCTCATTGACTCCCAACACCTGACCCCCATAAATTTATTATCGTCTATAAACACTGACATTATCGAGTAATCGGGGCCTTCCCTAAAAGTTTTTACGGCTAAATTTACGCTCTCAAAGCTCTTCGCTTCGTTGTTTCAGTCTTGGCATATTTACCATATAATTAAAACGCAGCCACGAGAAAGATTGTAAAGATTGACGCAAAGCCTCTCTTAATTTGTCATCGTAAACATTATCGCGCAATACGTTATCAACCATTATGTCGTGATACATTACTCATCTTCAAAAGTCGGTACGATTCGAATAACAAATTCACATTTCATGGAAATATACACATGTTTAATCCAAAACGATGCAGCACACAAAAACAATTGACAAATCTATATATATAAAACGAAGTGTCCTCTTTTATAAAATTGAGTAACATGCAACATTCCATTTATGATTAATTTTGTGATAAAGGACGTGCGACGTGTTTGGAGAATTCTGACAGTGTGAAATTTCGGCTATGTGCTGATCAATTAACAAAAAACTAATAATTGCCTAATAAGTGTTTTCTACGAAACCAAACGCCTTGCAAACACTTCTGTAAAGAATGAGAATGTAATAACTGATAAAAGACGCAATCAAGATTTTAAATTGGATTCAGCAATTTGTCAAATTGGACCTGCATGCGTTTACAGATTCATCGATTATTTTATAACTGTTGCGCATTTATAATCGGGTGTTCGAAAATTATTGTCCCAGACATAACCACAGTTTTTCGTGTTAGGAATTTTCTTAATTAACTATTGGTATCCCTCCATTCGTTACTAAATTAATTACATAATTACTAAAGTCACTAATTGCTGATGCCTAATTAGGTGACACAAATGTGACATTTGGTAAAAATGCCTTTCACAGAAGACCAAAACCAGAGGGGAATCACTTTCAAGATTGATAATATCAAATAAATATTTATTTCAGACTGGAATGATATCGCGTTCATTTTCTCGGTAATTTGCAGCGTTCACACAGCGATAAGAACGTCGGTGTGTAGTCAGATAAGTTTTCCCGTAGGAACGCTGCACAAAGTGCAAGTTTGCAAGAAATTAATAGTAAAAGTCAACTGTGTCCATATTTAATTAAAAAATTATCCCCCCTACTGGGACTTGAAATGGAACACAGTCTAAAAAGCCGAACAAGATCGTTATTATTAAAACAAAAAGTCAGAATATTTTAATAAAAATAAATCCGTTTCTAATGAAAAGAACGTCCGCGATCAGGCGATAAAATCGCTTTGGTACGTTTAGTTCTGATCGCGCTCTCGATCGCCACCACAAAATCAGGGCGATCTAATCCAAACCAAAATTAAACAAGTACAAATGAAACAGGAGAAATATTATGAGGATATGCCGAATATCGAAAATATTCTGCAAATTCCAATATGGAGGTTCATTGGGGTCACTCGTTGAATTAGCTCATCGGAGCGTTCACTACACCCCCTCACCCCATGAAACTACAATTGGAACACGGTCCAAAAACCCGAAAAAATCGTAAAAATTAAATTCCAATATGTTCAATACTGGCCGGCTTTTTCATTATTCCGGTATTCGCACCTCTTGTGTGATTACAGCGCATATAAAGTGGGTATAATGCATGTTGTAATAACAGTCCGTTTTTATGTAACTATAATGTGCTTCATAGAAAGCTTCCACAGACTTTAAACCTAGACTTTAATTTTCTTCTCTCTAAATATCATAAAGACAATTTATAGGGAACTCGACAATTAGTTTGCAAAATAAAAATGTGTCAAGGTACAAGGCAAAGTATACTCGTCCAATATTTAATGTATACGATTTAACATCACGATAAGGCCTCCAAACAAGAGAACCAATTCTCTGTATAAAACCTTGAAAACGTGCAAGTGAGCCTTACTATGTATACATCAAGGTATTGCTGCATTTATTACTTTGACGAATTTCTCACCTGCGTAACTACGAACGACCCTTTCCAGCTGAACAACGGCTTGTGGAACATGCGGAATTGTAGTTTGAGCTTCCCCATGTCGTCTGTTACCCTGAACGAATCCGCTAACGTGGTGATCCAGTTCACGACTTCCTCGTTTGCGTAGGTGATAAGTCCTTGTCCGAATTGGTGCTTGCCGTCGCCCACGAAATTGAGAATTCCTCGCACCGCATTCTCGGTGAGGAGCGTCTCCTCGTCTAAGTGGACAATCCAGTCGTTGGGCGACAACAGATTCACCTTGTCCTCGAGACAATACTGGAGCGCCCTGGCCTTGAACAGTGCACCGGATTTGGTGCGGTAGTCCTGCGGCACCACGATCTCTCTCACGCGACGGTGCTTCTCCAAGCCAATGTTCTTGTCGCTTACTACCTCGATGAGGAAGTTCTCCAGACCGGCGTCCAGACACTTGTTCATGTTCCGGTTGACGTTGTTCTTGACCAGTTGCGGGAAATCGCCTCTGGTCACCACCCTAATGCAGATGAACGGCGATAGTATCGGTGACGCTTTCAGCACGACTTTGTCCGGAAACGCGTTGTAATACGTCAACCCAACGAAATTAAACAGCACTTGGGGCAAGGGGAGGAACGTCACTAATCGCAGTAGGTAGAGAACCAACGCTCCCAAGTAGCCGTACTGCACCCACGGGTTGATATCTTCGGGCGGGACGAAGAAGGCGCCGTCGAGGAGTTTAATCCCGCCGGTGAAGATCTCGAACATGAATATTACGTAAACGAAGAGGCAGCAGTGCAGGTAGTGCTTCGTTTTGCTCGTAAGCATTGTCATTTTGAGAGTCACCCTCGCCGCACTCCTCGTCTATTATTAAAGGATTTTCCGAACTTCGCGCACCGGTTTCGTTCTAATTACTGCGATGGATGAACGTCACTTTACATATCACAGACAGGTGGGTAGAGTTTGGGGTTGCAGAAGCCGGTTCTTTTAGATCTACAGAGACGGCATTATTACCGACGCAACATCTGCACAGAGAATGCTTGCTATTGCTATTTTGCCACCGTGAGTCGCAGTCGCAGTCTTGGTGGAGGGTTCGTTCGTTCGGCTACGACGCGCAAGCGTTCTATGACGCCGATACTTCGCGTTTCTAGAGTTCGTATCCCACAATTCTCTGTATTGTATGTTGCCGGTCTCTTTGACTCCAACCTGGAATTTGCATTCGTCAACCGAAATTATAAACACACTAAAGCACAATAAACGATTCCATTTTCGTTTAAACAATTATCTAAGACACTTAACTGTGAAATAATAACTTTCATGTTCGTTCTTGTAGTAAAAGTGTATAGAAAATAATACCCAATTATATGTTACCTATAAGTAGACAGACGCCCAGTTGTGGTTTAATTCGTAGTTAAAAGTGTATAAATAAAAAAGTAAATAACTGTAAAACAATGTGACATAAAGTAGCATATGACACTACTTTTAGACCTGACAGTAAATACCAAATTGATGTCAAATTTTTTATTCTTACATAATTTGTCTAAATTGTTTTTTACGTTGTTTTCTTCATATGGAGGATGAGTGCGCGGCTAAAGTTGCAGCTGCAACTGGCAAGCAAGGGTAAGCTTTTTTAATATGTATATTCTTATTATTATACTATATTAATTTAGTATTGTCTCGCTCTCTTTTTTTTCTTTTATATTTTACAAAATTCCAAAAATTATATATATTCTCTTGTTTTTGTTACTTTTCCACATTTCCTTTCGTTCGTGAGTCATCGATACTAGTTATAGATGTCCTTTGCGAGTTTTCACCCTTAGATCATCTTGTGAATGTTTTGCTAGATTTTTAGAAATGTTGTAGCAGTAGACTTTTTCTTTTACAATAGATCAGTGACCATGATCTATTGAAAGTATTTATAAATAGGTACTTGGCGGCGTTCAAAATAAGATTATTGTTTGTGTCATTTTTAATAAAACGTCATTATTATTCGAACATATCATTAAAAGTGCCCGATGCTTATATTTAAGCGATAAATATGCTGCGTTTCACAATAAACAAGTTCATTTATCAATTAATAAACAGGTATGTTGTTATTATTATTTCTTGTTTTTTTGATTAAATCACCAGTGCAAAAATCGAAAGGAAACCATAGCATAGAACAGAACCATAGCTAGTTCATTAAAAAATGTAACAGAAAGCAGATTGGTTTTTTCGGTTCGTGATTGCTTATCGCTCGCTTCAAATAAACATAATTAATTAGCCAGAAGGAGGTAGCTAGTTAGTTAGAAATGTGACTAAAGAGTAGCGGTTTATTCAAATTAACAATTGCAATGTCAAATGTCATTTTTGATATTTTACAACTGGAAGAAAATGTATATGCATTTAAGGCACAATAGAAACACATAAATATCAGTAACAGGAAATTTATTTGAGCATATGAGTATATGAGATATATAAAATTATTAGAGCGAATGCGCGACCACAACACACGCAAGGTGGAGTCAGACGTCCTTTAGTCGTTTAGAGGTCATTCAGTGATCAATTTTCATTTTCAAGCAAACTTCATCCTAGGTAATCCCCAAAAAACTCTAAAATTTTACATTTTCTACTCCTTATATTATTTTAGAAAGTGCAGCTGTGCCATGGCCCGTAAATTCGTCGTCGGTGGCAACTGGAAAATGAACGGAGACAAGAAACAAATCTCTGAAATCGTTGGATTCCTCAAAGCCGGTCCCTTGAATAATGAAACCGAAGTCATAGTCGGCGTCCCATCCGTTTACTTAGAATTCGCACGCACAAATCTTCCCCTGAATGTAGAAGTCGCCGCTCAGAACTGCTATAGAGTCCCCAAAGGTGCTTTCACTGGTGAGATTTCGCCAGCCATGATTAAAGACGTGGGTGTGAACTGGGTGATTTTGGGGCACTCGGAACGTCGCCAAATATTTGGCGAATCGGACGAGCTGATTGCAGAAAAAGTGGCGCATGCTTTGGAGTCCGGCTTGAAAGTAATCGCTTGTATTGGGGAAACACTGGAAGAGCGTGAAGCTGGTAAAACCGAAGAAGTTGTGTTCAGACAAACCAAAGCAATCGCCGCCAAAATAAAAGACTGGTAATTAGAGGCGGTAACACCTTATTTTGACGTTATAAATCTGTGTCTCTTAGGTCAAACGTTGTGATAGCTTACGAGCCTGTTTGGGCAATAGGCACGGGCAAAACTGCCACCCCCCAACAAGCACAAGATGTCCACAAAGCTCTGCGACAGTGGTTCTGCGAGAACATTGATCCATCAGTTGGAAATGGCATTCAAATTCAATATGGAGGTTCCGTCACTGCTGCCAACTGCAAGGAGTTGGGTGCGCAGCCTGATATTGATGGATTTTTAGTCGGGGGGGCCTCACTTAAACCTGAATTTGTTAACATCGTCAATGCAAGGCAGTAGAAAGCACTGCTCATTATAATTCAACAAATTGGAATCTTCTTATTTAATTAATAAAAACTACTCGTGGATACAGTTCGGAAGGTGTAACAATTAGATCAAGTGATGTTAAAATATGTTTCTTCAACTTTAGTGGCTACATGCTAATTACACTTGCCTATTTTAAGTTATAAAAATATTTACAAAAAATTAAAATTTTGTTGTTAGGCTGTGACTTGTGAAAGTGGAATACTTAATTAGTTTTACATTGCACATGACACCAGTGTTTACAAAAACTCCTCGCACCAGTCTTTCAAACACTGCCAGCAGTCGGCGGACTGTTTGGAGTTGGCTTGACACGTGTCTTTCATCCACTCCTGGAATAACTCTTGATTCTTTTTCAAGACGAGGAACTGGCCCAAAACTACGTACGCCTAAAGTGAAATGTTTTACGATGATGAAATGTCAAAAACGAGAAACCTAACCTTATCAAATCCGGCGGCCGACAGACGCTTGCCTAAAACTTCACCAATTCCGGCTAATTCCGTAACGGACTTGTCTCCCATGGGCTCAGCAATAAAATTGCGGTGTTTTTGGGATGTACTCGACATTTTTAAGGGATAATTTAATTTTGTACCGGTTATAAATCAAGGAGCGTCGCTCTTTAAAACTTGCTTAAGATTTTAAAACACAAAGTCACTAGTCACTAAGTCACTAGTCTAGGGAATATAAAATCTAGGGATTGGAAATGAAACTTAAAGTGTCACCAACCAAGCCATATTAAATTACCTACACCACCAAATTAAATTAGTGAGATATCGCACACTCACATAACGGTATTATCACAGTAGAGTAGTCTACTGTGGTATTATTAACTTTTTATTATATTATTATATATTTTTTATTTTTGCGTATGCGCATTAGGGTTCGGTTTTACTTTGGGATTCAGCCATATATCTCTATAAACGTTTAATTATTTATTTATAGATAGTATATGGATTTAGCGCGGCGATAATTTCGTACGAACAATTTTCGGATAGGGTAGTCAGGAATAGTTCCTGCGTTTGAGATTTTGAGAATTTGCACCGCATGGTTCAAAACTCTTGTATGAAAATGCAGTGGGAAAACACGGAATAATCGCCCACAATAATGTGTAATTGTGGTTGCAGCAATTTTGGCAATATTTAAAAATGTTGCCTTTTTTAAATGGGATTTTGGAAAAATCTTTTGTCCCAGAATTTAAATATTAACATTACTGGAAAGAATAAATATTAAACTGTTTTACCAGATAAAACCACAACAAGGCGGTGTCTAACTAATTACTTAGTTTCTTTTTGTTCACTTTTGGTGGATGCGCCGGACGTTGATTAAGTGAGATTATGAGTACCGTCATCAAGTGAATTGATAGTTACTTTACAAAAACTTGTCATTTAATCAAATCACATGTTTTCTGATCGCTGATAAGTGCACAATCACAGATCTTGAGAAAGTGTATTATTGCTAAAGAAAATGTTCTAGGAATTCACTATCAGGTGATCAACAATCAACAAAAAAAAATAGAGAGCTTCAATTGGAACAAAAAATTATATTGGAATGTACAGAGTGTTATTAACTTTGCACTTGGTGCAACAATTGTAGCCAGACTAATTGCACCAAATCATTTACGAATCAATTTTGAAGTGGTTTAGGCACCAAGTGACGAATTTTTTTTTTTAATTGTCACGATTTGACATAAATTATTGTAGTTTGAAAGCAAAGCAGTTGATACGTTAATCATTAGACCTTGTGCTCAAATCCCAACTAGTTTTGTCGCAATCGCATTTTCCCTTTGCGATCATTGCGACATTGTTGACAAGGTTTGAGTGCAAATTTATTGTCGCAGAACCGGTTAGAAATTTTATTTAACATCTTCATTTGAATCAAATTGTTATTTCAAGAGCTAGTCATTTTTGTTGTCATTGTACTGATGCGAATTTCTCGTATACATTTTGCAATTCTTTGAAATAAATCACTGGATATTATTTCTAACTTTATATTGACTCCTTAAAATTTGTTTCTTAATAATTATTTTTTTGTAAATCTATCACATTTGCAGAATGCATAACAAAAACGCTGAAAACAAACTTCCGTTGAACCGCCTTCGCGAAGGGTTGTTTATAAATGTGTAATTTTTTAAAGAAAATAAATAACTCGTCCCTCGGAACTAAAACGTTACGTCGTGGCAGAGTTTAAAGCTGCAAATACAACATCACCATCTCAATTATTATTCAACCGTCAACCAATCCTTTGATGGCGTAATAGCTTCCCGAAACGAGCGCGAACCATGATAAAAGAATAACGAACATGTTTTTCCACAGCCTCCATTTCAAAAACCCGAAATCACCGTTCTCCCCCATGTTAAGGATAATGTCAATGACCACAGGAACGAAGAGTCCCAAGGTGGAGAAACACACCGACCCCACTAACGCTATAATGGCGTCCAATTTGGGAACAGCTGCGGCAATCGCTGTCACGAAGCACACTAACACCGTCCTCATAATCACTTGCGCTACATTGTGATGCTTTTCCGGAATCCTCCCGGCGAGCTTCCTCCAAGTGATGTCGCAGGGCACGTAGAATTGCAGCATGAATGTGAAGAATACCGCCACTGTTATGCACAGTTTGGCAATTTGTGCCGCTCTACAACACCGAATTAACACCGCAAGCATCGCCTAGAATCAGCACTTACATCTCGCTGTCCGGAAGTTCCGCTATGACGTTCGCGTTCACGTTGTCACCAAACCTTAGATATCCAAACAAGCCTATGACAGTGTAAAGCGTGACCACGAAGCTCATGGCCACGTTAAGGACACCGGGACATCCAATAAATTGGGGCTTTATCATTGAATTTTCGATCGGCAACATGGTGCCGATACCTTCCATTGCGAAAAGCACCGTGCTGAAGAACAAAGGGATTAAGGCAACGTCATTGAAAAGTTTGCGTTCGTCCATTTTAACGTCGCCGATTCCAGAAAACATATAATAGAGAGTGATGATGAATGCGATCACCATGGTGGTGTTGGCGATTATAGAAAACGGCACCAAGTGCTTGAGTTGACGTACTTGGCAGCAGATAATTAATGGGACCATTATCATCAGCATGTAGTACTGTGGAGCCCAGTTTTTAACCGAAGGATGGTAATAGTTGACCAGCTAGAACGAAAAATTCAAGAGCTAGTAGTAACAATTTTACAGATTTACTTCGTGCAGTTAAATACTAAATGTATAGTTTGAACACTTATAAACTCTTTAAAACTTCAATCAAGATCCACTGAGGATATCTGCTGTTTGCAAATAAATCTTTAGTATATGGCGTAAATGTGAATTTGTTTAAATTGCTTAAATAATGGTCGTGACAATTTACACATTTCAGTAAGAGACTAAGACTCACCTCTTGGATGTTGCTGCAGATGAAGACAACGTAAACAGCATTCCCGGCGTAGTAAGTTAGCAGCAACGACACCTCCACGAAGATCCTGCAAGAGATCTGACACTGTTAGAAATTGATTAAGATCGAAATGACATGAAGTAGATGAATTCTAAGATGACACGACAGAAGAGTGATCTTTTATGAACTATTAGCGGAATGTACAAAATTTTAATCTACATAAAATGTACTTTTCATTATAGTTAATTATTTTTCGATCGGATTATCTGACTATTAATATCTTATTGTGCAGTTTTGCTCTTTGTTGTATTGTAGATTTACCAACATAAAACATTCCTGCATCAATAAAACATATATATAATTAAGAGTTATGTAAATTATTTTTATGTTCGTTAGAAGAGCGTAAGAGGAGAAACCCAAAGGGAAAAAACATAAACAGATATTTGTGCAAAAAACGGATGACGTTCGAATCAGCTTTGACAATCTAAATCACCAACCGCTCAGCGCTTATTAAAATTCCATCGTTGTGAACTCATTTATACCGCACCTTCGCAAACGATGCCAATACGTAAAAACCATTGTGGGTAGTGCATGTAAGGTCACCTCAAACAGACCCAAGTGAAGGATGGGAGCCTTCAAAGGAAGCGCTCACGTTTGAATATTAAACACATAAACTCGACCATTACAAGGTGATTCAGTGGAAAAAACATAAAAACGGAAGAGGTGTAATTTAAACTTGTAATACGGAAGCAATCGCGAGACCTTTCACTTTACATCGAGATTAATCAGACAGCTATTCCACATTATTAGCGACCGTACGTTAATACGTGAGAAATATTTGTTAATGATGAAAAAAAAGCAAAACTTAGGAAAATTCGGGGGCCGTTGTAAACTGCTGAGGGCCTTGGAAGCGTTCAATAGAAAATCGAGGGCAGCGAAGAAGAAAGTCAGAAAAAACCGACGACAAGCGGTCTGCTGCGTAGTATCGCGACTTTTTCCTTTTAGAACTCCTCGAGCGTTCTGTAACAAGCGGAAAATTTTCGGCAGCCGATCGCCTGATTTTTAATAGCCCAGGTGCCAAATTGTCGAGCCTCAAACATGCGCACTTACTTGGAGAAGTTCGCCCACGACTGGATTCTCTTCGGGCCGTATTTGCAGACAGCGTGAGCGGTCTCCGAAAATCCTAACATCGGTATTTTCGCTTTCTTGCATATCTCTTGCGATGCGAATACCTAAAACAAACGCTTCTTGTAACCTGTTTCGACAACAGCTTTAAAACGGGTTTTGGCAATTATTGTCCACCCTGTGATTCTTCGAATTATTATTTATTATGCCAAACGGCGATCGACTGATTTGCCATTGTCTTGTGGCTTCAAAGAAACTCGGTTAATATAACCGTCATATTTGCAACGCTAATGATTCGCAAAATTCGCAACCCACAAAAACTAACAAAACCCAGCAAACACTTAAAACATTGCCTTTGTTGTAAGAGAAACCACGAAAAGTATATTGGTTTATTACATATATCAAATTTTCCAAGCGATTGCTTTCAAGGCGGTCCTCGCGTCTCATGAACCAAACCTTATATACGTATATTATTTAATTATTATTATATTTCATATTCCATTGAGTAATTGCGCTAATTATCAGCGAAATTCCGACACAACCTGCTGACGTCTCTGTTATCACACCGCCAGCTACATATCAGTATTGTCCACTTACATACTTAATTTACCTATCGATACTTCCAACTTGCAATACACTGAACCGTAAAAATACCAACATAAAAACATATTATAGTTTAAATTTCCATTGTGTGATACTTTAGTGTTTTCTTCTCATAACTGCGTCGCAATAACTTCGGTGAAAGTTATAAACCAGTGGAACCAATAGTCCGCGTTATGTAAACGACAATGCCGACAAACAACCGCGAAAATTATAATAAAAATAATCCAATCGTGCACGGACGCTTAGCATAGAATTGAAATGCGTAAATCAAATGTCAATGTTGTATGAATTAACCACAATTTGAATGGTCCAACTTGGTTCCAAACGTATTTGTTGCTGGAACCAAGATGGCTATCAGACTCAGTTCATGTCAGATCGGCACACGTTCATCCCTTCAACGCATTTCGCAACGAGTTTCTCACAATTGCCTCAGCGGGCAAAAATGCGATTTAGCTCAACGCCCTTCAACCATTAAAATTTTGACCTAATGCGGTAATTTGGTGATTTGGTGGATTTTAATGATATATTGTTTCGTAAGCATCTAATAGAAGCGGATATTTCACAATGATAATATACCTACAAATTTTCGCGTGTGTCAGTGACATAAGTTTCGGCTGAACGTACTTACGTCCGGTAATTAGCCGTTTATGGATCCACGTCTTTGCAATAAATCTTAGCTTTGTGAAAATAATATTCTTCAAGGGAATCGACTGTAGGTATTATTCGCAAATTAACGCGTCTGACGTCAGTGTGAGGAAACACGCAGGTTAAGCACTGAAATTGCTGGTGATTTGCATTCTCTGGCCGAAAATGTGCGTCATGAAATTACATATAACACACTTAAAAACGGCGTTAATTATTTACACTTGTATGTAGTTAATAAAAAAAAGAGTGTACGTACACACACCGTTATTAAAATTTCGATACTATATTATCAGATTGATTGGAAAAAAATACCAGCAGGTGGATGGTGTGAGTACACAAAATTCCCGTGAGGATCGTGCCGATGAGTCCGAAGACGATTCCGGCAGCTGCCACTGCGCTGGGGATTGCTAAAATTCCGGTACCTAGAGAACTCTTCAGCAGATGCATCAGCGCTCCGGAAAACCTGCAAATCGTGTGAGATTCACGAACCACCGGCTTCTAAAGTCATTACGTATTGGGATGCTCCACAATTCTGTGTTCGTAAGGACTGTACGCCTTCTCGGTGATGGTCTCCACACTACCCACAGGTATTTTGTACTCGTTTTTAGCCAACTCGGCCCTGTAAACACGATCACCATTGGAACCATTCAAATCACCGAAAAACACTCACGTTGAACTGAAATTGTCGACGGTGAACGTCGACGGATACTTTTCCTTCTTGCCGTCCGTCATGATTGCAACAATTCAGCGATCGCCAAGTGAAAGCGGTGAAAAATCGCCCTTTGTTACGGTTTTTCTGCTCGCTAACCCGGATAGATGGATATGAACTCGCGTGAAACTCACCGGAGTCGATTAATAATTTACCCCACTAACACGCTTTTACGTAATTCACATAACGCGCCTTTAGCCGACAAGGAGTGCGCGACCACACTAAGCAAATTATTTCACCTCTGATGGTTTATATATTAGGAGAGTCTACGCTCTGTCTATGGCATTCGAACGTCCTTGCCGGGAAGTGGAGAGATTATATATGCTCCGGAGGAAATATGCACTGGTGATAACGACGATGTGTCTTCGGTGGGACCGAAGCATGAATGACGCCGCTCACACTTACGATATAGGTTGATGTCACTCGTTTACGTTTTCGGAACTTTTTTTTTTGTAAATGAGTGCATTCGAAATTCGCAGGAGGTCGAATGGAGAAACGCGAAGGTTAACCACCTGTACCTACTGAATACAAATTTATTTATTTACTAAAATAGTTATTTTTATATAATCCGCTTAATGAAATCATACTTCTTTGTGCGGTTTGACTATCAGGAAAATCCTCATTATGTAAGATTCTTCATAAATATCTTCTCCGACAGATGCGTTACTGCGTATATTTTCTTATTAATTGATTGCTATAAAGCATTTAATAAATATTTTCTCTTCGTGAATTTTAATGGGTTTATAATATGATACGAATAGTAGTTTTCCCACAAAATATTTCATAATGGCCTCAGTAAGCGATTGAAATGAAAAATTTAAGTCACAACTACTTCCTTAGACAGCGAAAAATCGCCTCGACATTCATTAATATCGAGCAAAGCGATAACGATAACATGAATGTGTAATTAGAAATTCAATGTCAATACAAAGAAATCCCCGGACCCCAAGCTGTTTATAATTTATAATGAAATTCTGGGAATTCTAATAAGAGCATTGTTCTTTTGGCATTAACATAATAATAATTAAAAAGTTGCAGTTCATCTCTTAAATATTTACAAAACGGCAGCGGTCGCGCTTAATTATATTTTTTCACTAGTTTTATTAGAAAAATATTTATTAACTCGTTGTGTGATAAAATTGGGCTGAGATTCTGAGATATTGTACTTGAAGACGATTTCATGATACGCATTTTCACACGATTTAGTTTTAACGTGTTCGTCTATTCGCAAGACGAAACACGTTTTTTACAAAAGTTACATGCAGTGACTTAAAAAAAATTTTTTTTGAGATCACCGAATCAAATGTTTACATATGACAGAAACTGAATGCAAAATTTGGAAAAACGACATTGAAACCGACGTCCCGAATTGAAATTTGGGACACTCGACGAAGTTCAAAGTGGTAATCAATTAATATCACTTTGTTGAAACTGAAAACTAAACTTTCAAACGTCAGGTTGCTGGAATATCGGACTTTATTCGCTATAGCATTCATTGACGAAATCGTAATTTCCAATGTTGTCCTCCTCAACGAAAATATTTCTTTACTCGCCACTGGGCACTTGACTCCTTCCTCTGAACTATCTTTAACATTTTCATTTGATTATCTTAATTTATCCGGTTAGCGATTGCTATTAACATCTTTTGCTGTCGCAAAATCAATAAACATGTTAATATTTAAACTAAATATGTTTTTATATACATTTTGTACGATTCGAGGATGTACATATCAGTATTCTTGTTAAAATTGTATTAAAAGATAAATAAGTGACTGAGACAATAACTATGGACACATAAATATTTTATTGCATCAGCCAGTTCAATCATTTCTGTCATTGTTGTTTGAGTGGCATTTTTTTATCTCTAGTGATCTGCAACAATGCATATAATATTTGACTTTTCCGTTTGTAATATTGTCTTTATGTCTAGTGCTATGAGATTGATGCAATGAAAAGTAAATTTTATGATCTATTTGCATCTGAGGCCTGTGCTGGTTAAAAAAATTATACATAGTTTCGGTCTCATGATGCAATCAATCGATTAGTTGCAGATGATTTCAGTCCACATTGTTTGCTAATATTATTCTAGTGTTACCACTTGTTCGTAAGATGTTGGCGATTTATTCCTACAAAGTAAATGCTTTTTTATGGTCTATAAACGTATAGCCGGCAATAGGACGGTAATAAATAAGATATTCTATTTTTGTTGTCATTTGCTTGTTACGTGCAATTTAAACACTATTGTTGCATTTGTTGCAATGCAAATTAGTTTACCTTCCTATGGAAGAAATAAATATAAAGTAAGTAACTACAAGTTCCTGAATATTGATGTACTGCATTCATCCTTCAACTGTCTTATACACCTTCATTAGTGAAAGAAGATTCGTAGCCTCGATCTATGCTTAAATAAGGATTTTTTCTCCATAATTTATAAAGTTGATTATTGCCTGATAAAAATGCCCCCTGATAAAATTTTTTTAAATAATACCAGTTTATCGTATTTATGGATCGATCTTAAATTGTTTTTGAAGTACTAAAATCGGACTATACTCTATATGTCAAACTAGTCGTTTTCAGTCGTAATATATCGAAAACAATAAAAAAAAAATGGTAACGAAAGCGACACTAAAATTTAAATTTGTACTTTTTTTACACACAATAAAGTGATTTTATTATATTTGATTATATTATTTTGGTATGGCACATACATACCAGCATCCTGAGAATGCTCAGAACTCAAGTTGCTCAGGAAGCTTTTGCTCGGGATTCTCGGGTTGCTCAGGAAGCTATTGCTTAGGATATTCAAGTTGCTCAGGAAGCTTTTGCTCGATATTCTCGGCTTGCTCAGGAAGCTTTTGCTCGAGATTCTCGGGATGCTCAGGAAGCTTTTGCTTGGGATATTCAAGTTGCTCAGGAAGCTTTTGCTCGATATTCTCGGGTTGCTCAGGAAGCTTTTGCTCGGGATTCTCGGGGTTGCTCAGGAAGCTATTGCTTAGGATATTCAAGTTGCTCAGGAAGCTTTTGCTCGATATTCTCGGCTTGCTCAGGAAGCTTTTGCTCGAGATTCTCGGGATGCTCAGGAAGCTATTGCTTAGGATATTCAAGTTGCTCAGGAAGCTTTTGCTCGATATTCTCGGGTTGCTCAGGAAGCTTTTGCTCGAGATTCTCGGGATGCTCAGGAAGCTTTTGCTTGGGATATTCAAGTTGCTCAGGAAGCTTGTGCTCGGGATTCTCGGGTTGCTCAGGAAGCTTTTGCTCAATTCAAGTTGCTCAGGAAGCTCTTGCTCGGGATTCTCGGGTTGCTCAGGAAGGATTTGCTTAGGATTTTTGGGTTGCTCAGGAAGCTTTTGCTCAAAATTCTCGAGTTGCTCAGAAAGCTTTTGCTTAGGATATTCAAGTGGCTCAGGAAGCTTTTGCTCTGGATTCTCGGGTTGCTCAGGAAGCTTTTGCTCGGGTTTCTCGGGTTGCTCAGGAAGCTTTTGCTCGGTATTCTCGGGTTGTTTAGGAAGATTTTGCTCAATTCAAGTTGCTCAGGAAGCTTTTGCTTAGGATATTCAAGTTGCTCAGGAAGCTTTTGCTCGGGATTCTCGGGTTGCTAAGGAAGCTTTTGCTCGGGATTCTTGGGTTGCTCAGGAAGCTTTTGCTCAATTCAAGTTGCTCAGGAAGCTTTTGCTCAGGATTCTCGGGTTGCTCAGCAAGCTTTTGCTTAGGATATTCAGGTTGCTCAGGAAGCTTTTGCTCGATATTCTCGGGTTGCTCAGGAAGCTTTTGCTCGAGATTCTCCGGATGCTCAGGAAGCTTTTGCTTAGGATATTCAAGTTGCTCAGGAAGCTTTTGTTCGGGATTCTCGGATTGATCAGGAAGCTTTTGCTCGGGATTCTTAGGTTGCTCAGGAAACTTTTGCTTAGGATATTCAAGTTGCTCAGGAAGCTTTTGCTCGGGATTCTCGGGTTGCTCAGGAAGCTTTTGCTCAATTCAAGGTGCTCAGGAAGCATTTGCTCGGGATTCTCGGGTTGCTCAGGAAGCTTTTGCTTAGGATTTTTGGGTTGCTCAGGAAGCTTTAGCTCGGAATTCTTGAGTTGCTCAGGAAGCTTTTGCTTAGGATATTCAAGTGGCTCAAGAAGCTTTTGCTTAGGATTTTCGGGTTGCTCAGGAAGATTTTGCTCAGGATTTTCGGGTTGCTCAGGAAGTTTTTGCTCGGGATTTTCGGGTTGCTCAGGAAGCTTTTACTCAGAATTTTTGGTAGCTCAGGAAGCTTTTGCTTGGAATATTTAAGTTGCTCAGGAAGCTTTTGTTTAGGATATTCAAGTTGCTTTGGAAGCTTTTGCTCGGGATTCTCGGGTTGCTCAGGAAGCTTTTGCTCGGCATTCTCGCGTTGCTCAGGAAGCTTTTGCTCGGCATTCTCGCGTTGCTCAGGAAGCTTTTGTTCGGGATTCTCGGGTTGCTCAGGAAGCTTTTGCTTAGGAAATTCAAGTTGCTCAGGAAGCTTTTGCTCGATATTCTTGGGTTGCTCAGGAAACTTTTGCTCGGGATTCTCGGGTTGTTCAGGAAGCTTTTGCTTAGGATATTCAAGTTGCTCAGGAAGCTTTTGCTAGATATTCTCGGGTTGCTCAGGAAGCTTTTGCTCGGGATTCTCGGGTTGCTCAGGAAGCTTTTGCTTAGGATATTCAAGTTGCTCAGGAAGCTTTTGCTCGATCTTCTCGGATTGCTCAGGAAGCTTTTGCTCGGGATTCTCGGGTTGCTCAGGAAGCTTTTGCTTAGGATATTCAAGTTGCTCAGGAAGCTTTTGTCGAGATTCTCAGGTTGCTCAGGAAGCTTTTGCACGGGATTCTCGGGTTGCTCAGGAAGCTTTTGCTCAATTTAAGTTGCTCGGAAGCTTTTGCTCGATATTCTCAAGTTGCTCAGGAACCTTTTGCTCGGGATTCTCGAGTTGCTCAGGAAGCTTTTGCTTAGGATTTTCGGGTTGCTCAGGAAGCTTTTGCTCGGGATTCTCGAGTTGCTCAGGAAGCTTTTGCTTAGGATATTCAAGTTGCTCAGGAAGCTTTTGCTCGAGATTGTCGGGTTGCTGAGAAAGCTTTTGCTTAGGATTTTAGGGTTGCTCAGGAAGGTTTTGCTTAGGATATTCAAGCTGCTCAGAAAGCTTTTGCTCGATATTTTCGGGTTGCTCAGGAAGCTTTTGCTCGGGATTCTTGGGTTGCTCAGGAAGCTTTTGCTTAAGATATTCATGTTGCTCAGAAAGCTTTTGCTCGATATTCTCGGGTTGCTCAGGAAGCTTTTGCTTAGGATATTCAAGTTGCTTAGGAAGCTTTTGCTCGATATTCTCGGGTTGCTCAGGAAGCTTTTGCTCGGGATTCTCGGGTTGCTCAGGAAGCTTTTGCTTGGGATTCTCGGGTTACTCAGGAAGCTTTTGCTCAATTCAAGTTGCTCAGGAAGCTTTTGCTCGGGATTCTCGGGTTGCTCAGAAAGCTTTTGCTCAATTCAAGTTGCTCAGGAAGCTTTTGCTTGGGATTCTCGGGTTGCTCAGGAAGCTTTTGCTCAATTCAAGTTGCTCAGGAAGCTTTTGCTCGGGATTTTCGGGTTGCTCAGGAAGCTTTTGCTTAGGATTTTCGGGTTGCTCAGGAAGCTTTTGCTTAGGATATTCAAGTTGCTAAAGAAGCTTTTGCTTTGGATATTCAAGTTGCTCAGGAAGCTTTTGCTCGGGATTCTCGGGTTGCTCAGGAAGCTTTTGCTCAATTCAAGTTGCTTAGGAAGCTTTTGCTTAGGATATTCAAGTTGCTCAGGAAGCTTTTGCTCGATGATCTCGGGTTGCTCAGGAAGCTTTTTCTCGTAATTCTCGGGTTGCTCAGGAAGCTTTTGCTTAGGATATTCAAGTTGCTCAGGAAGCTTTTGCTCGATATTCTCGGGTTGCTCAGGAAGCTTTTGCTCGAGATTTTCGGGATGCTCAGGAAGCTTTTGCTTAGGATATTCAAGTGGCTCAGGAAGCTTTTGCTCGGGATTCTCGGGTTGCTCAGGAAGCTTTTGCTCGGGATTCTCGAGTTGCTCAGGAAGCTTTTGCTTAGGATATTCAAGTGGCTCAGGAAGATTTTGCTCTGGATTCTCGGGTTGCTCAGGAAGCTTTTGCTCGGGCTTCTCGGGTTGCTCAGGAAGCTTTTGCTCGGTATTCTCGGGTTGCTTAGGAAGATTTTGCTCAATTCAAGTTGCTCGGAAGCTTTTGCTCGATATTCTCAAGTTGCTCAGGAAGCTTTTGCTCGGGATTCTCGAGTTGCTCAGGAAGCTTTTGCTTAGGATTTTCGGGTTGCTCAGGAACCTTTTGCTCGGGATTCTCGAGTTGCTCAGGAAGCTTTTGCTTAGGATATTCAAGTTGCTCAGGAAGCTTTTGCTCGAGATTGTCGGATTGCTCAGAAAGCTTTTGCTTAGGATTTTAGGGTTGCTCAGGAAGGTTTTGCTTAGGATATTCAAGTTGCTCAGAAAGCTTTTGCTCGATATTCTCGGGTTGCTCAGGAAGCTTTTGCTCGGGATTCTTGGGTTGCTCAGGAAGCTTTTGCTTAGGATATTCATGTTGCTCAGAAAGCTTTTGCTCGATATTCTCGGGTTGCTCAGGAAGCTTTTGCTTAGGATATTCAAGTTGCTTAGGAAGCTTTTGCTCGATATTCTCGGGTTGCTCAGGAAGCTTTTGCTCGGGATTCTCGGGTTGTTCAGGAAGCTTTGGCTTGGGATTCTCGGGTTACTCAGGAAGCTTTTGCTCAATTCAAGTTGCTCAGGAAGCTTTTGCTCGGGATTCTCGGGTTGCTCAGAAAGCTTTTGCTCAATTCAAGTTGCTCAGGAAGCTTTTGCTTGGGATTCTCGGGTTGCTCAGGAAGCTTTTGCTCAATTCAAGTTGCTCAGGAAGCTTTTGCTCGGGATTCTCGGGTTGCTCAGGAAGCTTTTGCTTAGGATTTTCGGGTTGCTCAGGAAGCTTTTGCTTAGGATATTCAAGTTGCTAAAGAAGCTTTTGCTTCGGATATTCAAGTTGCTCAGGAAGCTTTTGCTCGGGATTCTCGGGTTGCTCAGGAAGCTTTTGCTTAGGATATTCAAGTTGCTCAGGAAGCTTTTGCTCGATGATCTCGGGTTGCTCAGGAAGCTTTTTCTCGTTATTCTCGGGTTGCTCAGGAAGCTCTTGCTCGGGATTCTCGAGTTGCTCAGGAAGCTTTTGCTTAGGATATTCAAGTTGCTCAGGAAGCTTTTGCTCGATATTCTCGGCTTGTTCAGGAAGCTTTTGCTCGAGATTCTCGGGATGCTCAGGAAGCTTTTGCTTAGGATATTCAAGTGGCTCAGGAAGCTTTTGCTCGGGATTCTCGGGTTGCTCAGGAAGCTTTTGCTCAATTCAAGTTGCTCAGGAAGCTCTTGCTCGGGATTCTCGGGTTGCTCAGGAAGCTTTTGCTCGGGATTCTCGAGTTGCTCAGGAAGCTTTTGCTTAGGATATTCAAGTGGCTCAGGAAGCTTTTGCTCTGGATTCTCGGGTTGCTCAGGAAGCTTTTGCTCGGGCTTCTCGGGTTGCTCAGAAAGCTTTTGCTCGGTATTCTCGGGTTGCTTAGGAAGATTTTGCTCAATTCAAGTTGCTCAGGAAGCTTTTGTTAGGATATTCAAGTTGCTCAGGAAGCTTTTGCTCGGGATTCTCGGGTTGCTAAGGAAGCTTTTGCTCGGGATTCTTGGGTTGCTCAGGAAGCTTTTGCTCAATTTATGTTGCTCAGGAAGCTTTTGCTCAGGATTCTCGGGTTGCTCAGCAAGCTTTTGCTTAGCATATTCAAGTTGCTCAGGAAGCTTTTGCTCGATGTTCTCGGGTTGCTCAGGAAGCTTTTTCTCGATATTCTCGGGTTGCTCAGGAAGCTCATGCTCGGGATTCTCGAGTTGCTCAGGAAGCTTTTGCTTAGGATATTCAAGTTGCTCAGGAAGCTTTTGCTCGGGATTCTCGGATTGCTCAGGAAGCTTTTGCTCGGGATTCTCGGGTTGCTCAGGAAGCTTTTGCTCGAGATTCTCCGGATGGTCAGGAAGCTTTTGCTTAGGATATTCAAGTTGCTCAGGAAGCTTTTGCTCGGGATTCTCGGATTGCTCAGGAAGCTTTTGCTCGGGATTCTTGGGTTGCTTAGGAAGCTTTTGCTTAGGATATTCAAGTTGCTCAGGAAGCTTTTGCTCGGGATTCTCGGGTTGCTCAGTAAGCTTTTGCTCAATTCAAGTTGCTCAGGAAGCATTTGCTCGGGATTCTCGGGTTGCTCAGGAAGCTTTTGCTTAGGATTTTTGGGTTGCTTAGGAAGCTTTTGCTTAGGATATTCAAGTTGCTCAGGAAGCTTTTGCTCGGGATTCTCGGATTGCTCAGGAAGCTTTTGCTCGGGATTCTCGGATTGCTCAGGAAGCTTTTGCTCGGGATTCTTGGGTTGCTTAGGAAGCTTTTGCTTAGGATATTCAAGTTGCTCAGGAAGCTTTTGCTCGGGATTCTCGGGTTGTTCAGTAAGCTTTTGCTCAATTCAAGTTGCTCAGGAAGCATTTGCTCGGGATTCTCGGGTTGCTCAGGAAGCTTTTGCTTAGGATTTTTGGGTTGCTTAGGAAGCTTTTGCTTAGGATATTCAAGTGGCTCAGGAAGCTTTTGCTCTGGATTCTCGGGTTGCTCAGGAAGCTTTTGCTCGGGCTTCTCGGGTTGCTCAGGAAGCTTTTGCTCGGTATTCTCGGGTTGCTTAGGAAGATTTTGCTCAATTCAAGTTGCTCGGAAGCTTTTGCTCGATATTCTCAAGTTGCTCAGGAAGCTTTTGCTCGGGATTCTCGAGTTGCTCAGGAAGCTTTTGCTTAGGATTTTCGGGTTGCTCAGGAACCTTTTGCTCGGGATTCTCGAGTTGCTCAGGAAGCTTTTGCTTAGGATATTCAAGTTGCTCAGGAAGCTTTTGCTCGAGATTGTCGGGTTGCTCAGAAAGCTTTTGCTTAGGATTTTAGGGTTGCTCAGGAAGGTTTTGCTTAGGATATTCAAGTTGCTCAGAAAGCTTTTGCTCGATATTCTCGGGTTGCTCAGGAAGCTTTTGCTCGGGATTCTTGGGTTGCTCAGGAAGCTTTTGCTTAGGATATTCATGTTGCTCAGAAAGCTTTTGCTCGATATTCTCGGGTTGCTCAGGAAGCTTTTGCTTAGGATATTCAAGTTGCTTAGGAAGCTTTTGCTCGATATTCTCGGGTTGCTCAGGAAGCTTTTGCTCGGGATTCTCGGGTTGCTCAGGAAGCTTTTGCTTGGGATTCTCGGGTTACTCAGGAAGCTTTTGCTCAATTCAAGTTGCTCAGGAAGCTTTTGCTCGGGATTCTCGGGTTGCTCAGAAAGCTTTTGCTCAATTCAAGTTGCTCAGGAAGCTTTTGCTTGGGATTCTCGGGTTGCTCAGGAAGCTTTTGCTTGGGATTCTCGGGTTGCTCAGGAAGCTTTTGCTCAATTCAAGTTGCTCAGGAAGCTTTTGCTCGGGATTCTCGGGTTGCTCAGGAAGCTTTTGCTTAGGATTTTCGGGTTGCTCAGGAAGCTTTTGCTTAGGATATTCAAGTTGCTAAAGAAGCTTTTGCTTCGGATATTCAAGTTGCTCAGGAAGCTTTTGCTCGGGATTCTCGGGTTGCTCAGGAAGCTTTTGCTTAGGATATTCAAGTTGCTCAGGAAGCTTTTGCTCGATGATCTCGGGTTGCTCAGGAAGCTTTTTCTCGTTATTCTCGGGTTGCTCAGGAAGCTCTTGCTCGGGATTCTCGAGTTGCTCAGGAAGCTTTTGCTTAGGATATTCAAGTTGCTCAGGAAGCTTTTGCTCGATATTCTCGGCTTGCTCAGGAAGCTTTTGCTCGAGATTCTCGGGATGCTCAGGAAGCTTTTGCTTAGGATATTCAAGTGGCTCAGGAAGCTTTTGCTCGGGATTCTCGGGTTGCTCAGGAAGCTTTTGCTCAATTCAAGTTGCTCAGGAAGCTCTTGCTCGGGATTCTCGGGTTGCTCAGGAAGCTTTTGCTCGGGATTCTCGAGTTGCTCAGGAAGCTTTTGCTTAGGATATTCAAGTGGCTCAGGAAGCTTTTGCTCTGGATTCTCGGGTTGCTCAGGAAGCTTTTGCTCGGGCTTCTCGGGTTGCTCAGAAAGCTTTTGCTCGGTATTCTCGGGTTGCTTAGGAAGATTTTGCTCAATTCAAGTTGCTCAGGAAGCTTTTGTTAGGATATTCAAGTTGCTCAGGAAGCTTTTGCTCGGGATTCTCGGGTTGCTAAGGAAGCTTTTGCTCGGGATTCTTGGGTTGCTCAGGAAGCTTTTGCTCAATTTATGTTGCTCAGGAAGCTTTTGCTCAGGATTCTCGGGTTGCTCAGCAAGCTTTTGCTTAGCATATTCAAGTTGCTCAGGAAGCTTTTGCTCGATGTTCTCGGGTTGCTCAGGAAGCTTTTTCTCGATATTCTCGGGTTGCTCAGGAAGCTCATGCTCGGGATTCTCGAGTTGCTCAGGAAGCTTTTGCTTAGGATATTCAAGTTGCTCAGGAAGCTTTTGCTCGGGATTCTCGGATTGCTCAGGAAGCTTTTGCTCGGGATTCTCGGGTTGCTCAGGAAGCTTTTGCTCGAGATTCTCCGGATGGTCAGGAAGCTTTTGCTTAGGATATTCAAGTTGCTCAGGAAACTTTTGCTCGGGATTCTCGGATTGCTCAGGAAGCTTTTGCTCGGGATTCTTGGGTTGCTTAGGAAGCTTTTGCTTAGGATATTCAAGTTGCTCAGGAAGCTTTTGCTCGGGATTCTCAGGTTGCTCAGTAAGCTTTTGCTCAATTCAAGTTGCTCAGGAAGCATTTGCTCGGGATTATCGGGTTGCTCAGGAAGCTTTTGCTTAGGATTTTTGGGTTGCTTAGGAAGCTTTTGCTTAGGATATTCAAGTTGCTCAGGAAGCTTTTGCTCGGGATTCTCGGGTTGCTCAGAAAGCTTTTGCTCAATTCAAGTTGCTCAGGAAGCATTTGCTCGGGATTCTCGGGTTGCTCAGGAAGCTTTTGCTTAGGATTTTTGGGTTGCTCAGGAAGCTTTTGCTCGGAATTCTCGAGTTGCTCAGGAAGCTTTTGCTCAGGATTTTCGGGTTGCTCAGGAAGCTTTTGCTCGGGATTTTCGGGTTGCTCAGGAAGCTTTTGCTCAGGATTTTTGGGTTGCTCAGGAAGCTTTTGCTTGGGATATTTAAGTTGCTCAGGAAGCTTTTGTTTAGGATATTCAAGTTGCTCAGGAAGCTTTTGCTCGGGATTCTCGGGTTTCTCAGGAAGCTTTTGCTCGGCATTCTCGCGTTGCTCAGGAAGCTTTTGCTCGGCATTCTCGCGTTGCTCAGGAAGCTTTTGCTCGGCATTCTCGCGTTGCTCAGAAAGCTTTTGCTCGGGATTCTCAAGTTGCTCAGGAAGCTTTTGCTTAGGATATTCAAGTTGTTCAGAAAGCTTTTGCTCGGGATTCTCGGGTTGCTCAGGAAGCTTTTGCTCGGGATTCTTGGGTTGCTCAGGAAGCTTTTGCTCAATTCAAGCTGCTCAGGAAGCTTTTGCTCGGGATTCTCGGGTTGCTCAGAAAGCTTTTGCTTAGGATATTCAAGTTGCTCAGGAAGCTTTTGCTCGATATTCTCGGGTTGCTCAGGAAGCTTTTGCTCGAGATTCTCGGGATGCTCAGGAAGCTTTTGCTTAGGATATACAAGTGGCTCAGGAAGCTTTTGCTCTGGATTCTCGGGTTGCTCAGGGAGCTTTTGCTCGGGCTTTTCGGGTTGCTCAGGAAGCTTTTGCTTTGGATTCTCAGGTTTCTCAGGAAGCTTTTGCTCAATTCAAGTTGCTCAGGAAGCTTTTGCTTAGGATATTCAAGTTGCTCAGAAAGCTTTTGCTCGGGATTCTCGGGTTGCTCAGGAAGCTTTTGCTCGGGATTCTTGGGTTGCTCAGGAAGCTTTTGCTCAATTCAAGTTGCTCAGGAAGCTTTTGCTCGGGATTCTCGAGTTGCTCAGGAAGCTTTTGCTTAGGATATTCAAGTTGCTCAGGAAGCTTTTGCTCGATATTCTCGGGTTGCTCAGGAAGCTTTTTCTCGATATTCTCGGGTTGCTCAGGAAGCTCTTGCTCGGGATTCTCGAGTTGCTCGGGAAGCTTTTGCTTAGGAAATTCAAGTTGCTCAGGAAGCTTTTGCTCGATATTCTCGGGTTGCTCAGGAAGCTTTTGCTCGAGATTCTCGGGATGCTCAGGAAGCTTTTGCTTAGGATATTCAAGTTGCTCAGGAAGCTCTTGCTCGGGATTCTCGAGTTGCTCAGGAAGCTTTTGCTTAGGATATTCAAATTGCTCAGGAAGCTTTTGCTCGATATTCTCGGGTTGCTCAGGAAGCTTTTGCTCGAGATTCTCGGGATGCTCAGGAAGCTTTTGCTTAGGATATTCAAGTTGCTCAGGAAGCTTTTGCTCGGGATTTTCGGGTTGCTCAGGAAGCTCTTGCTCGGGATTCTCGAGTTGCTCAGGAAGCTTTTGCTTAGGATATTCAAGTGGCTCAGGAAGCTTTTGCTCTGGATTCTCGGGTTGCTCAGGAAGCTTTTGCTCGGGCTTCTCGGGTTGCTCAGGAAGCTTTTGCTCGAGATTCTCGGGTTGCTCAGGAAGCTTTTGCTCAATTCAAGTTGCTCAGTAAGCTTTTGCTTAGGATATTCAAGTTGCTCAGGAAGCTTTTGCTCGGGATTTTCGGGTTGCTCAGGAAGCTTTTGCTCGGGATTCTTGGGTTGCTCAGGAAGTTTTTGCTCAGGATTCTCGGGTTGCTCAGCAAGCTTTTGCTTAGGATATTCAAGTTGCTCAGGAAGCTTTTGCTCGATATTCTCGGGTTGCTCAGGAAGCTTTTTCTCGATATTCTCGGGTTGCTCAGGAAGCTTTTGCTTAGGATATTCAAGTTGCTCAGGAAGCTTTTGCTCGGGATTCTCGGGTTGCTCAAGAAGCTTTTGCTCAATTCAAGTTGCTTAGGAAGCTTTTGCTTAGGATATTCAAGTTGCTCAGGAAGCTTTTGCTCGATGATCTCGGGTTGCTCAGAAAGCTTTTTCTCGATATTCTCGGGTTGCTCAGGAAGCTCTTGCTCGGGATTCTCGAGTTGCTCAGGAAGCTTTTGCTTAGGATATTCAAGTTGCTCAGGAAGCTTTTGCTCGATATTCTCGGGTTGCTCAGGAAGCTTTTGCTCGAGATTCTCGGGATGCTCAGAAAGCTTTTGCTTAGGATATTCAAGTTGCTCAGGAAGCATTTGCTCGGGATTCTCGGGTTGCTCAGGAAGCTTTTGCTCAATTCAGGTTGCTCAGGAAGCATTTACTCGGGATTCTCGGGTTGCTCAGGAAGCTTTTGCTCAATTCAAGTTGCTCAGTAAGCTTTTGCTTAGGATATTCAAGTTGCTCAGGAAGCTTTTGGTCGGGATTTTCGGGTTGCTCAGGAAGCTTTTGCTCGGGATTCTTGGGTTGCTCAGGAAGCTTTTGCTCAATTCAAGTTGCTCAGTAAGCTTTTGCTTAGGATATTCAAGTTGCTCAGGAAGCTTTTGCTCGATATTCTCGGGTTGCTCAGGAAGCTTTTTCTCGATATTCTCGGGTTGCTCAGGAAGCTCTTGCTCGGAATTGTCGCGTTGCTCAGGAAGCTTTTGCTTAGGATATTCAAGTTGCTCAGGAAGCTTTTGCTCGATATTCTCGGGTTGCTCAGGAAGCTTTTGCTCGAGATTCTCGGGATGCTCAGGAAGCTTTTGCTTAGGATATTCAAGTTGCTCAGGAAGCTTTTGCTCGGGATTCTCGGGTTGCTCAGGAAGCTTTTGCTCAATTCAAGTTGCTTAGGAAGCTTTTGCTTAAGATATTCAAGTTGCTCAGGAAGCTTTTGCTCAATGATCTCGGGTTGCTCAGAAAGCTTTTTCTCGATATTCTCGGGTTGCTCAGGAAGCTCTTGCTCGGGATTCTCGAGTTGCTCAGGAAGCTTTTGCTTAGGATATTCAAGTTGCTCAGGAAGCTTTTGCTCGAGATTCTCGGGATGCTCAGGAAGCTTTTGCTTAGGATATTCAAGTTGCTCAGGAAGCTTTTGCTCGGGATTCTCGGGTTGCTCAGGAAGCTTTTGCTCAATTCAAGTTGCTCAGGAAGCTCTTGCTCGGGATTCTCGGGTTGCTCAGGAAGGATTTGCTTAGGATTTTTGGGTTGCTCAGGAAGCTCTTGCTCGGGATTCTCGAGTTGCTCAGGAAGCTTTGGCTTAGGATATTCAAGAGGCTCAGGAAGCTTTTGCTCTGGATTCTCGGGTTGCTCAGGAAGCTTTTGCTTAGGATATTCAAGTTGCTCAGGAAGCTTTTGCTCGGGATTCTCGGGTTGCTCAGGAAGCTTTTGCTCAATTCAAGTTGCTCAGGAAGCATTTGCTCGGGATTCTCGGGTTGCTCAGGAAGCTTTTGCTTAGGATTTTTGGGTTGCTCAGGAAGCTTTTGCTTAGGATATTCAAATTGCTCAGGAAGCTTTTGCTCGGGATTCTCGGGTTGCTCAGGAAGCTTTTGCTCAATTCAAGTTGCTCAGGAAGCATTTGCTCGGGATTCTCGGGTTGCTCAGGAAGCTTTTGCTTAGGATTTTTGGGTTGCTCAGGAAGCTTTTGCTCGGAATTCTCGAGTTGCTCAGGAAGCTTTTGCTCAGGATTCTCGGGTTGCTCAGCAAGCTTTCGCTTAGGATATTCAAGTTGCTCAGGAAGCTTTTGCTCGATGTTCTCGGGTTGCTCAGGAAGCTTTTTCTTGATATTCTCGGGTTGCTCAGGAAGCTCTTGCTCGGGATTCTCGAGTTGATCAGGAAGCTTTTGCTTCGGATATTCAAGTTGCTCAAGAAGCTTTTGCTCGATATTCTCGGGTTGCTCAGGAAGCTTTTGCTCGAGATTCTCCGGGTGCTCAGGAAGCTTTTGCTTAGGATATTCAAGTTGCTCAGGAAGCTTTTGCTCGGGATTCTCGGATTGCTCAGGAAGCTTTTGCTCGGGATTCTTGGGTTGCTCAGGAAGCTTTTGCTTAGGATATTCAAGTTGCTCAGGAAGCTTTTGCTCGGGATTCTTGGGTTGCTCAGGAAGCTTTTGCTCAATTCAAGTTGCTCAGGAAGCATTTGCTCGGGATTCTCGGGTTGCTCAGGAAGCTTTTGCTTAGGATTTTTGGGTTGCTCATGAAGCTTTCGCTTAGGATATTCAAGTTGCTCAGGAAGCTTTTGCTCGAGATTCTCGGGATGCTCAGGAAGCTTTTGCTTAGGATATTCAAGTTGCTCAGGAAGCTTTTGCTCGGGATTCTCGGGTTGCTCAGGAAGGATTTGCTTGGGATTCTCGGGTTGCTCAGGAAGCTTTTGCTCAGGATTTTCGGGTTGCTCAGGAAGCTTTTGCTCGGGATTTTCGGGATGCTCAGGAAGCTTTTGCTCAGGATTTTTGGGTTGCTCAGGAAGCTTTTGCTTGGGATATTTAAGTTGCTCAAGAAGCTTTTGTTTAGGATATTCAAGTTGCTCAGGAAGCTTTTGCTCGGGATTCTCGGGTTGCTCAGGAAGCTTTTGCTCGGCATTCTCGCGTTGCTCAGGAAGCTTTTGCTCGGCATTCTCGCGTTGCTCAGGAAGCTTTTGCTCGGGATTCTCGGGATGCTCAGGAAGCTTTTGCTTAGGATATTCAAGTTGCTCAGGAAGCTTTTGCTCGGGATTCTCAGGTTGCTCAGGAAGCTTTTGCTCGGGATTCTCGAGTTGCTCAGGAAGCTTTTGCTCGGGATTCTCAGGTTGCTCAGGAAGCTTTTGCTCTGGATTCTCGGGATGCTCAGGATGCTTTTGCTTAGGATACTCAAGTTGCTTACGAAGCTTTTGCTTAGGATATTCAAGTTGCTCGGGAAGCTTTTGCTCGGGATTTTTGGAATGCTCAGGAAGTTTTTGCTTAGGATATTCAAGTTGCTTAGGGAGCTATTGCTCGGGATTCTCGGGTTGCTCAGGAGGCTTTTGCATTAATGAACTTATGGAATAAAGTATGCTGTAGCTTATTCAAGATAGGTCGAACATCTCAAGTGTTTGTTACATTCTGCTAGTCCTATGAATTGTGGGTGTAAGATTATCTGCAGATATATTCGTTGACACCAAATATTACAAGTTTGAACCTACCTAAACCATTTTATCCGTGAACGAGCGATTTATTTGTTTCCAATCTCAAGCAACACGTAAGAAGTTAAGATGTGAGTTTATTGTTATTGCACAAACGTCAACGTGCGCAAGTCAATATTTATGCAAACAATATTTTAGACAATTAATAATAGTTTTCAATAATATTAAAAAATAAATAAAATATAAATAATTAAGTAAGCTGTGGATACATTTGTTATTTACGGCTAGTCTAATAAATAAATATCCATAAAATTCGCTTTTCAACAATATACATATAATATAAGCAATTAATATTTTATGTAATTAATACTATAGTTTCCAAAAATATATAAAAAATTAAATAAGCTAATATGGATTAATTTGTTACTATTACGGCTAGTCTAATAAAGTAAAAAAATTAATAACACGATAGTTGCTAAAACGCATCTTGACAGTCCATTTATTGCTTTCGTCAGAATTTAATTCTTGTTTATAATATTTTTATTTATTATTTAAAACTACTTTTAAAAGACAAATTTTGTGAAAATTTATGTCCAGAAATTAAAATCGGAATAAAGAATGTGGAGTTGCAGAAGCGGCACATATAAATTAGAATGGGTTTTTTGTTTTTAATAAAATACTTTAAAGCAAACATTTAAAAAAATATTCGCTGATATAAAAGTGTTTAGGGTTTCACGGTCGCTGATACTAGGTAGTAATAACAATAATGAGACACACAAATGGAACACAATTGAAAAACCCGAATAAGATCGTTATTATTATTCGATGAGATTATAATTTAATCTTTTTATTAGGGTGCTGCTTAATCTACAGTCTTGAACAGGTTTATAATCTAAGTTCCGGACAGAACCTAATAACCTATCTAACCTCTCTCTTGTCTATGGAACCTAACTGGCAGACTCAGAACGACAAACTGTAATCAAAAGGTTTTTAAATATAAAAGCCGATTGAATGTGTAAAATACAAAAAATCTTCCCGAAACGTGAATTGCGAACTTCCAATTTATCCCAACCTCTAGATTATAACTATTACCATTGATTATATATAACATATAATCAATGCTATTATTATTATATTAACTTGAACAACTCATGTAAGGAATTTCTGTGGCGGCTTGCGAAAATCACCTTCCATCAATCACTTTTGTAGGTTATGTTCTATTGACAAACATTCCGATTTTATTCAATCAGTTTGTTAACTAGTTTACTGTATTCCGGCAATGTTTCCTCGTTGCTACATATTAGCTAAGCACGTATGCCAAAAAGCGGTCCCGGCCTCTGAGAAGACCTCTTCTATTAGCATAAGTAACCTCACCATTGACCATCAGAAATATTCTAACAATTATTTTCAGATGTCAGACAGTTTTATTTATTGCACAGAAATACTCAACAGATCCCACCAAGTTCCGCAAATGTGCGCAGCTTCACTTGGACTCAGTACTTTTACAAGAAAGAGTCAGGTAAAGAAGATGCAAGTAGTGAAACGAGCGGCGGGCATCCAACGCCAGTGCTCAAAGTCATAGCCCCCACGATTAAGCCCGACGATCCCACCAACCAAGTTAACTTAGATAATGTCCAAGAGCAGAGCTTAGAGAAAGTAGACAAGCCGAAACCTGTAATCAAAAAAATTACTGAGAAAATGATTAGTATAAGATCAGATGCTAAAGGCGATGCAGGTGGTTTGTTTTCGGCGAAGTAGAAGTGATTAAATTCGTTGTCGTAGGTAAGAGTGCACCTAAAAAACGAAGTCGCGTGGATTTGACTAAGCAATCGTTGGAGCGCAACTTTATAACGCCAGTCAGAGCTATGAGCGATTTTTTGTTGAAACCGTCCGATTTGGAATCGTTACCCAAGACGATGAGGCGTTCGCCGTACGAAAACGAGCTCCCGATAACGGTTTATTGGCGCAAAGATGTTGAAGCTAAAGCGCTGAATATATGGGGCTCCAAAGAGAAGTTACAAAAGGAGCTAATAAAGCGAGATATCGAAAAACGAAAGTACCAACAAAGTCGGTTTGTGGGGGCTCCTCCAAGTATGTCGTTTAACAGAATTTTTGCAGACATTTTCACGATGAAGCGACGCCTACGCGACTATCGGCGCGAATTAGGTAGATCCACCACTGAGGAGGTGGAAGGAATCATGGGACGATCTGGAAAAGTCATTCTGACCGCGATTGCCATGTAACTATTCCATTGCGAGTGTATGCAGTTCATAGTTTTTTTTTTTTTTTCAGAAATGGCGTAAATTGTCTCTTTAAACTGACCGCCTGGTTATATACAGGCTCCCATAGCATGTTCTCCGAGTGCATACACTCACTAGCCGACACGGTTAATCAACTGATTCTTGCCTATGGCATCCACAAATCGGTTCAAGTAAAACAGCACACATTCATAACTTAAAATTTCAAGTCCCACATCCGCAGGCGGCCGATTCCTACCATCCGTACGGCTACACCAACATGAAATACGTGGCGTCGTTGATATCGGGCGTCGGCATTTTTTGCGTCGGGACTGGTTTGTCCATCTACCACGGAATTTCGGGTTTGATCAATCCCGAGCCCATGAACGACTTCTTCTGGGCGTATTTTGTGCTGGGTGGTTCTTTGGTGTCGGAAGGTGCGACTTGGTTGGTGGCCTACAACTCGATACGGAAAGGAGCGCGCAGCATTAACATGCCGATCAAAGATTACAGTTAGTACAGTGAAATTAGTCGGAATTGGTAAGTTGAGGTGTTCAGTTTTCCGGTCGCAAGATCCAAGCGTGAACGTCGTTCTCCTGGAGGATTTCGCGGCGGTGGTTAGCGTGATCGTGGCAGCCGGTTGCATGAGCTTATCCACGCTGACCAACAGCACCGTCCCCGATTCTATAGGGTCGCTTCTTGTCGGCGGAATTTTGGGATCGGTGGCGTCTTTCATAATTTACACGAACACGGCCGCTTTGGTTGGCCGGTATTTATTCGATTTGAGTGGTAAACTTGTTTGAAATCAAGTCGTTAGGTCGATTCCCGAGGATAATATCGATAAGATCAATGCGGATTTGGAGAGTGATGTTATGGTGAGGGCCATCCATGACGTGAAAGGGATTGATATGGGAAGTTATCTGGTGAGGTACAAGGCGGAATTGGATTTTGATGGAAGGGAACTGACGAGATCCTACTTGGACAAGCAGGATTTGAACGAGCTGCTCGAGGTAATTGTGGCGACGGTGTGTTTGTAGCGATCGCTATTCGATCGGAATTCAATCTGCAGGAAGCGAAGAACCTGAAGAACATTGACGAGTTTGAGGAGTTCATGTTAAAGCACGGCGAGAATATTGTGGATATGATGGGGGGTGAGATCGACAGGATAGAAATGAAGCTAAGGGTGCGTTGTATCACTGCCATTCATGATTAAGATATTTATTATTGTCTTGCAGAAGAAATATCCGGAGATTAGGCACTGTGATTTGGAGATTCTCTAGGCTACGTCTCTGGATAACAAAGACAAACAGTATTTGTTGCAACATCTAGGAATATCAGCGTTTTTTTAAATAATTTATTTTTATTTCGCTAAGGTTGACTGTTTTGCCGAACTTTGTAAGTGTACAGCTAAGTAAAGTCTAAATCCAATAATTTTTTTAGTCGTTTATTTATGATGGTCTTGCCTGTGAACAATAAAAAATCAAAGTTGAAGCGACGACAATTCGGAATGTATTGAAATTTTCGTATTGCATATTGCATACATAATAAATGTAAGCGCGTGACACAAATAGTCATTGGATTTACTCATCATTTAACAGTTATTCTATTCCTACTTCAAGAAAATAAACGGTCGTTTTTGTATTTGTGGTTGAAATTCTCAGAGCAGAAAATCCCTGAATTTGGGAGTCCACGAGGGTACCAACGTGACGCAATCTCCAAATTTTTTAGAGTGAACGAATCGATTGTGTGCGGCGGTTGTTAAAAATATGTTGCTTTCAAAAGTTGTGGTGACATTGTTTTTGATATGCGTCGATGCAGCGATTATCAGCCGGCCCCATATTATTCTTATCTTAGCAGATGATATGGTGAGTATTTCTGTTCATGAGAATAAGAAGGTTGTGAGGTAATTGTATATTTAAGTTCTTCAATACTGTATACATGAGAGATTTTTGATCGTTAATTCAATTATTATTTTATTTGTTTTTTTATAACGAAATAAGTTATATATGTTGACTTGTATGTTGAGAACGTAAATACATAATACATATTCTCAATTTTCGACACTATAGGCTGCACTTGAAAAAGTTTTAAAAGAAAATCTAGAAGACCGAAATGATCAAAATATTCAAAAAGGTTGGATAGGCTTCAACAATCAATTTTTGTTAAAAATCAGAAATTAAAAAAATATAATAAATTACTTTAGAGAATACCAGTCTGCTGGTATCTATTTATTTAACAATAAAGAATCTAAAAATACCTGAAAAATCACCAAGTGATGGCGTCAGTGGTAATAAAATAACATAACTGACTGGTTGATAAACTTTAATAGAAAAACACTGTTCTTCTAAACATCATTATTTAATCGCCTCCAATCTATAATGGAGCAGGAAATGTGTATTTTTTTTTGCTGTTGTATTGTACTTTGGTATTTTATCGTACATACTCAATCAACTCATTTTGACTAGGGTTGGAACGACGTCGGTTTTCACGGTTCGGGCCAAATACCGACGCCAAACATCGACGCCCTAGCTTACTCCGGCTTGATCCTCAACAACTACTACGTAACACCAATATGTACACCATCGCGAAGTGCCCTAATGACGGGAAAATATCCAATCCACACCGGAATGCAGCATACGGTTCTGTATGGAGCAGAGCCTCGAGGTTTACCACTAACCGAAAAACTTCTTCCGCAATATTTAAAAGAATTAGGCTACACCAGCAGAATCGTGGGAAAGTGGCACTTGGGATCGTACCGAAAAGAGTATACTCCCTTATATCGCGGATTTGAGTCGCATTTAGGTGTAGGTTTACGAATAAAAATGAAATCATAACGCGTTTCTTTAGGGTACTGGACCGGTCACCAAGATTATTACGACCACACGGCAATGGAAGTTCCAGGCTGGGGTTTTGATATGAGACGCGACATGGACCTGGCGTACGACCTCCATGGAAGATACTCAACGGATGTATTTGCCGACGAAGCGGTCAATATTATCACAAAACACAACTCGAGTACTCCTTTATTTTTGTATCTAGCCCACGCGGCTGTTCACTCGGCAAATCCGTACAATCCTCTTCCCGCACCGGACGAGGCAGTAGAAAAATTTTCCCACATTTCCAACTATAAAAGACAAAGATTTGCTGGAATGCTGTCGAAACTGGACGATTCGGTGGGCGCGGTCGTTGCGGCTCTCTCCAAGAGGAAAATGCTGAACGATTCGATTATCATATTTTCAACGGACAACGGAGGTCCTGCGGCCGGTTTCAACCTAAATGCTGCTTCGAACTACCCTCTGCGAGGAGTTAAAAACACACCATGGGAGGGTGGGGTACGTGGCGTAGGCTTTCTGTGGAGCGCGCTAATAAGCCAAACGCCAAAAGTTACGAAACTGATGTTTCACATCAGCGATTGGTTGCCCACACTTTTTGCGGCAGCTGGTGGCGACTTAAGCAAACTGAAAGGTATTGATGGAGTCAACCAATGGGATGCAATCATTCAAAATAAATCATCAGAACGTACGGAAATCTTGCACAACATCGACGATATTTATGGTACTGCTGCTCTGACCATTGGTCCGTGGAAACTGATCAAAGGTTTACCTCAACACTCTTTTAATGTGATTTTTATTTGTACTCTTAGGAACCACCTATAGTGGGGCCTGGGACAATTGGTACGGGCCCTCTGGTCGTAACAACACTTACAACGTAACGATGGTTTTAAACTCAGTCACTGCAGTTGCACTTAAAACAATTAATAAAAGTCTACAACCCGAGGATATGTTAAGGCTGCGGAATGCTGCCAAAGTAAACTGCTCCCGCGAGAATAAGACATCGATTGATTGTAAACCGTTGAAGGAATCTTGTTTGTTTAACATTGTGGATGATCCCTGTGAAAGCAGGAATCTAGCAAAACAGTCAGTTCTTGTAGTTAGTTTAAACGATTTATTTAATTGACGTCTTGTAGATATCCACAAATTTTAAAAAACTTGGATAGCGCGCTAGTGAAATATAATCGTACTGCAGTTCCGCCCGGAAATTTACCCTTGGATCCAAGAGGAGATCCGAAATTTTGGAATTACACCTGGACCAACTTTGGGGACTACATAGATGGGGTTTCGATATAATAAAAATATTTTTGTTATCCACCTTCCAATCTAAGCATGATCAGATTCATTTAAATATATCATAAATCCAAATAATCAAAATAATTTTTTTACACTGACCTTCCAAAAAATTGACAGGGATAAAAAACAATCAAATGACGTGAACACATCGGAAATGCATAAAATCGAAATCAGAAACAGAATACCATCTGTAATAAAAAAATTATGGCTATTAGTCATAAAACTTCAAAAAAATTAAATTAAACGAAAAAAATGCAATATTTTCAATCTCAAAGCATATCAAGCTAACTATATCACACAACAATAAATGTAAGAAATATAAGCAAGCCAAATTTTTTCGAATCGAATGCAAGTAAGAGAACACCAAGAGATCATACCATCGTACAAATAAAAGAGGAAGCAAAATTTACCTAATGCGTCATGTTTATTAAGCGAGTATTACATAGTGAGAACTTACTGCGGCGATGAAACCTCGTAATTGTGGAAAAATATCAAGGGACTCGTTGTTGATAAGCAACCGCATTGCCGGAAGCTCTCCCTTGCTCTTAATTTCGATCATATAACTTTCCCAAACTAAACAATTGTGTCGTTGTAATAAATATTTAAAAATACTCCGCCTACGTAGAACCAAGACGCAATCACAAATTTTACGCAAACTTATAAAAAAGCGTCAATGCATGTGTCGGATCCTGCAAACATCGATTCATTCATTTAGTTGCCATTAAACTGGAACGTAAAATGTTTGCAATTATCGCTAGTTGGATTAAAATAAGTGCTATCTTGGTGATCGTCACAGTTTCCATGATTACGTGCAAACGTACCAATAAACTCAAAAACTACGAAAACGACGTTTTGGAAAAGTCCGAAGTAACGCTGAAATTTCCCACTTATGCGCTGAATATGCCGCCCATTATCGCCTCCAAGAAGCACACCAGCTCGAAAGTCGATCCGGTTCAAGGTGAGCATTAGGCAATTCACATGCTCGTGTTCCGATTAGCATTTTTTAGTAAGTTGCAACTCGCACAACGTCAGTAAATCTTTGAACGAGCTGCGCAAGAAGATTCGATGCATTCCGCGAGATACTGTGGTGGAAATCGCGGCACCAGACGATTCTAAAGTAAAAGCCCAACGTGTTTTTCTCTTCTGATTTGCGCGTATTCCAGGTGGTTCCAAGCACCGTCGTTGTTAAAAGATGCGGAGGGATGTGTTCCGGTGGTAAGCGATGTCTCTCAGAGAAGAAGACTAACGTGGAATTCTACGTCCGGACAACGCGCCAGAAGTCGTTGCTCGTCTTCTGCAGCAAAGTCGCCGTTTCGGAAGACGTGGAATGCAAATGCAGATGCCCCAACAAGAAGCGCTGCTCCATCGATCAGAAGTTCGATGCGGCGCTTTGCAAATGTTTTTGCACGAATAAGGTGAGTTCAAAGTGATTGAAAAGTTTGATTTTCACCGGATTTGTGTCAGGACGAGGAACTAATGTGCTCGGAGAAGGACTACATGAATTTCAGGTGGAGTGCGAAGACTTGTTCGTGCGGCTGCAAACGAGAGAAGATCTGCACGACCGGATCCGAATGGATACGCGACGAGTGTAGGTGAGTTGGATTTGTTAGAAATAAAATACGGATGGAAATTAATTTGGATACGTTTCAGGTGCGTGAAAAAGTGAGCAAGATTAGTTGCGAGCACTTGTTAATGTCATCGCGTTTTGCGCATGGAATAAATAAGATTGTCATTTATTTATCATTCATCTGCTAATAAAGAAATAGCGCTTTATATGATTTCCGGAAACGGATATTGTGACCCCCCTTTCTCCACTGTGCCAATGAACCTTGCTTCTAAATAAATGTCCCATATGTAAAAGGTTATTCCGATAAGAGGTGATCGGTTCTCTGCCGTATCAACCATGAGAATGAGTTAAATTCGTAACTGTAGAACTGTTTTAATTCTTCGTTTTAGAACTCCGCCTCTTCATATATGTATTTTAATTTGTTAATTGGTCCAATTTTCCATAGGAATAACGATTTCATTTTTGGCCGACAACAAATTACCAATTTGCAAGCTACAATGTTAAATCACACAGAACAGGATTTTTTTTAAATTATTTTTTGAACAAAAACAAGAATACAACCAAATTAGCTAAATTACGTAAATATGAGTAAATCTATGAAATTCAAATAATGTAAAAAAATATCAATCTCTAATTTCCTTGTTTTTCGATGATCTTGGTATTTGTTCTTGTTGGAGTTTATGTTGTTTACATTTCCCTGTTCTTCACCTGTCGCTTTATCTGCACAAACTTATGCTTGTAAGATTAAATATGAAGAAAAGATGGGAGTATATTAAAAATTAACAAAACGGCAATTGATCGTTAGGTATAACATTGTCCACTAAAACATGCAATCAAAAAATAAACGTACACGCAAGTACAAGAGTCGCAGGCGCACTAAACACGATCGATTTGAAGGGATGGTTAGATTGCTCATTCACGTTCACCCTCTTAACTCTCTTACAGTGCATGTCAACGCCATTCAAGTAAAATAAAAATGACTCGTCCACGGTGCCAGACGAACGAATAATTGTAAACAGAATGGCTTTTGCTAGCAATCCCGTTCTCAAAACACCAACGGTGTTGGAGCAGTTGTTGGAAGAGATCAATTTTCAACGCACCAAAGAAATGCGACAACTCCTAAAAGACGGTCAGTGCTTTTCGCTCGTCTTCATTTCCACAGCTTTAATTACTGTAGATTCCGGCTTTGTGATGCTTCAAGGCACGACGTACTGGACCGATCTGTTTGTGCGACACTTCCTATTCCAAAACGAATCCACGATAGATTGCGACGATTTACTGTTTTTCGTTCGAAAGAAACACGTGAAAGGGTCGCCACGCTATCTGCCCAAATTTGAGGTAATTAAATTACAACAACAACAAAAAGAAACCATAACGAATTGTCGTAGACTGAAGTGGATGTGTTCCGAAAAGACAGCAGAAAGCTACCGATAGGAGATCCCGACATCGACTGGGAGGAAACAGTTTACTTAAATTTAATCATCCACCAGTTTGAATACACGTTAACTCTTGCCATTTGCACAAGAACCAGTCCGAAAGAGTTACAGGTCTTGAAACGTCACTCGCAGAAAGTGTACGCGTCGCCAAGCAGACGAAGAATGGACACGAAAGGCGAAGTTGAAGAAATTACCTACCCGCATATTTGCTTCATGGTGGACAACTTTGACGAGGTGTTTCAGGATATCCTCGTACGTGATGGTGAGATGGTTTGTGTGGAGCTAGTGGCGGCGGATAGGGCTGGAACGGTGCAAGGGGTCATCTTCCTAGGATCAATTCGATACGACGCGTTAAAGAAAGTCTACGACTCTAGGGTAGCATCATGCGTGTAATGAGAGTGTGTGAGGTACTAGTAAATCGATTGCAGCAGTCCAGTTTGAGTACAAAAATGGCACAACGCATGACTTTCGGTTTGTTCTCAAACTCAACAAGTCAAAGATGTGAGTTTGTCCGCATGAAAGGGCCGCAAGGCAAAGGCCATGCCGAAATGGCCGTCACGAAGCCGAAAGGGTCAGGCGTGGAGACTCCAACTTCCGAGCCTGGTTTTTGCGCCACTGACATGTGGGATTCCGATTGGGACGAAGATCCTGAAGAATTCTACGTATACCGCAACCAGAGACGCCTAAGCGATCCCAGTGCCAACATCAACAACTTCGTCCGCGGTGGGTGGAAGTCGAAATTGGACGCCAAGTCGCGCTCCGAGAACGAGGGACTGGACTGCATAGACAACGGAGTCAGCGAGATCGAAGCAGGAGACTTACGGGACGGTAATCATTTCATTTAGTAGTGGAATTGGATAGAAGAAGCAGGACTAGAGTCGTTAAATTCCCGATTTAGTAGAGTAGAATAATGTGTTTTTGGTTGTAGAGAGGTCCGGTCCTGCTTCTACATCCAAGTCGACTTGCTGCGGCTGTTTCCAAAAGCGCAAACGGGGCTCTGTTACGCTCCTGGAAATGTACAATAGAAGGTGTGTAGATCCGAGCAGTTGTGCCCAAAGAGCACCCTTGGGTCCGCCGGACAACAAGTGCACTTGCCAACCACCCATCACTAATTTGCTAAACCAGTCCGAGTACGAAGTGGGCAAAGAGAAGAAGAAATCGAGGAAAAAAAATAAACAAATCCGCGACAACAACTACGCAGAGTTTGAGTTCGCCGACGACGCGATAAGCCTAAACGACGGGCGATCATTAAGTCGCAACTCCAACAGTTCGATGAAAAATATCACAACCACCGATAATCCTTACATCACGGTCAATGGCAAAGAAGAATTGCCATGTGTTGAAGAAATCAGCAAGTATTGCATATCGGACCACATGTCGCAGGCACCAATGACTGAGTCCAACTGCACAGATTATGCAAACCGCGACAAAATAAAGAATCGAAATTTCGACGGAAACTACAACAAACTGGGCGTTAGAAGTGTATACAGCTATTGTACATTGCCCAAGAATAAGAAAATAGTCAACGATCACAGAAATGTTTGGTTCAGGCATTTAGTACCACCGAAAAGGGTCACTCCTGATGGGACACATATTTACTACTGGTGCGACTTGCACAGGAAACACAACGGTAACGAGCTTTCAACTTTAAACTCACAACGATTCTCAGCCGGCAGGATGTTGAAGAGAATTTTTGTTATAGAACTGGACGACGGCGCCTATAATCCATTGTGGACGATGCGTGGCTTCACCCAAACGTTTCACTTCTGGAAGGAGAACAAGCGAGCGCAATCAGTGCCCTTAAACGCCTTCTTGACTTATGTAACTTTGCCTTGGTGGAGCATCGCAAAAGGTAATTTGCAGCAAGATAATTATTATTCACTATACCTTTCTTACGATTTCAGACATTCTAGACCATCGAGAAGGTCCAATTCTCACTTTCTAGTACTACCACAAAATCTGTAATTTTGCCCTTCATTATTTGTCTGTGATTTCTTTTTGTGTTTACAATTCAAACCTAATTATGTATAAGAGTTCTGCGCCAGGTTTGAGCTGTGATATTAATTATTAATTAGAAATTGTAACAACTGTGTGTCTAAATACAATTATTTCAAATTTTGCGTTTTACATTTACAGAGTTTATGTGTATGTTTGTGTTTTTTTATGTCTAGCCGCGCTGAGGCTACAACTGTGTGTTGATGGTAATAAATTTAACATGATTTGAATCTCGTGTAATCTGGGGTCAGCGCGAGATAAAAAGGTTTCGATAAAAGGACAGAACGAACTAACCCGCGACAGTCTGATGAAAAATGCCTCCATCGCTACTCCTTCTGGTGCTCGGCCTAACCGGTTCGTTTGCCTGTACACGCGAGCCCAGCATTTACCACTCCAAAGTGAGTAAACTAAGAGGGGACAATGGATTCCAACTAAAAATCAACGAAAATCCCGACAAATACGTCCCGGGAAAAGTGTACACGCGTAAGATGTCCCCGCTCAACTCCACTCGATCTACATTTCTAATCTTTAGTCTACTTGATGGGTTCGCGGACGTACGACAGAATCCAACATTTCAAACGCTTTACCGTCAATATTGAATCCAGCAAGGCGCCACGAAATCTCTCCCCACAGAAAGTTGGCAGTTTCCAACTTTTCGGCGACAATGTCTCCAGGTTCAACGAAGAGTGTATCAATACAATTTCCGAGACGAACGACTCGCCGAAAACTGAGGCATTCTTCATGTGGATCGCACCACCTCCAGGATCTGGTTGCGTGACTTTCAAGGCGATGGTTTTGGAGGATTCCAATCACTGGTACGCTGATGATGGAAACCTGACGAAGACGTTTTGCGAACAAACAGAGAACGATATTAAAGTGGACGAGAACGATTGCTGCGCTTGTGACGAAGCCAAATATAGCGTACTAACTACTATTGAACGTAACATTTTAAACGACCACCATTTCAGATGATTTTTGAAGGGATATGGTCCAATAAAACGCATCCCAAAGATTTTCCTTTTTCGTTGTGGCTCACTCACTTCTCGGATGTAATCGGAGCATCGCACGAGAAGAACTTTAGCTTTTGGGGTGAGGGACAAATCGCTTCTGAAGGTTTCAGGAGTTTAGCCGAGTGGGGTTCAGTGAGACTCATGGAGACAGAATTGAGGGCGAAAAGCAAATATTTGAGAACCATCATTAAAACTGCCGGACTTTGGTATCCTAATGTCAACACCAACACCAGCGCTAATTTTAGAGTTGACCGTCGTCACCATTTAATATCACTGAGCTCAATGTTTGGTAACAATTACAACAAATCCAAGAGATAACTTAATCGAAAGCTGGAATTCTAGGACCGAGTCCTGACTGGATTGTCGGAGTCAACGGCTTGAACTTGTGCCTTAAGAACTGCACTTGGATCGAAAATCTGATTGTAGATTTATTCCCATATGACGCAGGAACTGACAACGGAATCACATATATGGTTTGTATTCCTCGTGGTTAAGTGCTTAATAATTTCAACTTAGTCCCCGAATTCTGAAACTAAACCGCGCGAAAGAACGTACCGCATTACCACTACTTATCCAGAAGACCCAAGAGCTCCGTTTTATGATCCCAGCAGAAAAGAAATGCACCCCATTGCGCGGCTGTATCTGAAGCGTGAAAAAGTGATTCCAAAGAACTGTGACGAGAGTTTTTTGAACGCGCAGCTGGACGTGACCGAGAACACAGAGGAAGTCAGCCGACGTAACTATTGCGAGTCTGTAATTCTTCACTATTAACACAATCTTCCAGCGGAGTGTGGCGTTACTGAATACAGTGCATGGAGCGAATGTTCGGTGACTTGCGGCAAAGGATTGCGCCTGAGATCTCGTGATTATCGCTTGCCTCAGAAGGCTCAGATGTTCCAGTGCAACCGACAATTGATTTCTAAGGAAATGTGTGCAGCGGCTGTTCCGGAATGTGAAAGGTAATCGACCGGTATACTCCAAGAAGTGTATAAATTTGCAAATATTGTTTAGCACGAACGTGAGTGAAGAGCAATCAATTGAAGACCTACCAGCGGATACCAGTGAAGGAATTTGCGCCACATCTCCATGGGGTCCGTGGTCGTCTTGCTCGGCCACTTGTGGTGTCGGTTTCAAAATGCGAACAAGGAGCTTTATCGATCCAATGGGTCGCAAGAAATGTCCCCATATCACAGTGATCGAAAAGGAAAAGTGCATGGAACCGGCTTGCACGACCGACCAAATCGAAGTGACTGATCCCATGTGTCCCACCACTGATTGGAGCGACTGGAGTCCATGCAGTGCCTCGTGTGGAAAAGGCGTTAGGTTAAGAACTAGACTGCTTCTTGTCGGTGCCGAATTGCAACAGAAGTGCAGTTCACGTGTAGAAATGATTCAACAAGCTCCTTGTATGGATACACCTGACTGTACCATCGACATGGCAACTGCTAAAGGTAAAATCTAAGAGTGAATTCATCCAAAAACATCATAGATGTGTTTCAGTTATTTGCATGCAAGAAAGCGAGACAGGTCCATGCACCGGGTATTTCAACCGTTGGTACTTCGAACCCAGGAAGCTGATGTGTGTACCATTTATTTATGGCGGATGCAGAGGAAATCGCAACAATTTCTTAACGGCACAGGAGTGTATGAGTACTTGTCAAGCAATCAGAGGTATATACACTATCATTACTTTTCAATATCTAGATGTATGTTAAAATTCGGGTTCTCTGGGTTCTGGTGCTGTGTTCCGTAATGGACGCGGTCGAAATATCTTCCTTCCGGTCTCACTTACAAGTGTTCCTTCCAGTTCTTGGGTCTGTTGTGCACCGGAATTTTTAGTGAAGTTTTGTGCCGGTTAAAACCACTTTTCGGTTATGCCATTTCCGGTTGTGCTGTCTATTGAATCATCACCATTCTCCGATATGGTGTGATGATCCACGATGCGTGTATGCCTCCCGCAGATTTATGCGAAACGTCTGGGGGAATTTCAGTGGGGTCACTCGTCGTATTAGGCTCTCAGGACGCTCGCTACATCACCCCTATTGAAATATAACCCATTTTGGACCACAGTACCAGTACCCGGAGAATCCCCAAAATTTTAACAGATATATCTCAGCCGTGAAAACCCACGTTTTTTAATCTTGATGTGTTTTGGATCCTTTTTAGATGCGCTCGGTAGTAATTTAAATCCAGTCGGACCTGTCACCTCAAGTCCTGCACCAACTCAATATGTTCAACAAAATCCAGTCAATCCATTTAATCCCGTTAATTCATTTGATGCAGTAAATCAAGCAGTTGATTGTATGATCACTGAATGGTCGGAATGGTCGGCTTGTAGCGTTAGTTGCGGTACGGGTGTTTCAGAGAAGTTTAGAATGGTGAAGAGACCTGCCCAACATAGAGGACGACCCTGTCCTTCAAAACTCGTAAAGAGAAGAAGATGTCGCGGACCTCCTTGTTTTTAAACATTCGCTTCATATCTTTACTCTTGTCATGTAATGTATACGAGAAGTCAAATTAATATTCTATAATAGGATAAATGCAAAAAAACTTGAAAATGAAATTCCTAGAATAAATCTCGAAGAACCTAAACCAAATATTATTATCCTAAAAAGCAAATAATTAAGCAGGATTTTACGATCGACTGAATATCACATTTACATTATCCATAGGAATGTATATTAAAATGGAGCATTATAATGTTAATATAACACATGCATCTTTGAAATTAAGTTCTTTGTTAATAACAGTCTGTGGGAGACAATACATAAGATGTATTTAATGTCGTCTTCAGCCAAGTTCCATCTCCAGGTGTCGGTTTAGACAACGTTGGAGCAAAATTTTAAATGACAGTCATGATTTGAAAGTTTCAAAATATACACTGTAAAAAACAAAAGCTAAAAAAATGCAGCGCCGCGTTTGTCCTGTGCAACAACTAAATACGTAAGCTGCATTAGACTACCCGGTGGAGAAGCACATCTGTTCAAATTTTTCTGTCCGTATCCAACATAACAAATCTGTAAATCCCTAAAAAATAAGGTTACGAATATCGAGCGTTGTTTACCAGCGCCAAATTCCGTTCAGTTTCTTTTTGAAATGAAAACGTGTCTATTTTGTAGAAAAACTCGGATTTTTGAAATTCACCGAGATTACGGCAACAACGGTCACACTATCAAAGATGACTTGATCGAATTTTTCGGTCATCAGGTCAGTACATCTTAACTTTTCATTTCTTTTTTATATTCGTGGACCCTCAAGACACAAAAACAGCCGACAACATTAGTTGGACTAACACGCAATACGTTTCTTTGTACAGTCCAAACCAAAAAAATCAACACCGTTTCTTTGTATTCTAGATTGAAAATCACTTGAGATCAGACGATGTCGTCTGCAACTTGTGTATGAACATTATGGACAACGTAGCGAAACTCAAGCGACGTTTGCTACCTCTCATTTTTCGTCTAGAGCCCCGTAACAAAGAAAACTGCAAACCCATAAGATTCGGTAAAAAGTGGAATGACTTTGCGATGATTGATTTCGATGACGACATCGATCACCACTTGGAGTCGAGATCACCGTCCCCAGACCTAGTGGAATGCAAACATGTTCAGCCATATGTTAGCCCCGTGGAGAGGCGAATCGAAGAATATGTGCGCATTTCGAGTGAAACGCGAAGTAGGCCAAACTACCACACAATTTAAACATCTGCATTCATGCTTATTGTAGAACGATCAAAGTCAGCGGGGAGCGGCAGCGAACGTTCACGAAGAGGTCGTCGGAAAAAGAGAGGACACAACTGGTCACGGCGAAAAAGCAGTCGATATTCAAGCATTGACTTTGATCAACACAGCATCGCTAGCACTTACTCCCGGGCTCCGAGCACCATGTCTTTGTGGAGCCGTCGCTCATCTTCATTTCCCATCACAGCAGAAGACGATGATGACAATGTTGATACAAACTTCAACGAATCAGTTGTTATACAGGACATTAGGATATATGCTGACAATATGATTTTGCATGAATGCACAGAAGACAACTGTCAGTTTGTGTGTGAGAATATCGACCTGATGTCGCAGCATAAAATTGCAAGACACAAACATGTGGCATCGTTCAGGTGCAGTGTTTGTGGAAAACAGTACACTTCAAGGTTTGGATAGAGTCTTGTTACAAAGCAGTGCCTGTTGATTGATTGTTGTTGTAGTGACGATCTCAAAATCCATAGTAGAGTGCATTCAGAGCGACGGCCGTGCCCGATTTGCAAGCGTGAATTCTACGAGGACGAGCTCAAGGATCACTGGCAGCAATACTATGAAAACTCAGTTCCTTGTGAATATTGTGGGAAACGATTTCTTGATAAAAGTGTGTGCAGGAGACACCAGAAAACTGTTCACGTGGAGAAAATATCGAGGCGTGTGGACTACTCTAGGAATAATTATGAAAACAATATTGAGGAACCAGAGTTTATGGTACGACTTTTAGTACAAGATACGGAATCAAACTTGAGAGCCCTTGAAGCACTCGATAATTGCCAAATGAATTTTATTGGACGCTAAAGATTGTATTTTTTAAGTTTGGAATTGCAGGGAACACTATTTTAATCAAAGAATATTGTTTTATATATTAAGAGTCCTGTCATTTTGCTTTATTGTGCATAATAATATTTGAATAGAAATTTTTTTAGTAGTTTCGTTTTGTGAAAAAAAGCGTTGTTAAATAATAATGGGACTATTGCTGCTTACTCATTGGCTTCATTTGAAATGTCGTCCAATCACATCGAGAAGCCAGAATATGCAGCCAATAAGAAATCAACTACCCTCTTATATTTGTTTTTTTACAAATGATCCCTTTCACTGAACATGTTGACAGAGATTAAAAGAGATTTTTACAATTTCTGTAAGGGAGAGCCACAGATCGTGGCTTGGCTTGTAAATTATTGTCATTACTTTATTCTCCAATTTGCCTGAATAGCGTAAGTTTTAGACATAGAGCGTATAAAAACGAAGACCATGGAATCTGGTTTTTGGTTTGTTTTACAGTGTATAACTTTAACATTGACTAAGCATGACATTTGACTGTAATTGCCCATCAACAACTTTCCCAGACGCGTGTGTGGCTCGTCTGTGGTTCAAACTGACGCCTATAAATGGAATTTCTTTAAAAGCAAACATGCAGACGTCGTTCGGCCAAAATTAAAGTCACATCTCAAGATTTCTCAATATTAATAGTCTACACTGTATAACATAAAACAAAAGCTAAGTTCCATGACCGCCTGGGTAATTGTTGTTTATTTTTTGTACACTTTGCACAGCTTGATTCATTTGCAGTGCGACAGTGATTTTTTTTCTATGAGACCACCATATAACTATGTATAAAATATAAACTCATGGAAAAAAGATATTAGCCTGAGGCCCTGCCATTGATTCATTTGGTATAGTTTTATTAAATATGTACAACATATTATTTTATTTTTATTGTTAAGAATTTTGTGATATCGTTCATAATAAAAAATTACCATGTTTTCAACAAAAACAATACAAAACCCAATTTGCAACAAAAGCTGCAAAGTAAAATAAATTAGGATTGTGTCCGGTGTGATCTAACCATCAGGATCACCACAACGCAATACCGCAATACTCGTTGCAAAACTGAGTATGAACTATTAGTTTATAGTTTTATAGTTAGTTACTGTTACTATCCAATCACCGTTCTGTCGATAAACATCGGCGCTAAAAAGTGAGGTTAACACAACTTTGAGGCATATTTAATTTGAAATTGAAGATGGTGAAAGTCGGATTGCAAATCAAAGCGAACCTCGAACACGTACAAGAATTGTGCTGCAATCACCCCGACTACACATTCCTGCTTAAACTCAAGTGCCTCAATTGTGGGGAAACGAGCGACAAGTGGCACGGGATCACCGAATCAGAAACCTTTCCCACAAAAACCGGAAAATCCGAAACGCATTACTTTGCCAAATGCAAGCTGTGTGGCCGAGAAAACAGCCTGGATATTGTGGAGGGCAGCAACGGTACTCTTTTTTTGAGAGACACATGAATCTCATTTAAAATATGTATATAACATTTTTAGATGAATACACTCTTGAGGAGAATGACAAGTTTAAAACAATAGTGATTTTCGATTGCCGAGGCATTGAACCGGTAGGGTTCGCTCCAGGCGAGGGATGGACGGTGAAAATTGAAGAAAGCGGCAAGATATTCAACAATGTGGACTTGAGCGAAAATGAATGGGTCGACTACGACGACAAAATCAAAGACAGCGTGGGTATTTACGACCTATCATCGCAATTTATTAAGATTAAGTAAAATCATAAAATTATCACACTAGGTTTAAAATTTTGCAAGTTAAATAGCATCTGGTGTATAATAAATCACTATTCCTAGTTTACACATGTAGAATCTCGTGTTATACTCATCAAATCATATATACAGAAAAAAATTGATTAAGGTGCCAGTATCTATGCACTTATCGATCACATTTAATATTTGATTTGGATTTGGGAACATCCAAGCTCAGTAAAAAAACAAAAGTCTTTCCTGGTGACTTGCCGAAAGCATGTGCCACCCCCTTTTAATGCTTAAGTATTGGAGAATGGCGCGGATGCAAATAATCAGACCTGAAACACACAATTTATTCTGATTTTTAACTAATCTGCGTAATACCGAAAGTCATAATCAGCCACCACAACCAGCTGTTATCTTTGGACGCCAAGTCTGTTGAGTGTTGCACGATGAAAGTCCACTTCGCCAGTGACAATCCAAAGCCCGACAACGCCCCATATCTTGACGCAATCGTGTGACAGAAACACATCAACAGCAAAAATCCAATCCAGTTGAAAATGAATGCAACTGAAACCCATCAGTTATCACTAGTTGTGCAATATTCAACAATTACCAAAGAATGCTATGTAGAACATAAAGTCAGTGCCCAGCAAGCTCGTGTCTACATCTTCATTTGTCTCGTTTTCAATAGTTAAAATCCTCTGACCGGGTGTCCTGAACTGTGACGCCTACAGCAAAGTCATAATGTGATAGTTAAAGAGAGGACATGTTTTACTCTAGATGATGGGACCGTATTAACCGGAACGTTTTGCTCCTCCAGATTCTTCTCGCGTTGCACCTCTTCATAGGTTGGTAATTTCGTAGCTTTGGTGGCGACTTCATATGGCGGTGGTGCATAGAAGTCAGCTTTAGGGGGTGGAATGTCATCACTGGAGGAACTGGTGGGTGTGAAACCTATATTTGGTACCGTGGCATTATTATGACCGTTATCACCTGGTGCTGACGGTACCGTGGGAGTGATCTACAAAGGCCATAGACGTGTGAATGATTGCACATCAAATCGCCCCAACATTTTTATTACCGTTTGGTTTTGACTGTTTGCTTCGCCCTGCGACTGTTCCATTTTGTTGTCGCGCATTCGCTGCTTTCTAGAATATTGTACGAGAAGCACGACAATTTAAAACTAAAATATTGCTGAAGACAAAACGACAACCATGTTTGTTAACAACTGTCACTTGCGATTTGACAGGATTGGTGGAGGAGGTTCACCAATCGGCGGTAAGAAATTTCCAAAAAAAATACGACTCTTATCATCGTATTATAATACTTATACTGCTAATCACGATCTTCTCAACCGCTGATCGGGCGTTACATCCGTATGCGACAAAATCATCTCCAAAGAAGATTAAAAAAAACATCGAAGTCAGAATCTCGTCCTACGTTTAGTTGTTTACACTGGCTTGCGCACCTGCCACTCGCGGCGCGCAAGTCGCGTGTTAAAATTTCAAGTAAAAATGCAACAGTTGACAGTTTTGTTTCTGTGAGTGAGGGCGTGAGGCGCCCACCGACGCGTCGAAGGTTTATTTATGATAGGAACTCTATCAGACACACTATTCCGCTGCATTTCTCACCAAAACACACCGAAAACGTTATCGTGTATTTGTTTAATTGCTAATGTCACCGTCGGTCACGGCACACTGTTCAAAATCGACACGCCGAATTGTTTGAAAACTTGTTTGTTGTGGTCTCTACTCATTTGGAAAATTACAATTTCTTACGGATTAACCACTTGCGGAGATTTTTTGGAAACAATCAAGGTACGTTATCGTGTATTAGAATTTTTAAAATAGTGGTGTTGGGTGTTGCGATGATGCTCATTTGTTTGCGGTCCCCACTCGATTGGTATTAGTACACTGGAGGTTGTTGTGACGTTTATTCATGGATTGTGTTGCTCTGGTGGGTTCTTTGCTCTGCTAGCCATCGTTGCCGCGCTGCGAACCAGCTGGTCCATGTCGCGGTTTCATATTTCGGCGTCGTAGTGTTTTGACGTTTGTAGCACTGTTCTACAGAACAAAACGTTCGCTTGGAGCACTGCCAACGTAGGAAGAATAAACACACTTCGGAATTTTATCGCAGATTTTTCAGCGATATCCCGGAATGTGTCGCTAGCCGTAAGCTTGATTTATTTAATAATTAGCATTCAAAAGACAAACGTTTAATTAACAATAATAACATTGAAATTGGTTGCGTTTATCCGAGCACAGGCAGTGGCGTAGGGGCGGCGTGGGCGTTATCTCCAAGCGCCGTAGAAAGTCACTTCCAGCGGTCCCAATCGAAGTGACGGTAACCCAGTGTGTTGGTAGGTTAAAGGTTGCACACAGTTCCTGTACGAATCAACCTACTTTAATTCACCGTATCGATTCTAGACAGAGTTTATTAGCGACTTTGCTATTTCAGGCCGTTTTATGTGGTTACTTTTAATTATATTGGATTGACAAAGCGGGCGATGATGGATTTCAGTTATGATATTTTAAGGTTTTTTTATTGCATGCTTACAAATTTTTAAAGCGCGTAGTGCATAACGGAAGCCATAAATCTGGTGGGGCCGCTCCGAAGTCAGCTTATAACACATTAATCCGTCCAGAGGTGAATCCGTGGTATCCTGAAAAAATGAACACCTGTTACAATTACACCGTACCAGATGATCGAGATCGAAAGTCGCTTAACACTTAATTGAAAGTCGATTCGACTAATCCTTTTAATGCATTATCCGACATGGCAGTGTCAATTATTGCCGTTTCAGTGCTGCGTGTTATTCGAACGATCAATCACGGGCGGATGGTTCTTAATTGCCTGTTGTCCGATGAAGTGGTTCGTGTAAGTCGAGACGAAAAAATCCAAAGTCTGTATAATTCGGTTATATGGATTCGGTTAATGACTCGTAGTTATTAATGTTTTTACATTTTTGTCAGTGATCGACAAATCACTGTCTCTCGAAGTGAAATGAAACGGTTTGTTTGTTTTGTAGTTTTTCCTTCGGTTAATTAGCTGTGGCGAAACCTTTTAGTTTTATTAGTCGTGTGAGGTAACCAATAACGAAACCGGAATAATGGCGTGAGAAGTTTTCCGAAATGAATTGAAGAGTTGCGAATCGAAACAGCATCCAAATCGGGAACATCGAAACCTTGTGCCGCAAAAAGCCTAAGGTCCATTCTCTGCACCACTAACAACAATGTTATTTTATTAATATAGAGTACAGTAGAACCTCGATTATCCGAACCTCTATCATGTAACGTTGACGCGAAAAATACAGTAATAAAATATAAATATATACTTTTTCGATTTCGATATTGTTTTGATTATTCGAACTAGTCTCGGTCCCAATTGGTTCGGATAATCGAGGTTCTACTGTATGTATAGAACAGATTAGATGAGCCGCGAGGAATTACGTACTAAATCATCATCTCGCCCTTTTTAATAATCGTTCGTCTGTCTCGTTTAAGAAAATGAGTTGTCTGGAATTGTCACGTCATTTATTTCGTTAAGAACGAAAGCGACGTCCATAGTCTCCAGTCGCCCGCATTTATTTTATAAATAGATCCTTTTATTACTGAAATAGTCCCTCTCGGTTAACATCCCCTGCCACCGATTTCTATTCCGACCAACGTCGCCTCTCTAATTAATAGCATAATCTAGTATATTTTTCGGCGCCATTCAACTTAATTAGTTCAGGTCTGCCAAAAGAAAGTGCGGCCACCTGATAATAACGGCTTTTCGGAAAGTTGGATAATCCCAAAGTAATTAATCGAGGTAAATGTTTTAATTACGGGTATCAGTCAATGTACATGCTCATTTATTAGAGAGTAACCTTTGTCGGTAATAGTGGACGGTAGTGATTCGGAAAAATGGCAACGGACGTATATGTGCGTGTTTCACACCAATTTATGGTCGTGTTTGGCACGTATGTGTAGTTGCAAATTATGTGGCTTTGTTAATATTTTTTTATGACAAAATAACGGCCACTTTCGAATTGTCGTTAAATTAAGAGGAGCAGTATATCTGTCGTATCGAATCGGAACGTAAGCAATACAATTACTTGGAGAAAATAAAAGTATGTAAATAGGAATTACGTCAGAAACAACCGCCAAAAGACCACTAGATAAATAGATAATTACATTATATTGTAAGTAAACCGTGGCGAAAATTTGTTTTTCTACTTCGCGTCTATAACAAATTGTAATCATTGAGTTTTGTAATAGAACTAGTGTAATTTAGTTTTTCTAGGGTCGTATGTCATGTCATGTCAAACACAACACAAAACGTTACAATATTTTTAATTTAAATTAGCTTTCTCCAATTATTATAAACATTAATCGTAACGTTGGATGTGTTCCGAGCACTTAAATTAATCTCGGGTAGATTGCTTGCCACAATATTTTGCTGAAATTTTTTTTCACCGCCAGCTGCATTTGAAAATTAAAATTTCAATTTTGACAATTATCAACCAATCTTCTGCAAAATTTCACAAATTTTTAATTAACAATTGCATAAAAGATGTGAAGTTGCAAAAATAGTATGAAAAAAACGGCTGCTGTCGCTCCTTTTGCCATTTTAAACATATTTCCGTCAGTAACAGTGGCGGCCCGTCGGTATTTTGTCAGGGTGGGCAACGACAAGAGTACCTAATTTATGTAACCTACTCAATGTTACTTGAACCATATCTAATAGTACATAAAAGCTTAGGCATCAGTATTGGCGTGTTTGACCAAAACTAAGAAGAAAGTTTGAACTGAACTCTTTCTAGGAATGGGAAGGAAGTAGGATAGGGTAGCAGATTTATTATTAATACTCTACACAAATAAAAATAAATTCTGATATAAAACGAATTTTTTTTGGTAAAATTGCACATTTTATGTAAGCACTAGCTGAATGTACCCGGCGTTGCCCGGACGTAGATTAAATAAACGCAGTGTTGACTAAAGTGGTGATGTTGACTAATCGACATTATAATACAATTAAACAGGAATCCTCTACTTTTTCAATCACAAAATAAACAAATTTGTTGAAATTAACCTTCGTTGTCAGGACCGGGTACTTCAATATGATTTGGACAAAGAGGATACCTTGGTTGATATCTGAGATGAAAAATCTTGAATAGACTCTTTAGGCAAAGACGCAGTTGTTCTATAAGCAATTCCAGGAAATCGAAATTAACTTTAGATAATTTTCGGGGAAATCGAAGTTTACAAATTAGCTGATCATGTTATGATAAAATTGAAAACACAATGGAACCATTCCTTTTGCTGCAGTCAACTCACAAACAGAACAGTATGTAGATGATTTTGACTTATCTTCAGAATAAACAAACACTTCAGCATAATTATCTTCTTCTAAACTGCACAAAAATTATTAAAACCTGGCCGCAACTGGTTGGACAATTACAGTGCGAACCTTTTGAGCTCCCTTTCCAGTATTAAAATTTTGGTATGTGGTAAAATGTGGTATTTGGTGGTATTTGTGCATCGCTAGATTTTCAAACTTGTCCATCTTAGTTATAAATGATGTAAAGCAATAATGAACACAATGTATTTACGTAAAATAAATAGTGTAAAACGCGTATCAATGTCAGTAAAGTCTGATCCAACGCTGTAAATTTTGGATTTCAGCCGAGGCAGATTTGGTGAAAAATAAAAACAACATTATCATTAACTGAACGGTCCGGTACGACGATGGTGATTGGGAGCAAATTTAGTTAACGGCAAAATTAACATTCTATATAAAATAAATAAATATTTTGACGGGAATATGGTGGTATTTGTTCTCCGCTTACTATTAGATTTTCAAACTGCTCCATCTTAGTTATAAATAATGCAGAACCATTAATGAACGCAATGTACGTAAAATAAATAGTGTAAATCGTGTATAAGCACACAATACTTAAGCGTATGATGTCAGTGAAAATTTCGGATTTTGGCCGGAGCAGGTTTGGTGAAGAACAAATACACCACTATCATTAACTGAACGTAAAAATTAGCGTACGATAATAAGTGAAGTCCGGTCCGACGCTGGAAATTTTTCGAAAATCGATTGGGGAGAGTTGTGGTTAACGGCAAGAACAAATCGGGAATATCGGGAATAAAATAATTTATTTAATAGCGATAGAACTTCGAATACCGATGCGTCGCCTCGACCTTGGCGACGTTGAATACCAGCGTTCCAGACGCTGAAGCAGCAATTTTCACAATTATATGAGGTGCACGTGCCTAGTGCGTATAAAAACAATTTGGATAACAAAAGAGATTAATTTGTATGTACCAAATAATACTCGCACAGGTGTACTCGTATGGCCCGTCATAATTTTCACGAAATGAATTTAAGAAATTAACATTCTAAAGTAAATAAATATTTTGACGGGAATGTTAAAAATCTTATTCGGCCTTTCCGACAAACTAACACTTGTTTACATTAACATGCATTCCTTCATGGACCTGTGACGAATTACAAACGAATACCGAAATTTCAAGTGTTCCACGTCAGTCTGAACTTATTACACAGTGATATTTTCACATTCAGGCGCCCTAAATTATTTTGCCGTTGATTTCAAAAGTTTTCCTGGAAGGAGAGTATTCAGCAAGGGGCTCGTCAGGGGTGGCAGAGTTAGCAGTGCCACTCCAAATATAAATTTACTATCGAACACAACAATAGTTCTGTAATTCAATTGCAGAATTTCGAAATTTTCAGATATTTTCACGAAAATCTAGGGTTTACACCGCGTTTATACCGCTTTAAAGTTAAAAACCATAGAGCTGTTTATACAAATTCACGCATGTTGAGAAGGTAGGGCTTGCCCCGTCAGCGTGTTGCAATTCAGAAATACGTTTATGTTTGCATCTCAACTGGAACAAATAATTATTGGAAAGTGGAAGAAAATCAAAATTGGTATTAGCAAATTTAGTATTCAGAATAACGTCTATTAGTCGAAACAATATGTTTTATGTGCAGATATTTATTAATATTTTATGATTTAATACGATAAGGCATTTATAAATGACACAACCAAATGGAAGATTTTGATTGAAAATGATTATTAATTTATGGTAACCGAAGTAATTTAGGTGAGTTTGGCATAGTTTGCTATGGTTTGTATCATTTTTTGTAATTTTAAAGTGATTTGGCTTAGTTTGTGGAGGTAAGGGGTAGTTGGGGGTGATTTATGGTAGCCGAAGTAATTTGGGTGAGTTTGGCATAGTTTGCTATGGTTTGTATCATTTTTTGTAATTTTAAAGTGATTTAGCTTAGTTTGGGGTGGTAAGGGGTAGTTGGGGATGATTTATGGTAGCCCAAGTAATTTGGGTGATTTTGGCATAGTTTGCTATGGTTTGTATCATTTTTTCTAATTTTAAAGTGATTGGGCTTAGTTTGGGGCGGTAAGGGGTAGTTGGGGGTGATTTATAATAGCCGAAGTAATTTGGGTGAGTTTGGCATAGTTTGCTATGGTTTGTATCATTTTTTCTAATTTTAAAGTGATTGGGCTTAGTTTGGGGCGGTAAGGGGTAGTTGGGGGTGATTTATGGTAGCCGAAGTAATTTGGGTGAGTTTGGCATAGTTTGCTATGGTTTGTGGCATTTTTTGTAATTTTAAAGTGATTGGGCTTAGTTTGGGGTGGTAAGGGGTAGTTGGGGGTGATTTAGGATAGCCGAAGTAATTTGGGTGAGTTTGGCATAGTTTGCTATGGTTTGTAGCATTTTTTGTAATTTTAAAGTGATTTGGCTTAGTTTGTGGTGGTAAGGGGTAGTTGGGGGTGATTTATGGTAGCCGAAGTAATTTGGGTGATTTTGGCATAGTTTGCTATGGTTTGTATCATTTTTTGTAATTTTAAAGTGAGTGGGCTTAGTTTGGGGCGGTAAGGGGTAGTTGGGGGTGATTTATAATAGCCGAAGTAATTTGGGTGAGTTTGGCATAGTTTGCTATGGTTTGTGGCATTTTTTGTAATTTTAAAGTGATTGGGCTTAGTTTGGGGTGGTAAGGGGTAGTTGGGGGTGATTTAGGATAGCCGAAGTAATTTGGGTGAGTTTGGCATAGTTTGCTATGGTTTGTAGCATTTTTTGTAATTTTAAAGTGATTGGGCTTAGTTTGTGGTGGTAAGGGGTAGTTGGGGGTGATTTATGGTAGCCGTAGTAATTTGGGTGATTTTGGCATAGTTTGCTATGGTTTGTATCATTTTTTGTAATTTTAAAGTGAGTGGGCTTAGTTTGGGGCGGTAAGGGGTAGTTGGGGGTGATTTATAATAGCCGAAGTAATTTGGGTGAGTTTGGCATAGTTTGCTATGGTTTGTGGCATTTTTTGTAATTTTAAAGTGATTGGGCTTAGTTTGAGGTGGTAAGGGGTAGTTGGGGGTGATTTATGATAGCCGAAGTAATTTGGGTGAGTTTGGCATAGTTTGCTATGGTTTGTAGCATTTTTTGTAATTTTAAAGTGATTTGGTTTAGTTTGGGGTGGTAAGGGGTAGTTGGGGGTTGATTTATGGTAACCGAAGTAATTTGGTTGAGTTTGGCATAGTTTAGTATGATTTGTAACATTTTTTGTAATTTTAAAGTGATTGCGCTTAGTTTGGGGTGGTAAGGGGTAGTTGGGGGTGATTTATGGTAGCCGAAGTAATTTGGGTGAGTTTGGCATAGTTTGCTATGGTTTGTGGCATTTTTTGTAATTTTAAAGTGATTGGGCTTAGTTTGGGGTGGTAAGGGGTAGTTGGGGGTGATTTATGATAGCCGAAGTAATTTGGGTGAGTTTGGCATAGTTTTGCTATTGTTTGTAGCATTTTTTCTAATTTTAAAGTGATTGGGCTTAGTTTGGGGCGGTAAGGGGTAGTTGGGGGTGAATTTTGGTAGCCGAAATAATGTGTGTGAGTGTGAGAATAGTCTGCTATGGTTTGTGTCATTTTGTTTTATTTTAAAGTGATTGGAGTTACTTGGGGTTGCTAAGGGGTGGTAAGGGATGATTTAAGATAACGGATCTAATTTGTCAGTTTGGCGTAGTTCGGGAATTTTTTGGGGTTGATTTGGTAAAGTTTGTAATGGTAAGAGATATTTGAGGATTTTTAATGTAGGCGGATTAAATTTGGAGTGGTTTGGTAATTTTTAAATGAGTCACGGATCGGGGACATTATAATTGAAATCAAAATTATAATTGAAATATCTGCGCCTCGCTAGGTACGGCAAAAGTGTGATCAGGAACGCAGAAAGTGAAAGTGCTTTTAATGTAAACCGGTCGCCCGACGTCGAAGTTGTTTTGGCTAGACACGTGCTTCTAAAAAAAACCCGGTCTCCGCGAGCCGATCATTTTTTGCTTATTTTAACCGGTTTTTATTCGGTTTTTATTTAAATACAAAGGAACCGGACCGAATTTTGCAAAATCTCCTTATTAGCGTTCATTCTCGGCCCTTGATAGACCCGTGTCTAAAATTTCAAGTCTCCAGCCCTCCCGGTTTGGGCTGTAGGTTGTCGGTGAATCAGTGCATGTGTAGATGTGTAGATGTGTAGATGAGTGTGTCAGTGAGGACACTTCGCTTTATATATATAGATAAAGAAAATGATAACTTTTGCAGGGTATGGTCTAATAGAAAATTTAAATATTTTAATGAATTATATTGTCCTAATTTCATTAAATTAAAGATAATTAAGATAATGAGAATTATCAATAATCATGTCATAAAATTCTTCAGTGTTAGGCAAAGCTTTCATTAATTGTTCCTCTATTGCAATTGTGGACAAGTTGATTAAGTGAGATTTGCAAATACAAGTTCGACTAAATGTTTTAATACTTTTTAACATGGAAAAAAACTTACCGGTGCAGACGTAGTAGACAAAACTAGCACAACAAAAAGCGTAATTTACCGATCCGAGCCGATCGGATGGCTTTACCTGGCACGAGCCTGCGACCATGGAACTCATCGGTAACTAAACGAAGTAGCCGCAAAGTGCATAAATATAGTGTTTCCGATTTAATTTATTACATAATTGACACAAAGAAATTGTGATACTAGTTAATATTTTAAAATGCATTATCAATCAAAATCTTCCATTTGGTTGTGGAATTTATAAATGCTTTGTCGTACCTATTAAATAATTAAATATTAATAATTATCTGCACATTAAATATATTTTGTTTCCATTAATAGACTTTATTCTGAATATTAAATATGCTGATACCAAACTTGATTTTCTTTTTTTCCCTTTTCCAATAAATAATTTTATACGAAAGAGCGTCTTAAATTCGGATGCGCGGTGTGGCAGTAGAGTGGCTTGTCTACCCTGAGAGAGCCCGAGTATCCGCTCTTCACATTTTAATTGAGATGCAAACATAAACGTATGTTCTGATTTGCAACACGCTGACGGGGCAAGCCCTACCTGCTTATCATGCGTGCATTTTATATCGCAAATAGTAAGGACTTTTGCTCTATAGTATAAAGAGCTCTTGGTTTTTTAAATTTAAAGCGATTTAACGTATAAAGGCGGTATAAACACTAGATTGGAAGATTCGAAATCCTGCAATTGAATTACAGAACTTTTTCGGGTTCGATGGTAACTTGATGCTTGGGGTGGCACTGCCAACCCTGCCACCCCTGACGAGCCGCCACTGGTCAGTAATGAACTTTAGTTTCCGTTCCGATCTTGCCAGCGGTGGCGTGTTTGATCAATACTCTAAGTAAAATTCCGGTCGCCTGGAGTTTATCACATGCGGGTGTACCTATTTTCATAATTTATGGGTGCAATTGAGGCGATTGCGTTGCGAAATAAATTTAGCCAAAATCTCAAGTCGGAATCGAAGTGTATACGAACCCGTTTCGTTTTTACTTTATCTTTTTCTTTATTTACCCAACAGGTCAACTGAACCAATTACAGAGTATTTAATTAAAATAGGTACATTTGTGTAATGAAAAAATTTAAAACGCAAACAAAAGAATTTACAAAGGAGAAGAATAAAAAATTCGAAAAAACAGTCGAAATGTCAATTTTAAATTACCTCAATTCAAGATGAAAGATATCATTATAAGATATGATATGGTTGTGAATGAATGAATGAATGAATGATGAAAACATGCACATACAACTTAAAAATAATTCTAATAAGCAAGCTCAAAACTTGAATATGTAGGTATAAAACAAACCATGTATTATATTTTATGCAATTAGAACGAATAAAGGGCTTACTATTTTTATACAACAATACCGAATTCTTAATTCTTTCGATGATTCTTCTTCCGTGGAAGTGTTACCGCTAACATTTAATTTTTTGAGGAAGCATTTAAGCAAACGTTGTAGACATGTCTGTTTGTGAAAAAGCCAACAATGCACCATTAACCAAAGCAATTCTATGAAGACCGTGTGACAGACCTCCACGATTATTAAACGCAAGATTTCAACAGCAAATTTTTCCTTTCGGGGCGGAAGTGGAGGAAAGGCGATTTACGGATTGTCTTTCGGTTTTCTGCTCAAGTGACAGGTGTTGGAATGTCTTCGATTTTATTTATTTTTAATTTATTCATTAACCAACTGATAGCAGTGGTTGTTTTTTCGACTGTTTTGAGAGTCATTACCTAAAATCTTTGCCGCAATTAAAATATAGTCGCTTTATGGATTTTCCGAGCAGTAGCATGGCGTGCCAGGAATTTTTCACAGCAGTCCAGGAACTTGCTTTGATTGCTTATAGGTGATGGCTTTTGTGGAAGGCGAAACGTGTACCACCGATAGTACAGAGATTAAATTCTTAACAATAACAGAGTTATGGCCGTAAATACCTTGAAATTCTTTCGCCTTCCAGGAAGATTTTATAATTCACGCGTTTCAGAAATAAAAATTATTATCGTCGTTTCCACGTAGCTAATTGTTCGTTTTTTTTTTCAGAATTGAAAATGGACTGCCAGGCCTGTGAACCATCGTAGTGCAACTGTTGCGGTAAGGATAATTTTTTTCTTATGATCGCTTCCGGAATTGGATGCACATAACATACTTATGTGCTCATTTTTTAGTTTTTGGAAATGTACCTTACTATGTAGTAGGCCCATGCGAATAATTCGCATAGAATGCGCTTGGGGAGTGGGAGATGTTAGTTAAATATATTGTCAATAGGTGGCGCTATGACCAAAATACGGTTTTTAAGAATTACAAAAACATTAACATTTTTAATTCTTTGTTTATTTTTCGCCATTAGCGATGAAAGTAATCTTCAAAATGAAGACTCAATCATTGGTTTTGTTAACGTATTAAGGGAGCTTGGCCTACCCACATTTCATTTCAGAAATATATGGAGATAATTAAAAATTAACAATTAACTTTTATATTAACTTATGATTAACTAAGAAACGTTAACATTTTGAATTGTTTGTTTAATTTTCATCATTAGCGGTGAAGGAAATCGTCAAACTGATGGTTTTAATGATGTATTAAGGGATATATGGCCTAAGTGCAAAATAACACCTTTGAGAAATAATATATGGAGTTTGTTTGATCTACCACAATTTATCGCGTTTTAACTCTATAAGAATGAATTGGATTAGGTAATCCACTTGGAATGATGCTTAATGCAAAAAATTATTTTTGATTTAAAATAACAAAGCAAAATACTGTAATTTGCAATTTATCAATGAAATTATTAGTGCGGAAATGAATTGCACAGATATAAATTTTAGGAAAAAATATCCATATTTACATTTCTGAACATATTTTATTTAATATACTATAAATCATATCGATTTGTTCTTGTAAAATAGAAATAATTGTGGATAATGGAATGGATAATCAAATGACAAGTTGGTGATGACACAACTGTATCACAGCCAAAAATATCAAATATCTCGTAAATTATGAATTTTAGCTATAGAACAACCTTAATAAAAAACGTAGCCAGACTCCAGACACATTCGATGGTAGGTACCTATATAAAAATATAAGAGATTTCATTTAAAAAACTAAAGTTAGGCTTATTTAAAAATAATATAATTTGACAATTTTGCAGATCCTGTATAGTAAAAATGATATTTTGCATATCGGGCTTAAAGAGCAATCCTTTCTTCATATTTCTACCAACTTTCAGTCTTCTAGCTGCTGAAACGGCCTCTCAGTAAATTTTTAAGTGAACCTCTGCAAATTTCAAAAATGTGAAAATTTTTTTTGTTATTTGATAACGGTGATCCTAAATGTAAAATATTTTATATCGCCATAAATCTATATCAAAATGGGTTCTAACAGTATAATAAAATATATGTAGTTGTATTTGAAAAAATAAAGTTGTGTAGCATGCGTGAGTTTTGGAACCCCCGTTAAAATATACATAATTATATTCTGCATAGCTCTTTTCCACCTTACTTCCAATAATTTGCTTTCCTTATATTTAAATTAATACGGATATTGCTTTCTTCTTATTGCATCAATTAACTTCATCTCCTCTTTCAATGTGATTTCAGTAAATTTCTTTGCTTTGCAATTATTTGTTTGAACTATTTACATATACATAACCCAAAGAAGCTTATATCTTCAAGTAGTTTTAATAGAATTGGAAAGTGCCTTGGAGAAGACAAATGTTAGTTTCAAGACATTTTTTTAAAGATAATTTTTAGTAATTAATCCAACAATGCCAGATGTTGCTTGCCACAAACAATAGCAAAACGGTTGGCAGCCCACGATACATCATGATAAGAGCTAAAATGTAATATGTTGATTTCATTGAGTGAATAGAAATCTGTAATCTGGAAAATATCGTAAAAATATAATGAGATGATTACTGAAGCTTAATGTGGGTGCAATGTCAAGCAGCAACGCCCATGAATTATTGTTCCCTCCCATGGCACAATAAATAAAAATATATTTCGGACGTTCCGCAGATCTCGCAAAATATAAGTCGCACAAACTTTAATTGCCTTCGTAATTATTCATGGAGGTAAATATTATCACGAGAGGATAAATTCGATTTGAATGAGCAAATTTTGACAATGTCATAATCGGTGGTTACACATAGCCCCAAATGACGCGCAATTATTTACTTTTACTTCATTTGGTATTACTCGAGGAAGATTTAATGTTTGTGAAAGTAGGGGCAATCTCTACTACTATTTCAGATTAGATCTACATTTGCTGACAATTATAAAGCGGGGCGTTTGCGTAACAAATAACACGTTATTTCGCTCCAATTTCACACGCCATTTTAAATACAATAAAATTAATTAAATGAATCGAATGATCGCCAACGTTTTTGATCCGATTTGAATGATGTAATTAGGTTCCATTAATTAGGAAATCGAAAACGTCGTGGTGCACACGATGCAGTTTGGTGTGAAAACCTTCAACGGAGACGCCGAGTCATCGAGAGCTTCTTTGAAACCTCAAAACCGCGTGTTTTCGTTTCACGTCCAATGGACGTTGAGATCAGATGTAATCGTGTGTGTTTTCTATGTATTGCAGATGTCATCAGCCGCCATCGGAGGTCGTCACCATCATTCGGGTCCAGGACCTCTCAGTTTGATGTCCTGCGTACGTGAATCGTCGCCGCTGCAGGACTATGAATCTTCCGACAACGAAAAAAATGGTAAGGAGTTGTGATTAGTTCACGCAATCGTTGGACTTGTTCCAATTCTATTAATAAGTCTTAGCAAGTCGTTTAAATCTTGAAATCGTTCTGGAACGAACTCCAGGTTGAGCTTCGAAAGAGTTCTGAAGGGTTTAAACGGATTGGAGCGTCGGTAACTAATTGAAGAAACTCTCGCTCGCCACAGCTCGATAACAGTAAATTAATTTCGCGGTTCTATTGTCATCCAAATCGATGAAGCGACGATTCGTTCTCGCAAGAATGGCCGAGAGTCAGCCGAACAAGGAAAATTGCTTTTTGTCGACAATTATGGCACCTAATTGCGTCGTGGTGTTTCCGTGAAAAATCGAAGAGTGCGAGTGTGGTGCGTGATTTTCGTCCATAACTAGCTTCAAAGTCCCGATGCGGACGTAAGAGAGAAAAATCGAAATATGTAGGTGGATAGTGGCGCCGAAAAGAGAAAGAAGCCCGCGCGTTGTTGTTTGACCTTCTTTCGACTGCCAAAAGGTATAATCCCAACAAGATATGATTTCCTAGAGCGTGACCGAGAACGGTACTCTTGTATTCTGTGCCACGAGGTTTATGTTAACTGTAAATTCCATTGCGGTGGGTGTTTGCATATCGCCTTCCATAACCTAAGATCATGCACGACGCACTATGGTGCATCTCCATCGACGGACCGAAATAAAACCGCACGCCACATATGCATAACTGGGACACGCAAACTCCTCACCGGCACAGATACATCACTTTTCTCAGAGCTAATCGCCAGGAAAATGAGAGCTTATCTCTGTTTGTTCGTTTGTTTAACATGCCTCTCGTGCTATCTTTTAATAATATCTTGAGCAATTGCTTCCGAAACGAGTACATTCGAGTATTTATGTAACCGTCACACCGAATAAAATTTTTCATCAGTTAATGGATTTAGAACGGTTGGAAGCTGCGTTTTGGTTTTTCAAGTGTCGGGATTATGCGCCGAGATTAACTTACTGTTGTGATATTTAACTAAAAAATGCACCTATAAACTTACAACTCATCTTAACGAACTTTCACAATTTAGCACATATTTCCACCAGTATGAACAACCAGTTAAGAATGATTACAAACATTTCGGTTTGTTTGCCACTCGTTTAGCTGTCCACCTCTTGTTTGTTGTAACATTTACGGCCTATTTTGATAAGAGTAATTATTTTAAATTGCCTCTTGGAATTGGATGAAATCGTATTGTAAGGTGCGTTCAAAAAAAAAACGAGGCTGCGTTGGCCATGGAATTTTTCGGCTTTCCAGTGTAGAAACCATAGAAAACATAAACATAGATTTGACAAAGGTCAAGATCTGTCAGTTTAAAATTTACCATCGAAATAAAACGGCCCTAACGCTAGGACAGTTTAATTTTATTTTTAATGAGCATTTTTAATAATCATTGGTTTTTAAACCTTCAAGTCCAAGCAAATCCAAACCTTTTTTTCTAATGTATATTGTGTAATTTATAACTCACTAGTGGTCAACGTTCGTGTTTAACTATGTATACAACGATTGGTAACGTCACAAACATAACATTATTATTACTATTACTTAAATGATGGGAAAACAAATTTGGTTCTTTAAATAAAATTAATGTAAACTTTAATGAAAGACAATCCGTAATTAAACTCCAGAAACAAACAACATTTATCGCAATTGCTTTCGATTTTTTGCCGTAACTCGTCTAAATTTTTTGGCCTACTAAAATAATAAACCTTCGAACCATCGAAACCTAGCAAACCCGAACCTTTTTTTTTTAATGTATATTGTGTAATATAACTCCCTAGCGGTCGACGTCCGTGTTTAACTATATATACAACAATTTTTGAAATATTAATTGAGAATGCAGTTGTTCTTAAACTGAATTGGTAGGTCTCGAGTTGCGCATAGAGACTGATGACCCATGAAGGTTGACGGGACAAACTGAGTGGTACCCAAATATTCTCAAGACATTTTTCGGTTTTGAGACTGATTCTTCTTCATCGATCTATTCACGACTTACAGTTATATCAAATTAATGACCGTCCTGGTCGTGCCGATATTCTCCTCAACAGAGGAGAAGCTGTAACAATGAATAGATTGATGTTTGGATTCACAACGATACCGGGAAATGTTTTGCACTTTTTTTTTATCCCATAATGATTTATCCCATTGTCAACAAGGAAGCTAACCTAAACATGAACAGACTCGAACTGACACTTTGAAGTTTTGATACACTAAATTGATGCACAAAGTTTTTCCATGCCCAACGCAGCCTCGTTTTTTTTTGAACGCACGTTAGTTTAGGGGATAAGTGAAGAGAAGTAGGAAGCAATGGGAATAAAGTGGGGCGCGTTAGTCGATCCGCATCAACTTCAGTTTCTCCAAGTTTTTGGTTGATTTGTCGCTGATTTGAAATTGATAATCAAATTGTTGTGGTCGGCAGTCGGAGAGAAGTGTGAGTGGATTAAAATATTACAATCGATCTCTGATAATTGTGTTATCGTGCGCAATCTCTTAAAGTGATAATAATTTAATGATAAACGGTTTGCATTTTCTATTGTCATGAAATGGTGTTAGTGATGAAAAGGTCGATCAGTTTGTATAATTTTAACCACTGGGCCGAATACGACTTGGACCGTAAGCTTTTTTTTTTCAATTTCTGAAACCCAACAAATATGACAACGTTTGCGTTTTCGAACAATATCGCAATAAATCTGATCCGATCCGATGATGCAACAAGTTGCACGTCATATAATTTCCTCATTTTTAAGCAAAAACTGTCGTCTTTTAATTGTTAGAAGCGCGGATCAGGTGGTGAAACAGCAGGAAAAGTAATTACGACGGTATAATGTTAAACACTTCGATCAGAGTGCCGTTATGAATTATTTATCGCACACGATAAGCTACGCGCCACATTCCAATCTCAAATTTGAAACCCTCCAAGAGCTTTGTTGAGCAACAACGGTTTTTCTTCTTGGGTATAAACAAACAATTAAAACGTTTCTGATCTATCTGCTGTCTTATTTGGATTCGATTAAATTAATTTGAGTAAAATATGAGACGGGAAATCAATCTAGGTTCATTGTTCTTGTGGCCCTGGTAAATGATTAAATTATGCTAGTTCTAGTAATCGGATCGTTTCTCTACTGAATTTATGATAAAAGGAAGCAACAGCAAGTTTCAGATTCGTTGGAGGTCGGTGTAAATTATGTACGTATTGTACCTACTTTGGATCGATCGGAGTGTGTAGCTGAAAATTTAAAGCAGTGCAAAGGGAACTCCCTTGCGCAAATATTTTAAATTAATTAACAATGTTGTTATGAAACAACTTAACGAATTTAGACGTTCCAAGTGCAAATCTTAAATCGTATATCTTCGATATACTCAGGATCTCATCCGTTTGATTCGCTTGAAGAGGAGATATTGATGAGGCGTCAACTAATTTTTGATACGTTTGAGAAAAGTACATTTGCTTCTAATATTTCCCATATAATTTTCCAAATGATGATATGTTCTAAGAACATTTCGTGCAGATCTTCATTCATTTTTTGAATATAGAATAGCAAGCTTGGAAACGAAAACATTGCTAGGAACTGAAAAGAAACTTATCGAAAATTCACATTTAGATAGACTATCAAAGTCGCGAAAATATCCTTTTCGGTTGTGTCCAGTGCAAAGGTTAAACATTTGAGTAGAAAATTATATATATGTTTTAAAAGTTGTGAAAGCCGGGCCTGGTTTAGTATTATTTATTAATGCGAAAAGTGAACGTGTGGAAAGACAAGAACAGTTTTACGCAAACGCATAAGTAGTTAATAATAGACATCTCCATTTTTGGAAATATGCGAACATCTAGTTGCTTATAACTAATCATAATCGTAAATCCTGATAAGATTAATAACAACAATCGAACAATGCCGTAACTGTTATCAAAAACCTCGTAGACCTCGTAATTGTGGTTAGTTCTCATATGCAAAAAAAAAACTAACTCAGATTCAGTCTCATTTTTCGCCGATACGAGCGTACATGTCTATGAGTCATCCGGAACGCTGACAATACGTAGCCTTTAGTTTGTTAACAATTGTCCAGCAATTGACAACTTTGACCCTCCCAACGCGATCATGTCAAAGCGTCGTAGGAAATATGTTCTCGGTAAATTAACAATCAAACATCTAGACACCGTACTAATTTACGAGTTTTTATTTAAGCGGCATCGAAGAAAAAGTTCTGGAATCCGAAAAAGTGGTTCAAGAGGAAAAACAAAGTGGTTGAGGATGCGACTGGGACGGTGGAGATCATCGAGAAGGACGAATTTAGAAGTAGATCTACCAGCGAATTGTCCATTGTTGAGGACCAGGTGCGGAGGAGGTTTGTGTGTGTACGCGCAGATGGGTGATGGTGTGGTGTAATTGGGATTGTTGGTAGAAGTGGCTCCTCCTCGATGCACCCCGGTTTAAGTGTATCTCACGACAGCGTCTTCCATTCGCCGAATTCCGGATCGGACGTCGACTTGGATGCAGGAGGACAGAGCTCGTCTTCGCTGTCCATTTCCCATCCGCAAATAGAACTGAAATTGCAGGTGAGTTTTGAGTGCAAGGGGCGCCGCTTTGACGCCGCCGAGGGATGACGGATTGGTCTGAGTGATAATAGCGTAGAAGGGACGAGAAAGGCAAGGTTGAACAAACGGGAGATTAAATAAACTGAGCCGACGTCCTTCGGTTTAAGCGCGACCATGTCGTCGGTGTGTCGATTCGAATGTCATAATCGCTCGGTTACACCTGCAGATCGGTTCAGTCTGTGTCCGATTAATAATTAATTAACGTGGACCGGAGAGAAACGGAGTCGCATGCAGAGCAGGAAAACAATAAGCAGTGAAAGTTGCATATTTTTTTATTGTTGAATCAATGAAAATTTGAGACACACTTTCTTTTGTTGCTCCTGATATTTCTTTGAAGCGGATATCGGAGTCCTTTTAATCGCAACTTGAACAAAAAATTACGCTAGCTTGGAAATGTCCATCCTGCCCGAGTGATAAACAGACGTAATAGGAAGTTTGTACTATATTTTGAAAGTTTAAATTACGTCGTCGCCGTCATCTAGTTGTGGTTGAACGACTGAAATTCTTATTCCACTGTTTCCTGCATTTATTTATTGTTGTTATATTATCTTCTCGCTGACAAAAAGTCACCAGCTCAAGTTGTCGAAACGTCGGACTTAATGGACGTTTAACCGACGGTTCCTCTCTGAAATATTACAACTAATTTACAGTAAACGTCTGGGGAATTGTCGGAAAACGAGATAATCGAATCATCTTAGTCGTGTTGTTTAGGGAATTTTTGTCATTTTTTTTTATCATTCAAGACGCCACCATTTACTAAAGTAATTTTGTGGCCGGGGTGCGTATTTAATATTATTGAACATTCCAATTCGGGCTATAACACCCTATTTGCTAAACGCCTTTTATAAAATGATAAATAATAAATCACATGTTTCCGGCAAAAATTGATTTGATTTTTATTTTAAAAAGTATGTACTTACAATCGTCGCATATTCTAAAAGTCGAAAATGTTTTTGCAACCGCCGACGCGAGATATATAAATTGAATCTCCATATATTATTTCTCAAAGGTATTTACTTGTCGGTATACATGCTTTACGTCATATCTCCCTTAATACTTCATCAAAACCAATGATTGAGCCATCATTTTGAAGATTACTTTCACCGTTAAGGGCGAAAACGAAACAATCAATTCAAACTGTTAATGTTTCTTTTTAAATTATTAAAAAACCTATTTTGGTTACCTATTGACAATCTGTTAACACAACTCTCACTCCCCAAGCACATTCCAAGCGATAAAGGAAACATGGCCAACGAGTTAATTCATATTTATAATTATGATAAGTCGGTCAAAGGTAGTAGGTACATTTTGTTTTTATGAAATCTGATTTAAATATGGTGGATGAACTACACAAACTTAAAATCAGGTTTAGTGCTTTATCATTGCTGTCTTAGCACAATTTTTTTTTACTTTTTTTTAACTTGAAATGAATTGCTAATTGCAGCTTAATTCCTCATTAATTTTAAAGTTTTCAATTTCATGCTTTTTAGAAAAAAAAATAAGAAAATGTAAGATTCGGTCTAATTACAAATACTAACGTTCGCAGGTAATTAATTAATTAATAATACATTTTGGCCACTCGAATAATTCCAATAAAAATCCACCGACCTGAGACATTAAATTCGCGCTTTAAATGAAATTAAAGCATTTTTAATTGCGAATAACTCACAAGTCAATGTGATTTAGCGCTTTTTTGTTTTTATGAAATCTAAAATTGGTTTAACTTGTATAATAACGTTTACAAAATTTTAATAAAAAACTAATGACTTTTTTAAATAATTTTATTCAGGTTTTTTGTAACTGCATGTAAAATAATTAAATTTTCAAACACAAACACTATGATCAATCGCAAGATTCGCAAGTAACTCAATGTGCAGCCAGGTCGGTGACTTGATTTGAGATGCAAAAGTTAGAGGAATCGTTGAATGAAACTGACGAAAAAATGTAAGATTGAAACTTGACGATGATAGTATAAAACTATAAATTGTTATATTTATTACGAGTATCTTTATATACTTCACGATTACCCAGCACCATCTTTTGTGTAAAGATGTTGCGCCCCCTCTGCATTTCTAAGGAAAGCACAGCTCCACATTCGGAGTGTATAATGAATAGATTGGATAATTTAAAAACATCCTGTAAATTTTGCACATAGTAGTGTATACAGTTGTATTCAAAGTGTTTGTTTTAACAAAGTGCATTACGAAGAAGGCGTAGGCCTTCACGGTCGGTACTATTGGCGGTGGTGGCATTTCACGTTCTAAGAACACGGTCTTTGAGCCCGAGAAATACTACCACTACTAAACCACATTACGCTGCGTCGCATCCGCTTTTCACACCAACCAACCCTAACTATATTTGCGGGCGCCTCCATTTTCTATTATTATCTTTAACATTTCTTTTATTATTCCGGATCAAGGAAACAATAAAATAAAACGTGTGACATCTTGAATACGTTTTTTGTTCACTTTTAAAAATAACCAAAATCGTGAATAGGTTACCTACCTAGCTAGACCACTCTAATTACCCTAATTTTTGATAATTAATAACTAATGAATAATTATGAGTACACACGTACACACAAATCATATTTCTTCTTGTTTGTGGGGTTTACTATAAAACGATTTCGTTAACGTCCGCTTTTCTAATGAGACGTAAATCGCAAATACGAGTAGTTTTTATTGCAAACAGAATCTTTAAGATCACGTAACATCCGATAGCCCAAATGTTCCGTTAAATTTGCAAGCCGTAAGGTACGAATAAATTCTTTGGTTCTGGACTGTACGACGATTATAATTGATCGACATTGAATGAAATTAAAAGCGTATTGCAAGTTTCCGTTATACTGTTTTCTTGATGTTGTACAAGCGATTAGATAAAAATAAAGTGTAGAAATTTAGATGGTTCGCAGAAATGTGTTATCGATAAGGTAAGAAACCAGCTGTAGTGGTATAAATGAACGGACTGCCGAACAGGATTTCATAATTTAAGGAGTAATAATGCAGATTTGATGCAGCATGTTACGCACTAGGTTTTACTTCACTTATTAATTAATTCATGATTGACAATTAATAAACTTGACATGTACAAATACGGTTATCAACCAGTAAATTCTATTTGTTGTTGGTGTCTGTAGCATACACGACATTACTATTGTGGTGATTTGACATAGAGATGATGGTGGTTACTAATCTTTAGAAAGTCATGTAGGAATGGGAAACTGTTCGGTTACGTGGGCAATGAGATTAATCAAATATCAATTACGTTGCAGAAGTTGTAGGCGTCTTAATGGTTGCAGAAAATGCCTGTAGCCTGTAGGAGTTTGTTAGCACTGTAAGCGTATTCTAGACATGCAAATCTCAATTAGAGCAAAATATGAAAGTGGACTGTGCTTGGATCGCAGGTGTAGTTTTGTAGTTCTCAACACGGAAAGGTGCGCCACATACTGCAAAGTGTATTAAGCGACGAGGGATGAAGTCAAGCAAGTTGGCACGATGCAAGTGTCCACGACTCCTACTAACCATGAAAATATGCAATAGTTTGTCGTTTGAAATGACTAATTCAGACCGAACGTCGATCTTGTAACCCGTCGATGCCGTTACCTCCGATGAGGTCGGTGCAAAGTTGCCAGACGGGTTTGAAACGGCGCGGTCTGCAGGTCCTCGTGTCTCGGGCTCCAGAAAAACCTTCAATAAACAAACGATTCATCCGCGCTTTAATCGATCGACATGTCTTTATCACGGAAAAACCGCGTTTCCGTGTAGTCGACTCCTCGGCGCAGATAAATTCGATGTTGACGTCCTGGTGTGGTTGTGTAATTTATACTTGATAAAATGCAGTGGTTTGTGTCAATGAAATGAAAGTGCGAACGAAATCTAAAGGTCGGTGTTGGGGCAGGGCTGACGAAGAAGTGTCTGTAAGGATCAGGATTTGCAGGATTTGGGTGAGAAAGCGTTAGTTAGTTTCTTCGATTATCACTTGAACCGCAACAATAATGGATTATTTACCGAGTTACGGAAGTACAGTTATTCATTTATGTTCAAATAATTGGTAAGGTTGCAGCTGCACATCGATTTGTTGTTCCATTTTTCAATTTTCGCCGTTTTTATTAGTTTTCCTTCATCTGAGACGAATTCGAGCTAACTGGTGCACATCGTTTCATAATGTACCGTCCTGGACAAGTGAAATTGGGTTTCTTAATGCTGTTTTTTAATTGATATTTAATGGAAAAACCGCAGTTTATGTTTTTTCTTAACCTAGAAACGTAGTCGAGTGATGATGGGGCTGATATTAATGTCGATGATTAAGATTTTGATTTAACCAACATAGTTACATATCTATTATGTAAACGAAAAAATATGATTTCTGCAAATAGTGTTTAATTCCGTAAAACATCTACAATTCTTACAAATTCGTATTAAGCGTGACTTAAAAAAATGACAACCCGAAATTTTTGTAATATTGTTTTTACAAACACACAATTAGTACAAATTTTAATATACATACCAATACCCTGTCTAATTATAATAAAGCCGGCCGTAACTGTAGCGTCTCATAATTGGTCTTTTGTTATAAATCGTTTCTCGTTAATTTGTATTTGTTGGAAACCCATCATAATCAGCGCATCTGTTTTATACCTAGTGGCCAAAACACAAAAATATAAGCGTTTTTTATTGTTAACGCTTCTTGAATAACAATGCAAGAGATTAGTTTTCGTGACAGACAGGAAACTATCTAGAAAATTCGGATCGATGCGTTGAGGGTTTAAAAAATCGGGCCGCAAGCAATTTATGGCGTCGTCTTTAGTGTGATGATCAATCGCGTTTTGTGTTTAACATTTATTCCGAGTGGGTTTGAACGTGACTCAGACCGAAGAGATTCGGATCGTCTTCTTTTCTCTTGTGGCCCGACCTGCGTTTGGACATAATTTTCAATTACTAGCGCGGTGTCGCCTTCACTCTTCGGTGCCATTTTAATGTCCTCACCATATTTTCTGCATTATTTCAGACAGAGCTGAGTGAAAGGTTGAGATTGAGGCGGGGTCGTGGCGACACCAGCGAAGACGATGAAGGCCTTCCGCATAGTCTTTGCAATTCGCCTACAACAACAGAAGCTCTCCTCGACAAGACTGCCATCAAAGTGAGTGTTAGCCGTATGACGGGAACTTTTTGAGACGAAGGAACGACAACCCTACCGTTCAGGCATTTGTTCCTGCCTCCGGCGGAAATTTTACTAAGGCAGTAACAAGTTTTATGAATCTAAATAATACTGAAATAGCGCGAGGGGTGGGAACATGGAGTTTTAAGTGTCGACGAGCAGCAAGAAACCACAACAGGAAACAAAAGTTTAGAGGCTGTTACAAATATTTAACTAAATTTGGGGGACGAGCAATTTAAAGAACACAATTAGTTATCGTATCGTAGATTGCAAACAAACATTATCTACTAATATTTATTTACTTTATCTGTTTAATGCATATTTAATTTAATAATTTATATTACTTTTTAAATTGGTGAACTTTGAAGCTATGTAGCTCACAAAACATATTTAACTTTCACCAGGGACTGTGGGTCGTCACAAATATATTGATTTTACTTTACACCAAGAGATCATACACAATTTGCTCAAATACTGCTTCTACCAGATTTTGTACAGAAAACTGGCTTTTGAATAATATTCATAAAATGATCTGGGAACTCCTTCCTTTTATCATTATCCATTAAGTTTTAAGATGTGAGAATCTGCAATTACCAGTAGGTAAAATAAAAAGTAAGCGAAACTATGGCAACAACTGTCAGAACCTTTGAGAAATGGAAAAATCGTTGAAGACGTTCGATAAAATATTAATTACGTATTTAAGATAAATTCTTTCCTGGATAGTCAACAGACAAAGATATTTGTAGAGATACTTCACAATTGTATTTATACGTCCTGACAGAGACAGTTACATACAGTCGCGTATTGGTATGTATTATTATTCATTTTATTATACAAATTTCAACAACAAATTAAATAAAAAAATGTGTTTCTTTTTAAATGAAAATGCAATGGTTTTTAGGGGGAAAATAAAAATAAATAAAAAATTCCCATTTGTAACCCCATCCGTGGGCAAACAGTGTATGGTAGGTATATTTCTAAGTATTTGAGTCGAAGTTTCCCTTTTTTTTTGTGCGGTTGAGCTATTGTTGCACCTTTTCTTTACTGTTTTGTTCGTTTATTTATTCTATCGATATTTTGCATCATTTGGTTATAGTTAATTTATATTCTAATCTTCGACCATTTTTTATTTTTAAAGCCCGTTTTACTCTCATCATTTCTGGCTTTCATTTTCCAAGATTCTGCACAGTGGTTTCAATAGTTGTTTGCAAAGTCTGATTAGAGAAAAACTATAATTGGTTTCAACTCCAGCTCCGTTGTTAACAATGTTATATATTGCAAGAATGTGGGTTTGTAAAATGAATTAAAGTGTTTTGGTCGTAATACATATTTTAATAATTGTTTGTACGAGTATTAGTCGTGTTAACATAACGGCAAATAACGACAGATGCTTGACACAACTAATAGATTCTAGTTTGTAGCAACAACAAAATTTAGAAAGAAAAAGATACCGCAAGCGTCATCGATGGAAGATTTAAACTAAAATCGATGGGAATATGTAGGTAGTTAGTTCAAGAGACGGTAATATTAATGTTAATTCAAATGGAGCCGTAGTTATTTCTTTCATGAATTTTATCTGTTTTCTCCATTTTCGGTCTAAACTTCCACAGCTCGTCGTTGAAAGGTCGGGTCACGATCTAAAGGTTACACTTGTTTGAGAGCTCGTTTTTCTACCGACTCTTTTGTTTCGCACTCAAATTATTAAAAATGCAAATTTTCGCCATCATTTTCGGATTTCCACAGTGATCGTTACAAGTCGTCCATAAACCAACACAAAATTTCACTTTCCACGCTGTCCGGCGTTTTCATAATGATAATTTTCCCATGATCGTCGCAACTTTGACCCTTCTTCGAACCACTTCCTGACATCGTTTGCGCTCTTTTCAAATGACCACCGTATGAATTTTGCACAACGTTACGTCTTTGAAATTGTTGTACAAGCGTCGTTCGTAATTGATGTTTTGTAAGAGTGGAAAGTTAATGGTTAGTGTTATTAACCGTGGTTAAAAAGGCAAAGTCTTCGTTACCGCCTGATGACCATTACTCACATTTTTATTATTATACATCGCCACCGGTCGAACGTTATGAAAGTATTTCTCATCGACTGGAAATGCCATTGGAACTGAAACACCTGAAATGCGACCTTTCCGGTTTGTTAGCGATGTTGTGCAGGATCGTATTACAATACGTTGTCTTCACCTGACATTTCGTTAAGACGCTGACGAATGTATGGAGTTTTCATTGTTACTTTCCGAATAAAACGGGTGAAACTCTTCAAAATTTTAACGAGTGAAAACCGCGCTTGCATTTGTTCAGAACCGGCATTGTTCCACCGTCATTAAAAAATAATAATAATCTAGGTCTACTTACTGAATAAAAAAGTAAGTAGGTAGCGGCCACAAAAAATGTTGGCACCATGAGACCAGTTCGATTTTATGGAAACAAACAAAACTAAATAGCGTGGGTGTTGAAGGGATATAAGTACTGTATTATTTTTATATTTTCACAGTGCTGTACCGAGCATTATGTCGGTTTAATTTACTACATATCTGTAGCTCGCTTGAGATGGTTGAGAGCGATTACGGCTCGCAGGCGGATCTAATTTAAAATAGCGATGTTTTGTGCGTATTTGGGTCAAAGAGGAAACGAAACCGAGGATTCGTAGAGTTGCATAATTGGTATCGCAACATGAAGGCATTCAGACATCTAGTTTACAATTGTTTACCTGTAGAAAGTGTTCGTTTCGTTCTCAGTTCCGAGTTGGGCGTTGAATAGAGGCGGGTTTCGCGAGATAGCGCCGCTTGGTGGCTGTGATGTTTCCGTCAAAATGTTTTGTTCGACGGGACAATGCTTCAAGGCGACTCTACCCTGGATTACGGGAATAAAAATCGCTTTGCCGTACGACCAGGTGGAGTTTTCCCCATTCGAAATTCGCCTATTCTAAGGTTAATTTCGCCAATTGCACGTTACAGGATCTCCCCACGAAGTCGCATAGCACCTGCAGCGATGGGTCGCTTCTCAGCATGGGCAGCTCCGAAATCGACGAGGTGATTACCGTAAAAGCTGCGACACTACATCTTTAACTTTGTTCTGCTTCCTTTTAGGAGTCCATCAGCCAGCAGTCGCGACACTCCTCCAAACTGTCATTACACGAGAGGCGATTCTCTGATCAAGGTTCGCTCGCAGCAATTCTGAAATTTCAAACATAGTTCGTTGTACGTATTGCAGATTCGGATCTTGAGTTGGCACCGTCATCGAGTACACCACTGAATCATAGCGCCGCCCACCATCGAGTATCAGTAAGACCGAAACGACGTGCACCACATCGGAGTAAACGTGTGCCCCAGGTATAAACGCATTCTTGATTATTTAATGGCTTTTCAATGTAGCTTCTTTTTAAGCTGGCGAATGCACTTCCTACGACTCCTGAAGTGAACGAAGAGACGTCGGTGCGAAGTATGACTCCGGAAAATGTCTCAATGAGAGGTCAGTTTCCAATTCGCTTGCTGCATTTTTCAACTAAGCTTTATATTGTGGGGTTGCTGACTGGTTCTGTTGCATTATAGTGACATGTTACTAAATTCATTGCTGAAACAAAGAGTGTAGAAGGCAAAGACGTGACGTGACGAGACGTATTATTGATTACAACCGATTCAAATCGATTAATATTTATTTATTAATAGTAATAATAATTAAAATGAAATATTACACGTTACGACTTAATTGCTCCGATATATTTGTTTACAATAATTTATTTCATTTCTTTTTTGGTAATTTTTTTTCTATTTCATGCATACATGTGTTGTATAATTAATTGTGCCACGAATTTATTTTGATAGATTTCCAAAATTTGATTTTGGAATGTATCGTTTTATTTTCTAGTCTTTTCCAAAGATCCTTGGCCTGGTTAAAAATCGTACAAAGTAAAACGTTTAACCCAAAGGAAATAAACGATCCAAAGACTGGAATTATTTCATAAAATTCAGGGTACCTAAAATATTAAAAAGCTGCAATTGTATTATATTTTGTGTAAAAAGTGTTACCAAAGGTTTAGTGGATTTGTACAGCAGCGAAGCTTACAGTTCCACATTATTGGAATTGCAGAAATATAAGTTTAAAAGTTTTGTAATATAATAATTTCGATTATTTACCACTTTCACTTCCCGTCCACTTGCCTCATCATCGATTTACTTTCAATTCATCTAATTAAACATTATTACGATTCATTTTCGAAACTCGCGGCATCGATAATATTTCCGTCGGTATCTAGAAACAAAGAGAGAGAGAGTTACATAAAATACACACTTAGGTAGTGTTGGTCGTTGTATCTACAAAAGTTAAGAAGAAACACATAATAATCGGTTGCATTGTTCGTCGCGTTACGTCACTGGACCGCACGGATTGCATTTCGGCTGATGATTGCTGCTGACGCATGGCTTGTCTTTGTATTTTTGCAGAGTCCCTCGCCGAAAATTATCACACGAGCACGAAAACAACACTTACCGAGACGCAACTAAAGTGCTCTTCCCTGCCTCCCGGTTTGGTGGCTCCGGACGGAGATTCCTCTAAACTGAGTCGGAGTCGTTCGAACGCTGGAAGCAAATCGCAAGACCCCTTCGCCACTCTCGATGAGGATGTGGAGAAGGAGGAGAGGAGCGACAAGTCGTTCTTTGAACGAATCTTCCCGCGAAGAAGCGCTAAGAAGCGGAAGTCGAAGGAGGAAAAGTCACCGGGCACGACAGTGGTGACGCAGTCGTATACCAAGCAAACGATCGAGAATGCCTCCCACGCGAGGCGCGTCGAGTCGAAGCCGATCGCGGCGCCTAGATCGGGGGCAGCGGCGCGGCAAAGGATACAACCGATCGACCTGCCGCCGTCTCCAGACGCTTGTGTCTTGCCCCCGGAGAAACTCTACGGAACGTCGCCTCTTCACGCCGAATTGGAGAGCAGATTTAAGCAAAGACAAACAGTTGGGACGCCGCCAGAATCGCCCAAAAAAGTGAAAACTTCGTCTGTGATATCAAAAGTGGAAGTGGTGGAGTCAAGGAGTAAATTGAAGATCCCGGGGTTGTCGTCGCTGCAACAGCGAGTGTTGTCGCTCAATGACGAAATGGACGATGTCGGGGAGTTACATTCGTTGTCATATTTATCGGACGAAGAGTCTAAAGTGATTAAGCCGGTCACTAAGTCGCACAGCTTCAAATCGGAAAAACCTGGTGATCTGGAGCACGTTAGCGAATCATCCGTGACCAAAGCGGCGTCGTTAGACAGCGTGAAACACCAAGACGATAAAGTACAAGCATACCATCATTCGGAAGAGAAGGAAGTGTTTCGGGAACACAAATTTGAAGCGAGTTATAGCGACGCTTCCGAAGTTTTCGACAGTGTTACCATATCAGGACCGAGTCACACGGCAATAGTCAACGTTTCGAGCTGCACAAACTCGAAGACCGAAACGCCATCGGAGGTCAAGGAAGTTACCACGAAGGAATCCGTTTCTGTGACGAAGATCCAGCTGAAGCGTGAATCCACCCAAATAACGCAAAGCACAGTTACAGTTCCTAAATGCGTTGTGCCTGAGTTTTTCAACAAGCAGTTGAACAAAGTTGAGACCAAACCGGTCACCAATGTCGTGTTCTCGATGAACTCGCCGCGAATAATCGACGAACAAAGCAGACCGAAGACGTTGTTTTCAGAGGCGAAGGTGGTTCCGCGCAAGTTCAGCCAAGAAGACATAGAAATTGTGGAGCGAGCAGACGAGACCGAGGCACCGAGCGTAACGCCAATCCAAGCACAACCACGATTTAAGAAGAACGAACCCAACAAGCGGAAGTCTTCGGTCAGTTCGACCAACACAACGCCTGAATCTCCCGTGGCTGAAAAACCCTTCCTTAGAAGCAGATCTATTAGTTTGGATTCGTTGAAGGGCGAAATCGGGAGTTCGGATAGGTCGTCGCAGGACAGTTTGGACATGCTAGACGAAATTGGCGAGGTCACCCCCCTAAAGGAAAGAACAAGTTCCGCGATGGAAGCGGTTGTGTTGAGGAGGAAATCGCTAATCAAGCAGAAAAAGGAAGAGGAACCCGAACTGATGAAAGTATTTGCGCGACGGTCGCTCAAGCTCAAAGACACGGATAGCGAAGCATTGAGCCAGCAAGTGACCGAGATGATAGACTCCGACGCAAAAACTCGAGACAGCGACAAGGAGAACCAGGCGGGTTCACCTCAAGAAGAGCGCAAACGGTCGATCAATAAAGAGTTCAAACCGAAAGAACCTTTAAACGAATCAAAAATAATCAAAAAGGACGACAGTTTCGATACTCGGGAACCTCTGAGCGAATCGATCAAAACTCAAACGAAAGAACTCAAAGTCATAGATGCTATCACTGAGCGCAAATTAGTCGAAATTACAGAAGTTCAGCTGAGGCGGCCGAATAACAATAACATGAGCTACTACGCGAGGGCTTTCAGTGTTAACTGTACGAAGCCCGAAAACACAGAAGATATTAAGGTGAAGAAGCAGGCGAGTTTTAGCGAACGTAGGATAAGGGAGAATTGGATTTCCAGTATGAACGGCGACGATTTGATCGAAAGTAAAATTTCGCAGGACGAAATTATCACGGCTATATCGCCAAAGAGTGAGTACATCACGGAAGAGGTGCTCAGTGAAAGGAAGAATTTTAACCAGAGGAAAGCCGAATGGGAGAAGCGGGCGCAGGAGGCACAGAAAAAATTCGTTCCGTAATTGTGTAAGTTGGATAGCGTCGTGCTTTTCCCGCACTTGTAAACTTGTGAGCATGGTAAAATATAATGGAGGAAGGCTTTATCCAGCTTAAGTAGTGTAATTATGAAGAAGATGTAATTTAGCGAACGAGATTGAACTTTAATGTGTAACGAGGTTTGATCACGTTGAATTTTTTCAATTTAATTTCACGTTAATAATTTTGCGTGATGTACTTTTTTAACTAATTTTATGACAATGTATGAATCGTTTAATTGAAAATGAAAAAATTAATCATACTAACATATTAATAAGTTATAAGTTGAATGCAGGTAACAACATTATTCTAAAGGAGCCATTTTGACATGAAATTTTGGTAGATATACAATATTATACTACATTATCACAATTTTTTTACCGATTGTTACAAAATTTACAAGTAAATGATTTCACTACACCCCCCTAGCGGAACTTCAAATGGAACATGGTCCAAAATTCCGAACAAGAACGTTATACTTAATAACACCGACCGTGAAAGCCTACATACTTTCATAAGTAAATGCTTTCTTTTATCTTTTTTAATAACTTTTGGCGCTTTTGCTGTAGTCTATTTAGTTTACGGGGTGATACACGCGAACAACAGAACAAGGCGAAATAGTGTAATTTGTATCAATTCGTGTGGTTGTTTGTCAAAAATATTATTTTTTTCTGTAAAAGTTTTTGAAGTGTAGAGCAAAAAGAAGATAATAGTTGAGAAGCTTAAACCGTAAGAATTTCTTTTTCAAATTTGACTCTAATCGAATGTGAGCAAAGCCCTAAAAAAAATTGTGGACATAAGTTACATTAATGTTCGTTTAATAACATTTTGTTCGCCTAGTGTGACGTTATTATTTTTGGTTTTCAGAATCAACTTCTGTGCACGGGTTCAAAGAGACAATGAAGAGGCTTGGGAGTAGTTGTAAAAACTTAGTCAAAAACTTAAATAGAATAACGTCTTTGTAAATATCTTCTAATAACTGTGTTAATATGATTATATAACATCACACTTGTTTATGTATGACTTTTTAATGGAGTTAGTGCCATGTGATGATACCGGCATTAATGATAAAGAGTAATGTGTGTTATTGTATATTTTGTAATGTAGATAAGTGCCTTTTAAAACGTTTTAATATGTTGACGAACCGAATGTGATGATGATTATATAAAGAAAGAAGTTGTTATGATGATTGTTGACCAACGGAAGAAGTAGAAGCCTTGTGAGTCGTGGTGCTTGAGAAATAATTATTAAAGAATATTGTATGTATACTTCAATATTATGGGAATATGTATAATTATTGATATTAAATGTTGAACTGCAACAAAATACTAATGTGATGGCTGGCTTGAACGAGGCACCACTGGCGTCAATCCCACCGCTAATCTCCGCCCATGCTTTATTTGATACTATTAAAAACATAGTGCTGGCAGCCATGTCTCACGAAGAATGTCAATCGCCCACAACACTCCTCTCTCTCTCTCTCTCTCTCCAGTTTTTGTTCTTCCAAGTTTCGAAAGACTACCTTTAAATTTAGTTTTCGTAGTAATTTTGTTGGATCGTATTTTATCGTGAACAGATCGTTGCTTAATCGACTTTAATGTCTCGAAAACAAAACGAACAGCGTGAATGTAGCGTCAATCTCAAATCTCAGTACTGTCACCAGCGCTGGCAACAATTTCGAGCGTCACGTTATGCCAGTGCTGCCACTATGATTCTTAAATCAAAATTTCCCCGCACGGTGCACTTGCTGCTCGGTATGGCAGAAAAATCATTCGGGGGGATTAAACTCGGTCGCCCTCGCGTCGCGTAGACCCAATGCGCACCGAAGAAAGAAGAATGCCTGTTGTTGGAGTTCGTAGTCGGTCACCGCGCCCATGGCAGGATGACTGAGGAGGCAGTGTTCTCTAACCGGAAGTTGCGAAAGGCGAGCTGAATATGCACCAAGTTGGAAATGCCGACCGCTAAGTCACTTTGGGTTATTTTTAGTGCGCGATATCGGTCGGATTTTGTGTGTGGCGTTATCAGTTCGGCGTGAAGAATGGACGAGGGAACTCTCAACGATTTGCTGGAATGCTCGGTTTGTTTGGATCGCCTGGACACTTCCAGCAAGGTGCTTCCGTGTCAGCACACCTTCTGTCGGAAGTGTCTGCAGGAGATCGTGCACAAGCACAAGGAGCTGAGATGTCCGGAGTGTCGAATTTTGGTCAGTTTGAAGGTGGATGAGTTGCCCCCGAACGTGTTGCTGATGAGGATACTCGAAGGGATGAAGAATGCGGTGCCGAAGAAGCAACAAAGAGGGTTGCGGGCGACGCAAGCACCTGCGACCGTGCACCACGCACCTGTCCATCAGCATCACGGCACTCCGGAAAGGAAAGTCAATAACAACAAACAGCAGAGTTTGCAAGCCGTCCCACACCAACCCTACGCCAAAGCCCTCTACGACTACGAACAGAAGGAAGCCGGGTAAGATCTCCAAATTTGCGTTTCGGCCAGATGCATCACAGCAAAAAATTTTTTTTTTTTTTATAATAATTTTCCGTTAAGCCATATACCTTGTAATTGTTTCGTTTTTTATAGACGAGTTTATATTTGACTGTTTTATAGCGACCTAAGTTATTCATCAATTTCTTTTCATTCTTAAATCACTTCTGTGATTACTTGGTTATATGTATATTTGGTTTTAAATCGAGATTTTTCGGTGTAATTTTAAATATTTTTTAGTTCTTAATTGATTTCCCCTGCAAAGAGAATATATTCTGTTACTCCTTTCGTACTAATCTTATTTTGGCAGCCACACTTATTTAAACACTCAATTTTTGTCATTCTAAGAACACATTGTTTTTGTCTTGTCCTTTTTTTTAATAGGTGATAATAGCATACGTGCGGGCTTATCGTAGACGTTATCATGATCAATTATAATTAGCTATTATCGTTAGAGGCCTCTTGTTTAAACGAAATCAGCCAAAGTTTTAAGGGTAGGAAGCACCGGGTGAAAAGACACATTTTAAGAGTACATATAAAAAGAAAATCGTTGTTATTTCGGAATTACACCACATTTTATGATTATTCTCGTTTAGTAACCAAAGTACGATACGATATGTTTTGTTATAAAGTCAATGAACACTTGCAGAAAATGAAAAATATTCTTCGTTTTTATCCTGCAACAAAATCTTACATGTGTTTTGTTTCATGCAACGTATACAATAATTTGAACGATATGTGCTTATCACTAATCATTATGATCTTATTATGATTTGTGATTAGGGATATGATATTTTATATCACAATATCATTGCATGAAAATCGAATTCTAGTATATCACGTTTTCTGAATATATGTATAGATTTTTCTGATTTTAAACTGAGAAAATTTGATGGTTGTTTTTATACACAACAGTTTGCCAAAATAGAGTAATTTCTATTTAGCTGTTTGGTTACTAGGATTGATGTTAAAATAATATGGGCGAATGCGACCCATGGGCCACATCATCGAATTTTGTTGTTTTTTGTTTTTGATTGGTATTATATGTATAAACTCGTATACATACATGTGTATATTTGCTCAGTGTATGTATTATTAGAAACCGATATTTTTATATTATTTACTTAACAATGAAACGGTTTTTTAATAGCAGTAACATTTAATATTCGAAATTCGTTGTTAAAATAAAGCTTCTTCACAATTTATAGCATTTTGTGATATAAATCCATGAATTAACGGAGACAATTAAATGAATTTATCGTTGATTGCTCCAAGTTTTATGAATTGAAGTGACGATCTACAAATAGGTTGACTCACTTCACCGGTGGCATTCTTTTATAAAAACGTGTGATGCCTCAAATGAAAGAATTTCCGTGGAGAATTCAAATTGACGTCATAAAGGAGTGAATAATTATTTTTCTGAGAACGGTCAAGTCAATTTTAGTGTTCATTCATTTAATCGACAAATAGCCTCATATTATTTTCAACGACCAAATGAGTCAAATCAAGAGAACACTGTTCCCGATAATATTAATATTCTGTGTCTTCGCATTCGATTACATCTTCAGAACTTGTGCGTGTTTCTTACACCTACTTGCGTTGATTGCTTTACGCAACAAGCCCTCAAAACAAAATTTACGAACGTCTCGGCAAATATTTGGATACGCAACGAAATATTACAACGCCAAGGAGACGTGGCAACTGGGTTCTTCGGCGGAAGTTATGGTAGCCCAACTGATTTGAACCTTGCTTACTACATGAAAGAAAACAAACATGCATAAATGCCCATCATCTATTTGTTTAGAAAATAGAACGAGAGCGCCCGACGTGATGCACATCATCATGCTCAAATATAGCGCGGCGGGAAGTAGGAGATAATGGTAGCGGAAAGATGTTTTCGTTTGACTTAGACCCGTGGAAGTTTTGTAACTGTGATGTGTCCATGTTAATCGATACATAGGTATATTATATGTTTTATGGTTTATTCGTTTTTGTAGAGATTTAAGCTTCAAACGCGGCGACGTAATATTCCTGAAGAAGCGGATCGATGCCCATTGGTATCAAGGGGAATGCGGCGGAAAACAAGGTCTTTTTCCTCTAAGTTACGTCCAGGTATTAAATTCATCCGATCCGGTCGCCTTTTTTCACCAATTCACACTACCTGTTTTCAGATCATAACTCCTTTACCCAGTCACGTCCCACAATGCAAAGCTCTTTACGATTTTCAAACGGACAAGCAGGAGGAGGAAGGCTGTCTCGTCTTCAAAGAAGGCGACATAATCAACGTCATCCGAAGGGTTGACGAGAACTGGGCTGAGGGCAAACTCGACGGCCGGATCGGAATTTTTCCACTGACGTTCGTCGAATTGAATAATTTGGCCCGATCACTGATGAAACTGTCCACAAAGCAAGTATCAGTTTATGTCACCTTCATTCATTTATTAAAATATTAAACCAAAAAACGTAAATTATTTGAGTTATAAATATTTTTTTTGTTCGGCATTTTTGTTGAGTCAATTGGTGGTTTTTGGAGTCTATTCGATCACTTCTTTCGTCGTATCAATTTTATACATATGTTTTTGTTCCTTCAAAAACTCCGTGTGAAGATTACAACTATTTGCTTAAAACTTCTATTTGAATTTGAGAGAATACATGAAGCTGTTACAACGTTAATGTTAATGAAAAAATCATTATAAAATTTCGTCAAATTTCTCCAAGCTATATTTAAATGTAGATTATAAATTCGATAATTGTTTATTATTGGACCACATCAGTTGAGAAAAGCAAGGAAAAATTGTGTTTCTAGTGCACAGCCTGGACCGTCGAGGGTTGCACCACCTACTCCTACGGCTGAAGACAGCACACCCTTGATTCCAACGGATCATTCGCGAAATATAGTGGCGCTACCAGCACAAAACGCTTCTCAAATGTTCGTGCAGCAGACTCCTGTTCTCTTGGCGACGTCAGATTCGAGTTCTACTGTGAGTTCCGGGAGTTCGTCAACCACAACTCCTAACGTGTCTTCAAGCAATACATCATCTAACTCCAGCACGGCGCCGTCGTCACCGGCTTCGCCTCCACCAAGAACACAACCGGCGTTATCGCGCACATTAGTCCAGTAATTATGTTAAAAGATGTCGCGCTGTGGTCGCCATGATGTTTGTTTAGGAAACCGGACTTGTTGCTGAACTCCAGCGCTTGTGCTACAACACAGCGGTCCCCGAACGCTCCAATCGTCCAAGAGACGCGTCCCCCTTCTCATCAGCACAACAAAGAGAAGCGGCATAGCTTCACGGGCCTGAACGCTGTCGCTTATAATAAAACCATCCATCGCCACTCTGCGGAAATCGTAGCAGTTGAAACCCAACCGCACACCGCATCCGAGCGCGGCAAAAGATCGGGAGAAGAAGTGAAACTCCCGGCACCGTATGTGGCGCTCTACCCTTACAAACCTCAGAAGGGTGACGAGTTAGAGTTGCGAAAGGGCGGAATCTACATGGTGACGGAACGCTGTCAGGATGGCTGGTTCAAGGGAACGTCGAACCGCACCCAAAAATGCGGCGTCTTTCCCGGCAACTACGTGGCGTTGATGAAGGCGTCGTCGACGTCCGGCGCAACCGATCCTAAAGCTGCAGTAAGTTTTACGCGGAGCGGTAAAAGTGTGACTTCGCCGCGCCAAAACTATAACAATTTGCCCCCCGAGTTGCCGCCACGTTCTGTTAGTCCCGCTACCGCAACCAATACTATTTCGTCTAGCTGGCATGGTCAGCAGGATAATGCCGCCGTGCCTCTAGGACGCAGTAGTAGTGCTGTCATGTCCAGTCTGAGTGTGGGCGCCAAGGCGGCCGAGAAGGTTTGTGTCATTGCTGTTTGTCTAACTGTTGGCATGGTCTTTCTGTGGTTCCTGTGACGCGGCTCTCTGTTTACTAATCGCTCTGTAATCGTTCCGACTAACGACGAGGCACATTTTGGAGCAAATAACAAGTGTTACTCCAGGATGGAGCCGCCCCTGCAATTTTGTGTCATTTTGTGTATCACCTGAAATGTAAACGAGTGGTTATGTCCGACAGTGCAAGGACCGAAAGGAAAAGGGTACTGTCGGTTTAATGCGCAGACTTACTAGCATTAAACGGTCCAAGTCGCCGCCTCCATCCTCATATTCCATGGATAATCCGGTCTTCGAAGATTCGGTTAGTGTAGCTGCGGCGCCCGTACACGTCAGGTATATAAAAAGATAATTCGTTTTGCATGCGATTACTTATCAACGTTTCTGTTCTGTGTGTGCATAAGTATATTTTGATTAAAAATTAACGCAGTGTTCGGTTCGAACGGAAACCAACGGCTTTAGTGGTCAGTGTACTCGCTCGCATATTTTAAAGTTTTTTTTCTTGGTTTGATTTGCATGGTTTGAATCCAGATGTGTTCTTTTTTTAAATGTTATGCAACGGATTCAAAACAAACGATTTTGTGAAGAGATTTAGTAGTATACATACATTCAGTCAGATTTGATATGTTTTTGTAAATATTTGTTCAGTTATTCACGTTTAGTTTTTCGAGAGGTTTTTACAATGAAGCCATATCTCTGATTCGTTCGCTCAAAATCATTTTGTGTGTATTTATAATCGATTTGGTTCGATCACAAGCGCCTAAATAAATCAGCTCAAATAACACAATTTTTGCACAAACATGATGTTCTTAAAGGGCGGAAGAGCTAAATGTAGCAAAGAGTACGGTTTTTAATGATATTTCAACATATTCTTTCATTCACACTTAACTATTATCTTATTATAGTGACATTCTGATCATTACCCATCCTGCTGGAGCGTTTTATCTATGATGATTAATCTGCAGGGGCTGCAGTGTTTAACCAATATCTTCTCTTCTTTCTGTGTTATGCAAATTGCTAATTCATCTTAAGAATTCATCTTCTTGAAGGGAGTTTATTAATATATCTGTTCCTATATTTTAGTCGTTTTTATTTAGTAAATTTTGAAGTGTTTTGTCTGAAATTTTATTTCCCATGTATTTCTATAATTTTTGGGTAATTTTGTTAAGCGGCGGTCCATTTGAGTTATCGTTAATCGAAGCATTTTTTCAGTCATCGTCATGAAGTTGTCAAATTAACATCTTGTTGCTTACACTAACTCTTTGTCTCATTGTAAGAGCGTAAGCCGAAGAATACTCTTTTACTGCAATTATCACTATTTAATGGGCGGCGCTTGTGGTCGTCTTCACGGCTTGTGCATGTAAATGAGTGTGTCCTCTAGGTCCGGATCCTGTCCCAGCCAACTGCTGCAAATTCAACCAACAGATCACCACCGCCTCTTCGGTTCAACCTCGCAGCGCCTTAAACACAAAGAACGTTCAAGCGTTCTTACGCACAATCTAAGGTGTGTCTTGCACGTATTAATTCGCGAATCCTTTGTGGGGCTTGCTTTGCTGTTTCCTGAATGTGATATTAATAACAACGTCTCGGTTTTTTGTGGTCAATGTAACACTGAAGCATCTTGTAGAACGACGGAGAACCCAGCGGGAAGCTCGATTGCAAGTCCAGACATTCACCATCATCGAAAATCCAACTCTTTGGACGCGGGAAGTCGCACCAAGACAGGAGTGCAGACGGTCCATGAGTTGTTCAGATGTGAGATTCCGTATCCACCCAACAGCGAGTACGAGTTGGAATTGCAAAAGGATGATTTGATCTATGTGCACAAGAAGAGAGAAGACGGGTGGTACAAGGGAACGTTGCAAAGGACGGGGAGGACTGGTCTATTTCCGGCCAGTTTTGTCAAGCCCGCGTAGGCAGGCCGAGTTCATTACTATTAGCTCAATTTGATTGTGTCCATATAGCCATGACCGTTACTTTTAATTCAACCTAACCGCCATATTTTTTCTAGGATAAGTTCGTCGATGTACATAACGAGTTGGGAATTGTATAAAATTGGTATTTTTCTAGATGTAGCTGTAAGAAGTAACGAGTTGTTTAATCATTTCAAATGATGTATAGATTTGAATAGGATACATGATGTGTTCAAGGAGTGTAATTATTTTGCATAACGATTTAATTAATTTTTAGTATTTATTCGCGGACAAGTGTTACCGAACAACTATAATTTATTTTAGGTGGTGGAATCTTACAAAGCATATCACGTTTAGGAAATATGTCCGTATGATAACAATAGATATATTTTTCGGGAATGCCGAAAAATAATATTGAATGATATTTGACGTTTTCGATATTATTTGGTTCGTTTCTATGGATTCGTTCTAATAATGAATGAAAGTCAAGCGACGCAGGATTAAGCATTGACTGATGATGAGATAACCATTGTCTTTGTAGTGTAGAATACGACGTGTTTTTTATGGTTGTATATCAAACTGTAAACAAAGTGTATTCTGGTATATTGTAAGAATTAGTTTAACAAAGGTATTAATTACCAAATCAGCAAGTCCCGTGCACGTATTATGTATGTAAAACTCTTTCTAAACCTAAACCTTGCCCTATATGATTCAAGTTCTTAACTTAACGCCAGCCAAAATTGCAAAGTGAAGAAAATTTTTTTCAGATTTTTCAAAGTGGCTGAAGATTAATTTCTTTCTCGTTTGGCGGCTTAACCGATTCTCAATCACAGTAGTTGATGGTTGTAGAAAATGGAAGAAACTTTCTACTATTTTGAATTGGCAGGCAATTCTTTCCTACCAAATATTACCTCCTTCCATTTACAATGAGATTATTGACGATTTTTTGAGTTTCAAGATTATTTCTTTTAATTTCTTATACTTTTCCTCTTTTAGTGATTCTATTCATATGCATATGCAGAATGCAGAAATTTTTCAGCTTCAGAATGTAGCTCCCTTATTAGAAACGTCCTATTCACTTGTTCTGGTAATCTTTATTTTCTTTTAGAAATCTCATCAAGTAAGACTGAATCATCTGAAACAAATTTCCGCATTTTATAAATCGGTTCTGAATGTCTATGCAAGAGAAAGGAAGATAAAAACGTGTTAAAAAATATCTACGCTATCTTACAGTTGTACCAACAGAACGAAATAAAATTAGTTTTTCCGACGTACTACACTTTTGATAGGATGAAAATGCTAATTTAGTCAAGTGATTAAATATTATAACGACAGAAAACAGTTTTTCAATGAATATACAGTACAATAGCAACTTGCGTGTGATTATTTGAAAGATATGTTAATGCTTTAAAATAAAAGACTTCAGATCATTTTCCATAAAGTACATAAACCATACCACCAAATCACCTATTCATTCGTATGATGCCGGTTACCTAATCGATTTTAGCAATGCGAGAGATTGTCACTGAAGTCACTTTCGACCGCAGAAATGGATGAATAAAAGTTTTTTTTGTGTTTTCGGTATGTAGCACATATATTCGAAGGTGCCAGCACCACCTTTTGTCGACGTCGTGAAGCAGAACTCCCATGGCGTCCGCGTCTCTTTTCCAGTGCGCATGCACCGTTAAGAGTATTTTGATGCTAGCGCGGCACAACAAATTCAGATTGAGTTTGACGTTGCTAGGGTGAGTCCGTGCAGGATGGACTACGAACCGAGAATTGGTGATCTTGTTTGGTAAGCAAATGGAATTTTTTCTGAACGCATAAACGTCAACGATACCACATGCAAGTATGCTAATCGCGATTCGGTGATTTTCAGGGCGAAAATGAAGACTTATTCGCCATGGCCAGCCCGTGTAAGTATTAGACCGCCGACATTCAACCCAACCGTTATTCCCTCCCCGGTCTTGCGCGCGTCACTCTGATACGCTCTTCTAACCTAAATCCTGTCATATTTTCATTATTTTTAAATAGTTTGGATTTTTCTTATGACGGTAGGTGGTGAAGCCGGGACCGAATTATAAGAAACAATCACGGAAAGGATTTCACTGGGTTTACTTTTTCGGCTCGAATAATTAGTGAGTACTTTGGGTTTATGGTTTTTGTTGAATTATTTTACTAAGTAATTGTCGTTGTGTACTGTAGTGCGTGGATTGAAAATTTCAACATTAAACCATACCTGGAGGATAAAGCCAAGTACATTAACTTGTGCAAAACGCCACAATTCAAGGACGCCATAACTGATATTGAAGACTTCATAAAAAAGAAACAAGTAAGTTGCATTTAGCTACTTTATTATTATTGGAATTATTATTAATATTGATACTGGTTTGGGAATTGCAATTACAAGAAACATATTTGTCACATACCTACATCTCAAGTTGGTGTGTTGTTTTTTTATACCTATTTGAAGCATTATCTGGATACAGACTGTGAAATTGTTTACAAATCGTATTATTCACTTATTCTCAAAAACCTTCTGTTATTTAAATTTTAGTGAACGGTGAGTGCGCTCCGCGCATGCGCTCTTAAGTGTTTGAATTTTACAGCCAGGTTTTGTATAATTTTTTTTTCAGTACTAGCTGTAGAATGTACGATTATAACGTGCGTTCAAAAAAAAAACACGATGCTGCGTTGGCCAAGGAAAAACTTTGTGCATCAATTTAGTGTAGCAAAATTTCAAAGTGTCAGTTCGAGTCTGTTCATGTTTAGGTGGTTAGCTTCCTTGTTGACAATGGGATAAAAAAAAGTGCAAAACATTTCCCGGTATCGTTGTGAATCCAAACATCAATCTATTCATTGTTACAGCTTCTCCTCTGTTGAGGAGAATATCGGCACGACCAGGACGGTCATTAATTTGATATAACTGTAAGTCGTGAATAGATCGATGAAGAAGAATCAGTCTCAAAACCGAAAAATGTCTTGAGAATATTTGGCAGCACTCAGTTACCCGTCAACCTTCATGGGTCATCAGTCTCTATGCGCAACTTAAGACCTACCAATTCAGTTTAAGAGCAACTGCATTCTCAATTAATATTTCAAAAATTGTTGTATATATAGTTAAACACGGACGTCGACCGCTAGGGAGTTATATTACACAATATACATTAGAAAAAAAAGGTTCGGGTTTGCTTGGATTCGAAGGTTTGTTATTTTAGTAAGCCAAAAAATGTAGACGAGTTACGGCAAAAAACCGAAAGCAATTGCGAGAAATGTTGTTTGTTTTTGGAGTTTAATTACGGATTGTCTTTCATTAAAGTTGACATTAATTTTTTTTACATATTTACACTTTATTTAAAGTACCAAATTTTTTTCCCCATCATTTATGTAATTTTTAATTTTTGTTTTTGTTTTATGTCTTTTGTGGTTAAGAGTAAGAATAGCCTGAGGCTAAACTTCGCCACATTGCTGTAAACATTTTTTTTACTGCAATAAAAGTCGATTTATTATTATTATTATTATTTAAGTAATAATAATAATAATATGTTTGTGACCTACCAATCGTTGTATACATAGTTAAACACGAACGTTGACCACTAGTGAGTTATAAATTACACAATATACATTAGAAAAAAAAGGTTCGGATTTGCTTGGATTCGAAGGTTTAAAAACCAATGATTATTAAAAATGCGCCTTCAAAATAAAATTAAACTGTCCTAGCGTTTGGGCCGTTTTATTTCGATGATGAATTTTAAACTGACAGATCTTGACATTTGTCAAATCTATGTTTATGTTTTCTATGGTTTCTACACTGGAAAGCCGATAAATTCCATGGCCAACGCAGCCTCGTTTTTTTTTTGAACGCACGTTATAACGTAGAAACCACTAATGACAAGAACTGTCAGTCTAAAATTTTCTACCAAAATAAAACGGACCAATTTTATGTAAATTGTTCATAATAAATGCCAGGACATGTGTACATCGCTCTCATAAACATAATGCTACCCTCCTTCGCGTCCATTTATTGAAATTTGTCCCAACATAAAAATGGTATACGAAACCATTGTCAACAAAGAACCCAACCTAAAAACTATCTGACAGATTCGAACTGACAGTTCGAAATTTTGCTACACTAAATTGATGCACAAAGTTTTTCCATGGCCAACGCAGCCTCGTTTTTTTTTTGAACGCACGTTAGTTTGTATGTATTAAATTGTTTTTCTTTCCTAGTTTATCCTGCTTTCCTGCTTTATTTAATGACATTTTTTACACAATTTTATTCCTGCTAATTGTATCTAATAAATATGGTAATATCTAAAGTAGAACTTCATGAAACAAAATTCTTAAAATTTGGCAGAATATTTGTGAAATTGTTTATGTAATTATAAACATGTACAAGTAAGGACAGAAAAATATGATTTCTAGGATCTAAGCTGCTAGTAGTGAAAACATAATATATTAACCACGTTAGAGACATTTTTTTCTCGGCTCTGCAACTTAATTCCTCTCGTGCTTGGCTATTATAGTTGTGAATTCCATATCCTTGTAGCTTCTTCCAGTTGTAAGGAATCTTAAGATGGCGTTCAATGTCCCGTGAGTCGAACCTGCTTTTGTCGTATTTTGCTTCATAATGTATGGACACGCCATAGATATTACGTTTGGCCGAACGACTTACATGAACGTGATATCGTTCAATTAGTCGTTGTGTTTGGACCGTTCTTTAGTCAAGTTTATAGTCCTGAAAGCAGTTGTTTGCTTTTGAGTTGCTGCTTTCCGATTATAATTCGGTGTGATAGTCTACCAAAATGGGAAAACCCTTATCACTACAACGTTTTTTTTACAAAAACCTTCCATAGCTAGCACTTTTATGACCCTTTAAGTGCCGGTTTGTACCTAAAGTGTATGATCAAGAGAGCGAAGAGCGGAAAACGTGCTTCATTAAATTTATTGGTGTAGTTTACGCTATCAGTTAATGTTAGGAGATTTTTTATCAAATGAATCTATTGCCATTTGGACAATTAGGTTACTGAGGAAGCTCTAGGTGAGTGGTGGTTTGACTTGGACGTAAAATATTTTTTTTTAACTTTCCAAAAGTATGTCTTAGTGGCGGCCTAGTGGGCCACAGCGCGCGTGCGCACTGGTGCTAGAGAAATAAATAATCTTATTTATAGACTTAATTTTTAATTTGTTTTGGTTTTCAAATAATGCATAATTCAAATAACTTGAAAACCAAACCATATTAAAAATTAAAACCTATAAATAAGATTATTTATTCCTTTAGCATCAGTAGGCACATGTCGCTGTGCCCCTGTGCCCTATAGCACCAACCGCCACTGGTATTTCTTATGGTGAGGTTCAGTTCTATTATTCATATCACTAATTGAATAATTTTTAGAAACAATTTTTTCAAGAACGAATAAAGGATAAAGAGTCACTCGCATCTCCTCTCCTCAATTAAGTTCAGGCGTTTCTTTTTTTCCAATTATTTTATTTTGTATTGATATTTACGAGAATTTTTGATGTGCATTTGATTTATTCGCCGAACACTTGAAGTGGCTTCACGGAGCACCAGTGTTCCGTGGACCACGGATTGAGAACCATGGCTTTAGTGGATAGTTAGTATCTATACATACTCTTCCATATATTCAGTGTTCCTAGAATTCCTGTTAAATTCTCCTGCATCACATTACAATGATTGTCTATTAAGCCTAGTGTTAAATCTTGCAGTGGATTGCAAAGCCTAGTATTCTGAGAGACAGTCCTCTTATTTTATTTTATTTTTCATATATAAAATTTACCAATCAAACAGAAGTTTGTGCTTCTATGGTCATATCGTTTTATTAAATTGAATTTACAAAAATGTAGTGCTATTTATTCATCCACTGGTTTGGAAGCAGCGATTTTTCAAAGAACGGACTTCTGTATATTGTATTTTTTGTCGAAAACCTCATCTCGATATCTATTTCCATTTTAGAGTAATGTTACTTCCCCACAGCGCTGGGACACCTTGTATGTAAACAAAATTTTAAAAAAATACATTTTGCTAGTTGGCCTTGTGCGAATAATTCGCATCGCAATGTTTGTTTTTTCCATTTAAATGCGCATGCGTTTGGGGAGTGGGAAAAAATTCAATAGATGGCGCTATGACGAAAATACAGTTTTTAATAATTTTAAAAGAAACATTAACATTTTGAATGGCTTCTTTATTTTTAGCAGATAGCGATGAAGGTAACCCTCAAAATGATGGCTCAATCATTGGTTTTGATGAAGTATTAAGGGATATATCGACAAAAAAAACACCTTTGAAATCCTCACGGATTTTCAAAAATTTTACCTCTTGCACAGTTTTAACGTTGATCCATAGATGTAATATTTAATCAAAATTAGGTATGGCATGTGCATTGATCCTAAAAAAGTCAACAAACGCCTCCAAGTCTATGACCATCGTCTGTTATCATGTCTCGGTTTACCTTTTATACTTATAGCTTTGCCGTTGTAATTCGCATCGTTTTTGCAGTTATCCTCACTTGCAAAATGTAATATTATTTTTTCTACTTTGCGTCTATGACAATCGAGTGCTTTAATAGCTATTTGGGTTTCGTAATAGAACTAGTGTAATTTAATTTGGCTCGTTCAAACGATTTTGTGGTGTATTTTATATGACGATTGATGACTGTTCGCACATATATTTGATTGCGCAGATGAAATTTTCACACGGTGCATTTTTTCAGTGCCTCACTGTGTTTCAGGAGGACGACGACTTTGAAGAAAAATTTGACGGTTTGCTCAAAACACAACTCGAACAGGTCAAGTCGCAGCGCATCTCCTCGCCAAAGAAACCCAGAAAGGTAATCGAATTAGCTTAAGTCCAATTCTTATAATTCATGTGTGTTTGTTCTTTTTTTTTAGAGCGCTGGTAACAAGCGGCAGTCTTCGACCTCGCCCCAGAATACGACACCGAAAAAATCTAAACAGGTCGATCAAGATAAGTTTGAAGAAAATGGAACGTCGGTGGAACCATACGAGGAGGAGATACTCAACCTACCGCCCAACCTCATCAAGCCGGTATGTTGTTTTTGTGAAAATTTACAGCTAGAGTAAGTGGTAATCTCCGAATCGTTCTCCCAGGACTCGCCCACCATTGACTTGAACAAGGCGGCCGATGTTAAAAGTAAGAATATCTCGGCATCAACTTTGGCGTTTGGTTTCATGGGACTGGGCAACATGGGATCCAGCGTGGTGATGAATTTGATCAACTCCGGACACAGAGTGAACTTATGGAATCGATCATCTGAAAAGGTGAGTACGCCTGTTTTCTTATCGTAAAATAATGTTACCATGGTGGATAAATCTGCAAATCGTGTGAAGCGTATGTTAATCAACAGGGATTCACGTTTTTTTTCTGACAAGTTATTCATAAACGTGATTTGGTAACTGGACACCGATATGATGAAAATTTTATTTTACAAATTCGTATAATACTTTTCATAAGATAGCTTTACGAAGAGATACACTGCAAATTCCTAGATAATTATTGTTTTTGAGCGAACGTCAGTTCTCAGTTCTATGGTTCATGCGCAGTTCGAATGAGGTTCTGGTGCCATTTGCCAATGTTTTTGGCTAAGAGAGAATTTATGCCTATAGAATTGTATTTTTTTCTCAAAGCAATTTGCTAGATGACAAACTATAAAACTGAAAACCACCTTGGAAATTTGAAATTTTTGTGATAAAAATTACATGAAAAAATCATTTCACTATAACTCTTTTTAAACACAGTGTCTCGCTTTTGGATGGGTGACGGGTACCCATCAAAAGCCACTACGGCTCGGTGCGATACCAGACATAAATAAAATCCGAGCAGCTTTGCAATACCTCCGCAAATACGGGGACTGGACAAGGGGCCCAATGGGTCCAAAGTCCTGTGGTCGTCAGGGCACACCTCAACAATGTATACATACAATTATAAAACTCTTTCTAAGTACAGAAAAAAGGCAGCATTAGTTTAGACTAATAGAAAAGCAAAATCAGAATTTTACTGGAACAGACTGTCTTAAGGCGCGTGTACATTTCAGCACGAACGGGAACGAGGCAGACCGAGGCCGAACGAGCATACTGATAGTGTCCGACCGAACTTTCGGTTTCGGCCTAGTTTCGGCAAAAAAACTGGTTTCGGTTTCGGCTGTCATCCGGCCGAAACCGAAACTGCATTCGGGAGGTTTTGCAAAGCTCTTTTTATTTTGATACATTCGATTGAAGGATTATTTGCATCAAAAATATTTTGTTAGTTGTATGTGGTAGATAGGGACTTATTAATTTGAATTTTATTGTAGTTTGTTAACAAGAGTACCATACCAAATCACCAAAGTTTAGAAAAAATAATTTTGTTAAGGTGAAAGAGTGTTTTTTTTGTGTACCTAGCTACACATATTTACTAGGTAATTTCTTTTTATTAAAAGCATTAATTTTGTTTTGTAGGTTTTATTTTATTTCATAATATTAAAAAAAAGTATCTATATTTATTCGTGCTTTTTTAAATAAGCGGGGTAATAATATGATATGATAAATTAATGATTACTTAAAATATCAGAGGCTGAATGATTAATATGTGATTGGAAAAAAAATAATAATAAAAACTCATTATGATAATGTTTACTTTGTTTTTCCCACGAAAACATGAAATTTCGGTTTCGGCCGAAACTGAGACTGAAGCCGAAATTCGGTTTCGGCCGTAAAAACTAGTTTCGGTCGGACACTACATACTGTACATGTAGACGTGTCATCGAAGCGCGGCAAACAGAATTCGGTTGGGCGACGCACGGGAATCGGTACATAATAGGAAAATTCGATTAAATGTAGACGGCATTTGCGCCTCCTTCCGATCATAATCGTTTTTTGTTTATTTGAAACGAAATTAAATGAGGCAAGTGTTCGGCCTCGGTTCGCCTCGTTCCCGTTCGTGCTCAGATGTATACGCGCCTTTAGATGTTTTTGTTGCCGTATATACAAAAAAAAATTATAAAAATATATATATATTAGAAATATATATAACTGTATAAATTACAAAATTCTTACGTTATTCAATTTTATTTTCCCCCTAATTTTGCAAGCATAAAAGTCGGTTTGTATGTAAATTGTTGATTTGAAATTAAGAGCATCCAGGAACAGCAACCAATTTGCCAGATGTTGCTTAAAGAAGATACTTTTTATTCATACCGTGTTTAGTTGTATAAAAAACTTCACTCTCGATTTAAACGCAAAGAAAACATTTTTGCTTACATTGTAATTTTTTTATATCGTTTTCGTACCTTGCAACTTGTATACTAATAGTTTACCGAGTCATATTAAATTTTTTTCATTTTTCGCCCATGTTTTTCTTGCACATAAAATACAAGTGAAAGTGAAAATAATTTTTGTACGTGACTTGCCACATCATTACTAGTACTGAGTTTGTATTTATAAAATTTCCGTTCCGTTCGTCTGGTATGTATATGGTGCGATTATTACTCACGGTGGCGCAATTCACGTTATCATCATCGCTTTCTTGTTCGGTATTCGTTACATAAACGTAGGAGTAGAATTTCAAGAATGAAAAAGGAGATAAAGTTCAGACAATGTTTTATTAATAAATAGCAAATACATGCTAATTTTTAACACTCAATGAAATAAATCACAATAACAAGATAATATTTTCCATAATAAAAATAGTTGTATCTTAATTGGTACCCGCTTATAAAAAAAAAACGTCCCACCAGTGTAGAAATCATCGGGAGTAGTTGTGGATAATCATTATCTAGGACTCAAAACACCGAATGTCATCATCAACTATTTTTTTATATTTCTATGTTACGCTAGAAAACATGATGAGATGATTCTTCTTAATTTAATTACACAGTATTACAAGTATGCGTGTGTGAATGGATGTGGAGGCGTGTGTGTACGCACGATGGCGCTACGTTTATGCCGATCAGACTAATTAAAATTTGTCAGAACTATCGCGAAGAAATATAAAAAAGGGGGACAGCGCGGACAGTCCATGTCAGTCTTTGCCTCTGACCTGACTAGCCAGTTCTTCGGTATACTGAGCCTAGCTTATCCTGGTTGGTTGATATCCATTCATGAGCGCACGGGATGGAAGTGATAAAAGAAACATCTCCGTTTGCTCATTGTTATCGGTTGACGAGATAGCGCAGTTTGGCAATTGACAATACAAAGGAAAAATGACAGCTTCCCTATAGATTGGCACTAATGGAGCGGACTCTACACTGTGATAGCGTACTCACATTATCACAGCAGTTGATTAAACTAGACGACGGTGAGTCTACAAGGCTGTCTCCCGTCGCTCGCGAACCTCTTCGTCGGTCAAAGCCACCAGCTCCGGTAGACTGGTGCACGAGTGTATATCTTGTGACGACGACGACGAATTCTTCATCAGCAGTTCTTCGGTGCTGTGCGACGCCTTCAAGCTGCTCCGATTAGTGCCGTTGGAGGTCGGCTCGTAGGAGGTGGAGCCGCCGTCGAAGGGCACGAAGCGTCCCGGATGATTTCTGATATAGTTAACGAAGATCTCGGTCGGCGGGTCACCGGGAGAAAGGATCCTCGAGCCCAGAGATCTCTCGGTGGGCGTGTAGTATAACGATTGTCGACTTTGCGTCACGTCCGTGTTGCTCATTTCTTCCAAATTCGCCAGCTTTTCGATCTTACTCTTCAGATACACATCTATGCTCTCTACGTCGTTCGGATCGAAGACTAGAGATTCCGCCCTGCCGCAAGTGCCGGCGCGACAGTTTTCGAAATACAAACTCGGAAGGTTCTCCAGCACCTTGTTGAGCGTCTGCTGTTGATATTTGTATGTCTCGCGCAGCTGCAGTACCTTGTGAGCGCTGAACTTGCGGATCTTGTTCCGCTGAAAAATGTAATTCTCCCTCACCCAGTTCAGTTGAGTGGTGGAGTACTCGCGGACTTTTCGCACCTGTAAGAGCGTCATTACGCGTCATCGCTATAAGAAAATATTTCGTGTCTTTTTACCTGATCACAGTATTGGCCGCGAAGCGTCGTCAGATGCTGCGTCCCGATATCGCGGAAGTCTTTCAAGTGCTTGGCTTGCGATTGATAGCTGTTTTGGATCCACTCCATCTGCTGGGCACAGTTGTCTTTGATGCGATTCACCTGCTGCGCATAATTGTCCCTCAGCCGTTCCAGCTGTTGAGATTTGTACTGTTCGATGTTGTCGAGCATCGCGTAGATCTGGCGAGCCCGCGGCGACACGCGATCCCGCTTGCAGAAGCTGCAAAAGTTGTTGAAAATACCGAACCTACAAATAGATTTCGTAAAAATGGCATCTCTTCTCCCACAACTGTTTTCTCCGTGTACCTGTCGATGAGATAGCGCAGGAATTGAATGGCGAGCGTGATAAACAGGAAGGCGGTGGCGCACTGGATACCCACGATCAGACTCACGATCCGCACATTGTTCCAATCGGTGGGGTCGATGTGGAGGAGAACGTTTTCGGTGAGATTCGCGATGGGGTTGCTTGCGTAACACGTGTATCGACCGCAGTCGTCCCTCGTCACGTTCTTAATCAAAAGAGTGCCGTTATCCAACACTTGTATCCTCGGCGGTATGATCCGGATCGGCGTGAGGAAGTTGTCGTGGGCGTGGGGGTGCTTCTCGAATATGTCAGCGATCGTCGGATCGGGATTCCAGTGGAACACTTCCCTTTCGGGCGTCACCCACGTGATAGAGGGGGGCGGATTCGCAAAATATCGGCACTCCAGTAAAGCGTCGGAGTTGAGTCGGTATTGTTTCGTGGGCGTTTTGAAGTTGATTCGGGGCCCGGTGCAGTTAAGATGATGCAGGGTGGGTAGCATGTCGTTGGGGTAGGCGAACGGGCCGCAGCTCAGATCGGACAGGGTGACGTTGAGTCGTTTCTTCTCCTCGGCCCAGTCGGCGAACCAATGCATGCGGCAGTCACAAGCCCACGGATTGTCCGAGATGTTGAGGGTGACGAGCGAGCTCAGATTGGCGAGTGATGTCGGAAGAAACGTGAGGCTGTTTCCGCTGATGTCTACTTCATGCAAGTGCGGCGTGTCCGCGAGGAAATAGCTCTCGATTTCGCGCAAAAACTTGTTGTTGCGGATGCGAAGTGTCTTAAGTTGGGCGATGCCGAGAAGCTCGCTGTTGTGTAACTTCTCGATGTGGGTTTCGTCGATCGTGAGAGACGTCAGCTTCGGACTGAAATGCAGCAGGCCGAAGGTGAGGTGGATGAGCTTGTTGCCGCTGAGATTCATCTCTCGCAGTTTGGCTAGGCCGCGGAACGTTCCGCTAGGCAAAGACGTTAAGGGGTTGTACGCCAAATCCAAGTACTCCAGGTTGCTGAGCGAGTCGAACAGTCCTTTCGAGATGGACCTGATCGAATTCTGCGACAGGTCCAACGTTCGAAGTTCCGACAAGTCGGCCAGCGCGTTCGACGTCACCTTAGCGATCCTATTGTTGTTCAGCAGCAGCGTTTCGATGTACTTATTGAACTTGAAAAAGTGATCCAGGACGGTCACGATTTGATTATGCGAGATGTCCAAGACGAGAAGCTGGTGCATGGGAGCGAACACTTGGAACGGTATCGCGTGCAACGAGTTATGCGATATGGACAACTTCTCCAGAGACTGGTTGACGAAAACGTATCGGGGAAGATCGTCGATTGCGTTGAAGGAAAGGTTCAGCTCTTTCAAACTGACATACTGTCGGAAATAATAGTCTTGCAACTTCGTTATATTGTTATTGGTCACATCTAAACGAACTAGGGTTTGTGGAAACTCGATTGTTCGATTCAGATCGATTATTTCGCTGTTAGTCCACTTGAGGCGCGTCACATTTCTTGCGTCGAGGCGGTCGCCGATGACGTTGTCCAAGATCAACCGGTCGACGCCAGGATTTACCTGAACACCGTTTAGCGGCCGATTGCGACATGTCAGCGTCGATGAATTCAAATAGGTACATCCAGAAGGGGCGCGTAATATTGTCCCGTCACCGTGACGCGTGTGACCAGACACCGAATGATGATGGTGCAACAACACCACGATCAAGAAGACGGGCAGGACTCGGCGTCGTCGACCGGCATCCTCATTCAGCCGGCTCTGTGCTTCCATAATTGACAATACATTGTCCCGCGATCTTGACCTCCTCAGCCTCCCTCTATCTGGAATAAGAGAAAAAAGCGAACACGTACACAATCGATCAACTAAGAGAGAGAACCAACCACCTTGAAGCGGATACAAGCAGGCGCGCTTTGGCACGATAATAATTTGGAACTTTGCTGATTTTGATTTTATTGTTATTTTCGAAAAATACACACACAGTAAACTATAAGGGGTTATCAGAGAGCGGGCGCGACTCACCGATCCATGCGATAAGCAACCGCCTGCAAGTGCACGTACGTTCGTTCAGTTCGCAGTTAGCGATTTGTTTTTATGGAGCGTAATTTGTGGAATCTGGTATTAAAAGACACACGACGAACACAGAATGCGACGTTTCGACCCTCACTGCGCTTTTGTCAGACTGTTGGCTGGCTCGTCGGTGTTCGTCACGAACGACACTTACAGCTGCTGCTAGTGGGGAACGAAACGGACGGATCCATTTGTGGACTTGTCGAGGTGAGGAAGCTCGCCGTCCCCGGTTTCGTAATGGCAATGTAACCGTTTTCCAACGCCAAGACGAAGATGTTTTGTGCGACCGTTAGCTACTCTATCATCGTCTCTATTAGGGATGCGGTCGACTACGAACACTTCACTAATATACCTAAATTTGACCAATGTCTTTGGAGTAGCACATGACCGAACGTGGATTGCTTACGGTCAAGGTCATGCTTTAATCACTTGATCCTATTATGTGGAAAATATCCGAGTTGCGATAAGGTTTCCTTTCCTGTTTGATATTGCAACAATTCTGTGTTACGTTTGTGTCCCATTGCCCAACGTGTAGGAGCGAGGAGCAATCGATAGCATTAGATGTTTCGGCTTAGGCCGCATGCTTGCACATTTTACCCTGCGGGGCAGGTCGTCGTCTTGGCCGCTTTCGCATTTTATGGCCGAAAACTGCTGTTCGTATAGGGTGGCGTAATTTTTGTCTTTTAGATTTTCGGAATTGCCGTGGGTGGTGGGTTTATTGCATTTCGATCGAGTCCCGAGTGTTATTTTTAGATCATGTTTATGCATAAAAAAATATGAAAATTTGAATGGAGCGATTATCTTACAAAACTGAAAAGTTATATTTGACTCGTTCTGCTGAATTATATCATAGCTTGAGTTGTGTGTTTTAAATAAACCACCGACGGCAATATGTACGTTAATTGTGTGTCAAAATATGTAAGTGTACTGTCAATCTAAAAAACTAAGAAACCATAGCATCAGAAAAATATAATTGTTAAGAAAACCCGCATTGAAGACCGAATAAACGGTTCATGAACATTTGCAGATATGGAAGTCCGATTTCTAAAATCCCTCTTTAAATGTCGCTAGAGACAAATTAGAAAGCAACAAGTGCATTACAGAAATGTCTAGGAGTTGGTGTTTTCCTATTACCTCATTGCACGGGACAATGGAATAGAATCAATCGCAAACAAAATTAGAGTTTAAAGTTTTTTCTGTTCGTTTTAATGAACACTAATTCAAGATAAAAAGTGTATTCACAACACTTTAACTTTGCGTCACCTGGGCCCATAACCTATTGGTTGAATGAATGAGTTAAAATAAGACAATATCACAAAATGTTTAGTCTTTTTATTGGTGTGCGTCCAATACGTCCTTACACATAGAATTAACAGCTGATTTTATTTGGCAAACGCAGCTTCAAAATGTTACGGATCCTACATAAATTCGTTGAACTTATCAGTTTTTTTTCAGGATATTTTTCTATATTATCCACGCAAGACATTCCATCAGTGGTAATAAAAAGTGCGATATTCTAATCCACCGAATTACCCCATTGCATGTAAAACGCTGTCGTACTTTTTTTACAACCATATAATTTTAATTTGTTTCTTTTTTGAATAAACGTCTGAGCATTGTTCGCCCACGAACTCAGGATTTTTTTTAATCTAAGAATATGCAGTCGCATAACAAAAAGAATCGATGCTACAACATGTATTTTAAATACGACGAACGAAACAAAGTTGAATCTTTATCTTTTTCCAAAAATCATAAACCGATCGACCGATCAGAATTACTTATTGTGTTCTTAAATTATTATTTTTTCTTATCCATCCGTAAAGTTCTTTGCAACTATATATCAGGCTGGAAAATCTACAAATTTCCCTAGAACGTTGAAATCAAGCTTCGGGAAATCCAATTCCCAAATTCTAGCAGAGTTAATAGTGGGTGGGTTATCTGAATATTCCTAAATTATTAATTTTAATATATTTATATTGTCTATTATTAGACTCGGGTCGTCTAAGACATTAGGCCTGAAACTACATTTTAAAGTCGCGAATAAATTGTTGAATGTAAGGTAGGTTCATAAATTTGGCGCTTGGGTACATATTTGTATTCAGATAATTTGCGAGGCGAGACAATCAGGTAATTGTGAACGCGAATATTTTATTTGTGCTGAGAGTTAAATGACACAGAAAATTGATTGGGGAAAAGATATTACGATGAAAACTGTGGAAACTAAATTAAGTAATTACGAAAATCGGCAAAGAGTTACTGACTGATAAATAATTCAACGCGTTACGAGCTTGGCTGGTGAAAGCATGACGTTAAAATAAGTGTTCAAGTATTTCAATAATATCTAAATATATGTAACTTTCACGTTTATTATTGAAAGTAATTTAAAATTGTTTTCAGACGGTTCGCAAATTGTTTAAAATATTTCAATAATAAACCAACATAATGCATTGAGCATTGATAATAAAGTACAATGACTTGTTGACCAAACCACTAAATGCCCTTTCACATGCAGCGTACGTTTTTCACATGCACAGCGTAGGGAACGCAACCGATGATGCGCTGTTATTTGTTTTGCTGAACTGAATAATTCAGAAATAAGTTAAGAATTGGCTAGTGAAGGTTTAATCTACATAAATCTTCAAGTTTATCAATAATACAATTGAACACTTTTATTTGTTACCTAACGATGGAAGTTTAAATTTATAAAATATTACTAGCGGATGGTATGATGTATTAATGTTGGTAGTAGCCTTTTTTTTTTTAATTACAGAATTTACTTTACTAACTGTGATTCGTAAATGAATTTCTGTTCACAAGCGAGAATGCTTTCATTATAAAATTACTTTTGTAAGACGGTGTCGGATGTCCCATACGAGTTGAATAAACTTCACACGACGAGGTCTACACTTTTAATTTGAATAGAATGCACACGACAAGCGACAAATCGCTTACGATATCAATTTGTTGCAGTGCGACGAAATCAAGAAGCAGGCGGATGCCAATCAGCTGGGACTAGTTCAAACGTACCAAACACCCTGCGACGTAGTACAAAATTCTGACGTAATTTTTAGCTGCTTGTCCGATCCGCGTTCGGCGAAAGAGGTAATTGAATCGTCGATGTCGCTACGACACAGATCCGGTGACTTACTTAGCTTTGCTATTTCGAACAGGTGGTGATCGGCAACTGCGGCGTAATACACCAGGCTGAAGGCATGTCGGCTCTGGCGGGTAAAGGCTACGTGGAGATGACGTCCATCGATCCGGACACCTCGAAAGACATCAGTAACATAATCGAAAGCAAAGGAGGTCGCTACTTGGAGGCCCAAATGCAGGGAAGTAAGAAGCAGGCGGATCACGGCAGCTTGATCATCCTGGCGGCCGGAAGCAAATCGCTCTTCGACGACTGCCAAACTTGCTTTAAGGCGATCGGCAAGACCGCGTTCTATCTGGGCAACATAGGATCGGCGACGAAGATGAACCTATGCATCAACATGGCTTTGGGGATAGGTTTGGCGGGTCTGGCCGAGAGCATGGTGCTGGCGGAGCGCTGCGGTCTTTCCTGCAAGGACTTTTTGGAGATCTTTAACTTGTCGGAGGGTGCGTCCAACTACTTGTCCAGCAAAGGAGCGCTGATCAACAGTCGGACCTTTTCGAAAGTAGAACAGGCGCTCGAGTACATGCAAAAAGATATCAAGTTGTGTCTCGATATATCAAACGACGTCAAACAGAATCTGCCGGTGGCGGCGGCTGCCAACGAGGCTTACAAAACCGCTAGGCGGTCAGGGTATGACGAGCACGACGTCGCCGTAGTTTTTATGAAGATGAGACATTAGTTTGATTTATATAGCAATTTTTTTTTTTTATATTCCTGTTCAGTTTACGTTCATGGGGTGATCATCCACGTGGATATTTTTATTGTGTACGCAACATGTGTAACGATTTTTTACTTTATGAGTTGTGAATTTTAGGCAAGACATTGCGGTGTGCCTCATGCATATTTACAAAATAGGTGTAATTTCTATCTTGTGGTCTATGAAGCAAACTTTAGATTTATTTCCACCTTCATCATTACAACGGGCTGATTTTTATACGCGATTCTAATTTATTTGGTTTAATTGTTGTTTCCATTATTAAAATGTACAATTTTTGACGACCGCGGTTTCCTAAATTCTTGGGACATGTTGTCCATAAAATTTGGAACAAGCTGAGTTTAGTAAAAAGATCATGGACGCAGTGGTTCGTGATTGTTTCATTTAGGTGTTCTGTAAGTTATCTTTTTTATTACATAATTAATAGTTTATCAATAAAAGTATAAATATCGCAGTATAAAGTGTGCAAACTGTCTTAAAACAAACTACTTTTTTTTCGGTTTCATGACTTTTTTATTATTGTCTTCTTTATTTCGACTACCATCTACTTGTGGATTTCTATCTAGGGGCAATTTTTTGTTAATCCTGTCTTGAATTGAGGCATAGGTGCAACTCCAAGCGTCATATTTTTTATGAGATCTGCACAAGATCAGATCTGCCAGATTGAGCGTGACGAAGTGAATCCTACAGATTTCAGGACGCGGTTTAAAAAAAAGTTTATTGTTTAAATAGTAGTGATTATGAAAACGGTAAAAAAATAGAACTTGGTACATCTCCGTTTTTCTAGTTTTTATGATTTCATTTTATATGTTAGAAATGCAGCAGTTTTAAGTGATGGATGGCCTACACGGTAAGTATGTGCGTAAATTTAATCTTTGATCTGATTTTAAATTATAGAATATTTGGTATACGCAGACATATAATTGATTTGATTCAAAATCCATTTTTTCCTAGTGTTTAAGACGACGTTCAAAATTTTCAACAAGAAAAGACAAAACTCTTGACACGTTCGGTTCCCCTGTTGCCTTCAGTTTTCTCCGGAGCGTGCCGAAAACGAACTTCAAGTGCTCGTGTATGTGTAATGTAAATGTCGAAACTCAAATCATACTAGTTATTACGAATATAAACAGAGCAACACAAACATATTTACAGTATATCTCCAGCGGATTGAGTTATAGATCTGCGGTGCTACATCCACACTCGCAGAACATCGTTCTAATACACAAATACGACTTATTGGAACAAGTGTTGCCACACAATTACGCTCTCCTATTAATAATGACCAGCCCCAGCATTTAAGAAAAAAGCAGCTCTTTTCTGCGAAAGAATAGAAAAAAGTTGGGCGATTATAATGCCAGAGCAAGCTGATTTTAGGCGCTGAATGTGGGTGTGAAAGCAAAACAAGAACACACATGGTAAAATGAGGATAATAGAAGGAAGGTCGGAGAGGTGGCGGGTTTCCGATACTGCATCGTGCGACACCCTAAAGTCGCAAAAGTGATTTATTTGTCCACGAATCGATAGTATGTGTTTACGCACTCGCATTCCCACTCTCGACGATCGTAATCCAGGAAAAATGTTGGGATCTTTGAATTATCCGCACGGTGTTAAAATTATATATTATAAAAAAATTTATACTTTTATGACGTCGTTGATAATTTTCTGGTTACTTTGTTGAGAGATCAAGCAAACGAATTTATTGATTTATAATATCTTGATCCCAAATTTCGAGCCCAGAAGAATTTCAGGTCTTTCCCATTTTCTCAGATGATTTTGAAACTTTTAAATCATAATCTCTGGAAAATGTTTGGCGAAACAAATTTTACGACATCAAAAATACACTAACCAACCTAAAAACCACTAAACTAACGACGTCAATAAATAAAAGAAGAGGCAACGGTAAAAGCAACTCAAAATTAAGAATATAAACCCAGAATATTTACATGCATACAAGCAAAAAAGGAAAGTGGCACTATAGAACATTTTGACCGGACGAGTGCCGATTTACTTTATTTTACTTTAAAATCTGTAAGACTCTGATAAAGAAGGTAACTCTATCAGAAATAAATTTAAAGATTAACCGTGCGTGGTAAAAGAAAAATTAAGCTCGCTTTTTTTCAATCTTAACGTACCAAATCTTATATGATCAATCAAATTCCACAAAGATTCGCAACGTTGTTTGACATTTGTTAAATTGGTTTTTGAAAGACGAACCTTTGTGAATCGTTAGAACCTCCCATCACTTATTTTACGTGCTTTTATCGATTCAGTGTATCGGGGACGTGAGAACGCATCAATCAGAGTATCAAATCGGATGGCAATCGATGCGGCGCCTCCGAATCATATTTCAGTCTATCGGGCCGAAAATAGTGCCGCAGAGCTGCGTTTTAAATCCCGTGGAAATAAATTCGTCCGATATTCAGTGGTCTATTCTCTTTGCGCATCTTGATCGGTGCCCTCGTGTCGCTCAGGCGCACGATGCTTCTTCTCTCTAGTACCGCCCACTCTTCATTCTCAACAAACACCCTGTCGTGTTGATTGTCTCTCGTGCGTTTATAATTTTTTCAAGCACATTCCACCACAAGTGAAAATCGCGAACCTGACGAATTGTGTTGTGCGTTCCGAACAGAAAAATACCGGTTGTGTGTTGGAGTTTTTTCCAAGTGATTCCTTTTTTGGTTACGGTTTGTGATTGGACTCGGGGAGTCCTCGGATACCAACACCACTTTGACGGTTACGATGGGATAAGTGCGGCGACATGGAGGCCCTCAGACATTACCCCGCAGAAAGGTAACACAACACAACTCTCCTCTTCGAATTTGGAATTTTTGTGTTGGGACAATTCGGGACCAGACGAGAGTAATACCCCCCACAGTCACGCCGGCTCCCGACGAGGACGATTACACCAAGCTCGGATTACGGAGCCAGACAAAATCGAAATTGAATTTTTCACCGCGTTGTTTTAAGACCATTTACTTTACGCTTTCGTTGCATAACGTCGTTGGTTGCTTTGTTTGGGACGCTCGTTAATTTTTTATACTTGCCCATTTTTCAATGCCATTATTGTCAGTCAAATGAATAAATGCGAAGGTGCTTTACCGTAAACCCACTATAAAATTTATAGTCGTTTGTGTTCGAAATTCTCCCCATTTCGTCGTCGTTTGATGCTTGGAGAGGAGTTTGTGAATTTTTAAATTATCGCTTTTATTTTCGTCGATTTTCATCAACTTTGCGGACTCGTTCAAATACATATCATTTGAATAAATATTTTCCTTCTTTACACGATTTGCCAAATGAACAATGCTAAATTTGTTCATTCGTTCATTTCCTAGCACAGGCAGGGCACATTTTTTATAATATTTTGATAAAATTTTCTAAACGTAAGAAAAATTAGAAAGACGGAGAAAAGTCAGAGGAACTGGTGTTTTCTCTGGTAATTACTATTTTGCAGGTCAGAGACGATACCCTAGTTATGCCTACCTGCTTCTTTGCCAACTTCTTTACAATACAATTGACTATAAAAACATTCTCAGAAAAGCACCGAAAATCCACGTTTTGACAAAATGTATTAATCACATGGTTTTTTAGTAAATTTCAACGTTTAGTTATTTAGCAATCCCTTGCAATGAATTTTTGTAATGCAGATTTTTACTCGAACATTAACGAATCACAGGGAGGCAGCGCTTAAAATGCCAGAAGAAATTATTTTTTATTGACCACTGCTGAAGCTCAACGGAAGCGCTCAATGGTCCACCGTTTGATCATGACAAGTCTAATACCACGGTTGCATCATTTCGACGCAGACAAAAACTCATAAAACGTAACGTTTGTTTGCATAAATGGGACACAAAACAGATTTGGATGAGTCTTTGTCCGATGACGTATCGATTGGCGGGGATACCTAGCGTGATGAGTTCCAACCACCGATTACATAGATATGCGATGATCGATCGTCTTCTCAATAAACACAAACCTCCATCTTAATAATTATCTCAAGGATGTTAACATACTAACTGGTGGTGGCGCTACATATATTGACAATGTAGTTCATTCTTAAGTAAATATAAAAGGTGCTCTTTCGGCAAAACGAAATGTCAAAAATGGCACCACCGTGTACTCTTTGGACATGCAGCGTTTGTATATTTTAGTAATTTGTCGCAAGCACGGCGGTACCAAGCCGTACATACACTTTAACACCGCCGGTGCTGCCAATTTGATTTATTGTTGCACGGCTTGATGGGTAGGTATGTATTGATTGATTCGTACTGATGAGAAGGAAACTCAAGAAAGCTCAACAGTCGTCAACAACGATGCAAGTTGTCTACACGAAAAATAACGACATTACTAATTGTTTTAATCACTAAACATCACTTAATAGAAAAATTTAAAAAGGCAGATTACTACGAGTAGATCTATGTATGTCCAATTATCATATTTTATAAGTCCATTCAATTGCCCTCTAATAGATAACGCAGAGCTGCTATAAAATTTAACGGACATTAAAAGTTCAAATTATATCTCGATTGAATGGAAAAGAAACGTTGCACAAATTCCTAAGTATGTAACTACATTCCACTATTGAAAATTTATTTTTGAAAAGCTGGCTTTTGACTTTTTCCGTTTCTTCTTATTTGTGGTCCAGTGATCAGTCGGCTAAAACCGTTTATCTTCTGCTTACGTTCCACTGCAATTGCAATGTTAGGGTTACGTTTTTTTTAATACAAAAAATTGATCTTTAATTTTTTTTTAGAATAGAAAAGAGCGATTCTCGGTTTTAAGTTTTTGGTGATTGTAAAACTTGATTCTGTGTCTCAATTGAGATTCGTGAAAGTCGATGTCTTGGTTCAGTTTTTGCGGTTGCAGTGAAAAATTATTCATGTTTGAGATTTTTCAAAATCTTCATTTTATTTCAGATTTGGAAAATCTTACGTAGAACTAGTTTCCAATATTTTTAATCTATTTTTTATAACCTGCGCACCGGTTGTAAAAGGCTACACTGTTTCATAAGAAAAAAGTCGTTGAAATTAACATATTATTATAAAACCACGTAAAATTAGTTCTTTCTTGCTTGAAGATTATTTCCGTTGTGTTTTGTCTGAAACGTTGTCCTCTCTTGAAATCCTCTCGGTCAGTTATATCAGTTAACTAACATATTTACCCACAAAATATCGAAATGTTTCAATGTGCAGATATATCGCCCGGAATGACACTATGTAAAACGTCCAAATAGGTTGTTGATTTCAGGACGACTCGTTGTTAAATCGGGTGTAATGCATACATAACGAATTTTCAATTTTTCGAATTTACCAGGGAAATGGATAATGGAGTAGAAAACGACACAGCGCTGTTAAAATCATCATAAAACAACAAATATATATGTTTAAATATACATGTTTTCATTGTGATCTGTTTATGTGCCATCCTCGCCATTGTTATGCATTTTGCAGTTTTATCGCGAGATGAAGACCCCGTTGTCACGACGCCTGGATATTATTTTTCTAAAACCAATTAAATCGCTTTCTTTTCGTGTTATGTAACTTTAAGCGATTCATCGCGTTGCCTTATCTTTAAATTCGGATGATTATTGTCAAGGTCGAGTGGTGGCAGAATTACAGAACGGAACAATGGACCTATTGTTGATGTATCAAAATTTCTATCCGATTATTTAGATAACAGGAGAGACTATTACTCGTTTCAATGAAATTAATTAAGCGACTTCAACCCTATTATCGTGAAAACTGGGAAGTCGATTCGGTTTCGATTGGGTAGGTAGGACGAAATATAATTTACATCATATCGATTTGTTTATTAATTAATGCACCTTAATTGAGCTCAATCCTCCTGAAGCGTTTACATTTTACGTTGCAGTTTAAAACATTTAAACAAATTGACTCCCACGTCTGACGTAATTGCTTTTCTGCAATGCTGAACCTCTCAATTATCCGATATGTTCGATCTACTCTCCATTTAAAGTCGACAATTCTTTGAGAACCACTCGAAATTAAACAGTTTCATTGAATTTCCGCTCTTGAAAATCAAAGCTTCTACTTTTTTCTAACTATTTTTCATCACTTTTGTGTCGTCATCCATTTCATCCATTGCAACGTATGTTAACGGATATTTTCATCATTTGAAGAATTCAAGAATTCCGCATGTTCTTGTTCTTGAGGAGTTGTTCATTATCTAATCTGTGTGCACATGAAAGTGCGTTATAATTGTAGCGTATGACTTGATTTGGTAAGATTACAATGCTTCAAATTGGTGAGATTATCTTCTTTAAACATATTTCTCCAACAATGCCCCTTTCCACTAAAATACGCATCAGTGTAGTTGCATGTACAACTTTTGAAAGAAATAATTGTTATCAATCTATATCATTATTTAGTTTCACATGGTCACATCTATTGGGAAGCCTGTTGCTACTGCTCCATCGTTCCTTTTGCATTCATTTGACAACTTCTAAGGATGAAATTCAAATTAAACTCAGTTTAGATACACTAACATGTTTGTGGTGAATTCTCTTTTGGTGGTTTCCAACATTAAATAGATTACCCAACACTTTCAATTAGACGATTTTCAGTTCTGACACAAGTAAACTGTTTTAAATGTCATTTGTTTTGAATTTGGATTTCTCACACAATATTGGAAATGTGCACGTTTGTGAATACGCCACCTTCACATCTGCGTTATTTATGATCCAGTTCCTTATTGTAGCGCGTAAAAAATAAAACATTAGATAACGAATTGTTAGAACTCTTTTTTAACGAAAACTCGGTAGAATAAATGCAGCTAATGAACTGATAAAATGATTTCGGTTAAGCGGTTGGAATTTTAGAAGTATAGATCGACGTAAACATTGCGCACGATGATTAAGTAATTTGTGAAAATGGTTGCGGTTGTCAGTAAGGTCGACACAGAGGAGCGCAAGAATCCACACAATGCACCGAGATCCAGATAAAGGTCGCTCTGTTCAGCGAGCGTCTTAATTTTGCATAACAATATGAGTCTAATCTACATAAATCATTGTGCAATGCATTTTTTCAATAGTTTAATTTAAAGACAATTGGTTCGTGTCCCGTCCAATACATTCTGCTTCAACAATGATGCGAAATATACCTGTATGTCATAAAACCATCTGATTGGTCAAATTAATTCTTGAAATTTTAAATCTATTCTTGAATGATTTTTTTTAAGATTCTGTGCATCAGGACGATTTGTCCAGTTTTCTCTGGGGCGCGAGTTTTGGAACAATCTGTATAATGAGGCGTTCTTTATTTTTGGAAACATTATGCTGAGATTTTGCAAGGCGGCCACATTTACTCTAATTAGATTTTTTGCAGCGTGATTATGATGCAAAAAGACAATGCATCCTTTGCGCAAACCAAAGGTTTCGTTCTTCTTCAGGACTCATTTTACCTTTCTAATTTCATTTCAGCGTTTCCTCCGTGGCGGGCTATTTTAAAAATTAAGCGGCAGTGGTAATTGATATGAGATATTAACGTAGAAAGTTTTTGTAAAGACAACTTTTGAGTAATCTTGTCGTGACCTTGACATTATCTGGCGCGTGTTGTTCCAATTTATCATTTACTATTGAAATGCAAAGTGATCTGTAGAGAAGGAATATGTATATGTATTGGTAATCACACAATTCTTTAGTAAAGAATAAACGAAACTAGCATTTGATATAACATTTTGAGTTAAACGTAAACAGAACAAATTACAACGAGTAATGTAATCAGCTTTTAAAGAAAATGTCTAGTACAGAGTACCTACAGAATGTCAAAAGTGCAGTCTTGCAGTGAATATGTTATATAGGGGATAATCTGTCTTTTAACTGTTGTTTTAATGATGTCAAAACATGACTCTTCACATAACAATCTTCACGTCGGAAGACGTTCACGCAAGCTTTTATTGAGCGATATACCAATTTTTGCAAATATTGTTAGGAGCACATGATGAAATATGAAAAATGCCCGGTAACGGAGTGGATTCAATTAACCCGTGTCGGCTAGATTGTAAATATAAAGTTGCAGTGTGTATAAAAACATGTTTGTTACTATAATAAGCGAAACTATTTATAATAAGTAGAGTTTTACTTTGATAAAAAAATCTAAAAAAAGTTGTGTGGCAAAATCGGCATATAAGTAGGTACATATTTATTAGGGTTATAGGAAGGTATCAGAGAAGAGAAATATGAAATGGAAAAATTAACAATCAGTCTGTAAGAACTAATAACATAATCAACAAAATAAATACATATTTATGTACAACCGTAGACAGTCAAGAATAACACTTTAGCCGGCCGGTGTGATGCAAATACCGACTCAATGACAATATCTCATAGAGTCGGTATTTGCATAACACGGGTGTTGTTAATCTTGACTGTCTATGGCGGTACAAATAAGTATAATTCGGAATCAACTACCAAATTGTTATATTGATACGTTCCACATTCATTGTCTGTTGTTATCAACAAGAGTAAGCTCATTCAAAATACATTCTTAAATATTCTTTTGAATAGATCCTTAGTCAAAGAAGCGACCAAAAAAAAAAGATTCCAAGTGAAGTAACCTAAAGTAAATAGTTTTCAATAATATTGCTTTAAAAACAGTACATTCCAACCTTACTGTAACACCAGCCATACCAGAAAGTATTTACAAAGCAGAAATGGGTGGTATCAAAAAAAAATCTTTAGAATATTTTGTGCTCAGGTAAAAATATCTATCAGCGAAATTATTTGCGGACGAGTACTTCATCATTTTTCGCTTCTTTCTCTGTGCTGTAATGTTAGGACAAGGCTTGATTATACTGTGGTCGCTATAGGCAATTATGTTTAGAGATGAGTAGGTTCTTTTTGATTGATGTTTATTCATGCACCCGGTTGCGATATATGTTCAATAATTCTATAATTAATTATTAAAGATGACTGGGGTTTTTTTATTTAATTTTTTGAGTCGAAAATGAAATTATCAAGAAAAAGTAATTCCACGGCAATGTTTCTGAGCTATAGTGTACGTCAGGACTAGTAGGTAGGCGTGATGATTTTGAATTCTTGCGGTGGTTCAAGTTCACGGCACGCAGTCGGGAGTTCAAGCGACGCAAGCGACGTCAGAAGGAAGCGGTGTCTCGGTCCTGTGGGCGCCGCTTCTGGTGTCCACGCGGATCGGTCGGCAGTCGCCGTCTTCGGCCGTGGGGCAGGCCGAAGAAGCCTAGAAACTAGGTGAGCAAGTCGAGAACGTCCGTTCGACGGTTCACTTGCTATCAAGGGCAGATGCGGACTGCATCGAGTTACGCGCAGTCGCGCCCGTTGGAGGGGCGGACACCTGTTTGGCACTCGTGCTGTCAAACTGATAGTGAGTGAACTGTTTACAGTGATTAGTGCCTTGATTAATGTTTTTACACGTGCCCTTCGGCCGCGTGTGTCCGACACCCCCGTGCCACCGCGACGTCGCGCGTGTTTGTGCCGCCATACATGTGATTGACGGTGAATACCGGATACCGAAGAAACGTCGACTCCGCTGGCTATACGCCTCCTCGCCAATATGATCGGCGGCTATTATGACCGTAATCCGCTCCTCAAAGGCACCCTGACTAGGTAAATCGATCTCAATCTCAAGCGCACTCTTTTCCCGATTTCCTCAAGACAACATGGCGCTGCTATATTGCGAACACTTTCACCGCCAGCAGGATTTCTAATCTCGACTCCCTCGCCCTCGAGCTTGCCATTCTCTTTTGCCGCTTCACACGTAGTCGTGACGTCACGTCTCGGCCATTGTTTATAACCTATAACCAAAACAATCGCCTTCTGGCTCGGTTTGTCCCACGCTGAGATGACCTCCAATAGCGCTTAGCTTCCCAGAATAGAGACTCAGTCCTCCACCACAACTCCGTACTCATCGTACTTGCCATCGTTAATGATCTTTCGAAAAGAAATTATCAACGTCTTGCCATTATCACCCTCAATTAATAACTAAACTACATGTATACTCCTTAGTTTTACCGAATCCCCGAAGATTAGTCTCGTATTATTCCTGAAATGCCACTACTCATCAAAGACAATCATAGACGAAGCGAATTTCGCATAATTTTGTCAATATGTTTGAAATTGTAAATCATGCCTTTGACTGTCATTTTAAAAATCATCGTTGATCTTGATAGCTTTTATCGACATCGAACCGGATTATCAAATTCATAAAGGATAAATTCGGCATGTACTTTTATCGACCACTTTCTAAGCCCAAATAACACAGCTCGTTGCCATCCCGAATAAGATCGCTAGCTTCCTGTCGTAATTTCTCGCGGTCTAATTATATTTGCGGCGGTTTATGGTAAAGGGTTCGATTTCTTAATGTCGTTGTATAACATTAAACAGCTATTTTTGAAAAGATGCACGGCCGTAAATTTGTTGCGTTTGAAAGGCTTTTATGCGTTCATAATTGACTTTATTATGACAGCAGTTTAAATGTCATTCGGCGTTTCACGTCCTAACAAAGGACGATGTCGCGGTTCTCAAGAGGCCGTATTGAAAAACACTGCAGTGGATTTGTAAATTAAATATTAAAAAAAACGTCTGTAGTAATGGTGGTGGTTTAAAATGAAAATAAATGATACCGTAAAAAGAGCTGTGCAAAGTGAGCTTTCTTTACATTTTTTTGGGTTTATGCCAAGTGCAAAATAATATTGAGTTGACTAGAAAATTTAGCCATTCTGTTTCAGCAACGATCATTATGATTTATCTGTAATTTTTGTTTACTCAATCAGGTGAGTAATTTACACTTCGATATAATTATCAGACAAGCCTTATTTTTATTACACCCTTTCTTGAAAAGTAATTAACTTAAACTTGTTTTGATTGTGTAAAGGCTTTATATGCTGAGGCTCAGGTAATTAAAAAGTAAAATTAAATACTGTGTAAAACCAAGAATCAGTAAGGCAATAATATGGTTCCTGTAAAAAAAGAAAGCAGATTTAGACTTAAAATAACTGAAATTTGATATCAGCAGTGGTGAATATTGATTGCACTTATTTGGACGGCTGTAAAAATAATTCGCTTATTAATTTATGTTTTGCAATGTTTCCGATTCGAGTCTTGTGAGTAATTTACCGTTTGTATAAATTTGTTCGAAAAGGTATTTCTATTCATTTAATTACATTTATTATATTTTTAATACATTTAATACGTTTTAATACGTGTTGTTTTAGGGAAAAAATATATTTTTTGTAAAAATGGCGAAAATCCAGCGCAATAAAAACACTAATTAGGTATTAATAAACCCTAAAAGTCGGAGGTCGACGAAACTTAGTCAAGGGTTGGACAAAATGTTCAGTTATGTGCAGGATTTTCAAGGATATTCCTGGAGAAGAAAACTCTGCTGCAATTCAATAAATCCAAAAAGCATAAAAGTCGATTTTTTCAAATTGCAACCAAGTTTTGATTACATCTTTCGATAGAGAAATATATTCTCGATCTGATGATGCATCATGTTCTTATACATATGGACGGTTTTGGAGTTATTTAATTTTTTCTACTCTTTACAATTACGAGAAAAAGCGAACTAGGCTTATTAAAATCTTATCGAGTTAGCTCTGAAAGTAGGTTTGATATTTAAAAATGTGAGCAGTTTCGGGATTTGAGTTCTATTTCACTTGTAATGTTACTATTACAATTCCCTAATCAAGATAAGTTTATACAAGTATGCAAAATTTCAGTTCTCTCGGTTTTTCGGTTTTCTTTCTCTGCCTAAGAGGCCCTCGTCGTGAAACACCCTGTATACCTAATGAAAACTACACAGTTTCGGAACCTCCACACAGTTGAACGTTTCCGCTTTCAATTATTGTTCATACAAACTTCATGCGTTCCTTTGTATCTTTGTATCGTGCAAAAACGACCAGATTAAACCCGCTTAAAGGTCGTGATCACTGACTCGTGAATTTTTCTCCATTATGTTTATTTATTTATGTGCGCTACACTTTTTTATCATTGTATAATTTACTCTTTACTTTTTTTACTACATTTCGTTGTTTCCAACAATTTATTAATGAGACGGTTATTAACAAAGCCCTTAATTTCAAATTTCTCCAACTTAAGGTCGGAATTTTGCCAGACTCTTCCGAACGTCAAAGTTATTCCATGGCCATCGCACCCTCCGTTTTTTTCTTGAACGCTCGTTATCATTTGTAAAAGTAATAGATGCCTTGTAAGTGTTTTTATATTATGAAAAAGCACGTAGCATTGTAGCAATGTAAACATATTTTTATTGTTAAAATAATAAATATACAGGTTGGAACAAATGTATCAAGTAATTTTAATTTGAAAAGTTTTAAAAACATTTTTATTGCAAAAGTTGTTTGGTTTATTATCGTGTATGATTTGATCTTTTTAGTTAGGTCCTATCTTCTTTTGTTTTGCTGTTATGCTAACAAACTTTGTTATTTAAATATTACCTGGGTAATCATTAATTTTTGTCATTTTAGAACAACCGTATTTTTCTCCATCTTGTGCAATTCTACCATTATAGAAAAAAAATTAAAGAAGGAGAAAAAATTATTTAGTAAGAGAAGACATCAAAACTGTCTCCATGTTGTGCAGGTACCTTCTAGAAACGTTCATTGTTGTCTCCAGTAAATAATTTGGGGATATTTCTTGACCTTATAATTTTGAGCACCTAGGATAATTTTTTTATTATTTCTTTTATCACTTGATATTCGAGTATTTTTATTTTTTCTTTCCAATTGAAGTACGCTTGATGCTTGCGTATTCAGAAAAAAATCCTCTATAAAAGCGACTAAAAATTGTATACACTGCAACTTGAAAAAAGGAAGTTAACCGTCATCTGTCAAAAACTTGATTTAATACTCGTATTTATCCAAATCGGATGAAAAGTAAGTAAGATACAGCCACAATACAGCACCAAACATTTTTTGTCAGTTAATATGTAAAATACAGAAAATTTAAATAAATTACACAATCTGTAGGTAAAAAACATAACTAAATAAATAATACATAATACTTAGCATTCATTTAATGGTAATCATGCCAATATTTGCATTACTTTCATCTACTGTACATCCGAAATATTTATTTACTGAGCATACACTTTTTCTACATAGCAAATATTTAAGTCCCAGTTAATATAATGGATCCACACATTATATTAACTGAGCGTTTTCAGTTTTATTACTTGCAGATATTCAGTTCTACTTAGATCTGGGCATGTTCAATTTTTACTCAACATGTCTACATATATTGCACTTAGTATGTAAATGTGCAAAATACTTCGGGCATCCTCGTTATTAATTGGAGCAGCCAAAATCTTCCCAGAAAATGGAAACCTTCCATTCTTCCGTTTCTGGATTCCGTAATTAATATTCGTTTCGCCTGACTCCGACAACAGATGCATTCGCAGCGAAACAAAGATGCAAATATTAATTAGATGAAGTGATTAAAACACAGATCGCGCCCCGAAGCGAACGAGGACGAACAAATAATGAGCGGGGAATATAAATCATAAACGAAGTGGGCGATAATAGACGTCAGAGAGAAAAGTGGATTTTATCGGGCGTAGTAAACTCGCGAACGACGACGACGATGATGATAAGATTATGTTTTGTGTGTGTGTTTGAAGCTATTGGTTTTATATCGTACATTGTCGGATGACGAGCAGTTTCGGCAGCGATTTAATGATTTTAATTGTGCTACGGGTGCATGGACCGATAAACAACAAGAACAAGATGGGGAGGAGAGGAGACGCGAATGGGTTAGGAACGAACGGAGCGGCGAATCGATAGACGATGCGGTGTCAGAATACAAAATCGGAGAAATTTGCATAGTTATTCGGGCGCAAAACGGACCGGAACGTCCACGTATTTGTCGTATGTGTTTATTGTCAGTTAATGTTTTTAATGCGTTTATCTTCGGTTTACCACCAATAATTGGTGGAGTTTGGAAAAAGAACGAGGAACCGCAAGCGTTGCTGCTTTAATGATTTCTTCCTTATGATCAAATGATGGGTAGGAAGAGTCGGAAGGTCTATAAAAATCGTGTTCGCCGGAAATTCGCCTGCAAAAATCGCAAAAAATAGTTATCGGTTAATGTTGGCGGTAAATTCGGAATTAATAACGAGAGACCACCGGCACTTCTTCGTCTGTTAATGGCACAGGAAAAAATGTTCCAGTCGAGCTCATACTCGCCAGTTATTTTAGATTATTAACCCTGCGCCTGTAAAGTTCGCACGGGCTCGATCGGAATCATCAGCAACGATTTACAAATTTAAAAGGACGGTCGTTGGCCTCGGATTTTCATCGAATACTCACGGTAAAAAGTGTAGTTAAGGCGCGGATTGTTAACTGTCGATAAATATTTGGGTCATTGTCGGTTTTCGAGTAAACAGATTACAACACGTTATTATAAATAGTAAATAACATTGTGCTATTGTCGATGGACTATTTTGGAGCAACTTCGTGTTGAATTGGCTGTTATACTTACAATTATTTTTAACGAAATTTCTGTAACATTGTGCTCCCAAGAACGTAAACATTGAGGTGGATTTGCAATGCCTGACATTTGAACCTGCGTATACGTAAATGCGATATTTAAAAAAGTTGCGAACTTATTGATGTTCTAAATGGTTGAACTAAACAAATTATAACAACAAAAATACGAATTAACAGCATTTTTAAACATGTTAACATAAAGTGTAAAAACTGTGTGACTTTTTGATTTTGGGGAATTATTTTCCTCGACTGTTAATTAAGTAAAGAAAATTGTATGATCTTATTTTTTACTTATTATGTTTTCGATTTGTCCCATATTAGAATAAATGAGTTTTTTTGTTCATATTCATTATTGAGCGTCACAGATTCACAATAATTCTTATACGTATAAGAATGATGCGACGTTTCAAGAAAAAGCCGACGTCAAATCCGATGGCGTCCAATTGGCATTAAGAGCACTATTTATCACCAAAATATTTCGTTGTCGTTCAATCTTCTCAGGCAAAACTTTAACTTAACTCCCTAACAACAAAGCCTTCGCGCGACGCCGCAAAGACCGTTAATTAGACCATTACCGGCAATTACAGCGAGACAGACGATTAACGGTGCGCCACTTGTGCATTTTTTTTCAAGTAAATTTGTACAATAATTTAGTTCGCAAAATTTCGGAAAATCAGCTCTTTGCACTTTTGTGTGATCGGCTCTAGTAGATGCTACGAAAACGAGCATTTTTGTACGAATCTTCGTCTCAACATCGTTCATTTCGGAAATTTTAAGCGAACCATGCGAATCACCACCAGAGGATCGATGCCGAGAGTCTAGACGTATTCGTATTTGTAAAGGGAACAAAATTGAGTTGTCCTTCGCACGCAGGATCAACGGAATTTTTTTCTTGCATTCTATTACGACTTTTTTTATCTTTCTCCTGTTTTTGCGATGTGCAAAGCCAGCAAGTGAAAGTCACCTGCGCGTTTCGTAGTCGAGCGAAACGGAAAACAAACGGTTCACTGTGTTTCGGAGACGGTTTCACCAATTTCGTTGTTTGACATTGTATTTTTGCACCGAATTGCGCAAGACTTTTTTTCTTTTTCAACTATTAGCGGTTTCTCGTTGGGAACCCTCTACAGAGCCAACCGTCTTGCCGCATTATATTGCTAGTGTTAACGTTTTTAACGTTTAATGTCCTCTTCGTTTCAACCAAGGAAGGATCAATTATACACACAACTAAACTTTACACTCGGCCAACAATACGCTTTTCCTCAACTAGCGAGAAATTTGCACTTTCTAATGGCAGAAGGAGGCAAGGCGCTTCGGCATTCGTTGTTTTTCGAGAAAATATGGCGTGCTGACTTTGCGAATTTGTTATTGTATCATCAAAGCTGCGGTAAATACAACGCCGACAGTTTAATTAAAAATGAAGCATGAGCAAGTCAGAAAATCAGTTTTTGTCGAGCTTTGAACGGCATTCAAGGAATGTGTCAAGTATTTAAAAATTGGAAATTTAACTTTCCTTTTTATTTATAGCGCCGAAGAAAAAAAATATCCCCACAGATATCTACAGAATGTCGCATCTTGATTAATTGCGCTAAAATGCGCTATTTCGAAAGTAAAAGTGCAACTTGCATAATTACGTCGTTCACTTGAAATTTGAATAAAAAAAAATGCTACCCACGACGCTGGAGGCCGATCCTAAATGGAAATTAATTTGGATACAATGAAATTTTCGTGTGATTTCGTTGCAAATCTCGAGCTGGGCGCGAAAAACCTAAAATAATAAATCTCCGTCGCCGGATAATATTTGCTTTTCAAGTGGAGTCCACTCTGACTCTTCATCATCGCGCGCTTTCTTTCATTATGAATTCATGTGTTTAATTTACGACCGTGTAAATTTTCTTTCTCCGGTATTTATTACAGGGAGTATTTAATGTATCACGTGTAACTATAAATTTGCCGCACGCTAATTGCTTCGACAACAAAACAACAACACATTTCGGTGACATGCGGAGGACAAGTGACCTTTTCGCATTTCCATCTGCATAACGATTTTATAATAAATCTACGAGATGATGTACCGTGCGCATCTCAGCTTGTTGTTATTATTAGCACCGGCGGTGGTATTTGATGACCCACATTCTTGGGCGTCCGCCCGACTTCAGCATTTCTTCAACAGTTTAACTTCATTCACGCGGACTGCTGGAATCAAACATTCGGTTGGCAACAAACCTTACGCAAAACGTCACTAAAAACCCAACACTATTGTATCGGATAACCCAAACCGTGATACTCCAACCTAATCCGGCACTAATTCGTTTTCATCTCGTGTTTATACCACTTCTCAAGAGCGACGAAATCAATCTTTGTACGTTCCACGTCTACTAGAGCACTTATATGTATTCGCCAACTTGTAAGTTTTACTTTCGGCGGAAACTTTTCCATCACAAACGACGACCACGTAAATTGTCGTAATTAAAACAAATTGAATTTGCACGTGTGTCCACAAGTTGCCGCACAGTGCATGAAAACGGTGATTACAGTGACACAAATACGAGTATAGATTAGCGGCCTTGAATCAAGTATTTGCGAGTACCGGAAGCCATTTGTTACGTCACGGAAGCGTCGACTTTTGGGGCAAAAATTGAGTAAACAATCTGAAAGTAGCGAGGCGATTTGTTGGTTTAACCGTAGCTGTTTGAGACAAATAGAGGTCGCCATCTAACGGTGTTTTTCTACATTGTGGTTAATCGTGATGGGTTTCACACCACATTCGCCAAATCTTTATCGTAGCGACGACAAAATTCTTCATCAATTACAATTACGGATACAAATAATGATGATAATCTTCGTGGTGGTGCGGCAGAACCTTGACACGATATACTGCACCCATACCCACTTATGATCCTGACAATGGCCCCGTTATACAGTATGATCGAATAACTGAATAACTTAGTACGGATTTAATTCCAGAGAAACGATTTTTTAATATGTATCATACCAGTTCACGGCTCCAGCGTTTGGTGATAACCTCTCACTGAAGTACTAAACCCAAACTGTTTTTGCACCAAATTCGTCGTACACGACGCTGTCATCATTGTGGCGTCTTCGTAAATTCTTTATTATACCCATTAGTGTATGAACGTGACTCCATAATGAAGCTTTTTTTTTTGGTCAAACGATCGTTACATTGGTCCTTTTGATATGTTTTTCGGTTGATCTTAAAATTAAGTACATTACATGCTTTGAATGAGCGATATGTTACTATAGTCATTTGGCGTTACTGATCTTTTCAGAACTAACAGCGGCCAAATATTATTGTTAAAGTCACGCTGTCGTTTCTTCCTCTGATGTACCTACATATTTTTCAGGGATCACTATTTTGTCAAGAATGAGCTATTTTGGCAGTGTGAAACTAGTTTAATTAAAAAATCGGTGTCTAATTTGTCAAACTAACGTGTAAAAATGAAAGTCATATGGAAATTATGCAACTCATCGAAGCGGAAAGATGCTAGTTCGATTTGCCTTCTCTGTCATATATCAACTTTGGACGTTTCTTAACCGAAAGTCGGCACGGAATCCAACGCTATTTTTAAGTCAACGATCAAAAATGCCATAGTCATAGATTTCAACTTCCTCGAGGAATACTTGTTGCATCTCCTGCTGCTAAAACCAAACACAATTCTTCTTGCTGTAGATGAATTGTCGGGTTCACGTTTATATACTTAATTAACCTGACCCACTTGCTCTATTTTGCGGAGCTACTCGGTTGTCGTTGGTTTCTTTAGTGCGACAGTGGGGGGGGGGAGAATTTTGTTAACTTTCACCATTACGGATACGATATTAGCAATGCTATAAAACCAACGTCCTTCAAGTTTTCGTGTCAGCCAAAACATGATTGCGGTATTTCATTTCTTTCAAGGCCGTGAGTTTTGAACCAAATTCATTTTCGCGTTTGCAGCACATGGCGAGCAGCTGATTGAAGATTTTCCGCAAATTGAAAGATATTTAAATTGTACTGCGCCGTATTTTTAGTTGTTAATGTGTGGTCGAATTAATTAGCGCCTGGTTGATTTCGTTGACTTGTAAGGATGGAGGTCAGTTTTTTGAGTTATGCTGTATTGGTGAATTGCGTCAGCTACCCGGAAAAATCATGGTTAATCGGTTCCGATAACTTCTCATTAAAACCATTGCCGTTAGTAGTTTCTTGTCATAACCGCTCATAGTTATGGATTTCAACCTTGCAAAGCATCATACTGCACCACGAAACAAACGATTTTAAGACAAATACGAATATCATATTAGCTCGTTAACTAATTCGGAATGCTTAAAAATCCCAACCTCTAATGGTTCTTGCAGTTCCGTTCGAGTAGTCATCTTATCTAAAAAGTTCAACGTTCTTTAGGAGTTTGTGGACACGGCGGCGTGGAGAAGTCTTTATTATTATTTTTGATAAAGTGGGTCACACGTGGTAGACCATTTTCTTTGTCATTTGTCTAAATCCAACAGCCCTGAGAAAGTGAAAGTGATTTTAATTGGCTCACAAAAGCAGCATTTCGGCTGTTGGCGATAAGTCGACGAAGCGGTTTTATTTATAAGCACGTTGTGTTGATTTTGGTTGTTTGCCAACGTCTGAAATTGAAAAATCAGGAACGTTGAGGAGTCGTAAGTGGCCTCTGTCAAAGAACAATCTTTCTATATTATTTACAAGTCTTGTCTCGTGACATTGATCACTTTTGTGTTTGAAAGGGAACACTTTTCATCTACTTAAATGCACCCCGATAGCTTGCATTGTCCGCTGTTATTTGCTATTAAATAATTTTATCGAAGCAATTAATAATGCGCATGCAGCAGAAAAGCACAATTTTAGTCCACGTTTTTTGGCATCGTGAGGTGCTCGTAAATAACACGTCTTGTAGATATTTGCCATTTTCCAAGCTGCCAGTTCGCTCCTTAAAACTGGTGTTATCAACAATTCGCATAAAAATAGTACGCCTCTGATTAAGCAAACTCGTGTTTGAGTTCGAAACTCTAACTTAACAATAGTTATTAAATGGCCAACGCAGCTACCTAATTGTTTCACCTGTTTTGCATTGTTTTAAGGGTCCAATTTTACAACATTCAAAAGTTAATCATGTAACATTAGTGAGGAATCATTTTGACAAAAACCGTCAAAAAAATTAAAATCAACCAAACACGTTTTATCAGAACCAGCTGTATTTTAACCCCTTAAGAAGTCCAGCTGAATCAAAACTGAAAAAACAATGGCTAATTAAATTTATTATATAATAAGATTTAATTCAAAAAGAAAAATAAAAAGTCAAGTCAAACAAACTTGAAAAATTGTTTGCAGCATTTGGTGTTTTTGACTATAATAACACTCAGCCTCAGAAAAAAATTATCTCTCGAATAAGATGCAAAACAGGTGAAAAAATTAGGTACAATAGACATTAGTTAGTAGAATGCACGTCCCAGAGTTACTCACTCCGGTCAGTAATTTTGAAGATATTAAGCCGGTTTGTTACTTAATGAAAATTCTGTATGCACAGATAACTTTTTTTTCAGATCCATTTTTTAGTTCTCTTTTTACATCAACTGAATTTTTTCATGTTTTTATTTTTAAGCCACTGTTAGGCTATATGGAGCTATTTTTTTTGCTTTCAGGTCTCGGGTGATCTTTCTTATTACTTTTTAGCTTCTTTAAGTATTTTTTAAGCTTTCTTAATATTTTCATTTTTATATTATATATTATTTTATTTATCTTAAGGATTAAGGGCTAAAGTTACAGGAGTGACAGGAATTTATTTAGAGAGATAGTCTAAAAATCCAGGGGCAATAATATATATACCATACATTTTATTTTATCCTGTCCCTGGTACTGCATAAAGTTTTCTTCGAAATGGCGGCAAACTGTGATGCGAATGCACAGCCCGTGTCATTTGTTTTGTATCCACCATCACAAATCCTTTGAATCGACAGTAGCATTTTTCGAGCTATCTAGTTGATGTACCTAAATGACGTTTATATTTAGAATGTCTATTGATGAAAGGAGAGGCGTAGTTGTGATTGAATAAATAAAATACTTTTTTCGTCTCACATTTTATTATTTTGCAATCGTCCAAATCGTCTTGAAAACGATTATTTTGCCTGCTTAGGCACGGAAATGGAAAGCAGGGAATTTCAATAAAAGCGTTTATGTTGGCGGTGCTGACTTTTCGGGTAATACATTCTGAATTACATTTTCTGCTACTTTTTGAATATGTGTTGGTGTGTCTTTATCCATTTTTACTTATTATCAGTAGATATACTTAAAACTTACAAATGTAAAAAAAAATTAAATCATTATATCGTGGAATAGGCACCGTCAACAGGGGAAAAAATCAATCCCCTAACCGAAATTATTGTCGGATAATAACGCCTCGTATCCACACTTGCAAAATGACAGTTTCTGGTCTTGTAATAAAAATAACTATTTTGTTCTCTTTTATTGCCTCCAGTGAGAAATATTTGGAGATTTGGTGTGTGCCTTTTTGGCGGCATTTCGGGCCGACTTTAATGGGTCATTAGTCTATCGTCGCCACCCATTGTATGCAAATCCGAGACACTCAACTTTCCTAACTGAGGTCAATAACTACCGGTAATGGAAATGTCCATAACTAGGAAAAATTGCGCCTCGTCCGTTGCGTGATTATGCAAATGATCCCGTGTAAACGTATTACCGGCATTAGCGCCAAGACTAGATTAGTCGGAAATTAGATTTATCAACAGTCCGATCCTATATTAATTAACTCTGTGAATCCCCGCAAATTGTTGTATTAGCGGAGAGAAATGTCCGGCATGTCGAATCTGCGATTGGCCTACACGAGACAATACTATCGATTCATGTCATCGTAATGCCATCACTGTTTGGTATTTTGGTCGGGGAGAGAAAAACCCAATCACACACACGTCCAACCTAAAATCACTCAAATCCAGTTTATTTAAATACTCAATCGGGTTGCTGTTTATTAGATAAATTATTAAAGCGCGAATGCGGGACTCAACAGGTGGCGGAATTAATGCAAAACAAATTCATCTTCATCGGACGCTTTTGTTCTACAATCCGTTCGTAAACGGTATTTGTAGCGACACTGACTCATGGGACATGTAGAATGTAATCAGTGGCGTAACCAGCTACCCGCGATCCAGGGGGCCCCACTCTGATCGTCATTTCATAATGTTTAGAAGTAATATATAGAGATATTTGGCGGCGGGCTTAAAATTTGAAGTTACGACACTACATGTAATACCTATAAAACAAAACATCGACTCAGTTCACATATTTTTTGAGTCAACTCTGGCTGACGACACCCAACATGTAGTAATATACAGAGTGATTCGTCCTATACAGCGCCAGCATACGATTCGAACACTTAATTAGAGCTTTTGTAGTCGTATTAATTTAGCATTCAGATTTTCTTATGTAGTTAAGTATACTTATGTGATTATTTCCGGAAATACATTAGAAAAACAAATTTTAAATAAAATAATTTCTTGGAAATTTATTGCAAACACGATAGTTTTACGGTGGAATAAGCGCTCGTGTGATTATCTTTGATAACTTCTAATCAACGAAGTTGATCCAGCGTCTTAGCAGCAGCTCTTTTGCTAAGATTACGCCATTATAAATTCCAGTCATTGGAGGTGCAACCGGAAGAGTTCGGAATGGAACTGGTTGTGTACACAGTCGGAGCTCAACGTAATTTATAATTAATGTGCTTTATTAAAAGATGACAGTTCGTATTAATGCGATTTAACATCTTTGCAGTTTTTGCAAAATGTTGCATGCACGTTTAATTACAAGTTTACACAACTTGGTTTCTTGCTTTTGCATCCAGTTTCAATGCATCTGAGCGCTTCTACAGATTCTCTTTAAGTTTTTGTTAATCTGTAAGAATTTCTAAATCAACACAATCCAGCTGCCGAAATCTTCAAACAACAGCTTTTTTTGCGTTCTGATTTAGTGTGCTTACTATCAAGAAAGTTTCTTTCTGGAAAGCAGTAGACACTGTTGAAATATGTTGAGACATATCTGATGTTGCATTTGATTGACTTGCTGAACAAGAACTTGGAATTTATGGAAGAAGGGCAAGTTCTTGCAACTTCTGTTGAAGGGCACAATTAGGTATGGTTCTCTGAAATGGCAAAGTAATTATTGTGGATGGATCGCCATTAACATAATTTTTAATTATAACAATCTTCGGGATTTTTGACCGTGTTTCATTTGATGTTCCATTAGGGGGGTGTCGTGAATGCTCCGAGCAGCTAATTCAACAAACGACCCCAATGAAATTCCACATATTACATTTTTTTAACATAATTTTTGGTCACTAAGTAGTGATAATTAAGAAAAAAATAAGTCAGGAAATGTCATCATATTAAAAAGATTTTGCAACAAATTATTATTACGTGAACTTTTTTTAGGATAGGTAGGTAAATACTCGTAATAGTTATTTGTGTTTAAACGTGATAGAATTTGCCCGAGGTTGATTTGCCATGAAACGGCAAAAGTCAACAAAAAATGCAATAGATTTACTATGCTTTAAATGATACAAAAGATTTTATATTTGCCGTGAAATGAGGAAACGTCAAAATATCTTCAAGATTTTGTTTTTTTAATTTCATACGACGTGGTTGACCACAGATAAGTATTAATTTAAACGCGGGTGGAAATGTTTTTTTTGGCTATTTAGCCACCTGTTCGACCGTATACTTTTTAACTTCCGATTAAAAATTCACTTTCCGTTGAATATTAAAAACAATGTTCTCTGCTTTGAGGAATAAATGAATAGGTATTAAACATTATCCCATTGTTGTTCGGTAATAAACACATAAAATTGTATTTTTGGTTTGACAGAATCCAACAGAAAAATACACGGAAAACTTTCTTGACCAGTCCGAATTAAATCGAATTTGAATTTGGTTCAATTAATTAAGTGTTTCCACATTAAGCGGCGGATGCTTTGTGTTTTTCGGAGTAACATGCTGCTGGATTTTCCACGCTTCGCTTTCGGTGACCCAGTGCGTTTTCTTTTTTTATTTGTTGTTTATACTCCCCCCCAACAGGTTGCCCCAATTACAGGGAGAGAGTTTGGACAAATACAAACATCCATGACCGGACCGGGGATTCGAACCCAGGACCATGCCGGCGCAAGTCGGTTTGCTAAGCCGCTGCGCCGACCGATCGTCTAAATTCGTCAACAAGAAAAGCCATTAAATATGAATCGATTCCTCTTTTATCGTGAATTAACCCCTGCTTCATTTGTCTAATTGGATATGAGTTTGTTATTGAAATCGATAAATAATTCCCGCGGAACTTTTGCTGCTTCCGTCTCCATCAACTAATTGAATTGTTCAGTCTTTTAATTTTTATCGGTCCCCAACTATTTATTTTGTTGTTTTGAGATGCTCAGTACTGATGTATTTTTTAAATTGTTTCAGGTGAGTTGAGCTACCTACTCCTTCAAACGAATCGGGATGGTATGAATGTTTCAATATTTCTCTGTTGTAATCCAACTGCTAAAAAATGATACAGATACTAGAAAAAAAAATTATATTGTTAGGAAAATAACTGTTTATTACAAGTCTCCAACAAATCGGAGATGAATAGCAAACATGAATGACAGGTCAGCTTTGTGTTTATCTAGACAATCAATTGATTCAATGTTTTGCTGATTGAAAAACCTGCAGCCGGGATGCACGCTGCGTAATTCGTTGTAATAGCAGAAAAGTTTCTCAGATCCGTCGTTCCACACCAGATTCTTTTTATGTCAAAAAGAGAGTGCCGGAGGCTCTGTATCTAATCGACGAATTCGTGACAAAAACCGCTTGATTATCGTGTAAAACGTCGTCCTGAATATCTAAATAAATAAATCTGCACTTGGTTGTAACTTAATTAAAGAGTGCAAAAAATTATCTAATGGCACCGATTTTCGTTGCACGTCGATGAAGATTTATACACGTGATTGGTGGTGAAAGCGAGCAAAAGTCTAATGAGCGCTCACTATTTAATTATATAAAACTTTTCGCATTATTTAAGCGAGAAAGCTGTCAGTTATTTGTAGAGAAGTAAACTAATTCTGCAAGAAACCAATTTTCGTGACAGTATTTTATCGTCTCATTTTGCTCTGCTTCTATTCTACGCTTTTTTAGTCCAATCTCGGGTTGAAGTTCAAGCGACTAGACGCTGAAGGGAAAATGGCGGCTAGTCGTAAAGGGCCTATGTATCCCACACAAGTCTTTTTTAATTTAAATGTGATAAATGGCTACGTACATACCTATATTTGACTGAAGAAAAATTCGTATTTTTTGCGTGATTGAAGAGATGGGATTTGAGGTTCACATGCCAAATGCAATTTGAAGTGATTAAAGGATAAAACGTAAAGCATAGAATCGTTAAGGACCGATTTATACGCGTAATTATCGTTAAAATCCGTGCCTTGGACAAATCATTTCAGCTATAATATAAATGTCTCCATCCCCTAATCGTTAGAGTGCGATCAAATCGTTGGAACGTACCCTTCAGTGTATCTGGAATCGCAAGATGTTTGTAGAATAGGCCGATACAAGATGCTATTACTTTCTTCAACCATCTGTTGAGCGAAGGACAAAAAGGCAGTTTGCAAATAAAAACCATTCTATTTTGAATGTAATACATAACCGGGGTGTCGTCGCCGTCGCCAAATAGGACGTTACCCCCCAAGTCAACGCGCCTAAATCAAAGTCGAATTCACAAGTTGGTAGGTAGTCGCTCATGCGTTTTTCGTTTACTAATTGCACCCAAATCAATCGAGGTGGCGTGTAGCCTTATTGAAAACAGGACAAGATAAATAAAGACGAATTCCGGAAAATGTGCCACTTCCTTATCGCTTCCCCTTAACGTAATACATAAACCCAAACTCGGATCGATAAAGTCACTGAATGGATCCGTTCTGTTCGACTTGATTCGGTTTATGGATGCGACATATGTCGTGGGTAGATGATCGTGTTTCCAACACGAGATGCACGGCACACCCATTCGTGACGTCAAAATGACGTATCATCTTCGTTTTCCTCCTACGTCATATAATTTTCATTATTTGCCATTGTCGACGAATCCTTTCAACTGCCGGAGGAATGGAGGGTGGGGGGGATTCTCCGTCCCGCGGTTCTATTTTTAACACGACTCTCGTGTCTGTGTCAACGTGCGTAGGAGAATTTATTTTATTGATCCTCATCGTGATTCATTTGACGAAGACGAAAGAAAAAATACGAAAACAGTCTATGATTCGAATATACTTAAGTAGTTTTAAACAACAGAACATATTTTAAAAACAGAAAGACAATCATTTAGAGAAATGATGAAGCACCAATAGTTAAAACAACAATGGAAGTGATGAAACAACAAATAAGAAAGAACAATAGATGTGGAGTAACAAAAATAGAAGCAACAAATAAAATGACCAAAGACAGAGGGATTAAATGTAATCGACAAAAAAGTAAGAAGAAACGAAAGCAGTACAGCCTCAGAAACACCAAAACGGAGAAAAGACAGAAGTAATTAACTAAGAACATTATTGCTCTTCATTTTGCACAACTGTGAACTTGTGAAGACAAAAATCTGAGGCAAATACACAAAAATGTGGACAATTTATTTGGAAGCGTGTTGACAAAGTTTAATTTGGATCTATTTACATGCCTGAAAAACAGGGAACGAAGAAGCGGCAGATAGATTTATCTGACGTCAAATAAAATTAACTCATCCAGGTCGCTGACCCGTCAGAATCACACAATCAATACGAAATAAATCAAATTCGTTTTTGGGAACGAGTTAGTGCATTATATTATCGTTTCTTGGACTGGTAACATCATTCTATTCCGATCGGATTTTGCTTTGGCTGGGGAATGGGTGCCGTGAATGGCGGCCCCCCTATGCGCTTTTGTTGGACCCGGTATTGTCATCCGATCAATTTTTCGGTACTTCTATACTTACTCGTTAAACGTAATAATTACAATAAGTATTCGAGTCGATTTTCTTCAATCTAATGCAGACGTGGTGAAGCAGCGCAAAAAGTGCGTTTTTATCACATAGGCATGACGAGCAATACGAAATCAAGTGTTTAAATGTTCGAACGGACCAAATGCACAACACAAGTCGCAAAATAACCACTGCTCCATGTTATTGGTTTTTTGTTTGGGAGAAGCTTCGTTCCACTATTGATTTTTCATAAATTTTCCCGCCGTCTCGGTTTAATCGCGTCCATCGAGGTGTCAAATTTAACGGGGTCATTAAACGTAATTTCTACGATATTTATTGCGAGTTTTGGAGGGTCGTAATTCCAATCACTTTAAGTTATGTTCGATGCAAATTTGTAAAGTTGAAAATGTAAGATAATTATTTTTACCAGAATAGAGCTTATCGTGTAAACGTGTTAGTTGTTATGATAATTATTGATAAAGCCTCCTCAGTGCCACATGTCACAAGCCACAGCCTAATCCCTGTTAAATACGTATTAACGCTAAATTGTTATAACAAATTCTTTTGCGCCGTAAAAAGAAACAAATCAAATTTTGTGTTGATTATTATTAACTGAACAGGTTTTTATCATTAGACAGGTCTTCATGAAGTATGGAACCAGCTTAATATCTTCAAAACTATTGACCGGAGTAACTTGAAGTCTAGGAAGTGTATTCTACTAATCGGTATCTCTTGTACCTACTTTTTTCACCTGTTTTGCATTGTTACTTTACGAGATACCCAGCAAACTTGTTTTTTTTAAATGGCAATAGGCATGAAATTTGACATTATCCGAGAGCTTAATTTTTTTCTGAATACTATCATGTAATGCTGGTGTCGAATCCTTTTGACAAAAACCGTCAAAAAAATGAAAATCAACCAAACATGTTTTATCGACAAAATTACAAAACCAACACTGTATTTCAACACCTCGAGAGGTCTAACCGAATGAAAACTGAATAAACAATGGCAAAAAGAAAATTAATGAAACGTAAGTATACTTGAAATAAATTTTGCAGCATTTGGTGTTTTTTTCCTAAACAAAATGTTCGATGTGCTGTCCATTAATTTGCTCTGGCCTGTTTAAAATTGCCTGTGTAATATGGTTCTTTTCCGCTCTAATTCGGATTTTTATATCTTTAAATATTTTCATTTTTAATTTATTTAAAACTTTTGGTGGCAATGTTTTGACCAGTCTCAAATTTTCAAAAAAATACACATGTGAATTATGTCAATATTGACCCCTATTGCTATTAAAAAAATCAAATTGGCTATGTATTTCGTAAAGAAACAATGCAAAGCAGGTGAAAAAATTAGGTAAAATAGATATTAATTAGTAGAATGCACATATCAGATTTCAAGTTTCTCCGGTCAATAGTTTAAAGAAGATTCCGGGTCCATGCTTAATGACTTGTAAGTGTAAACTCGACTAGAGGGTAAAAATGGATCTTTCGTGAATAGTCGTTACAGAACGATGAAAGTGCAGCGATTCATTTTGAATTTAATAGTCGCAACTGTGTCGAGACTTATCCTTAATATCCTTTGTTTCTTACATATTGTTATTGAAGACTGGCAGTAATTTAATGTCTGCGATCTATTTAAGCAATTTTAGCTTTGTGTTTTCAACTGTGTCAACAAAGCAGGGTGTTTCCAGTTTCGATCATCTAATTTGTCTAAGTCATTCAAGTTGAAAGAATTCAGGAATATTCCATTTTAATACCTACATTTTTAGCTTTCCAATAAGTATTTGTCATTTTGAGAAATTAAATATAAAATAGTATTGTAAAATTAAATAGACGCATAATTAAATGTACCTGGTCTCCGGATTTGTAATTCAAGTCGAATTTATTCATTACAAAATAAGATATAATATAATATCTATCAAACTAGCATTGTTGGTGTTTTTCGCATTTTTTCTGGTAACTGCAGAGCTTGTTTATCCGGCAGAAACAAATACTCCTTTGAATATTTATTGGAGTTTTGTCCTTACAACAAACACTTCCTCGCTCCATTTTTTGATTTATTGATAAATGTCATTGCCTTGGAAAGGAAACGGTCATTAATTACCCGTAAATATGTTTTATGCAAAAATGTGCAACTTCGCATGTCTGCAATTTCTATGCAACAACTTCGTTTTACTCTATTTTTGTTGTGTGCTACCGGGGTAAAAATCTGTTTCTTTTGTTGTCGAAAATAAGTGCCTTTCTTTAATGAACGCCGGATAATGACGGAAACTCCACATAACGAAACTGACTGTGACGACCCTTTTACGACGATTTGTTATTGTTATAAATATTTATCATTCACACAATTTCGATTACGATTACTACGAGCTACTAGTTAGTACTGCCTGTTAGCTGCGAGATGTTTCGAACGCGATTGGATAAATAATTAAACGAAGGATGTTGGAAGCGAATTGCCATTTTTTATTCTGATTAAAATGCTATGAGACTATGAGAAAAAAAATGATTTTTATAATCCTTGATTCGATGAAGGAGATGGTTGGTAACCCAAGATAATTTTTGTTATTAATAATAATGTATTTTTTGGGGGGCAATGATTACACCCGTCATGGTTCTTGTGGTTTATTATCAAGAAGAATCAAATACATTTAGGTACAATTAATTAATCAGTTTAGGTATTTGTTTTGTCAATTCATCACTTGTATTCAAATCCATTATTTACTGCAATGTAAGGTCTAATTTTATTATTACGTTAATTCGATGCTACGGGAAAACCCCACTTTTCTGGCTTCCTTTCATTTTTAATCTATCGGATTTCTTCGCCGGGCCGTTCGCCGCACGATTCGCAGAATTTTTATGGAATTGGGTTAGGCCATCTCCTCATCGACCGCGACTTCAATTATTTGTTATTTTTTTACAATGACGCACCGCCACCCTGGATCCATTGTTTGCATGTGACGCGCGTATGTCGTCCTATCGTCATCATCATCATCACCATCACCATTAACTTATCGTTCTGGCCACGACCGTTAGGCGGCGCCACTTAACCGCAACGCGTTGAATCCCCTCTTAGCGCCGCGACAAAGCAATGGCCGAATTGACAATCTCAACATGGCTTCCGCTCGGCTTCCGATACGGATAAGTGGGAGTTGTATGTGTAGGAACCGCGCACAGCATGGCCGGTCGCTACTGCTTATTTATTTTTTTGTTAGATGGGGCACGCGCCCATCTCTAATAAAAGTCCCGTAGTTCGCATGGTTTTGATTGGGAGATTAGCGCAATCGAGATAATGATGTTTAGGTTATTTGCGCATCCGAGGACGGATTCTCATGCGCGTAATCGGTGTACCGAGCCGAAAGGTGTATTGATTGACAGGACGCTCACTTACGTGTGACACTGGCTCGAATCTGCGCTTCATTTCATCACTTACGTGTGGCAGCTTCTGCCAATAATTGATTGTTATTGAAATTTACAAACGCTGGCCCTGAAACTCGTTCAATCGAGCCGCGAATTTCAATACCAAATAATTATTGTGCATAATTAATAGCTGGGTCGTGTGCGCCGCCCGAGTAAACATGAGCTGTTTTTATAAATACATTTTGTCGGATTTGTGTATCTAATTTGGTTATTATGTCAATAAGTTTTGCGATGTCGTACGCCATTACGTATTTTATCACCGGCTGAAGAGCTTTTCGGAAATTTGAGCGTTTTTAGAGCGACTGCTTTCTTCATGAAAATATATTGTTATATTGCATCAAGTCCTTATTAGGTAGTGCAAGAAAACGTTGCGCTTGACGGTTTTGATAAATCATAGTCATAATTCGATAGAAGCGGTGCTAACCTACCTAAAATTTTAATACTTGCGCGTCAAATTGAGATTAGTTTAGAGAAAAGTTTCGGGAGCAACAGTTGGAGAGCGTAGTTTATGGTTAGGACTATTTCACGATTTTTCAAAATTGCACTTTTTCTAGTCGTATTTTCTGGAAACGAAACATAGTGGGGCGTGAGATCAATTTTTCACGGAAATTATGTTGCGGTGTTCGTCGGCGTGTTCATTTGAGCACAAACGGGAGCGAGGCCGAACGAACATACTGATGTGGACGTGTCATCGGAGCGCGGCAAAAAGAATTCGGCTGTGCGACGCACGGGCAATTCGATCGGAATCGATACATAAAAGGAAAATTCGATGAAACGTGGACGTTCGGCTTCGGTTCCCGTTCGTGCTCAGATGAATACGCATTTTTACATTACATTTTCACGCATTGTAAAATATTTGTATACTAGATATACCTATGTGTACAAGGTTGTTTGTAACGATGGACGGTGAACAACTGATCTAAATGAGGTGAAATTTTAAAGCGGCGATGATGGATTGGGTGTTGTTATTGACTGGAAAGTGTTATCTTTACAAAAATAATTGATTGTGAACGAGTATTAAAAACGAATTTAGTTGTTATCGGGGAGATGTAGGATATTGGAGCTTGCAGTCAACATCTGCTTTGTAGTATAATAAGAGATTATAAGCGCTGTGGGAATTCTATCCAGGATGCATCATATACTTCATTAGAATGTCATTAGTGTGCACTAGGGTTTTATGGAATATATTTGTGTTTGTTTACGTTTCGGGTTGAGGGATTAGATTTTAATTTTAACTTTAGATTTGTTAGTTGCACTTGGACTAAATAACTGAAAACTTTTACACTAACCCAGTAACAGCATTCTTTATTAAAAAAAAACTTAGAAACACATCTAGAAAGAAAAGTAAATGATGAAGAACTGCCGAGAAAAGAATAACGATAACAAGACGTTAGCCAAAATCAAAAATGACACGGTAATGGATGATCAGAAAACTCTAATTATAAATTATTCGATGAATTTTAGAGCAGACGAATCATTGCATGCAAATTTTATTCAAACAGAATTATTGAGCTTAAAAAGGAACAATAACTTTCAAACTTGTCGGCTCACCAAGAACTGTGGCAATTAAAACAGTGGTACTCAATTAATCTTGCTAACTGAATTATGCAATCATTTAAATTAATAATACTTTATAAGAACTACAGTTAAAATATTTTTTTTAACGACAACACATTCAAAAGCGCACACGATCAATATATTCATCAATACGAGATTGACGATATTATTGAAGTCTGGATTTTACACCCATAGAAATTTCGATAATATACCCACAATGTCTACTTCAATTTCACACTACACGCGGTCAATACGCATAGGTATTTGATCAATATATTGACCATGTGACCATGTGACTTTTCTTTCAGGTTCTATAATGCAATTTTAATAATTTTTTTATCTCTTGATTTATTATTTTACCAAGCTTGCTTTCAACTAACCTTTTTTTACGAGTATTTTTTTACTTACATAATATGTATAATTTTTATAATATTGTTTTATAAACACTTTCAGATGAGCCAAAAGGCCATGATATTTTTAAATTTTAGCCATTGCAATCTTTTCTTTTTAAGCTTTCCTTATTACAACAAAATAAATTACATGTCTATTTAGAATTTGCGCAAAAAACTTTTCGAACTAATGCAGTATGGCATACAAATAGGAAAAGTTAGGGGCGAATTGAGGCATTTTAAATTGATTACAAAATAAACTGATAGGTATATTCAAATATGTTGTTGAATTTATGCTGTTGTGAATCGAAATTTATTCTAAATTGAATCAAATAATTTGAACTCAACAGGATGAAATATGAGTGTAAGGTTGTAGTTTTTTGTTTGTTGACAATGGATTTAAAGATTTAAGAAGGAGTAATATTCGAAAGAGATCTAGAGAAGATTCGATTTGTTCGTAAAGAACAAATGAAGCGATGTCGATATTATTTTAATAACGTTATGTCGCACATCGCCGATGATGCGTGTGTGTTAGCTTCGACGTCACGCTGACGCCATTTACTGTCAAATTTCCGACATATTGGACGCGTTTGCGCTGCATGTGTATCCGGTCGGTTGCGCGTCACGTGAAACATTCCCGGAGACGGAACGAACGAACGAACGAACTAACGAACGAGCGGACGAACGAACGAAATTAGGTGCAGTGCAGGCAGAGGAGAAACCTGTAGTCCGATCGGTGGCGCCGTCAAAGCAGCGGCACGGAGTCGCGAACAGCACACGGTAACGTCCACTTTGTAAGGGGAAGACGGTTGTAAAGTGAAATCTTTAATGTGCGGTGTGTGAGCAATGCGAGTGTCGTTCTCTCGGTCGCGCCGTTTATCTATCGGCCGCTCCGGTTCGTCGTGGCTCGTTCTTTTAATTTTTTATCGTTTCAACCGAAGTAATGACATCTGTGTGTGACGACATCGGTGCTGCGGAAGCGTCTTCCGCCGCCAATTAGTTGTTTTTAGTTTTGTAGTATCAGTGCTGCCATTAGACAATTAACAACAACAAGTGGTCGTGGATGTGTTTGTTGTTACGTGTGCAAAACAACAACAACAACAGGGATGTTCAGTTGTTCTTGACGATGCCGCTAGTAATCAGCGGTTCGGTGGTTAAATGACGAAGCCACCTGGGTAAGCCTTCTCAATTATCAAATAACAGTTAGCATACCATGCCAATTCACTTTTCTCCTCTTGTTTATTCGAATTCTTTAACCTAAAGAGATCGCGCGGTGACGTTTGCGTGACAAAGCGGCGTTGCCGGCTCGTGTTTGTTGTCGTCGCCAGAAACAATCGGCGGAGTTTTTCTTGATGGTGGTCCCATTCGGGCCAAGGATTTTTCGTGACTGCATGATGCGAATCTATGAACGCCGACTTGAACGGATCTTGTTTTACCATTGTCGGCGACCTGCCCGTTAAAACACCACAACACAATATCGCTCGAACTACTCGTCGTCCAGTCCAGAACGCTCCATAATCTATTCCAGAATCCGCGCGAACGTAGCCCGAACCACCGCCACCGCTTCGACTATGCTTGGACCGCTTTTGATAATTATTATGCTATTGTTAACCCTTCTGTTTTGTTATTGCGGCTTCGTTGCCCTAACTCGATACAGTTCTCTTTCTCTTCACTGACACGCACCGTTTGTCCTCGCTTTTTTAGAAATAATCAATATCCAGCGACCGGTTCATGACGTTCCGTCAAACACTCGAAATTTGAAAATTGTCATATTTTTACACACTAAGAACGGTTTTGAATGTTTAAATGTCAGGACATGGTTGTATGGATCATACGCAATTTGTCGCCTTGGATAAACTGATAAGGGAACATAATTTGCAATATTTTGTAATGATAATAACAAAACTAATGATCTGTTGTAAAAGGGACAACATAAAATTATTATTAGAAGCACAGATGCAATCTTAGAAGCTTAAATTAAAACACATCGTATACTTATTAATATGTATGTACACTGGCCTAGGTAACTCAAAAAATTGTATACATTAGTTTTAAAGTCATCAATCAAAATCACAATAACTGCACTATCGTTTAGACCAAAGTTATTTCTATTATTTTGGTTAGAATTTAAAATATAAACTTTTTATTCGGATTAGGTAGGTCAGTATTTTATGAAGCGTGCGATATATTACTCACTCATATGATTTTACGAAAAAACTGCATGTTGAGAAAGGTAAAGGCCGCAGCAGCGTTAAATCTAAACAAGAGTCGAAACTACTAGACAACAAAATCAAGACATCGGAACAAAGTCAAATATTACAACAATAATAATTAAAAAGCTAAAATACCAATATATTAGTCAACCAGCAAATGCGGCATCTATCGTTTCAATAAATTTAGGTATTATAACAAAAAACACAATTATAACAGACACACACTGAATGGCTAATAAAAACTGTTGAGAAACAGAAAAAATCACCAATAAAAACTAAACTTATGAAAGTGCAGTTTTCAAATTAATAATTAATACACAAATATTTTAATCGAACAATAGAAATACACGAGAAATCAGTTGTGGCAGCATCTACAAGACGTATCTCTTCGCGGAGTGTATGATTACAAGAGATAGTAAAACAATGTGAAAACTACACACTGGGAAATAGAAATGAAAAAAATGTAGATCAAGAACCGATATAAAGACGAAAGCACCAATTTTTTACTATGTATATGCAGTGTTTATTATTCACTCAATATTCAAAGTGGAATCTAAACAAACAAAAATACCAAATAATTTTGGGACTTGTTTCATTGTCATTGTCCATGCAACTTTGTTTAGGGACCATTCACTGTACATTAGGCCTATATAAATTTAGAAAACTTAAAAAAAGCGGGGGGTAAAATATGTGGTCATAACATCTATAAATCTCGACTTTTATTTAAACTCAGATGCGCAAGGTAATAATAATAAAAGTGGACAAGTATATTATACTTGTACATCTTTCTATAGATACCAATATGCATACTGTACAGTTAAGTAATTATATACATACAGTAAAAAAATAAATTATGAAACATTACTACTCACAGCCACAATAAATGCACAAATCGTTTCAATCACCCCATGCACAGTATGAATGTACGTATGGTACAGCCATGGACAGTCAAGAATAACACCCGTATTATGCAAATACCGACTCTATGAGATATTGTCATTGAGTCGGTATTTGCATCACACCCGCCGTCTAAAGTGTTATTCTTGACTGTCCACGGTTGTACATACGAAGATATAACGTGCGTTCAAAAAAAACGAGGCTGCGTTGGCCATGGAAAAACTTTCTGCATCAATTTAGTGTAGCAGAACTTCAAAGTGTCAGTTCGAGTCTGTTCATGTTTTTTAGGTTAGCTTCCTTGTTGACAATGGGATAAATCATTATGGGATAAAAAAAAGTGCAAAACATTTCCCGGTATCGTTGTGAATCCAAACATCAATCTATTCATTGTTACAGCTTCTCCTCTGTTGAGGAGAATATCGGCACGACCAGGACGGTCATTAATTTGATATAACTGTAAGTCGTGAATAGATCGATGAAGAAGAATCAGTCTCAAAACCGAAAAATGTCTTGAGAATATTTGGCAGCACTCAGTTGCCCGTCAACCTTCATGGGTCATCAGTCTCTATGCGCAACTCGAGACCTACCAATTCAGTTTAAGAGCAACTGCATTCTCAATTAATATTTCAAAAATCGTTGTATATATAGTTAAATACGGACGTCGACCGCTAGGGAGTTATATTACACAATATACATTAGAAAAAAAAGGTTCGGGTTTGCTTGAATTCGAAGGTTTATTATTTTAGTAGGCCAAAAAATTTAGACGAGTTACGGCAAAAAATCGAAAGCAATTGCGATAAATGTTGTTTGTTTTTGGAGTTTAATTACGGATTGTCTTTCATTAAAGTTTACATTAATTTATTTTACATGTTTACATTTTATTTAAAGTACCAAATTTTTTTTCCTCATCATTTATGTAATAATAATAATAATAATAATAATAATATGTTTGTGACCTACCAATCGTTGTATACATAGTTAAACACGAACGTTGACCACTAGTGAGTTATAAATTACACAATATACATTAGAAAAAAAAGGTTCGCATTTGTTTGGTTAGATGGTTTAAAAACCAATGATTATTATAAATGTTCATTAAAAATAAAATTAAACTGTCCTAGCGTTTGGGCCGTTTTATTTCGATGGTAAATTTTAAACTGGCAGATCTTGACATTTGTCAAATCTATGTTTATGTTTTCTATGGTTTCTACACTGGAAAGCCGATAAATTCCATGGCCAACGCAGCCTCGTTTTTTTTTGAACGCACGTTATTACAAAAGTTTGTAAACGACGTCAGGAACCCTGGCGCCGATGACTTCATTAACTTTCGGTACGACCGGATTCTGCTGCCGGAGCGTCTGGTCAAAAAGGTGGAACAGCAGGAATCTGAGCCGAAGGGAGGGACAGTGTTGGATAAGACGCCAACAAGAAGAGATCGTCGTGCGATACAATTATTATTGTGTTATTGAATAGACGAATTAAACGGAATTGTTAAAGCTTATAAGTTAAATATGTAGAAATATCGCTTAATTCTTTCTAACAGTAACAATAGTATGAATTCTCGTTTTTAACTTGTGCAGAATTATCGTTTTATGGTTGATTCGATTTGCTTAAAATTAGAAGTATTCGTTTCGGTGGCCAAGAAATAGGACGCTACAAAATTCCTAACAATTTCCTTGCGACTTTGTCAAGCATTTAGAAGAGAAGTAATACTCGTAGTTTAGGAGGTGATCATGAGTTATCAGCACGACCTTATCTTCAATCAGATGCTGCGCTCTCCTATGACCATGCGATGATATTCGCTGTCCTCTAACCTCTTAATCTAATCAATAAAATATATTTCTTAGTTTTGTTTTTATCTCACTGCCCAAGAGGCAGTTTGGAGTTCTGCGAATTGCACAGTGAGGCACCCGCCTGGAAGCAAGGAAGTTACGTGCTTTTGTCACGGAAACACCAATTTAGTCCAATTGCACAACTTGGAGCGATTAAATTTTGTATAAAAACTTGTTCGAACCTCGCTCATTAAGAGCGACATAATAACTATATGATCGAGTGTGATTCGCTTCTGGAACTTGTGTGTGCGTACGTTGTGTGGTTAGGTATGGCGTTTAACTTCTGAGGGGCGAAACAATGACCAATAAAATCAAATAAAAGCGAACGCTGGTTTGTTATTTAATGCGGTTTAATAAAAATGTTTTATATGCGTGCGTTCAATATCTCTCGGTTTCAATATACATACAATAGGGTGATGAGTTTTGCGACTTAGTTAGTCATCGTCGTGATCTTTTGTCCTTTTACAATTTGTCAAATAATTAAGATACCGACATAATCGAGACGTTAGGTAATGATTTGACTCTGGGTTTGAGCGGTCCACAAAGGCGGCTGATCCGTGTTGGGATGCAGCGGTATTTTTGTTTTAGGCCGGGCTTGAGAGGATTCTATCCTGTATATCGACCTGACAATCGTCGACTTCTCATCATTTATTCAGAACAGTAGTAGGGGGTATACTCTCCGAGGCGCTAAACTGTAAAAAAATTACGATCGGAATCGGTGGCTTCCATCGCTAAGTAAGTCATTTTAAAAGATCCCGGGGCACTGGAACGTTTACATTCTATTAGAAACGATCGTGTCGCGTGGCCGAAGGAATGCTCTAAGCGGTGGTCTATGTTTAGAACGTAACGGTAAAACAAAACCAACAACGACAACGATCGTAAACTTATTGGATATTTGGATGTCGTTGCGTTAAGTAAGCGACCCAGGGTAAATGTGCACAAAAGAGCGTGAATTCAGATTTAATCGGACGAGACAATCCGCGTAGATCTGGGCACGGTATTTCACATAATGATGACATTAGTGTAACACGAGCCGCCCACTGAATGCCTTTGATGTTAATTATATTAATGTATTCAAGCGAGCTCGATGTCGCTCTCCTCGTCATTTCTCCCGTCCGATTTTCCCGTCAATAAATATCTTGCGATTATAGTGGAGTTTACGTTTTGGGGTGGTTATCGATCGCCACCCCGGTGCCACATACTTAACAATTGCTGCTTAATGTGCAATGATTCGAGCCAAGGATGTGGGACTCTCATGTCGTCACCCAACAGGAGATTTAAATAACACGCTTCAGGAAAAGTGCATCTCGACAGCTTTCGCTAGCGTTCGACAACCCTTTGATTATGCCGCTCTGAGGAGATCCCCATCTGGTGGTATTTTCTAAGAAAGGGCGAACAACGTGACCACCACCTCGATAGGGTAGATTTTCGCAAGACCGTAAAGGCCCCTCTCTTTCCGACCCATTTCTTTAGTCTTCTCTCGGTCTCTCAGTTTTTATCTCGATGGTCATTGACATGGAACCCTCTTGAAGTGGGCGTGAGTGCGATACATTTTGGATTAATATCCATGTCTTGGACGACAAACGCCGACAGTTCCTGTAACGAGAACTGCGGAAGGATACTCGAGGTATGTTGTTATTGTTTTCCGACATCGATTTTCGAGGATTCGAGTCCGGCAATCCTCAAGGACAGTCTACATTTTTCATGGACCTCCATGGTCCAGGTAGAAAACGTTGACCGCGCGCGACTCTGTTTCCGATTTTTTATGATTTCGGCGATTTATTTTTGGTGCAAGGTGTTTGGAAATGGCGGAACAATTCATGATAAGTCGAGATAAAATCCGACCTGTGTGTTTGCGTTACCTGATAAGATTTTGAGAGTTGTTAACTTTTCAGTGAGCGATTTGGGTTTAATTCTATTGCTGTAACTTTCTGGGTTAGTAGTTTATGACGGGATGTCCAGGCGTTGTATGATATTTTTCTACTCCGGCAATGGCAAATTTTACATAAATATTTACACCACTCACAAATGATGTTTATCAAATTGGTAATTGTTATAATAATAAGTATTTGCGGACGCTTCAGCTCGTCGCTCAGAAGATGCAGATTTAACTGCAACGTTCAAATAATGTAGATATGGAATATTTCCAGTTACTAGTTACTACTAGAAAAGTTTCAAGTCACTTACTCGAGCCTTCAAAATATGTATATCCCGCCAGTATTCTTCTACGTTTTTTTTTAATGTCAGAAAATGATAGACCGGTTGTGCCAATAATTGCCGTTTAAGCCTGTAAGCCTCCGGAATTATTACTCAAATTGCATGCCATTGGTTGTGTGACGGCAGGTGGCAGATGTTTAGGTGAAACACGAAACACGACAATATCGGGTATAAAGTTCTTCGATTTTCCCAGCTCTGGCGAACCAAATTCGTAACCCGCTGCAGAGATTGTGGAATAAAAATGTGATTCGCCCACTTGGTGAAGATGCCATTCCTCGAGGAACGATCGGTGGGTGTGATTTTATTTGGACCAAAAAGGTAGCTACACGCAATTATTCAATTAGGTTTGGTTGGGAACGGGCAAATCGAGCGTCAAGCTTAATTACGTAATGCTAAATTGTACTTGCGGAAGTGAATAATTGGTTCGTGTGGGAGGATCGAGCGCGGAGCGCTGTAGTAGTCCACCGATCTCACCTGATTCGTGTCGATAGAGTTTTTGCCGTAGGAAGCAAGCAACCCAACCGACGACGACGATTATTCCCTCCCCCCATGCAATTCTAATTTTACCAGCGGATGGCTATTTTTAAGTCGCATGAAAGGGATCGAGCATCGCCGCACAATGGACGAAAAATAACGGAACGTTTCGTGCTTTACCTGTCCAAAAGCGACAACACTTCCTCCCGCCTTCCTTTGCCATTTACATTTATAATTCAAGTGGCTCAAACGACGACGGCGGCAGACACATCGTGATCGTTATGAATCGTAGAAATTAACTTACGATATCGTCTGCATTATGGATGACGACTTGACGCCCTGCGGGTGATTGGACGGCGGGACCAAAGTGAATTTGTATGTTCCGACATCGAATAACGGATTTCTTACCTCGCGATAATTTCGTGAAGTTAACAAAATCATGAAATTTTTTTATTAGACAGTAAATTGAAAAGAAGAACCTCAAAACATTTGATCCTTAGGACTCGGCGCGGGCAATTTAGTCATATTTGCTAAACAAATCCGAACGTGATATGCAGCCGTTTTCACGCCGAAATATAAAACTAGTGCCAGCCGACGAGAATCGGACACAAATAAATACCCTTTGATGTCTTGGTGTGCAAAATTCGGAATAAATTAGTTCCTAAAGCTTGTGTAGCAGGCGAGATGGCAACCATCAATAGACAATGCAAAATAAACGTTTCATTAACGTACCGATGTCGATAATTAGCAGTTAATAATAAGTCAAGGTAAAAGAATTAGACGCGGCGCGGCACATCCGTCCAAAGCGTGGACTCAAAATCCCAGTCCAGTCGTTTTGGTGTTTGCGGCGACGATGATATTCATTTGCGGCGGTCGTGAATGATGGACCTGTTGAATGGAGAATTTTTTTTATTATTTAGTTGACAGCAGTAAAGCCCCGACGCCCACGTCACGGAGACGGGTTAATTTCATAAGGGGCGTCATGGATATCATCACGATTCTTTTTCTTTCGCATCAACTCTTGTGTAAAACGTAAAAACAAGCGTGCTCAGAACGATAGCAACTTTTTTAAGTTGCTATTTAGGCAGCACAAAATTTACGTTTGTTTTAAATTTCTTTCAAAAATTCAATCTGGTCCATACTAGAGAGTTATTTATGTGTATCATAGTACTAAAAACAAAGACCATGTAACAGATTCAGTTCGCGATTTCGATGTAACGTGTATGGTGGTTTAAGAATTAACAAAATAAAAGAAAACTTGCGCGTTTCAATTTCCGCCGCATCCTTAAGCATTGACCGCGCACGGTGTAATCTATTGATCAATACGAGCAAGATTGACAATTAAATTATGAAAGTCTGGATGTTAAACCAATAGAATTGTAGGTATTATCGTCAATATTAAATATCTACTTCAACACACCCGCACACGGTCAATAACTATCAATATATGTATAACTGTTCCAGAAATAATGGCTTTAATTTTAACCAGACCTACCCAAGATAAATATATTTTGCTATGTACCATTTTTGCGAAATCCCTATTTTTTTAAAGATTTTGTAAGAGTCTTATGCCCGGTTGCAGAAAGCTCCAATTAATTGACAATTCCCTAACGGTCCGTCAAATGTGACGGTTTGTTAAAATTTGATCGGGTTGCACAAAGCACTTGACGCCTCCGTTAATCGTCCGTTCCGTAATTGGAGATTAACAAGGGGTACAACGTGGCAACAGCGCAAAAACAATCCTGAAATGTCAGAAATCGTATTTTGACATATCCAAATTTATTTTAAATCTACAGTTGTGAGCATTTTATCAACATCAACGATGGAAGTACAGTGGAACCTCTCTTAGGCCGATGTCTGCGGGACCTAAGGTATCTGTCCGCTCAAGAGAGATATCCGGGCAAGGGAGATTTGCAAAAACTAAGTAGGCATATAGTATGCAAGCATATTTTGAGGAAAAAAAAAGAACAGCAAAGGACATGAAGAACAAAAGAATATCAAGAATTAGCTTCAAATAATAGAATATAGAGCTTCAAATTTTGATAGAGATAGAGAAATATCCTTATATTCTTCTCTTCTGTACACTTTGTCAGGATTTCATCAAACACCACCAACACTTTTATTCAACGTAATATTCAACAAATTATCTTCTTGTCATCACCACGTAAAAAGCCTCGAACAACAAATTTGCAACATTTCTACCAATTTCATATTTTCTGGACAAATAATATAACAAAATGGGTGTCCTCGATCGCGTTTAAACCGAATTCTTTGCATCGGTCTTCGTGGTGGCTCATCTTCGAAATCACTTGGTGAAACTAGACCGGATAGTATTATTTAATGTATATCTTAAATTATTTTGGCAAAACATGTTAAAGTTATCACCAATTTTGAATAAAAAACGTAGATAAATGGCCAAAAAACACGAATGAGTGAATTGATTTTAGGTTAATCGCCCAACTGTCACTCATTAAATTAACAAGCCGTTGACAAGAGTTTAATCGGAGATTATCGTTTGTGCAACGCAAAACAGCGTTGATTGGCCGTTAATCAGAGATTAACTTTGACAATTGTTAATATTTGACGGACGATTAATCGCTTGTTAACGGCCCGTCAATCGCTTGTTAAAGTCATTGATTGGCCGTTAACAACTGATTAACTTTTGTGCAACCGGGCATTAAGGCCGAAATGCAAATAAAACGATTTATTATCTCAATTTTATTTAGCATTATACCCTTCCTGAAATTGACAGCTGTCTATGGATTGATAAATCAGTGACATTTTTTCAGAATTCTAGAATTTTACAATAATAGCAACGGTCAATCAAATTAATGAGTTGCTCCGTCGAAAGAACCAAAAGTAAGGAAAGTTTTCTTGCAGTAGTTTTTTTTTGTTCTGCGCTTATCGATGTTTAAGATAAAGCATTATTAGCCATGGCGGATAACTAATTAATAATCAATATATTGACCGTGTGCGGGGGGTCGCTTAACAGTCGCAACAAGAAAAAAACAAGGGAATTAAATAACGCGCAATTGCCAACATAAAAGTTGCTAATTCGTTATGATTTTCACTTACAATAAATATCCATAAGCGACACGCACGACTTGCCTTAAACCTGGAACGTTCATACATACATATCTCCGTATCGACTTTGCGAAGAGAGCGCATTATATTTATTTGTTTCCTTCGGTTGTAAATTGTTGTTAGTTGCCGTTATCAAAGTATGTAGGCTTTCACGATCGGTGTTATTAATTATAACGAACTTCTTCGGCATTTTTGACCGTGTTCCATTTGAAGTTCCATGAAACGTCAGGAATATCATTGGGGTCACTTATTCAATTAGCTCCTCGGACCATTCACTACACACCTCCCTTACGGAACTTCAAATCGAACACGGTCAAAAATCCCGAAGAAGATCGTTATAAGTAGTTGCCGTTATACCTAACGAGGAATTAATTTGTTACGACTCGAACCCAAAGAAACTGAGGAGTTTAGTTCGGACGGATGCTGTCGCCATTCGCATTAGCAGATTGGCTTTGGTCCGAATCTAAATTACCGCAGCTTAGACGTGTGTAATTTTATTTGGGAGTCGCGGGATCCCGCGCTACCGTAGTCAATCTCAACCAGAGATAACTGGCGTCAAATCTGTTCCTCTAGCTGAACGTTGTCAATTAAACGATTATCTCTTTCATCTCCTTTTCACGTTTTGATATATCCATTACTGTCAAGAAATAAATGGTCAGTATTTTGAACACTTGTAAAATACAATTATTATACTACTATCCGTTTTTTTATTATTCAATTTCAGGCACAGTTACGTTTTTTTTGTCCAATATGCCGCCCATTACTTGCCGGTGGTTAACCGGTTGCAAAGTAGTGGGATTTGCACTTTGCGCCGCATCTTGCATTTTTTGTTTTACGCACATGTTTTTGCCGGGTCTTCTTTTTCCACTCGTTGTTCCCAGGATACTAGAGACGCTGGCGCCCACACTGAATCTACTCTTAATCTACGGGTTGTAACAAAAAATAATATGAATATTTAGGAATATTTTATTACAAATTACAATTACAAACAGTAATTAGCAACGAACTGTTTCGTAAATCTGTGATTATAAATTATTGCAGTCAAAGGGTGCCGGGGAACATAATGTAAAATTTTTACGTGCCACTTCATTGTGATAACGATGCATAGTTCTCCTCACAACTGTTACCAAAAAAATACTAATATTTATAACGGATACACTTTTAATGAACGGCGAAAACAACAAAAGATGAAAATCCTTAAATTACAAATATATTCGAATGGAGCGGTAGGTAACACAGCAAAGCACACTTCGCAGTCCTCCCGTTCTTCTAGCACAAGGTTTAGTTTAGCTCCCTGCGAGTGACAGCGGCATTAAATGCTAATGTGACGTCGTGCACGTATGTGTGCGGAGATTATAGTCATTGAACCACATTCTGCGGAAACTTTCTGTACAGTTACAGTCGGAAGAAGTATGAGAAATTTATTTCATCGAGCTTTATTGAGACTTGCTCGTAGGAGTATTTAAAGTTTTCCGAACGCTTTCGACCAACATTAGCAAGTTTTTTTATTTTGTTCGTTGCGTAACGTTCCATCGGTATTGTACCGGCCGGTGTAGTCTTTCTTTTCACATCGACCGCTCTACAGTCGAAGATGTTTCCCGGAACTGCTGCGCCCGCCTGTCGTCTCGACCGAACAGATTTTAGTTCTAATGAGAAGAAGAAAAAACTAGAAAAGAAAGCGTGGGGGAAGTCTCGTGTGGATTGAATCGTTAAGTGCGCCCTCAGCAGACGATCCTGCATGTGTCCAACAGATGTTTTAAGGTGAACAGAACACCTGCTACCAGACGTCTAGGCGGAGTTAGTTTACCAGGCGCTTCGCCCTCCGACAAATGTGCGCGAGTTTTTAACGACGGCGATGGCATACTTATTAATAAACATAAGTCAATTGATAAGTCAAACGTAAAGTTGTCAAGGTTGGCGTCGCGTCACAGTCGTAGCCAGTCTACCTGAAAGAAAAAATAGAGAACAAGTCCGAAGTATTAATAATATCAATTAAGCGTTTGTTTTTGTATATTTGCTTGTATGGAACACTTGTATGTACAGCCATGGACAGTCAAGAATAACACCCGTGTTATGCAAATACCGACTCTATGAGATATTGTCATTGAGTCGGTATTTGCATCACACCCGCCGTCTAAAGTGTTATTCTTGACTGTCCACGGTTGTACCTGCTGCTTATAACATGTACGGTTTGTTTATTCATCAATTGAACCAATTAACAAGTCGGAAAATAACATCTAAATAGAGCGGTTCGGATTAGAAGCTCGTCAAATTGTCGTGTTGTCCGTGAGGATGTTTTTCAACTGACATTGATCTCAATGCTCGGGACCTTAGCCGCCGGGTCGCATGTCGTAGGTAAAGAAACACTTCAATCACGGACACCACGTGCATTCGTAAGCTCCGGACTGCAATTATCTTACGATAACATAGTAAGAACCGATTGTATGGACCGCGTGGTTTGGCGGTGGCAGTCAGTCGACTGTTGCAAAACGAAACGTTAGATCCAACCGCAAGTTTCTTCTTTTTTTGTTTAAAAATCGCGTCGTTTATGAATCCCCGGTGCGTTATCTGGAGATGTTGGACGAATGCGATGAAGTCGGGCGCGTGTCACGCGTGCCTCGTGTACGATGATGGTCTGTAGCATTTTCGACGCCATACCAGACCTCCTTCCGCTCTGTGGTGTGACGTCGGATAGGCAGGCCGCGTCATAGCCATTAGTGTCGCTACTTGGCACCGTCTCCGTCGGGCTGGCCGCTGGAGGTGGCGTGCGGCGTGAGACATCCTGACCGTCGGGACGTCTTACCTTTTATTATGTGCGTGCGCGTATGTGTTCTGTTGCACTTGTTGAGTGTGCGTTTTGTGTTCTAGCGTGGAGAGAGACCGCCTGCGCGAGCGGGAGAGGCAGGCAAGGGCACAGATGTCTTCGCAAGTGGACGAGCAAGGGGCTTTTCTTTTTGGAGCACCCGTCAAGGTAAGAAATTTTCCAGAAGAACGGCACATTGTGTGGCGGTATTTATCGTTTCGCGCCTAATTTACGACCGCCATTAACACCTCCTCGTGCTGCATTTTCCATCACTTGAATCACATCTCGACAATGGAAGTGGTGCGTGCGGGTTGTGGATGCACTTGCTTACGACGAAAATGTAAGGTTCATCGACGGGGTGATTGTATTTTGTACGCCAGGTTTTTGTAGGTTTTCCCACGATTTCTTAAAATCATCCCAGGCATTTCACTGCACCGGAAAATTATCGATGCTTTGAGTCAAAGGCAATCATTTGAGCCTTTTTTTTCATGCCGGTTGATTCGTTCTTAATTAAATGTTTTGTTTGCAAATGAACAAATTCTTTTTGTGTATTTTTTTAATAAACGATGTTTGAACAATTTGTTAGTTAATTTCAGCAGGTGGGGAAGTTTGACATCTGTCAGGCGCCGAAGATATTTAAACAAAAAGCAAAATGGGCAAAAATGTGATCTTGGTTTAGAGCAGTTTTTGTTATTACATCAATTGAACTCGTTAAGTATTTTATAAATATTGATTTCTATTTAAACTACTGCGCTTAAAATCATAAAAATACGTAGTTTGTGTTTTTTTATATGCACAAATCCACAAGAATTGCTGCTTTTACATCATAAATTTGTTTTATATATTTTTAGTACCAGAAAAAATATCGTTTTGAAGATCGCTCAGAAGATGAAATTGTTAAAGCCGATAATAGAGTATTCACATCAACAGAGCAGGCAAGACGTGACCTAAAAATAAATAAACTATCATTTCGACGTACGCCGTTTAAATTTGAATACCTCGTGCAGTTTATCGGGCTAAAATCGTACGACTTAAGTGCCGTTACACATGCACGCGGACGGTCCGCGCTACGCGCGCGGACAAAGTTTCCTTATCGTAATTCGTGCTTTCACATACGAGCGGATGGTCCGCGGGGCGGAGGAGCGACCGCGTAGCCCCTCCGCGGCGCGGACCGTCCGCGCCACTAAATTACTCACGAACAAATCGAAGCTTACACATGCATCACGCGGACGTCGCGCGGAGACCGTTGTAGCGAGTGTTTTTCATGTAATATTGGAAAACGTCTTTTGATACTGAAATTTTGATTGCAAATGTAGAACAACGACCGCACTTATGGGACGCAATCCACGAAAAATACAAAAAAAAATTTCTAGCGTGTGTACTTTATTTTTTTGTAAATATAATAGGCTGGACAAGCTTTTAATTGCAGTGAATGCACCATGACTTACTTGTCTCTGTTCAAATTGTCTGCAAGATCTCCCGTGCTCCGCGCTAGCAACCGCTCAAATGTGAAAACAACAGGCGCGGAGGCGGATGACACACGCGGAGCGCGGAGCGCGGAGCCGTCCGCGTGCATGTGTAACGGCACTAACTAATCGTAAAGATCAACGCTTATAAACCAGCGGACGTCATAATCGAGATTTATTATCAAATTGGAATATCCATCGGTACAAGTTGTTGCCCATTTGATTCAGTTTTGCATGTAAATTTCCCATGGCGCAACCCTCCTTAGTAAATAGCGGAAAACTAATAGTATTGCGAATTAATTGGATGTGCTATTGGTGTTTTTTGCGTGCGCGTCGCCTAACCAATGCGACTCTCCGTTTTTACTTAACACAGAAAAAGTCGAGGAAAATGATCGAAAAAAAAACGGCGGTGCCTCCGACTTTTTTCGCCAGAAACAGTTTTACTGTTGACTACTATTGGCAATCTAAATTTAGTCATATGAAACACGACAACACATCGAAATTCGGTTTTAGTTCAAATGCGGTATGATCGCAGAATATCAAATTAACGACAGTTAAAAATGCAATTAGTTGGTGCACACGGTATGAATATCGATTGGGCGCTGCCTCGATGGTGTAATTAATGGTAGTGGTAGTGTAGTCTTTTTTCTGGCGCGGATGCTGCAGCATTTATTCGATTAATTTCTAATATCTCATGTACATACATGTTGGCTAATTGTTTACGAAATATTTTAATCAGCACCGGACCTGTTGCTTAATTAAACGCCCACGGCATTTGGGTACTTACTTGGTTAGTTTTACGGTGACGTCCAAGCGCTTTGTCAACGCGAATCTTACAATTTATCCGGCATCGTTTGCGTACGACATTATCTAACTAACCGCTGTTGTTGCGTTTATGTTATGGATAAGTGATTACGTCGCGGGTTTGAGAATAGACGCAATTAAATTTAGGGCGGTTAGTTTGGGGGATGTCCTTGCGCGTTTCATTATGTGACTCTTAAGGTCTCCTGCAACATGGAGCATATTACTGCGTTTAGAACCGTTCACTAAACCGACTTTGTAGATGACGCGGTAGTTATAAACTGAAAACAATTACGAGAGGAAATTTTGTTCGGAAAAGGGAATCGGTTGAATGAATTGATTTTTGACGTAGTGAGGCCTCAACTGCAAAACAACGTGCAAAGTAGACGGCTGGCTACTCTCTCTCTCTTCTCTGGGAATCGATTTGGGTAATCGATGGAGGGCTTTGTTTTTTTTCTTAATCTTTTACCCCTCTTTATTTATGAAAGTATGTAGGCTTTCACGGTCGGTGTTATTAATTATCTTCTTCGGGATTTTTGACCTCTTCATTTAACTTTGCCTCTGTCGCGATTTTGTTTATTTTCGTGTTATTGAGGTTAATGCGGTTTGGAGATTCCGTACGGTGTATTTTTATTATAATCGTGTCCATTTCAAGGTTGGTGATGTTTGGTTTTTTCTTGTTGCATCGGGTTAAAGAAACAAAGCGTGGGGGGTTGTGCGGAGGTGACGTTTCTTCGCTCTCTCGAATCACAATCGTTTTGAGAAGTTTCCACGATCGAAAAAGTCAAGCATGTTTGTTGTTGTTGGGAATGATGGTTGAATATTTGTAGACCAATGGATTTTTTATTAGGTATCTCAATGTTAAATGTAATGTAAGCAATGGTTTTATTTAGAACGGAAAACACAGTGGCACATATTACAAATTTGTTAAGGTAAAATACTGAAATTATAAACTAAATTGTTTTCATTCGGACTGTAAGAGCGTTTTTACATACACACGTAAGAGAAAAACGACAAAATAGACAGATATTGGGTGCATCCCATAGAAAGCTAACGGTCATTAATATTGATAGATTTATATGTTTTGTTTTTATGTTCTGTCTTAACTTTGTGAAACTTGCTGCAATCTCCAATAAATATTGTTAATATATTTAATATTTTTTATGTGATATACATCTAGGCAAATTAAGTTAAGCGACAGAGACTTTTTAGTTTCGTGTTGCTGCACGTTTCCTGCTTTGGTATTCGTCGACCACATGGTCCATTGTACATACGAGCGTACTTCGTGACGTATCCACTGACGCAACTCACGTTTAAATTCCAGGTTTTATTTGGGGCGCGCGCATTTTCCGAGAATTTCCTATATAAATAGCAGTTGAAAGTAGTGACATTATGTCGCTTTATTTCGAGAGAGATGCGTTTCCGACGTTTGACTTGAGCGGTGGGTATACCCGCGTGAAGCCGAATACACAATATGTATTTCCGTACCTCTCCCAGATACCACAGAGGACCTTCGCGATAGTTGTTGCCGATCGGTTAATTGAAGGTCGCCTATTTATGCAAAGTGCACTATTAGTTAAACAATTATAACGTCGTCGTTAGATGGCAAAAGATCGTCGAGACGATTATCGACGTCTGCAGAGGTAAATTGCATACGTAATTGTCCTTCTGGACGCTTCCACCGTCAGCGACACGGTAACCTCGGCAACGACTCGGACGCGGAACCGAATTAAGGACGGGTTCTCATGTGCGGACGGCGCGCGATAAACAGAGACGGAGAAAGAAGCGCTTGCTGCCTTTGTAATTTCATTAAAACTTTGTACGGTACCGGCGAATTACAAACAATCCCCCTGTTTATTTCCCAGGTGGATCGCACGATCAATTTATCAAAGGACGCGTTCGCGGATTTGTCAATCAAACGGCGGTGGGGAGATAATTTTTGTTTCTATATTGGCTACGTGGACCCGTCCTCATTTGCTTATTGACACAAATCTCATGGGATATGCTTGTATATTTGAAAAAGTTTGGTTCGATGGTAGTTGCAAATGCGAATGATAACGGAATTACGCCGGAAATCTGGACGAGATGCAGCAAAAATAAAGCGCGTTACGAATAACATCCGTAGCACTTAATTGAGGGAGCTGATGGTATGTGGATGAGCTGCGTGGCTGTTCAAAATTCTTCATTATACACTAAATCTATTGCAAGTAAACAAACACCTCCTTACCGTGTTACGGCTACATAATGAAAAAAGTTACTAACATGTAATATACAGAAATAATGGCATTAATTTTAACCAGTAATATAACTCGTCAAACTCAACAGCTTTTCTTAATAATTTTTTGTTGTACACAATTTGGTTAACAAATTTAAAATATATAAAATACTATTACAAGCTAGATTTATAACTCATAACAAGAATTTGAGACATTGTAACTTTAAAATTCGAGCAAAACTGCAGAATTCGAAATAAACTTTTTGTTTTTAATTGTTTCAAGGAAGATGGCTGTATTCACAGAATATTAAAAATTACGTTGGTTATAATGTTATAATGAATTTTTCAACAAGAGCACATAAACAGATAGATTTGCCTTTATAGGCAAAGGGAAGATACATCGTTGCCATGGGTGAAAACATTAGGTAACTGATAGATTTGTTTGTATAAGCAAAATGTGTAGTTATAGTTGTGCAAATTATGGTGTTTATTTCGATACGATCCGTATTGAAAGAACCCTACTGCATCATTAAAACGATCCGCGATGATTAATACCGCCCCCATATTGGGGTTAGTTTAGAACAATGATGCCCAAGTTTACTATTTTGCGGGATCAATCCAGCGTGCAACGTGTATAAATAAGGCCAAATCGGCGATCCGGTGACCCGTAGCAGTTCTGGTGGAGTTGGCCGATCGTTGATTATACAAGACATGAAATACACCGTACCATCATTTGTTTGCGACCCTATCGAAACAATGACGTGACAGAGAAAAATCGCCGCCGATTCGAAATTTCACGGCGTTGGCTTCAGCTTGTTTAGCTTAACAAGCGCCAAAGAATGTCGGGCAATAAAACGAAGTCGAGACAAAATGTTTTGCACACTAGAGATATTCGATATGGGGGGAGGGAAGTCTACAGTATTTTCCCGGATTAAGTTACAAGGAGAAAAATGTTAAAAATTCCTGGTTATCAAACTCTCGGTGTCAGTAGTCTTCAAAGAAATTCAATTTTTCGATTTGATGGAAATGGAAAACCCCTCCAAATAGTCCACTTTGTCATTTGTTTAATTTTCAATATTCTTCTGCATTAAAAAAAAATCTAACCGAAAGTCCAATTTTTTTTTTGACCATTTTTATTTTCTTCAGTGCCAGGACCACTATCACACATGTCATTCATTTAAAAATTAGAACATTTTATTTCTTAGTTTTTCCCAAAAATAGTGGCTGACAAACCAGAGCATACAGAACCATATTCTATCAATGGTTAATCTGATCGATCAACACATAATTTTTTCCAAAAATAGGAGTATACTTACTGTATTTACGATTTACGACGACGTAGAGTTCTGCAAACGCTTTGCTAATTTCGGGTTAGATACGGACATATTGGACTGCCGTAAATCGACGAAAAACATCCTCGCATTACTAACGTCATAAATTAAACGGCGCCTTCTCGAGGCGGCCAAACGAAGAAAATTCATTTTGTCGAGCAACAAACATGCATAAAACGAATGTTACATAAATAACACCCACAATCGAACGAACGGATGAACGTTATTCGGAGCCCGTCCGGTGGTATGGATGTTTCTCACCTCACCCGTTATCGGAGAAAAATAATACAGTAGCCGCCCCGAGTCGATATGAATTTACTCTTCTGAAACACATTGTGATGGAAATGTTGCATTTAGTGCCCCGCCACGTCGGCGACCGCTACAATCTCAGCGTTTCTTTTGCTGAAAAGCCATTGAACGGTAATCGAGAATTAGCAGGTAAATTAGCGTCCACGTCTAGAGAGCGGTCGAAACTCGATTCCCACAGGACAAAACGCCAAAGGTGCCGTCGCAACTAGCTCCAAAATAATCTGAATTGAAAATCGTTGGAAAAAAACCAAGATTCTACATAGACATACATAAATATGTTATTTAACTAATGTGTAAAAAAAAGGGAACGCAACTAAATTGCCTTAATTTTTTTATATTAATTAGATAAACAAACACATCGAATTATAAATTATGACATCTGAAAGACAAGCAAATCAAAATGTTCTTTTAAACCCTTGTAACACCCAATAATTGTAGGTATGGTACACACGCCAACCGTCGTTTTATTTAAAAGAGATTTTGCTCTATGTAGACGGACGTAGCCGCTGTATATTAATCGTTACTAGTAATAGTTTTTTCTGAATTTAAATTGGCCAATAAATCAATTCGTTAACATGTTTTTTTACCCGTTTTCAGCGCCGCTAGCGCTGATAAAGCGATACAGATGATAAACTATACAAATCTATTTATTTCTTGTTCAAATCGAGTGAGGTGTTTTGTATTATGTGTCGATAAATCTCCTAATTGATGTCGCGACCCGACTAGCGTTTTGAAGCGATGCCAATTGTGGTTTTTCAACTGAGAATCATTCACAGTGTACATTGACTACCTACCTTCATAGTAAAGTCGAGCGTCCTCGAAACAAACATACAACAAACTTCGTGAAGCGCCGCTCCGCTGCGGTTCTCCTATTTAGAAGTGACCTCCAGATGTCGATTAAGTACCGCTTATGTGCGATATTGACGATGCTTTGAGCGGACGAAACCTAGATCGGACGTAATTTGAAGTTAATTAAAACCTTGACGGATCGCTGTGTCAGAATCACTTGTCTTTGACCATTGCGAGCAGAACGTCGCGCGTTGCGCATAGAATGCTGATGAAGGTCGTTGTCTTCAGGTGAACCCGTCTTCATCGGACCCCGTCACGCAGCAGATCCAGAGCAAGCTCGGCGATTTCCAGAGATTGAAGCCGTTCCTGGATCACAAGGACTTGATTGGCGTCGATGGAGTGCCGCCTAGTCCGGGCGTGCCGTCCTCGAGGCACACGAACCCCTTCTTGACTTCCGGGGTGTCGTCAAGGCTCCAGCCTTCGCCCGAATCTCGTTCGGAATTCAAGAAACCCCATCACCATCAAATACATCACCAACACCAGCGAGGCGGATACGTGAAGCCCGCCGACGGGAAACCGCCCTACGAGGGCCGGGGTGGGTATCCCGGTCAGCCCGTCAAACATGGCAGCGGCATCGCCAATCACAGGTAGGAGCTCTTTGTCATACAACCAAGAGAAGAATGTAGGTTTTCACAGGCGTTCACATCGTCAACTATTGCAATAGTCATCTTCATTGGCGTTGTAGACGTTCTTCTAGTTTAATTGCGTTATACTATGACGCACACGTGCGCCAACTGTCCACTGTAGATATTGTGTTGTTGGAATTATACATTAAACCAAACTCGACCTCACCATCCTGTTTCTTAAAATCACATTTCTGAACTAAAATGTACCTTCATTTCCGCCAATGCCTTTGTGGCAATTTAACTTGTCGTCCAGCAATAGGAAACAGGATTCCAAGATTAGGAAAACACTAGAATAACAATCACACCAATTTTACCTTATTCCGGACCGATTCCTTTTCAAATCATTTATGAGTGCCGGTAGCGGCTTTTTATAAATTTTATTTGGCACCTACACCTGGATCTTCTGTGGTTTTGTATGATTTTTTTTCTTAAAAACATAATTTCCTTCATAAATCATAATTGTTTTGAAATTTGTATTTTAATTATGTTAGCTAATTGCTTTGAACCAAAGAGTTTTCCTAATCTTATTCATAATTGTTGAGCAAATGAAAGCATTGAGCAAAATTTTGAATGATAGAATGACATCCTATCAAATGGCCTGATTTGACAGTCTCAAATGCGTACACTGTTAAAAATAAAACAAAAGCTAGATTTCATGGCCTCCTGAGCCACTGTTTTATTTGTACACACGTTAGTTTTTAACAAAGCACTAATCCGTATTATAATTATTTAAAGAAATTTAATGAATTTATTTGGAAAGATAAAACTAGTAAGGATTTTTTGTTATGCAATTTTTATTGATGTCATTTTTCCAAAGAGTGTTATTATTCTTATTTCGATTTTTATTTACGTTTTTTTTCATAGTGGATTTATTTATTCTGCTGACGATGATAATTCTTCGCCCTTTTTTTTCTATTCAGGATTTCATTCAGGACTAAAGCTTGTGAATAAAACACATTGATTATACAGGTTCGCGCAAAAGTATAGGGGTCTATAATGTCTATTTGCTGTAATTTTTAATAGTCGCACCGTTATTTGTTTTGAAAATACAAAGCCACTTTATATATTTTTAAATAGTAACATTCGTTGAAAATAATCTTCTTGGAAAGACCATATTTATGCGAATTAGTATGTAGTAGTAGTAATTAATATGTTATAATGCTATTATACTTTTTATCTTTTGTGTCCAGCGAGAATAAATAATTATTGAGAGAATTGCTGCACTGGAATGTTGGGATTTTCTTTGATTCTACCAGCAATTATAGAAAAATGACACATTGAAACACGTAAGAGGATTTTATGTTGCGGAATCGAATGGCCGGCCAGATCTCTTGATGTGTCATCTCGAATTTTTTTGTGGGATTATGTGATGTGAAAAATATAGTTTATGATACAAGACTATTTAATATTGAGGATTTAAAGCAACGGATAAGAGAAGAGATTGGCAGCATTAATCCCGACCTCTTACGCAATGTGTTAAGGGAGCTTCGTTCATAGAATTCATTGTGAAGAAATAAATTATCAGCATTTTGATCGTTTATTGTAAAATGCAATCAATTACATCATTACACATTTTTTCCAGTAATTTTTATTATTCAATTTCAAACACAGTTACGTTTGGTTTTTTGGGACTTTTTTTGCAACTGAACTCTGAACTGTCAATTGCCGACGCGTTATTCCTATTTTAATTTTAAGTAATAAATCTAATAATATTAATAATATCGTTGGCTTTTGAGATTCACCCACTATCGTCGTTTTTTTTTTAGTATTGTCACGTTTTTTAGGTCCAATGGGATTCTCCCGGCCAAGGGTCCACCTCATTCTTCGCCGAACTCATCGGTGTCGTTGCTGCCGTCCAACAACTCTTCGAGTCGGATACACAGCGGAGGAGGACGCGGTCATCCTCGTAACACGTTCGAACAGGTGAACAAACAACATTATCTCCATAATATTCGGTCGACCGACGGTAGAGCGAGATTTATCGGTTTATGAGGCCGATCCGACGATTTATTGTCTCGTATCCCTGGACCCTCCAAATTGGTTGTTCGCATTCAGTCAATTTGGCGTTCAATAAAATAAAATGTCGAAGGCTAGAGGCATCAACTCGGAGAAAGTTACCGCAGGTCCATAAATTATTCAAGTTACGGCTTCTGTGTTGTTGCTTTTTTTCTGTGGTTCGAATATTGACGATGACGCCGTGTCTTGTTTTCCAGAATCAAGGACCTCCGCCCGGCCCGAGGGAATCATTGCCTTCCGCTACACCTAACACGGATATGGAGAACATCTTCAAGGTGAGTACGTGCGGTTTTAAAGTTTGGACTTGCGAAACAGACCCGGATTACGAGCTGCGATTTTATGGCGATTTATTTAACAAAACCTATTACACGCTTTATGATCGCCTGTGTGTCGCGCAATTAAGTATGTCCGATTACCTCTTGGGATTTCTCACGTCCCGTTTTTTTTTTTTTGCAGGAAATGATCGAAGTTCGAGCTCCGCTCACTGCCATCGCCGCAACTCCCAGGAAGGAGCCCGATAATAAGTTTTCCTTCAGTCCTAAGGTAAACGCATCATCCATGGCGTGTGTCTTAGTTATTACAACCGACACACTGGTGGTTTGCTGTTTTTGCCTATCGATTGGTTATTAATAAATTAGATGGCGTGGTCACGGTATAAATCCTCTAATTTTTGTTTCGTATTACAGTTGACGGAGTCGATACCAGCACCGTCTGCACCGAAGAGTAAGTAGTTAGTTTGCATAATTTTTCCGGGGGAGACGTAGTTAGTGCGGTCGTAGTTGCGTAGAATTAGTCCCGACTAACCTTGATTCCGTCGGTAGTCATTAATTCCTGCCATAAATAAATAAATAATGTGCCTCGTCGTGCCCGCTGCATTGCCTCTAATTCGATTTACCCGAATCGCGAGTAAACTAAAAGACGACGACGACGACGGTGTCGCTAAGAAATGTCCGTGCGTTTGTATGTGCGTACAGCAGGTAATTGTTGTTTTTGTGGATTGGTGCGTCACATCGGATCGGTATGACTGTGAAAGCGGTGTCGAGAGGAGTTTGTTAACACATCGTGGATTATCATAACTCGGCACGGACACTGAAGCGTACATCATCATTTTAATATCGGGGACGTCATTGTTCGCGGTGATTTGTTGTTATTGATTTCGACAATCTGTCGGTAATTTGAGAAGCAAACGCTGTTGAACGTTAAATGAGATATTTACTTGTGCACATGTTTGCATAATTTTTGACGCACATGGTGCAAAAATTCGAGTTTTTCGTTGCGCAGTAAACAACGTGATATTATTCGGTCTGTCGTCTCAGATGTCTGATAACATAAATTGTCAGTGTGACCTTTTTCTTGAAATAATTGGTCGATGCTAGCTAGGAGGGATAAATACAAGATTACATCCGTGCAAATTGAACTAGACTAGGTTTATGGGCTACAATTCGGCTCAAATAGTCCTTATAAAACAACGTGAAGATAATTTGGAACCGCGCATTGTCCTTATGCACAAAAGAAACACCGTTACTCCTGACGAAGATGTAATTTCGTTTGACTCAATTGCATTGACAATTCTAGATAGTACCAAGGTAACGTACCATATAGTGAGTTGGCATGTAATAAAGTGAGATTTGCGTGGAACGAACTGTTTGAATGCAATATAAAAATTGCATGTTCGAATCTACAGAGGAGAGAAGGAGGAGGTAGTAGTAGTCTGTTGGGGGGGAGTAAAATCGAACGTTTGATTTCGGAAAATTTTTAGAAAGGCAAGATGGTCTAATGGACTAATGGTCTTTGTTGTTTTCTGACGTCTCGCACTCTGTTTGTATTTTATCGAATGTAATTTTTTTTTGCCTCTGTGCTTCAGTGATTTACTTTCACACTTTTACAGTTATTGACTTCTTTAGTAAGTTTTTAAATTAGTTTGGGCGCCTTCTTCGTTAAATTGTCTTTGGATTTATTTATGTTAGGGATAGCTCAATATATGTATGTTTTTTACTGAATGTGATTGTTAATTCGTTAACGCTTCGACTTATGCAAAATCAGTTCTTACGGCAGACGTGTTTTTCTGTTTCCTCTTCTCATCATTATATTTATAAAACGAAAGGTCAGAAGGGCGTCTTCCTGTTTCAAATGACCGTCTCAAAATTCAGACATCGACAGTAATTAGATTATAAAACGCGCGTAACTTATGTGCTTACGTAATGTAATAAGAGAGGAAAAAAGTACGTGCGACTCCTGCATTTAACATGAAATTATATTTATTATATTATATATTATAATAACATTTTGATTCACGTGTTCGGTCGCCTGCTTCCCAAATCGCGATTGACATAGGTTGTCGTCATGGCGCAGCACTACGTGCGTCAGGTTTGCAAAATTCACGCTGAGATGATTGATGGTGGTTGGTTGGTTGGGAAGAAGCGACGTCGCGACGCTGATCGTTCCCGCATTCTTCGGGCGCGTGGGAACGCGTCGGCGCTGTGCGCACCGAAGGCGGTTCCGAAACGGTACCTCCGTTCGTCCGTCCGTCGCCCGGTTTCTTTGTTTCCCGTCATCGCTTCTTCCGCTGCTGGCCGTCGGCGGTTGTTGACACAACATGTCGAAATGCGGCGACTACTACGCACCGGGTACCCGAACTAATTGCGACGATGGTACCGGGAACCGAATAAAAAGAAAAAGTTACGCAACCTAGGTTAACGTACCAACTACGAGCACCGTGTGCCGCCGCGTTCGTTCATTCTTCTTTTGTTGCTGTTGCGGGTTCGGGCGCTTTATTCAACCGTCGTTTCGTTCTCGCCTTGCTTCCCGATTAGGTCGGCCGGTCGGTCGGTGGTTCCACTAGGTGGTTGTGATGTGATGCAGCTGGCTGTGTATGTATGTACGTACAATGCGCTCGTTCGTTCGATCGTCGGCCAAGTTATATCGTGGCAGTGACATACAAAATCAGTTGTCTGTATAGTGGTCGTTCAAATTACCGCCAACTTCTCAGCCATGGTACTGCAACTCGTAATCACCTTCTAGAACGTTCTCGGTAAGCCAAGCGCTAGTTGAGTCGTCTCTTAGTAATTGTTACAGGAGGAGGAGTCGTTTGACGTTTTTTCGTTTTCGTTTGCGTTTCCGTTAGACATTTCTGAAATTGCATCTCTCGAATGATGTTTTTGCGATGGCATTTTGCGTCAATGTCCAGAATTAATTCACTCACGACATTGTTAATGATAATGTAATCAGTCTGAGTTTTTGTGTTGTTTCGATACAATTAATGCGAGCGGTTGCCGCGCGTAACACCTCCTACAGGTGGTGTCCGAATTGGCCGCCGGTCATGGACATGGACGAACCAGCACGCTTCATCGTTACCATAAAACAACATCGACTATCCCATAATTAGAATGGATTTATTTCGGCCGGCGAGACGATCTTAATAAGCGGCCATTTACACAAACACGACTTCCTCCGTTTCGATCTGACACCAGATCGACCATTACGATGCGGCGGTTTATTTCTTGTCGCCTTAAATAATTTTCGCAAAAAGTGTCTTAATAAACTCGCGTGTTATTCCCCGAATTATAATTTAATAAATAACAATCGATCAGGATGGATTTGGCTTGCTTTTGCATTGGACCCCATGCAATAGAGATTATATTACTATCTCAGAAATAAAGCTTCGTAAAACCCACGTTCCATATAATCGTTTTTATTATTATTAGTATTGATACAAAAAAATCACTCATAAAGGAGTAGTGACTCGAACATTTTTTGAAGTAAAAATCTAGAAAATCGCATAGCATAATCGGGCATAGCATGTTTTAATAAAAATGAAAGATGATAATTCTCTTCACCTGATGGTATAAAAATAAGTTTATCGATCCAACTGCAACTTCTATTTATATAATACAATATTTTAATTAGATAAACGACCGAGGGCCCGTGGTGTATAGTAGGTGACGGAGCTTTCCCCTTCTTATCGCTTTCCACAGCCCGTCCCAGCTTTCAATGTTGTTCCGATAGCCGCCGGTTCATTCACTCACTTCGTACAACTTTTCATCTTTCGCAATCGAATCTTGATTCATCGGCTGTCCGGGCAACGACGAGATTCGTCAGAATTCTGACGTCCCGACGTTAATCTCTTTGTTCGCGCCACATAATAACAGTCTGTGTTTCCTATACACTCCATTAGAGACCACCTGACTGCAGGTGTTCGCAATTGGTTAACAGGTGGCCGAGCTACTGAGTCGCACTGTAGTAATATTAACCATCGAGCGTCCGATCGCATTTTTATAGAAGTTTTGTGTTAATCGCTGCATGTTTTTCTTTTTGTTTCAGAACGGGAAAAGGTGGCCCCAACTCGACCCTCGGCGTAAGTATGCAACAACATTTTCACGTTAATTGCCCCCGTCGTGTTGGCCGATCGGCAGCATTTCATTAGCAGTAACTTGTCTGGTAGCTTCGCGTGCTCAAGATGCCACATAAGCTATTAAGAAAATGGTAGCCTAATCAGTATTTCATTTGAGATCTAAAATGTCCGTTCCGCCGTGGACTTCTTGGGGTCTAGTCCGAAGAGGCGCCGTTCGAAATGTAAAACCCGCTACTGATCTATCGATCAGGGCAATGTTTTTAACACGTATCCAAGATGGCGCTTCTGAAAGCGACGATTTTCACCGCATCACGTGCAATATGTGGGTGGCCGGAACGAACGAATGTAGAAAGATAAGAACCCGTAAAAATACACACCTCCAGATAACGTCGTCATTGTACACTCGGAACACTCAATCTGACGAAACGACTTCATCTCGAACTTTTTACTCCGCTTCAATTTTTTTTTGTTCTAATCAAATTTACATCAGCTTTCGTCCAGCATGCATGGGATCGACCTTTAATTGGTTCTCCTGCACACAACACACAACGAGACCAACTTTTATTGTTTTGTGTTGTCTTATTCCTCAAAGAAAACGCGCACAACAAAAGAACATTTCCGTTGAGTAGAAACCGGAAAGCGAAATCCTCTCAAGTCAGTTTGTCGGGTTTATTTTTCGTTTGTGTATTTTATACGATAATTCCCCACGATTTTAACATTACGATTTTTCCGAGTTCGTTGGCGGATTGCCATCCGCTTTAAAAACAGGATTTCTGAGTGTCCCGCGTTCGGTTTGTCTAAACACACAATTCACGAATCTGTGGGTGTCACACGTCGAATGTGTTTGTTAGTAAATGTGATTTGATATTAACGCGAAAAGTAAGTCATCTCGTGCCTCCACCTCGACATTTGACGTTCCCTGGTGTATAAATTGTGTTTCTAATTGCAGTGACTTACGGGATGATCTAAATCTGTCAGATGACAGCGATGACGAACAAAAGCACTCTTCCACGTTACCCTTAGACAACAAGTGAGTATATAGTATAGATTTAGTTTAATGATGGTGTGGATCGAGTGCAAATTTACTTATTTTGTGCAACCCATATTTTGGCTTATCTCTTCATTTTCTAATTTATGTCCAGTGTCGTATTGATTTAATCAGTGTGTAAAGTACTAGGTGTAACTTAACGGGATTGGGTTTTATTTCGATGATTTGATTTTTTTTTGTACAACAGATTATTAATAATGAGAATTTCGTGTTTTAATAGCAGGATGGTGTCTCCGTTGGGTGCGACTCCTGCCGTCAACGCCTACTCCAACGTGGAGTATCGTCATCCACCGGAGACCGCGGGTCCGGCGGCGACGTCCTCAAGTGAATCCGGTTCGGATTCGGGGTCTGACAGCGACTCCAGCTCCGACTCGTCGACTCCGCCGAAAGCCACCGTGCCGGGGGAAGCGGCGACAGCAGCTGTGTACGCTCCGCCCGAAAACGAAATGAGATGGAACCTCGCCCAGTTCGTCGATCCGACCACCACTAAGACTGACTCCTCAGTCCTCTCGCCTAAAGTACAAAAATCACCGCTCGCCTCCAACCTATCGTCGAGAAAAGTTACCGAAGAGTCGGACGCCAGCGACTCCACAAGGGATCTGGACAGAGTGGTGGCGGAAGCCTTGGCGTCGAGGACCGCGGTGCCGCTGCTCTCCAGCTTCTCTGATTCCGACGAGAGCGAAACGGAGAGGCGAACCAAAAGGCGGCGCAAGCGGGCCGTCCAGTCAGTTACCAAAAATTCGGACAGTGACAGTGATAACGAAAGGACGAAAAAACCAAAGCCGGTCAGTCGTGCCAATCTTCGGACTAAATCGGTGGACTCGTGTAGTGACTCGGACGCCGACGACACCAAACCGTATACTAGTGCCAACGTTATCAAAAAGACATTATCGCCTTTGCCACACAAATCGCCCAAGGATCAGCTCCTCGTTAAGCCCAAGCAGAGTCGCGGGCGACCTAGAAAAATAAAACCGGCTGTGAGTGAATCGGAAAAAGTTCCGCGCAAGAAACGGGGCCGACCGCCCAAACCGCGACCGTCGCCGCCCACCAGCTCCGATGACGAGGACGATGTGGTGGTGGACAAGGAGCGGCTTCCGAAGAAGTGGCCCGTGGCGGCGAAACACGAAGTTTGCAGCAGCTCCGACTCGGATCCCAATGACAGGCGCGTCGACAAAACGAACAATGTGCTGCCTTCGGAGGACAAGTTGAAGAGGGCGAAGAACGACTCGGACGACGAATGGGGGGGCAAGCAGAACAAGAACAAGCTAAAGCAGCAACGCCAGCGGACCGAATCGGAAAGCTCGAAGAAGAACGATTCACCCAAAAAGGAGACATTCAGGCGGAAAGGTCGGCCGGTGTCGTCACAGCAAGTGAAGAGCGCCGCCACTTTGCCCACCACAACTGACTCAAGCGAAAGTGACTCGGCGCCGTCGTCCAAATCGCGCAAATCACTGCAGCGGAGCACTAGTTTTGGGAGCCGACGAAGCAGATCTTCGGACACCGACAACAACGAGTCGATAGTCAAAGCGTCGATGAACAAGGTCGAGGAGGGCAGCAAGATAAAGGACAAGAACAAAAGCGACACTTTGAGGAAACTGTTCACGCCGAAGCGGGACTCGGAGGGCGGAAAAGGTGGCGGAAAAGGAGGCGGCAAGGGTGGAAAAGGCGGAAAAGGTAAAGGCGGTGTCAACGTGATATTCGCCGACGGCGGCAACGAGCGAAGCAGCTCGCCGGCGGAAGACGAAGCAATGCCGACCATATCAAACCCGACGCTGCTTTCGCCCATCCCCGGCAAGGAGACGAAGGCGCTTCCTTTGTCGCCCCGCAACGAACCAATCAAATTCAAAAAGACTGATAATCCAGACATGGACAGGGCGTCCATCAAAGTCAAAATCGGTCTAAGCCACATCGATCTTAGGATGATGCCGAGTCTGCGACTGAAGTTAGAGGCAATGAAGCATACGTACGTACGCGAGTTCGACAAGACGAAGAGTTCCAAAAACAGCGATACGGAGAATAAGAAACCTTGGAGGATGGAGAAAGAATCGGCTGCAGCGTCCGATTTTGCAGAGTTGAAGTACAAATCTAAAAAACGCAAGCGGCGCAACAGCTCGAGTTCCATATCTTCCCTGTCCACGGTCAGCAACAAGTCGCACGGTAGCAAAAAGCTCGTTCATCGGAAGGAAAGGGGGGACAGTCACAAGTCCAAGCGGCGAAAAGACGACGCCGAAATCTATCCCAGGTCTCTGAATGACAATATCAGCCTGACCAACGCCCCGCCGACCAACCACGAGCGGGAAGGCAGCAGAAGTCGGCAGCCGAGTTCGCCGGCCGACAAAAGCGCGAAGACGCAAAGCTCCAGAGAGTATTATTCGTATTTTGAGAAGCCGGACGAGCCGCTGGAAACCGAGGACAATAAGTAAGTCGTCCCCCGTCAGAATCTAACCCTGCCAAATTCACTCGCTCGTCTTTCTTTTACCCCTTTCGGGCTTATGTAATTATTTGCAAAAACAACGTGACCGGTCATGAGAAATGCCGCAAATAATGGCAACGTAAGCGAGAACAATGCGTTTCAAACTCGAACGTAACCACAGTTGCATTTTTTCTTTTCGACTCACCGCTTTTCTATCTCCCTTTTGTCTGTGTGTAAACAGTGACAATTTCGATTGTAAAGAAATTTTTAAAGTTTCGTTTTAAGTGTTGAAATTAAGAGGTACTGCTCGGAAGAGCGAAATGATTGGTGCAGGAGTGAGGTGGAAGTGTTGTGGACATTTGGGAGCTGCAGAGGAAGGTTTGGCGCGTGGGGGTGGTATGCTACATGGCAAACAGATGTCGATTAAAATGTCCGCCCGTTTTTGTTATTGACACACATTTATCGTGTTAACGCGTCTTGAGTGCGAGTACAGAAGAAATAAACGGGAACTACACGTGTTGTTTGCACATTTTCGTAGACTAGGCCCGCCGTTTCTTGTTACAAATAGAAAGTAAAGTCTACTCCAAACGACGACGAATTACCCTTGATTCAAAACTATTCGATCTGCTTTTGTTATTATGTGAGCGAAAGTAAACAAATACTGCTTGAACAACTTGCATTAAATCATTTAACTTTATTAAAGTGACTCAACTCTTGTTGCTTTTGCAAGTAAATAGTTTGCTAGAAAATAATGCAATTCCGGTAGTTGGGTTGCTTAAAATTAACCAGTTGTAAGTTAATTTGGGGCAACACCAAAGAGCAGGTTCGATGAAAAATTTGAAGTTGATTTTGTGACGATGTATTTTAATCGGATTAGGGCGAGTTACAATAAAAATAATGTAGTCTGGAGTCATCAGAGAGTTTAGAAGTTGCCATTGTACTACTTTCATGCGTCAGCGCCACCTACATTCTCAGCCCAAGCATCTTCATCTCCCCTCTGCTGCACGATTTATTCCTTTGCGCATCATCCTTTCTATTGTTTCTCTTCTTGCAGAGCTCAAAGCGAACATCTGAACGCCGCGACTCGTCTGAAGCATCTCGCCGACAAAGAACCGGACACTACCAAGCAGTGCATGCTCTACTTAGAAGCAGTGCTTTACTTTCTGTTGACCGGTAACGCCATGGAGCTGTCGAGGGTGTCGGAAACCGCCTGCTTTACAATGTACAAAGACACACTCTCGCTAATTAGGTAAAATTTTGTTAGCGTTCTTGAGAGCGATGCTACTTTAATTCTTTAAAATTAGGTACATCACGTCCAAGTTCAGGAGCCAGAACGTGACGACACCTAAACACAACAAACTCGCGGTTTTAAGGTGAGCGAGGTTGTATGTGTAAAAGCGGAAGAAACTAACGCCTGGGGATTTCAGTTATAGGTGTCAGGCGCTGCTGTACTATAAGCTGTTCAAGATGAAGCGGCACGAAGCCAAAGAGTTCCAGAAGATGCTGAGCGAGTATCTGAACAATAAGGTAACGTGCGAGCATAAAGCGAGCATAACGCTGTGAGTACAAGTCTTGGTGCGTTGCAGGGCGTGGCGCTTCCCACCGAGCAACAGAACCAACAGGGTCAGGGGACGCCCTCACCGATGTCGCCGACTCCGTCCCCGGCTGGATCCGTGGGTTCGGTCGGGAGCCAGTCGTCGGGCTACAGCAGCGGAGAGCTGGCGGCGAGGGGCAGCAACGTGCCGCCGGTGCCGATCACCACGCACACACCCAACTCTATGTCTCACGTGTGGATCCCGCAAACTATATACAACGCCGTGTACAAGCAGAACCAAAATTGCACATATCTACTATCGTGTCACGAGCTTTGGGACATGGCCGACGCCCTCGTTAAGAACGGCAACCACACAGGTTGGTAGCGCGCACTCTCTCTAGCAATGCTGTTTTAGAATAGAGATTCGTGACGGTGGAGTTGATGGCGTCTTTTTTTTTTTATAGATTTCTTTATCGGCCTGGACAGGTACTGCAAGCCTTTAACGATTCATAGTTCGCTGAACGACCTGGTAAGGTACATCCGCGAGGGGCTGAAAAGGTTAGACGATAAGGATAAGGAAAAAGAGGATCAATGACGTTTGTAAATAATATAAATGTATGCCAAAGAAGCACTGAGTCAATTTTATTGTCAATGGAACCAGCTTGTTACTTGGACAACAGACAGACAGACTATATACTTTTACATTTTACCTACGGACACTGTAGTATGTATAGCTGACTTATTTAATCATTTACTTAGGGCACCGATTGCCGATTAGCGTGGTTGACTGGAAAAATTGAGTGATGATTGATGATCCTAATAAGAGAAAGACAGACACTGTATGATTTTCGATGTCGTCTCTAGTTAACTGACTTAGGGTGCAGTACTATAATAATAATAATAATAGCTATTGAATAAAACAATTAATAATAATATTTTTACATTGATAGGAAATTCCACGTACATAGTGTATATTTATTTTGTAAATATTGTATGCTAAAGTTATATATTTACTATACATAATGCTATATTTGTACAACGCTAATCTAGAGGCCTAGTGAATCAAACTATTACATCTCACGCGGTTGTGGATGTTGGATTAATAAATATTAGTCATTGTTATTTTTGCATATATATTGTAGGCTAAGTGTGCATATGTAATATGTATATGTAAATCTTGTATGATATTTTATAAATTTTAAATTATTTTATTTGTATGATAAGTATTTTTTCGATAAGGCCATTCGCAAACAAGAATCAAATCGATATGTATAATTTTTGTACCTATATTTGTTGTTGCTGATTTAAATGCGCTGTCAGAAAAATCTTAAAATTGATTCTCGTTTTCTTCCAGAGTGATCGATCGACGCATTAAGCGCTCGTCGCCGAGTAAACTTTCACTATAATCGTCGTCATCATCTCTCGACAACCCTACTCAGAACAGTTTTAGTCGAAAAACTGACGTTGATCTCAAATTATTAACACGTTTTAAATGCAACCGCGTTGTAGTGAAAATTTACTTAAATGTGCAGAACTAAGTTTGGTTGCAAACTTACTCACTCTCCATTTGCACATTGTTGATTAATGTGGTGCTATACGTTAATTATTGCTGCAGACTCGCTCGCGCGCGTTCTTTCCCGCCACGCTTCGTCCGTCGATGGGGCTGGCGGTCGTGGCCGAAACGAACGCCCCCCATTATTTATCTTACTTTTCGTTGATTTTGGTGTTTTTATTATGGTCGGAAATGGTGATTCAGGCTGTTTGGGACCAACGGAAAAATCTCTGAATGTGTATACGATTGGCGTTAGATAAATTTCGTTTTGATGATATTATTAATTCCAAAATATGTCCCCTCCATTCGGTTGACTATTTTATATTTATATATATTTTTTGGTTTGACTCGCTTGAGTTATGTTTTTATTATGATTGATTATTATATTCTGAATTGTTTTTTGATTAGTGGTGGTTCATGACTCTGGAACGCTGCATTTGACCGTGTTATCACAATCGTGATATGATATGAACATATCGACTGACGAATTGATGTTTGTTTTTCTCTTTTTTTTTGTTTGAAATATATTAATTTATTTTATATTTATTTTTGTTGTTCTTTATTGTCAGGTGGAACCAAACTTGGTCTGTTACAGCTGCAATAGGAAAATAACGCATAGAACTCCAAAGTAACTTAAAGTGACCTTGACTAGATCATAAATAAAATGAATACATCAGTACCTTGTACATATTTATACATAAATCGGTTATACTTTGAGGTGATGTGTAACAAAAGGACCCAACTTTTTTTTTTCAAATATATGAGATTACAGCATAATTATTTACTTTTGACCGAACCCAGACCTAAACAGTTTATTTACAATGCAATATACAATAATATGAGGCGGACCCTTTCATGGAGGGTCGGTCGCACCCGGAATTTGTACATCCCCCTTTTGCTTGCACTCTTCAAACCCTTCCACAGCTCGCTTCTTCCATTTTCCGCCACCGTACGGCGCATGTCTCCTCTTTAGATTGGAGGTGCCGTCTTCCTCCACTTCAAACTCCATGTTGAGGTCCTCCCTAATGATCTTGAGCAGCGTGGTTCTGGGCAGACCCAGCAGCTTGGATCTCTCCCTCAGAGACAGATCTGGTGCCTCTTTCAAGGATGCTCGCACGTAGGGCACGTGCATTAACCTGGACAGCGGTCTACCGCACCTCTCCCGATCCTCCACGTTACCCTGGCTGAAGAGCTTCTTCTCCCAGCTAAGGAGCGTGGTTCTGTTGGGCGGTGGGAGGTCGAATCGTGCCAGGAAGTTGCTGTTTATGTCTTTCCACGTTTGCTGGTTGTACTCCTTTTCGTGCACCCAAACCGCTGCCACGATTTTCTGTTCGTGCGTGTAGCGCGACGATTCGGATGTTTCGGCCTCATCGTCGCTCATTTTAGGGACGGGAACGACTAGCTGACGTAATTTTAGAACAGCTGTAGATGGAACTGGCGTTTATGGATGTTAAGCGGTATGAATTTTGCGGGGGACATTTAACCTACCAATCGCGAGAAATCTAAATGATAACGACTTGATCTTTTGTACTTTTCTACCTGTATTTATTTTAGACGCTAGACTGAATCAATAATAATCCAAGTAGTGCGATTACGGTCTGTCGTTTTTAACTGAACCATTACGTTCGAACTAGTTCTGTAGATGTAATGTCCGTCTTATTATGTAACAGATGGTCGTCATGACATTTCGTTTGTTTGGTTTATTGCACACTAGCTGAATGTACCCGGCGTTGCCCGGACGTAGATTAAATAAACGCAGTGTTGACAAAAGTGGTGTATTGGTGATGTAGACTAATCGACATTATAATACAATTAAACAGGAATGCTCTACTTTTCCAATCACAAAATAAACAAATTTGCTGAAATTAACCTGCATTGCCTGGACCGGGTACTTGACCGGGTATATGATTTGGAAAAAAAGGATATCTTGGTTGATATCAGATGAAAAATCTCGAATAGACTCTTTAGGCAAAGACGCAGTTTGGAGGTGTTCTATAAGCGATTCCAGGAAATCGAAATTAATGTTAGAAAATTTTCGGGAAAATCGAAGTTTACAAATTAGCAGATAATGTTATGATAAAGTTGAAAAGACAATGGAAACATTTCTCCTGCTACAGTCAGCTCACAGCAGAACAGTATGTAGATGATTTTGACTTATCTTCAGAATAAACAAACTCTTCAGCATAAATATCTCCTTTTGAGCTGCACAAAGTTATTAAAACCTGGCCGCAACTTGTTGAACAATTAAAGTGAGAACTTTTGAGCTCCCTTTCCAGTATTAAAATTTCAATACCATTACTACAGATAGTTCATCAGCTTTCACGAAAATTATACGGTGTGGTATTTGAAATCTGCTATTCAAACTGCTCCATCTTAGTTTTAAATGATGCAATAATGAACACAATGTATTTACGTAAAATAAATAGTGTAAAATGCGTATCAAAGTCAGTAAAGTCTGGTCCAACGCTGCAAATTTCGGATTTCAGCCGGGGCAGGTTTGGTGAAAAACAAATACACCACTATCATTAACTGAACGTAAAAATTAGCGTACGAATATAAGTGGGGTCCGGTACGACGATGGTAATTTTTGGTTAACGGCAAGAACAAATCGGGAATATTATATTAAAATAATTTATTTAATAGCGATAGAACTTTTAATACGGATGCGTCGCCTCGACCTTGGCGACTTTGAGTACCAGCGTTTCAGCCGCTGAAGCAGCAATTTTCACAATTATATTAGGTGCACGTGCCTAGTGCGTGTTAAAACAATTTGGCTAACAAAAGAGATTAATTTGTATATACCAAATAATACTCGCAAAGGTGTACTCGTATGGCCCGTCATTATTTTCACGAAATGAATGAAAAATGAACATTCTAAAGAAAATAATTATTTTGACGGGAATGTGGTGGATGAAAAAATCTTATTCGGCCTCTCCGACAAACTAACACTTGTTTAGATTAACATGCATTCCTTCATGGACCTGTGTTCCACATGATTTCGTTTCTGTATGAAAGCGGTTTTTTTCACTCGTCAGTCTGAACTTACTGCACAGTGATATTTTCACATCCATGCGACCTAAATTATTTTGCCGTTTATTTCAAGAATTTCCCTGAAAGGAGAGTAGTCAACAGTGGGGCTCATCAGGGGTGGCAGGGTTAGCAGTGCCACCCCAAGTATAAATTTACTATCGAACACAAAATAAGTTCTGCAATTCAATTGCAAAATTATGAATTTTTAGATATTTTAACGAAAATCTAGCGCTTACACCGCTTTAAAATTAAAAACCATAGAGCTCTTTATACAATGGAGAAAAAGTCCTTATTATTTGCGATGTAAATGCACGCATGTTAAGAAGATAGGGCTTGCCCTGTCAGCGTGTTGCAATTCAGAACATAAGTTTATGTTTGCATCTCAACTGGAATAATTATTTATTGGAAGGTGGAAGAGAATCAAAATTTTTATCAGCATATTTAATATTCAGAATAACGTCTATTAGTCGAAACAATATATTTTAGATGCAGATATTTCTTAATATTTTATGATTTTTGGCCTACAAAGTCTGCAACAGTACGTTTTTTCCATCTTAAAAAGAATTAAAACATTTAGTCGAACTTGTACTTGCAAATCTCGCTTAATCAACTTGTCAACGATTGCAATAAAGGAACAATTAATGAAGACTTTGCTTAATAGTAAGGAATTTTATGACATAATTAGTGGGCTTAGTTTGGGTTGTAAGGGGTATTTGAGGGTGATTTATGGTAGCCGAAGTAATTTGGGTGAATTTGGCATAGTTTGCTATGGTTTGTAGCATTTTTTGTAATTTTAAAGTGATTGGGCTTAGTTTGGGGTGGTAGTTGGGGGTGATTTATGGTAGCCGAAGTAAGTTAGGTGAGTTTAGCATAGTGTTGTTATGGTTTGTAGCATTTTTTGTAATTTTAAAATTATTGTTCTTAATTTGGGGTGGTAAGGGGTAGTTGGGGTTGATTTATGGTAGCCGAAGTAATTTGGGTGAGTTTGGCATAGTTTTGCTATGGTTCATAGCATTTTTTGTAATTTTAAAGTGATTGGGCTTAGTTTGGGGTTGTAGTTGGGGGTGATTTATGGTAGCCGAAGTAAGTTAGGTGAGTTTAGCATAGTGTTGTTATGGTTTGTAGCATTTTTTGTAATTTTAAAATGATTGTTCTTAATTTGGGGTGGTAAGGGGTAGTTGGGGTTGATTTATGGTAGCCGAAGTAATTTGGGTGAGTTTGGCATAGTATTGCTATGGTTTGTAGCATTTTTTCTAATTTTAAAATGATTGGGCTTAGTTTGGGGTGGTAGTTGGGGGTGATTTATGGTAGTTGAAGTAAGTTAGGTAAGTTTGGCATAGTTTTGCTATGGTTTGTAGAATTTTTTCTAATTTTAAAGTGATGGGTTTTAGTTTGGGGTGGTAAGGGGTAGTTGGGGGTGATTTATGGTAGCCAAAGTAAGTTAGGTGTGTTTGGTTTAGTTTCCTAAGGTTTGTACCATTTTTTGGAATTTTAAAGTGATTGGGCTTAGTTTGGGGTGGTAAGGGGTAGTTGGGGGTGATTTATGGTAGCCGAAGTAATTTGTGTGAGTTTGGCATAGTTTGCTATGGTTTGTGGCATTTTTTGTAATTTTAAAGTGATTGGGCTTAGTTTGGGGTGGTAAGGGGTAGTTGGGGGTGATTTATGGTAGCCGAAGTAATTTAGGTGAGTTTGGCATAGTTTGCTATTATTTGTAGCATTTTTTGTAATTTTAAAGTGATTGGGCTTAGTTTGGGGTGGTAAGGGGTAGTTGGAGGTGATTTATGATAGCCGAAATAATGTGGGTGAGTTTGGCATAGTTTTGCTATGGTTTGTAGCATTTTTTCTAATTTTAAAGTGATTGGGCTTATTTTGGTGTGGTAAGGGGTAGTTGGGGGTGATTTATGGTAGCCGAAGTAATTTAAGTGAGTTTGACATAGTTTGCTATGGTTTGTAGCATTTTTTGTAATTTTATGTGTTTTGGCTTAGTTTGGGGGGGTAAGGGGTAGTTGGGGGTGATTTATGGTAGCCGAAGTAATTTGGGTGAGTTTGGCATAGTTTGCTATGGTTTGTATCATTTTTTGTAATTTTAAAGTGATTTGGCTTAGTTTGGGGTGGTAAGGGGTAGTTGGGGGTGATTTATGGTAGCCGAAGTAACTTAAGTGAGTTTGACATAGTTTGCTATGGTTTGTAGCATTTTTGTAATTTTAAAGTGATAGGGCTTAGTTTGGGGTGGTAAGGGGTAGTTGGGGGTGATTTATGGTAGCCGAAGTAATTTGTGTGAGTTTGGCATAGTTTGCTATGGTTTGTGGCATTTTTTGTAATTTTAAAGTGATTGGGCTTAGTTTGGGGTGGTAAGGGGTAGTTGGGGGTGATTTATGGTAGCCGAAGTAATTTAGGTGAGTTTGGCATAGTTTGCTATTATTTGTAGCATTTTTTGTAATTTTAAAGTGATTGGGCTTAGTTTGGGGTGGTAAGGGGTAGTTGGAGGTGATTTATGATAGCCGAAATAATGTGGGTGAGTTTGGCATAGTTTTGCTATGGTTTGTAGCATTTTTTCTAATTTTAAAGTGATTGGGCTTATTTTGGTGTGGTAAGGGGTAGTTGGGGGTGATTTATGGTAGCCGAAGTAATTTAAGTGAGTTTGACATAGTTTGCTATGGTTTGTAGCATTTTTTGTAATTTTATGTGTTTTGGCTTAGTTTGGGGGGGTAAGGGGTAGTTGGGGGTGATTTATGGTAGCCGAAGTAATTTGGGTGAGTTTGGCATAGTTTGCTATGGTTTGTATCATTTTTTGTAATTTTAAAGTGATTGGGCTTAGTTTGGGGTGGTAAGGGGTAGTTGGGGGTGATTTATGGTGGTCGAAGTAATTTGGGTGAGTTTGGCATAGTTTGCTATGATTTGTAAAATTTTTTGTAATTTTAAAGTGATTGTTCTTAGTTTGGGGTGGTAAGGGGTAGTTGGGGGTGATTTATGGTAGCCGTAGTAATTTAGGTGATTTTGGCATAGTTTGTTATGGTTTATAGCATTTTTTGTAATTTTAAAGTGATTGTTCTTAGTTTGGGGTGGTAAGAAGTAGTTGGGGGTGATTTATGGTAGCCGAAGTAATTTGGGTGAGTTTGGCATAGTTTGCTATGATTTGTAACATTTTTTGTAATTTTAAAGTGATTGGGCTTATTTTGGGGTGGTAAGGGGTAGTTGGGGGTGATTTATGGTAGCCGAAGTAATTTAGGTGATTTTGGCATAGTTTGCTATGGTTTGTAGCATTCTTTGTAATTTTAAAGTGATTGGGCTTAGTTTGGGGTGGTAAGGGGTAGTTGGGGGTGAATTTTGGTAGCCGAAATAATGTGTGTGAGTTCGAAATAGTCTGCTGTGGTTTGTGTCATTTTGTTTTATTTTAAAGTGATTGGAGTTACTTGGGGTTGCTAAGGGGTGGTAAGAAATAATTTAAGATAACGGATCTAATTTATGTCAGTTTGGCGTAGTTCGGGAATTTTTTGGGGTTGCTTTGGTGAAGTTTTCAATGGTAAGAGATATTTGAGGATGTTTAATGTAGACGGATTAAATTTGGAGTGGTTTGGTAATTTTTAAATGAGTCACGGATCGGACATTATAATTGAAATCAAAATTATAATTGAAATATCTGCGCCTCGCTAGGTACGGCAAAAGTATGATCAGGAAAGCAGAAAGTGAAAGTGCTTTTAATGTAAACCGGTCGCCCGACGTCGAAGTTGTTTTGGCTAGACACGTGCTTCTAAAAAAAACCCGGTCTCCGCGAGCCGATCATTTTTTGTTTATTTTAACCGGTTTTTATTCGGTTTTTATTTAAATACAAAGGAACCGGACCGAATTTTGCAAAATCTCCTTATTAGCGTTCATTCTCGGCCCTTGATAGACCCGTGTCTAAAATTTCAAGTCACCAGCCCTCCCGGTTTGGGCTGTAGGTTGTCGGTGAATCAGTGAATGTGTAAATGTGTAGATGTGTAGATGAGTGTGTCAGTGAGGACACTTCGCTTTATATATATAGATTTCGTTGGGTACCTCGATGGAAAAAAGAACGAAGAATATTTGTTCACGTTTGTACTTTATATCCATGTCGTACAACAGGAAGACGATCGCTCACTTACTTACTCTTACCTAGATATTGTAATTTACGGTGAAGACTTTACCATTTTTAGCCACAATTTGAATAATTTTGGTCAAAATTTTATCATATTTTTTCTCAAAACTTAAATTTTAGCGATTATATTCGATTATTCAATAATAATTTTTTCACTTATTGCGAGTCTAAATATTGTCATCAAAACTGAGCCCCTGTTTTCTAAAAATTGGCCGATTTTGTCAAAGGTTTACCACTTTCAAAATTTTGTCATTTATTGGAAGATATAAATGATAGAAATAAATAATAGGCTTTGGGCGACAGAAATCGGTTTTAGCGCAACAGAAATGGGTCACATAACCAGAAATAGCCACTGAGCACCAGATTGAAGGTAGATCTTAATGTAATTTCTGACTCGTGCTTAAAAAATGTAAACGTTTAAAACATTTGATCGCTTCAACAACCGAAGAAGAACATTTGCGGTGTGGACGAACTGCTCCAGCGCTTAAACAAAAATGGAATCGTCATCAACCTCAAAAAATGCATTTTTGGCGTTTCGGAACTACAATTTCTTGGCATGCAGGTTTCCAGCAAAGGAACAATTCCTCTTCCATCAAAAGTGGAAGGAATCCAGAAATTTCCATACCCTGAAGCTTCAAAGCAGTTACAAAGATTCCTTGGGATGTTGAACTTTTACCGTAAGTGGACAACCAATAGAGCAACCTGGCTTACTTCTGCAAATTCATACAAAAAAATAAGGAATAATGAAGCCTAATATCTAACGATGCCGAAAAGTGTTTTTTGCAAACCCTCCACTTTTGCTTTAGATTGGAATTTTGGACGTTTAGAGCTTCTTGCCACAGTTTCGCTCTAGAATTATGTAATTAAATTTCCTGAATTTGTTGTATTAATAAAACCCCTCACCTTTCTTCACTTTTTGGAAAACAATGCAGTTTCTCCCCTTAGTTTTCACCAACACCACAAATAATGTAAAAAGACCCACCCTTCTTTCGCTTAAAATTTTTCACAAATTCAATCGACAAGCAAGTTTTGACATTTACTCGCTTGATTATAATTGCAGCAAAATGCTGTTTTTAAAATTTTAATCAGAAAAAAAGCAACATGCGTAGAAACAGTCACGCTTTTTAAAAAACACGGAATTGTACATTGTTCAATTTAAAATAGTAAAAATATTGGGCCTTTTATTTGAATTTAAATAAATGTTTTTGTAGTAACATCTAGCGGTCGTAAAAAGTATTAGCAACGACTACAGCGCCTCTACATTTGCTTATGGTATGTGTGACAAATATGTCATGCGCCTAGTTTAAATGTGTAGAAAAGAGATAGTTCCGGACAAAATCGCCCTATGAAGTCAGTCATCTGGAGTAATCTGTGATACTAACTTGTAAAATTTTGAAAACAGTCATAAAATGTGTACAAGCCGAAATACCCAGATTCCTACTACATTTTAAAAAAAATCTAATTATTGCGCTCTCATGTTTAGAGTTGAGTGCTATATTCATACATTTTAAATTTTTAAAACTAACACTTGTTGCTTACCTAAATTACAGTCAAAAGCTTCCTGAGCAATCCGATATTACCCGAGCAAAAACTTCCTGAGCAACCCGGAAATCCCGAGCAAAAGCTTCCTGAGCAACCCGAGAATCCCGAGCAAAAGCTTCCTGAGCAACCCGAGAATCCCGAGGTAGAATATAGGGGAAGGTAAGAAGGAGGGGAAGGTAGGAAGGAGGGGAAGGTAGAAAGTAGGGGAAGGTAGGAAGGAGGGGAAGGTAAAAAGTAGCGGAAGGTAAGAAGGAGGGGAAGGTAGAAAATAGGGGAAGGTAGGAACGAGGGGAAGGCAGGAAGGAGGGGAAGGTAGAAAGTAGGGGAAGGTATGAAGGAGGGGAAAGTAAAAATTAGGGAAAAGTTGGAAGGAGGGGAAGGTAGGAAGTAGGGGAAGGTACAAAGTAGGGGAAGGTATGAAGGAGGGGAAGGTAGGAAGGAGGGGAAGGTAGGAAGGAGGGGAAGGTAGAAAGTAGAGGAAGGTATGAAGGTACCTGTTTCTCAGCTGTCAGCTTTTTACTGTCTCAACAGGTAGAGCCTCTAAATGCTCAGGATGCTCAGGTCAGGTCAGGAAAGAAGGCATCCTGAGCGTAATGTGCGTCCTGACCATCTGTGAGTGCTGAGGTCAGCTTATCCTCAGGAGCATTATAAGCTCCTGAGCAATAAACCATCCTGAACGTCATGTGCGTTCTGAACATCTGTGACAGGTCTCTCAACTGTCAGCTCTCAACTTTCCAACTTTTCCAAGATAGGAAAAAGGGGAAAGGTAAGAAGGAGGGGAAGATAAAAAGTAGGGGAAGTTGGGAAGGAGCTTCCTGAGCAACTTGAATATCCTAATCAAAAGCTTCCTGAACAACCCGAAAATCCTGAGCAAAAGCTTCCTGAGCAACTTGAATATCCTAAGCAAAAGCTTCCTGAGAAACTCGAGAATCGTAAGCAAAAGCTTCCTGAGCAACTCGAGAATCCCGAGCAAAAGCTTCCTGAGCAACTTGAATTGAGCAAAAGCTTCCTGAGCAACCCGAGAATCCCGAGCAAAAGCTTCGTGAGCAACTTGAGTATCCTAAGCAAAAGCTTCCTGAGCATCTCGAGAATCCAGAGCAAAAGCTTCCTGAGCAACCCCAGAATCACGAGCAAAAGCTTCCGGAGCAACTTGATTATCCTAAGCAGAAGCTTCCTGAGCAACCCGAGAATATCGAGCAAAAGCTTCCTGAGCAACTTGAATATCCTAAGCAAAAGCTTCCTGAGCAACTCGAGAATCCTAAGCAAAAGCTTCCTGAGCAACTCGAGAATCCTAAGCAAAAGCTTCCTGAGCAATCCGAGAATCCCGAGCAAAAGCTTCCTGAGCAACCCGAGAATCCCAAGGTAGAATATAGGGAAAGGTAAGAAGGAGGGGAAGGTAGAAAGTAGGGGAAGGTAGGAAGGAGGGGAAGGTAGGAAGGAGGGGAAGGTAGAAAGTAGGGGAAGGTAGGAAGGAGGGGAAGGTAGAAAGTAGGGGAAGGTAGAAAGTAGGGGAAGGTATGAAGGAGAGGAAAGTAAAAAGTAGGGGAAGGTAGAAACATTTGTGACTGCTGAGGTCAGCTTATCCTCAGGAGCATGATAAGCTCCTGAGCAATAAACCATCCTGAACGTCATGTGCGTTCTGAACATCTGTGACAGGTCTCTCAACTGTCAGCTCTCAACTTTCCAACTTTTCCAAGATAGGAAAGAGGGGAAGGTAGGAAGGCGAGAGATAAAAAGTAGAGGAAGGTAAGAAGGAGGGGAAGGTAGAAAGAAGGGGAAAGAGGAGAAAATAAAAAGTAGGGGAAGTTAAGAAGGAGGGGAAGGTAGAAAGTAGGGGAAGGTAAGAAGGGTAAGGTAGAAAGGAGGGGAAGTTCGCAAGGAGGGAAAGGTAGGAAGGAAGAAAAGGTAGAAAGGAGGCAAAGATAAAAAGTAGGGGAAGGTAAGAAGGAGGGGAATGTAGAAAGTAGGGGAAGGTAGGAAGGAGGGGAAGGTAGAAAGCAGGGGAAGGTAAGAAGGAGGGGAAAGTAGAAAGTAGGGGAAGGTAGGAAGGAGGGGAAGGTAGAAAGTAAGGGAAGGTATGAAGGAGGGGAAATTAAAAAGTAGGGAAAGGTAGGAGGGAGGGGAAGGTAGAAGGTAGGGGAATGTGGGAAAGAGGGGAAGGTAGGAAGAAGGGAAAAATAGAAAGTAGGTGAAGGCGGTAAAATTTTGGGAAGAAGAGAAAAATTTTTATCGAAAAAACTACAATATTTAGACTTGAAATATCGAGCAAAAGCTTCCTGAGCAACTTGAATATCCTAAGCAAAAGCATCCTGAGCAACTTGAATATCCTAAGCAAAAGCATCCTGAGCAACTTGAATATCCTAAGCAAAAGCTTCCTGAGAAACTCGAGAATCCCGAGCAAAAGCTTCCTGAGCAACCCGAGAATATCGAGCAAAAGCTTCCTGAGCAACTTGAATATCCTAAGCAAAAACATCCTGAGCAACTTGAATATCCTAAGCAAAAGCTTCCTGAGCAACTCGAGAATCCCGAGCAAAAGCTTCCTTAGCAACCCGAGAATATCGAGCAAAAGTTTCCTGAGCAACTTGAATATCCTAAGCAAAAGCTTCCTAAGCAACCCGAGAATCGTAAGCAAAAGCTTCCTGAGCAACTCGAGAATCCTAAGCAAAAGCTTCCTGAGCAACCCGAGAATCCCAAGCAGAAGCTTCCTGAGCAACCCGAGAATCCCGAGGTAGAATATAGGGGAAGGTAAAAAAGAGGGGAAGGTAGGAAGGAGGGGAAGGTAGAAAGTAGGGGAAGGTAAGAAGGAGGGGAAGGTAGAAAGTAGGGGAAGGTAGGAAGGAGGGGAAGGTAGGAAGGAGGGGAAGGTAGAAAGTAGAGGAAGGTATGAAGGAGGGGAAAGTAAAAAGTAGGGGAAGGTAGAAACATTTGTGACTGCTGAGGTCAGGTCAGGTCAGGTCAGGTCAGGTCAGGTCAGAAATTAAAAAGTAGAAGGTAGGAAGGTAAAAAGAAAAGGTAGAAAGGAGGCAAAGATAAAAAGTAGGGGAAGGAAAGAAGGAGGGGAATGTAGAAAGTAGGGGAAGGTAGGAAGGAGGGGAAGGTAGAAAGCAGGGGAAGGTAAGAAGGAGGGGAAGGTAGAAAGTAGGGGAAGGTAGGAAGGAGGGGAAGGTAGAAAGTAAGGGAAGGTATGAAGGAGGGGAAATTAAAAAGTAGGGAAAGGTAGGAAGGAGGGGAAGGTAGAAGGTAGGGGAATGTGGGAAAGAGGGGAAGGTAGAAAAAAGGGAAAAATTGAAAGTAGGTGAAGGCGGTAAAATTTTGGGAAGAAGAGAAATGTTTTTATCGAAAAAACTACAATATTTAGACTTGAAATATCGAGCAAAAGCTTCCTGAGCAACTTGAATATCCTAAGCAAAAGCATCCTGAGCAACTTGAATATCCTAAGCAAAAGCTTCCTGAGCAACTCGAGAATCCCGAGCAAAAGCTTCCTGAGCAACCCGAGAATATCGAGCAAAAGCTTCCTGAGCAACTTGAATATCCTAAGCAAAAACATCCTGAGCAACTTGAATATCCTAAGCAAAAGCTTCCTGAGCAACTCGAGAATCCCGAGCAAAAGCTTCCTTAGCAACCCGAAAATATCGAGCAAAAGCTTCCTGAGCAACTTGAATATCCTAAGCAAAAGCTTCCTGAGCAACTCGAGAATCGTAAGCAAAAGCTTCCTGAGCAACTCGAGAATCCTAAGCAAAAGCTTCCTGAGCAACCCGAGAATCCCGAGCAGAAGCTTCCTGAGCAACCCGAGAATCCCGAGGTAGAATATAGGGGAAGGTAAGAAAGAGGGGAAGGTAGGAAGGAGGGGAAGGTAGAAAGTAGGGGAAGGTAAGAAGGAGGAAAAGGTAGAAAGTAGGGGAAGGTAGGAAAGAGGGGAAGGTAGGAAGGAGGGGAAGGTAGAAAGTAGAGGAAGGTATGAAGGAGGGGAAAGTAAAAAGTAGGGGAAGGTAGAAACATTTGTGACTGCTGAGGTCAGGTCAGGTCAGGTCAGGTCAGGTCAGGTCAGGTCAGGTCAGAAATTAAAAAGTAGAAGGTAGGAAGGTAAAAAGAAAAGGTAGAAAGGAGGCAAAGATAAAAAGTAGGGGAAGGAAAGAAGGAGGGGAATGTAGAAAGTAGGGGAAGGTAGGAAGGAGGGGAAGGTAGAAAGCAGGGGAAGGTAAGAAGGAGGGGAAGGTAGAAAGTAGGGGAAGGTAGGAAGGAGGGGAAGGTAGAAAGTAAGGGAAGGTATGAAGGAGGGGAAATTAAAAAGTAGGGAAAGGTAGGAAGGAGGGGAAGGTAGAAGGTAGGGGAATGTGGGAAAGAGGGGAAGGTAGGAAGGAGGGAAAAATAGAAAGTAGGTGAAGGCGGTAAAATTTTGGGAAGAGAAAAATTTTTATCGAAAAAACTACAATATTTCGACTTGAAATATCGAGCAAAAGCTTCCTGAGCAACTTGAATATCCTAAGCAAAAGCATCCTGAGCAACTTGAATATCCTAAGCAAAAGCTTCCTGAGCAACTCGAGAATCCCGAGCAAAAGCTTCCTGAGCAACCCGAGAATATCGAGCAAAAGCTTCCTGAGCAACTTGAATATCCTAAGCAAAAACATCCTGAGCAACTTGAATATCCTAAGCAAAAGCTTCCTGAGCAACTCGAGAATCCCGAGCAAAAGCTTCCTTAGCAACCCGAGAATATCGAGCAAAAGCTTCCTGAGCAACTTGAATATCCTAAGCAAAAGCTTCCTGAGCAACTCGAGAATCGCAAGCAAAAGCTTCCTGAGCAACTCGAGAATCCTAAGCAAAAGCTTCCTGAGCAACCCGAGAATCCCGAGCAGAAGCTTCCTGAGCAACTTGAGTATCCTAAGCAAAAGCTTCCTGAGCAACCCGAAAATCCTGAGCAAAAGCTTCCTGAGCAACCCGAGAATCCCGAGCAAAAGCTTCCTGAGCAACTTGAATATTCTAAGCAAAAGCTTCCTGAGCATCCCGAACAAAAGCTTCCTGAACAACCCGAAAATATCAAGCAAAAGCTTCCTGAGCAACCCGAGAATCCCGAGCAAAAGCTTCCTGAGCAACTTGAGTATCCTAAGCAAAAGCTTCCTGAGCATCCCGAGCAAAAGCTTCCTGAGCAACCGCAGAATCCCGAGCAAAAGCTTCCTGAGCAAACCGAGAATATCGAGCAAAAGCTTCCTGAGCAACTTGAATATCCTAAGCAAAAGCTTCCTGAGCAACTCGAGAATCCCGAGCAAAAGCTTCCTTGGTAGTGGTAAAATTTTAAGCTCAGGATACTCAGGACGCTCAGGATTTTCAGAACGCTCAGGATTCTCAGAATTAAGCTCTTGAGCATTTAACCATTCTGTGTGTTATGTGCGTTCTGTCAGGTTTCTCAACTGTCAGCTCTCAACTTTCCAACTTTTCCAAGATAGGAAAGAGGGGAAGGTAGGAAGGCGAGAGATAAAAAGTAGAGGAAGGTAAGAAGGAGGGGAAGGTAGAAAGAAGGGGAAGGAGGAGAAAGTAAAAAGTAGGGGAAGGTAAGAAGGAGGGGAAGGTAGAAAGTAGGGGAAGGTAGGAAGGAGGGGAAGGTAAGAAGAAGGGGAAGGTAGAAATTAGGGGAAGGTATGAAGGACGAGAAAGTAAAAAGTAGGGGAAAGTAGGAAGGAGGGGAAGGTAGAAACATCTGTGACAGGTTTCTCAGCTGTCAGCTTTTTACTGTCTAAACAGGTAGAGCCTCTAAATGCTCAGGTCAGGTCAGGAAAGAAGGCATCCTGAGCGTTATGTGCGTCCTGAGCATCTGTGGCTGCTGAGGTCAGCTTATCCTCAGGAGCATGATAAACTCCTGAGCAATTAACCATCCTGAACGTCATGTGCATTCGGAACATCTGTGTCTGCTGAGAGTGTCAGGTGTCTCAACTGTCAGCTCTCAATTTTCCAACTTTTACAAGATAGGAAAGAGGGGAAAGGTAAGAAGGAGGGAAAGATAAAAAGTAAGGGAAGGCGGGAAGGAGGGGAAGGTAGAAGGTAGGGAAAGGTATGAAGAAGGGGAAGGTAGGAAGGAGGGGAAAGTAGGAAGGAGGGGAAGGTAGGAAGGAGGGGAAGGTAGGAAGGAGGGGAAGGTAGGAAGTAGGGAAAGGTAAAAAGTAGGGGAAGATAAAAAGTAGAGAAGGTAAAAAGTAGGAGAATGTAAAAAGTAGGGGAAGGTAGTAAGGAGGGAATGGTAGAAAGTAGGGGAAGGAGGAGAAAGTAAAAAGTAGTGGAAGGTAAGAAGGAGGAGAAGGTAGAATGTAGGGGAAGGTAGGAAGGAGGGGAAGGTAGAAAGTAGGGGAAGTTAGGAAGGAGGGGAATGTAGAAAGTAGGGGAAGGTAAGAAGGAGGGGAAGGTAGAAAGAAGGGGAAGGTAGGAAGGAGGGGAAGGTAGAAAGTAGGGGAAGGTAGGGAAGGTTGAAAGTAGGGGAAGGTAGGAAGGAGGGGAAGGTAGAAACAACTGTGACAGTTCTCTCAGCTTAGGTCTGATAGCTTTTCACTGTCTCAACAGGTAGAGCCTCTGGATGTCCAGAATGCTCAGGTAAGCTCCTGAGCATCCTGAACAATTAATCATCTTGAGCGTCATGGTCTTCAAATCTCAGGAAGAATGCATGGGAATGTACGAAGGAGGGGAATTTAGATAGTAGGGATAGGTGGTAAAATTTGGAGAAAAAAAAGGTAATATTTTTATGGTAAAATTTTTATCAAAAAACAACTACTTTTGGGAAAAAATTGTAAAATCTCAAGCTCAGAATACTCAGGACGCTCAGGATTCTCAGGACGCTCAGGATTCTCAAGATGCTCAGGATTTTCAGGGTGCTCAGAATAAGCTCTTGAGTATTTAACCATAGCGTCATGTGCGTTCTGTCAGGTTTCTCAACTGTCAGCTCTCAACTTTCCAACTTTTCCAAGATAGGAAAGAGGAGAAGGTAGGAAGGAGAGATAAAAAATAGGGGAAGGTAAGAAGGAGGGGAAAGTTGAAAGTAGGGGAAGGAGGAGAAAGTAAAAAGTAGGAGAAGGTAAGAAGGAGGGGAAGGTAAGAAGGAGGGGAAGGTAGAAAGTAGGGGAAGGTAAGAAAGAGGGGATGGTAAAAAGTAGGGGAAGGTAGGAAGGAGGGGAAGGTAAGAAGGAAGGGAAGGTAGGAAGGAGGGGAAGGTAGGAAGGAAGGGAAGGTAAGAAGGAGGGGAAGGTAGAAAGTAGGGGAAGGTAGGAAAGAGGGGAAAGTAGAAAGTAGGGGAAGGTTTGAAGGAGGGGAAAGTAAAAAGTAGGGGAAGGTAGGAAGGAGGGAAAAGTAAAAGATAGGGGATGGTGGGAAAGAGGGGAAGGTAGGAAGGAGGGAAAGATAGAAAGTAGGTGAAGTGGTAAAATTTTGGGAAAAGGATTTTTGCAAACCCTCCAATTTTGCTTTAGATTGGAATTTTGGACGTTTAGAGGTTCTTGCCACAGTTTCGCTCTAGAATTATGTAATTAGATTTCCTGAATTTGTTGTATTAATAAAACATCCTTACCTTTCTTCACTTTTTGGAAAACAATGCAGTTTCTCCGCTTAGTTTTCACCAACACCACAAATAATGTAAAAAGACCCTTCTTTCGCTTAAAATTTTTCACAAATTCAATCGACAAGCAAGTTTTGACGTTTACTGGCTTGATTATAATTGCAGCAAAATGCTGTTTTTAAAATATTAGTCAGAAAAAAAGCAACATGCGTAGAAACAATCACGCTTTTTAAAAAACACGGAATTGTACATTGTTCAATTTAAAATAGTAAAAATATTGGGCCTTTTATTTGAATTTAAATAAAAGTTTTTGTAGTGACATCTAGCGGTCGTACAAAGTATTATCAACGACTACAGCGCCTCTACATTTGCTTATGGTATCTGTGACAAAGATGTCATGCGCCTAGTTTAAATGTGTAGAAAAGAGATAGTTCCGGACAAAATCGCCCTATGAAGTCAGTCATCTGGAGTAATCTGTGGAAGCACTAATGATTCTGACGCGACTAGATTGTCACAAACTGTCAATTTGACACGAAGCCGTCAGACTTCGAAAAAACTTTCATTTTCAGAAGTTGTCCAGTTTCCCTAGATTTATTTTCAGTTTCGTTCATAATGTTATTTACTGGGAAGGGGGTTACTGTAGGATGTACTAATCAAGTGGCAAGTTGATCGCTCCCATGGTTTTGGGTGTGGATATAATAAATAAATGGTTTTTGAAAAGAGTTTTGAAATTAACATATTTCATGTTACAAATCCTTTAATACTCCCTCAAGCAACTACAAGTTAAATAAAACTCAGGACTAAAAAAAAACTGATTTAATTGAAAAAAGTGTTTATTGGTGAAAACTACCACTTTGCCCGTTTACCCCAATCTTTGGGAGTCCAATGCAAACATTTTGGATCTATTCTAATAAGTCGCGTCTCCATAGCTTTTTTGTGGCTCAGCATGATCTCCCGGTTTAATGTTATAATGTACTGACCCTTGTAGTAGTTGATCAAGTTCAAATTTTGCAGAGTCGAGATGACGTCTTCTTTTTTGATGCTCGTCAATTCGCAGATTTCACTTAACACATGCAATTATCCGCCTGCAATATGAACCCCAAAAATAACTTACTTAATGGTGATTTGAGGCTTTTCATTTTCGCCAATCGGTTTCATAGATATTAATATTTCCAGAATCGTTTGCGCCCAATAGCTCCTATATGACAGTAAACCTAGATCTGAGAGTGGTTTTTCGGGTGAGCCCGTCTTTCCCTCAAACTTCGACAACTCGTAACCTGCAAACGTAATCGTAACATCCCAAACTTTATTCGAAAATAAAAACCCCCACGTACTGAACTCTATCAACAATTTTCCGTAGCCTTTGCGTTGATAGGGTGGCATCGTTAATATACAAGCGACGTTGTAATCTTCCGTCGATTCCTTCTCTTTCGAAAAATAACCGACGATATGGAATCCTCTGTTATCAAAAATCGTCATGACGTAAAAAAGGAACGGATCCGTGTCGTAGTACAGCGTTTTGTGATCAAGAAAGAGTTTCGCGAGAAGACACAAGTTTTGAGCGTAAACTTTGTTTTTCCGGCCGTCTATTTCGAAAAACGACACCATCTCTTTGCGATAAATCTCGTTTCCAGGTGGATGGCGAAGATTGCATTTGACCAGATGGCGTTCTAGACATTTGCGGCTTTTGCGGTACTTTAGGCAGAACTCGCAGATGTAGATGCAGCTCAGGTTCACCATTTCCTGTTAGAGGGTCATATCACACATCAATTCAAATCAAGTGTGAGCAAAAGGCATAATAAACGCAATTGACGCAATATATTAAATTAATATCAATTTATATTAACTCAATAATTACCATTACTACTACTAGAACAAATAACGTAAAAATCCTTACTTGTGGGTAGGGTGCAAAGTACCATGGCTTGATTCTGTGCTTGCCCAACTCAATCAAATCAATATTTTTCATCCTAGTCACTATATCATCATGATGGGACACCATACTTCCCGACTGTCGGGGCCCTGGAGGCAGCTGTGTGGGTCCATCTTGCGAATCCTCACTTTCCAACGATGGTCCTTTCCGTTTCCTATTTATACGTTTTTGTAGCGCTGCCGCCAAAACAGCACTTCCGTTAACCAACTCTGTTGCCGGTGCCACAGGGCTGGAAGGTCTACAAATATTTTTTTATATATTTAATTTTTAAATAATTAATAAGGACTACCGCGATACAGAACCAACAGCGCCACCGCCTCCAATATGTACTTTTTTGGGAGTCGACACTCCAGTATTACTTCCCCCATCACGTCTAGGAAAGTGTACTTTTCTAGTATCTAACGATTCTTCAGTCACCCACTCATCAAGCCGTTTATTGACTAAAATAAGCAGAGTGACACCATATTTTTTGTTATAAGCAGAACTCACAGTCAACATAGTGAACATAGTAGCATTTAGCACCCTGTACATCCTTAATACTGATAATTTCGGCTAGAGCTATAAGAATACGTGTTAAAATGGTAGCTAAAATGAAGGGACGGTACAAAGCATACGCCAGTCTGAGGTTCCGGTCATATGAACTGGTAATCTGCATCCCTCTACAAGCGAAGACTGCAAAAATTAGGTTATGTTATATAGCGGTTTTTTACGCGAAATTGAATCTGTTAAATTACCACAGAATCGCAAATTGTAGTGTCGTCTACATCTTCCATTTCCACTTTCATCGATTACTAATGTATATAACTCTTTGTTTGGCAAAAATTTTGAATCTAGATGTTACAAACATAACACTCCTGTCAACTGTCACTTCATTGGCAAGCATAACCCAAATATGCACCAGTCATAACGCCGGATTTCCATAACAATTCTTTGAATCGAAAAGATAACAATTAACATAATTTGATAAGATTATCAGACTACCCAGTCGACAAACCTCAACCCCTCCCGCCCCTTTCATTCCAAACACTTAAACTGTACAAACAAATAACGATAGTTAATGCGGACGTTTGTTGACACAATTACAATTCAACAGATATCGCCTGAACCCCGCTTGTTTAAATAGAATTCCTAATCAAAAGGCTAGCAGTTCAGCCGTGTTATCACAGCGAAGCCTTCTAGGTCTCTTAGTATTCGTGTGATTATGGAGAACTACACATCCGACAGCAGTGATAGTGACGGCAATCCTAACAAAGTATTAGACTTGGCACATCTCTTGGATTCCGAAAAAGTCGACGACGCGTTAAGGAATTTTCACAAAGATAGCAAACTCGAGGACGTAGAAAGCGTGATCTTGCACCACAACCAGCTCAAGTCGTTTCCTAAAAACTTGAACAAGTTCTGCAACTTGCGGGTGCTAGATGTGAGCAACAACGACCTGACGGAATTACCGGACGTTTTCCACTTCTGGCAACTCACCACTCTCGTTGCCAAAAATAACCAGCTAACAAACGGATCGCTTCCCAAAAGTTTCACCCCTTGTCCGCGCCTCAAAGAACTCAACCTGAGCGGAAACCTGTTCGAGCAATTCCCGGAACAGTTGTTCGACTTCGTCGGATTGAAATATCTGTACTTGGGCGGCAATAGAATCGCGAAAATCCCCAAACGCATATGGAAACTGAACTGGTGAGTGTGAAAACGGGAATCGAGCTCAAGACGTCGGGACCGTAAATTTAATCCATTACCCATCAATTGCAGCCTCCAGATTCTCTCCATGGGAGGTAACAAGTTGGTCGACGTGCCCACCACCCTGGGACAACTCAACCAACTAAACGCGCTGGTCTTGTGCGACAACTCCATCGAGAGTTTGCCGTCAAACATCGCCAACCTACACAACTTGAAGTCACTTCTGCTGCACAAAAACAAGCTGCGGACGCTTCCACCGGAAATCGTGGCGCTGAAGAACCTCACCGAGGTGACACATTCTCCTCTTAGCTGCGTTATAAAAACTCGAATTTCAGTTGAGTCTCCGTGAGAATCCGCTGGTGGTGCGCTTCGTTAGCAACATCAAGCACAACACCGCGACTCTGAAGGAGCTGTCGGCGAGGGTCATCAAGCTGCATCGGATTCACATCGGAGAAGGCGACATCCCGATCACGTTAGCCGATTATTTGTCTTCCGCTCATCACTGCGTCAATCCAAACTGCAAAGGTTTGTCATTTTGGTGCAGGGCGCGCCGTGAGATAAATATCGTCTTGCAGGTGTGTTCTTCAACAACAGGGTGGAACACGTCAAGTTTGTGGATTTCTGCGGTAAGTACAGGATTCCACTTCAGCAGTATCTTTGCTCTGCAAAGTGCGCCACCGAAGAGGACGAGGACCTGAGACCGCCACGACCTTACCTCATGAAAAAAGTGTTGCTGGGTTGAATCATAAACAATCAACTTTTAATACTTTCTTTTTATTTTAAATATTCATGGTATATATTGCATATTCCAGTGTCAAGTTTACATACAATAAGCATCAGATATATACAGCGTAAAACATTGAGCTGAAAAAAATTTCAAATATAATCCGTCTAATATTCTAAAAAAAATTACATAGTATTGGGAAGTTGTTACTAAGAGTAGTAGCACGTTCGAGGACCAACCAAACATAGCCTGGTCACGTGGGCGAACTGTTAAGTGGGTGGGACAACTGGAGACTCGTCAACACGTTGTAAAAGCGTATTTACAAATTTACACTAGAATTCCGAAACAGTGAACGATTTCTCGGGGGATGAGTATATTTGGTTGTCCATAGTGGAGATACGCATGGAACGTGTCTAGAAAAGCTGTGCAGGAAGTACGACTTTTTCGTCTACAAGGCAGCGCTCGTTCGCGTTTTGCCCCCGAAAAGTTCCCCTTATTTACACTGTGACGCTCCACAGCGAGGATTTGGTACCGGGAAGTTGGACAACGACTGCATTCATAGAATGCATATCTTAACACAAAGCTGGCTGAAGTTTCCAATCTCGCGTCGGTTCGAATTCCCAAAACGACACACCGCGCCGTGGCGCACCCTAACACAACTATATAATACTCAAACTGATCGGCCGTAAAAAAAAACCTCCTAACGCTCTGATATGTTATGTTTACTTGACGTTCTACTCTAGAGCATTTGCATCTATCTAATGATCATCACAAGTATGCGGATTATAATGATGCCGTCCCAACAATATATATATATACATATACATAATCAAACGGTTCTATGCAATTATAAAATACTACTAGCGTAGAAGTCGTTCATCGGTGCGGGCAAAAACGTACAAAATCAACGGTTGAGATCTAAAAGGGGTAGAGGTCTTTGAATGTCTAAAACTCGGCCGTTACCAGTTAAGGTACAAGCACACCCCTGCTAAGCGGAACCGAGACGACAAATACGGTGGGACTGGCTGAAATGAATCGACTAGAAATATTTCAGATGGTTTATTCGCACTTCAGGAAACATCGAAATTTGATTAACTGTCATTATAATATGTAGTTTGCGGATAAAGAAAGGGGAAGAAGGGGGGATGGAGGACGGTAAGGGAGAGTGTGCTTTTACCTTAAATTAAGTCGTTATCAATTCGGCTATATCAAAACAACATACTTGCGCACATATCGTTTAATGAATTTTGTGGTTGCTTTAAAAAATAACTCGTAAAACCGTAGACAGTGCACATGTACGGAAACTATATTGTAATAGTAATAATAATAATAATTGTCCTAGTTTCTTGGAGGCGTGTCAGAAATGTTAACGCATTGCACTTCGTAAGCTAGTACGATCATTATGTTAATTCTACGTTGTAATGTTTTCACTCATTTTTTTTTCTAAAGCGAAAGCTAGAAGTACACAATATTTCAAGATTAAATATCTTTCTCTTTTGTATACTCGCATCATATTCACCACATCGACTGTAAGTAAACTCTACGGTCCTGGATGTTATCTGGCGCGGTCAGGTCGTCATACAATTATTATATTCATACCAAAGAAACGAATAGTCTTAAATAATTAACACCAAATGCTTTGCGTAAGTAAATTATGTTAAAACCACTAATCATATAACGATGAAAATCACCAATAAAAGATCTACGTTATCATTAATAACTTATTTGTTTGTTTAAAAATATATATATATACGAATCGATACCACATAATACAAACGCAATTTGAAAATATCATTGAAAAATCTGTTTCATTACAAAAAAAAGAAACAAGAATCCTAATGAATCCAACTAAAACCTACTTAGAATTTACAACTTTTCTCTCTCTCTCTATGTATATATATATGCATATAAATAATATGTACATTATGTTGTGATTTCGGTGGTGCGACGCCAGATTTTTCAATGCAGAAAGAAATATTCGCAACGCAACATAAGAATGATGTTTGGAAAAAATCAAAACGCGCTAAAACAAGTTGGCATTAAACAAACGCCGTCTTCTACAAACGACTACTCAAATTCTGTACAAACGCACGTATATTAAATATAGTACAGCTGTCCCAATCAACAATCTCACACAGATCGCTTACTAGATTATGGGGGAGCGTCGAACTCTCCACCGCTCCCGTTTCCTTCAAGAGGAGGACTGAACTACTTGAGGTATTCGGCGGGAGCTGTCTGTCCCTGGACCGCGGACGTCGTCTCGTTCGGGTCTGTTGCACTCGACGCCGCGGCGCCGTCCTGAGGACTGTTCCCCGCGTCCTGGATGACCCGCGGAATGAGCACGGGATTCAACGACGGTTGAATGTTCAACTCTGAAAAATAGCTGTAAATACGACGTCCTATTCGTCAGCCAACGAACACTGCACGCATTAAAGAAGCTCCTGAATATCGCCTGACTGCCTCTCGACCTTGTGACTGCATTTATGGTGTCATATGCGACAGAACTGACATAAGAGGTACACTAACTTTGTACATAGTCGACTAAGAATGTGTTTGTTACTGTTTTAATTCACCTGTTTAAATTTTAAAATCATCTCCAAAAGCCGGATTAAACAATATAATACGCAATACATACACACACACTCACTTATTAGACTCGTTTAACATGCGTAAAGGTCATTTTTACGTCGTACTCAAGTAAAAAAATTAAGTTCTTTAATGTGTGCTATTGTCGTCGCCTGCGCCGCGCCGCGTTACCTTGTTCCGTGAAGTTAAACAGGGGAGGCAACTCTTTGTTGGTTGGCAAGCGGGTGCTGGGATCTCGCAGCTCGTTGAAGAAGGCGTGAGCGCACGCGTGCAATGGGCCGATCCGCGACGAGGGTGTGTATTCCAGGAGGCGCGCCACCAGCTCGATGGCTTCAGGAGGAGTCCTTGCTCGGAATACCTGTGCACAAAACACACCATGCACCGATTTTTCCAACGATATACCCACCTACTATCGAAATTTGACAAACAAGCAATAAACATTGCACAAGGAACAAATTCATTGGTTCGGAACGCCGCCCTGTTGACGCTTATTCCGACATCAAAAACACAATTTTAAATGCAAATTGCTGATCGAACACGCTACGGTTTTCGTGCAATGGTTATTTATTCAAATTCAATATTTGTCACGAGTTCACAAAAAATATAATAATCGTTCGATGTCTCCATTGCGTTTATACATGTGACGCGGTACTGTGGTTCATTCTGTGTCGCGTAATCAGAAGGATAACTAAAAGAATGCATGCTAATCTGCATATATGAGATGGTAGTAAGTACTAATTCCTGCAAAATATTCCTCAAATTTGTATATTTTACTAGCTGAATGTACCCGGCGTTGCCCGGGCGTACATATAAACACCTCTGTGGATGAAAGTAAAAATACTAATAACGCTATTAAAAAATTGGGGTTGGTGGTAGAAGGGTGAATATTTAGGGTTATAAGTATTTTTTGATGCTAAATCATAAAAAAGTAAAAAAAATTCTGAGGGGCCACCATATCACCTAGGCGTGTAAAAAATAGCCTACGACCTATTCTCAGACCTACCAAATACACACAAAAAATTTCATAAAAATCGGTCAAGCCGTTTCGGAGTAGTTCGATAACAAACACCGTGACACGAGATTTTTATATATATAGATATAGAAGATTTATTCATAAGTATTTTCTCGTTACCAACTGAATCAGCACATAATTAATTAACTCGTGTACCTGAAACCCAAATAAGATGCTTTACTGTTTGAGTTTGGTTAAGTTTCTCTAATTTTAGCCACAAGTGTAATTTTGCTGTCAATAAACTAACGACGAGCATGTTCTTGTTGTTTGTAGTTTCATTAAATGTTGACGCAATCACGTACCTAGAGAAGACACGAGCGGACACTAAGCGCCAGCTTCTAATTTAACACCTTTTTCAATTATCTGGTGTGAGTGAACAAACTACTGTGCAGGTTCACTTTTCACTTGAGTTTTGGAACTTCGCTTTGCCAACTTTTTCATAATGTAGATGATATCGATTCATTGTTTACATTCAGCTTACATATTATTATTAATGTGAGTCGGTAAGCACGAGCGGACTGCGTTCTCTTTGAACTTTTCAACAAGTTCCCATTATTACATGTACTGCATATATGTGATTCGTAGACAACTTGACAACAAAACATTTTGAAATGTTCCAATTAGTACAAAAACTGCGACACAATCACAATTTAGTTGATACTGAAATCAATGAGGATTAATAATAATCAGTAGGAAAAAAACCCTGCTTCATTTGGCAAAATTCCACCATACCCACAAATTTATTTTTACACTTTAAATATCAGTTTATCTAAGTCATTCCTGAAAGGCATGATAAATTCTAATTAATTTGGAGATTAAAACTAAAAACAGAAATTATTAGATACTTGTTTGGTACCTGCGGTGAAATAATCGGCTAGATCGCCAACATTACGTAACACGCTTTTTTTAATAGGTAAAACAAAAACGGTATGCAGCTCGCTCATCGGGCACATGCACCACCGTAATTTAATTTGAAGGCGACGCCGATTATGGCTTCAACTATTGCTGTTTAATTCATGGGAATTAAATGAATTAACGAATTATTTAATGATTACACCTGATGTGATTCAAACATTAAAAATTTCAAGCTTCCATGGCAATTATTTTAGCGTAAAGCGTGTCCCCGGTTTACTACAAATATTAATCACATATTCGTATTTCTTGTTATTTCCCCAACATTGAGACATTGCCACCAAAAAGTATCGTATAATTTTTTTTATGAATGAAAAGAGGTATGTGAATTGAATAATACTTGGCACATAATTGTTTTTAAATTCTAGTTTCTTCAAATATAGCGTTTTTTATTGGGAATACTTTCCAATTACATACACTTTGCAGGGTTAAGGAATAAGGTTTGACGTTTTACAAAGAGAAAAACTCTGAGCCTGTTGGAAAACCATTGATTATTATAGCTTTTTGTTGTTCCGTTTAAGATGTAACCGCGCCCGACATTGCGTTTCGTTCTCTCATTCTGAAACATCTGTATTCTGCAAAAGTATGTTGAAACTACTACTTAACCGACCGACAGTTCTGCACTTTCTCACAATTGTTGATACATAAAATTGCATTTTAGATTAATAACAATAATAATAATGCATGGTTATCCGTCCGGCGAATCCAGTATCAAATCAAAACACAATTTGTACAGATTGCGTCATTACGTAAAGACAACTTATATAATTTAAAAGTTTCATAATGCATCGATCAGCTTCCTCAACACACTATTTCCGCTTGGTGCATCTTTATAACTAAGGGTGCGGTAAAAAAAAAACGCGTTGCAAAACAGACTTTTGCATAGCAAAGCAGCAAACCTTGCCATTTGGAAATATCTTTTTTATTTCAAACCAGACACTTAAACGCGTGATTAGACCAAATCATGGTCTTGTTCGCAAGTGCGCCCGATACATCTTTTTCCAACATGAATTCAGTTTGCGGAGCGACCACGAAATTACTCGATCACCTCGAGGTGCATTATCATTGCATACGGTACACATACACCCAGACAGACACACGTAAGCAAAACAACCCCCGCGGGTGTTATATTACAGCATGCATAATCGGTTCGGTTTTTAGTAATTGTGAACGAACGACGGCAAGTAACCAAAGCCACTTACACGTATTCTGTGGTGATCGGTGCCACAATGCGGCATAGACATTCTCGACAGCAAAAACTGCAAACAGACGACGTCCTCATCAACCGGCTTCACGCATTAACGCACAACGTGTTAGTCGACGCGCCGAAAACGACAACAAGAAGAAGACGAAGGAAGAGAATCGCGTCCGGTTTGGAGTTGTTGTAGTGACTGCGCGCGGGGGTTAGTCATAGTACGTCGTCAAATACTGACCTGCTGCCAGGGATGCGACTTGATCTGCGGGAATTTGAACTCGGTGTAGTTCGGATTCATCTCCTTAATTTGCTCCTTGGTCGGCGTTCCCAGCACCTTGATAATTTCAACTAATTGATCTACGCCGGAATCGCCTGGGAATATGGGCTGGCCCAGCAGCAGCTCGGCGAGAACGCAGCCCGCGCTCCAAACGTCGATTTTCGTGGTATAGTCGATGGCGCCGAATATCAGTTCCGGCGCCCGATAGTAGCGGCTGCAGATGTACGAGACGTTCGGCTCGCCCTTCACCAGATGCTTCGCGCTGCCGAAATCGCACAGCTTCAGCACGCCAGTGCCAGGATCCAGGAGCAAATTCTGCGGTTTGATGTCCCGGTGACAGATGCCCAACGAGTGGATGTAAGCCAACGAGCGGAATAACTGATACATATACAACTGGAGGAAAGAAGACAAAATATTAGTTACGACCAACAATTCAACCACTCCTGTTTGATTACCTTGATAAAAATGATCGGGATCGTTTGCTTTGATTTGTTGTAATGCCGCGCTACTCTGTATACCGTTTCTGGGATGTATTCCAACACCAAGTTCAGGTACACTTCATCCTTCTGCAAAGCAAAAACAAACAAACCATCGTGAGCGATTTCATACCGATCCGCCCCGAACCTCCAACCAAAACGACACTCCGAATTAAACCTAACAAATCTTTAAATGGGAATGCTGACGAAATGACGTTACAACGGGTGGACAATCACGACCTCATGAAAATTAGTACTCCAGATAGCACAGTGACAGAACTGAATTTAGGACTTTGAATTGTGGAACGGTCCCGTGCTCTGCGGACAGTATAGACCTTGCAACAATACAAAATACAAAAAACTGGACTAAAAGCTTGATGTTTGGATTTTAGGTTTTAGCCAAGTACCTCCCTCGAATGTCAGTCAGTGTCAAGGTTTTCGTATTGTTCGCTCCCATCAAAACCAATCAATGCACGGATGAAACCAATTATTTTATCATCGATTATTATCATTTCAAGTCCACTCGCCTGCTTAACCCATTAACGCCCACATTCCGTTCAGATTCATTTCAAGCTTAAACACCGCATGATCATTTTCATTGGGTGATCTTAACGCGAACGAAAACTTGAACTTTGCCAGGTGGGATATTATTATTATTTTTTTTTGGGGCGGTGAAAAGCATCGATGGGTTAAAACACATATACGAATGGCTCTGTCGTCGACGCCGGTGCCCCGAAAAGCGAAAAATCACTCTACAGCAGGGGACCAACTCTACAGATAAAAAGCAGGAGCATACCTGCACACCAGTGGCCATGAATATCGACATATCGCAAGGAACTTCGGCCTGCTATGGATAAAAACTGGTGAAAATATCTCTCCCACACGCATCGGACACACACACCACACACAAATAATAATAATAATAATAGTAAAAAAACCGTGCATTTCATCAACCTTCCTCAACACAGAGGGGGCAAGTTTGCGGCGTCCTCGCCGTCGAGCTTGTTGCAGTTCAACCGTGATTAATTACATTAATAGTTTGACTAGGCGGAAACTGCAAATGAGCCTCGTGGATGACATTTATCCAAGGTGGGAATCGTTACCTAACCGTAGAGACGTAAAAACTAGACACACCATACACACAAACACACACGGTACGGTGACATCACACCTCGTTGCGGTTTACGTCAATAAAATTCTATACGGTCCCGAAGCCATAAAATATTAAACGTTTTAAGTCGCCGACGATCGATTTCCCTACACCTTCTTTCTAAAACCCGTCACGAATACGCCTCACTTATTACTTTATGGCTTTTCGGTGTCAAATAACTAGATAATATTAACTAAGAAAAACGAACAAAATCGATCGACTCACCTTATCTCCACTGGAGTAAAAGAAATATTTAAGTTTAACTATATTACAATGTTCTAATTTCCTCATAATTTGAAGTTCTCGGTTCTGAAACAAAAAATAGAGGGTTGTTTGTGCGTTCGATTAATGGAAATCCTGCCGCTGGAACTGCCGGCGCATGCTAATTACAAGTGGCAGTTTCCTTCACAACTAAATGCTTCTTCAAAATTACACGTTTCGATTAGACTCCAGCAGCAGAACGTAATTCAAATCTTGTGTTCAGAAATCCGTGCCTACGTAAAAATCGAAGAAGCAGATGGAAAAAAAAAAACAACGACACCGAGACTGCATGGCAGTTCGTTTTTCTTGATGGATGCAAATTTGGCAAATGCCACAATTAACTCTTCATGCACTTGCTGCTTCGATCTTGTTTCACAAATACGTTTTTTTTTTATGTGGCACAAATTACAGCATGAACGTCTCACCTTAAACCTCTTGTCTTGGAGGACCTTCTTGATGGCGACGAACTCGCTGGTCTCGCACAGTTTGGCCTGATAAACAACTCCGAAGCTGCCATTGCCGATAACTTTGGTGTCAGTGTATGAGACTTCTTGGGGTCTGTCCGGACCTTGCCCAGGTGTTGCCACTACCGTAGTCACTTTGCTACCGTCCTTACCTATATAGCCACCAGCAACAAAAAAAAACAACATAACGTGTGCGTACGATAACATCGACGAAGACTGGAAGCAATTCTCAGAAGTGATCGCGCGCTTCCAATCCTCGTTTGAACGATCGATGAATAACAAGAAGAGTATGATATGGTCAAATGTGCGGCGAATGGTTATCGGTTTGTAGTTGATGCGAGGGTACGGAACGGAAGGGGTCACAAACTCCTGCAGTCGAAACGCACCGAACGTGGTCGTGCAGTCAGCCGTATTTAAACGTTCAACATCAAAAATGTTCAATCTACACTGCTAGGACATGTGTGCTGAATACCTGACTTGAGTTTGGTCGTAGCAATGACGTACTGTTCATCGTCCAGCATTTCACGGCTTTTTTCTTTCTCTTTAATATGAGGACCGGTGGCCATTGGTGAAGAGAAGGACTAGCAGAAGACGCCCCAAGCAGATAATTTTTTTTAATGTAGAGTGCCCGATTGCGTCGCTTTCAAGCGACCGAACGCACTAGAGAAGAACACGGTACAGAGATCTATCTGACGTCCAAGGGTCGCAGGGTAAAAAATCATACGTCGTCTGACGTTGCGGCGGCGGCCGGCTACTTAGTTTTTTCACATGATTGATAATGAGTGAGCAACGATTTAATGGATTTTACGTCAATGCCACCGACCCCTGTTTTTATCGATTCCGACATTTTCCAAACCCTTTCCCAACCACCGACGACGAACCCCTTTGATCATCGGCTTTGATCTTCTGACGCTCATGTGTCCTCACACGTGAATTTAACAACTAAATAATTTACGAGAAGCGGTGCGGAGTTTAGTGAAACCGCGCCCCGTACGGTCGACGACTATCGGAAAATTGCAATCATCAAATTTAATGAAACGGCTCAAGGAACGTCAACAAAAGTATGAAAAAATGAGTCGTCGAAATAAATACAAATAATGCGAATCATCCACGAAATCGGTTAAAATTTTTATAGGGTTCTACCTTTTCTCTTTCCGAAACGCCGCCTAAACCAAAACCTAACCATGAACTGAGCACGATACTACCACCGCTTTGGGTTTGAAGTTTGAATTGTTAATCGGAAACCCAAATGACGGTTTCGTATGCCAACAAAAAAAATTTAACACCGTGACCTAAGCCCAACCACTTGATGACCTTTACGCGCAAATCCCAACAGTATAATTTTGACTCTCGCGAACGCTGAAACACAGCACTGCAACAATCTTGCACAAATTTCCAGTACGTCAGTTAAATAACTGACAAGTCGCATTTTCTTTCGATTTCCTTGTTCATGTGTATTTTCCCAATAAAAATATGCATTATTCGACTAATGCCTGCCGAGTTTTGATTTCTCGTTACCTGCACATGTATGTCGAACCTTGAGAATTTTATCCTTCGCAAATAAAGTCGGCCGGATTGTGCGCATTAAACAATAATTCTGGCAGACGCGCAAACGTAATCTTCCGTATTTAATTGAGCGCCTCTCACCACATTTCATCTGGCGAATTGTTAGAAAGTGAAAAAGCCTCACAAAACGCGTTTCTTTGGTCTAATAACGTCTATTATCTTCCAACAAAACATACCTAATGCTTGTATTTCAACAGTGTCGACAATAAAGAAAGTCTTCCAAGTTTTAATCGGCGTCCTCGATTGTGCCGTAACACTTTCTTCCCCGATTTTTACCAACGTAAACAACCGGCAAGCAAACAAATAAAAAAAAAGTACTTTGCGAGCTGTCCACGAGTTCTTACTTACTTCCGGTACCCGCAAATCTCTTCTTCACGCGGTTCCAGCAATAATATAAGAGGCTGGAATAACCCGTCTTATTCCGGTCCTTTCTCGCCTCGTAGATGTGCGGCATCGATCCCAAAGTGGCACACTTCCTCTTGTTGATTCTGCCTCTCGTTGCATTTTCCCTGGTCAAATCGCACTCCGAAACCGATCTCACGTACTCGGTGCCGCACTCGCATTTTTGTACGCGCTGGCAGGATTCCTCAATTTTCGGGGCCATCAAAATATTGCGCACAAACGTTCATCCGCTTACTCTAATCTAGCAAGAAACGGGCGGCATGAACGCCCCACGTGATACACACACGGCACGAACACAATGGAACCAGACCGATTACGAGGATTTGTAATTTGAATTGCAAGTGGCCACGAAGCCGATCCGAAATCAATCCGATCGGGGAGACTTACACAACCGATTTAACCGGTATCGGCGGCTAACCTGTGATATTAATTATCACACTGCCACGATTCGTAAATATTTATCGCGCAAATTGACGCCTCTCGTAAGAACATTTCTACTACAAACATATGCTTTTCTTCTGCGAGGAAGGTGCTAAACCATTTAACGCATTTTACACCAATGGACCACGACGTTTTAAAAACCAATGGAATCGTTTTGAGAAAGTGCCGAATCTGAAATCGTTTATATTATCGGGTATTTTGTTGGTATCAGCTGATGCGCGTCACATTTCGACTCTATCAGCTGTAGTAGCTATCGTGGGACCAGATAGTTACTATGTCTTCGTCACTTGACATGATCACATGTTTAGTTGCTTGCGTACCGGGACGACGACGAATTATTTTCACTCGCGCTGTCGTGACGAAGATACGATTGTGTTAATGAGAAATTGCTGCGGCTTGATTGACCAAATATGTGGTCTACCCAAACGAGTTAGTAACAAGGTCCGATAACATCTCGATGCATATCGAGCGGCGACATTTTATTTAATTAATCGTCCTGAGAATAAAAATCCAAATAAGCCACTCACACGGAAAGCACGTATACGCAACCGACGCACACAGCGCCTGAAATAAGACTGATCAAACGTTCTTGCGCGTCGGAGGAGAATGTCAGGGCGACACGAGGAAGATTTTTGCTTTCGAACGACACGATCCCCGCTTATACACGTAAATCAAAACAAATGCTAAAACAGTTATACCGTCGGTTGACGACGCCCATGTCAAGTTCGGCAACGCCGGAAAAATTGTAGAGGTCAAGAAACCGATCAAAAATGCATCGCCGTGCCTACGAAAGAATAAGATAAAAGTGAAACCCAAACACTAGCGTTCCCTGCCAAGAACGTCATACGTTCTTCGAAAAATAAATCGTGGCGCAAATAAATAGAACTCAACGTCAAAAGTGCACCAGGTCGGACAAATATAAAACAATGCACTCGGAGAACGAGCGGGTGTTCCTTTTTCCCAATTTTTTGTGAATGCGTTACGCTTGACTCTCTGCCAAGACTCTGTCTTGGACAAAAAAAATCATTGCTGATTTTCCTAAGTGGTATGTTCCTATGTGGGTAAATGTTTCCGAATTCTTCAAAATAATTACAGCGCGATATTATCGGCGTTGCATGAAAACGAAGCCCTTCAACTAGGTTAATCTGTCGTTTAAAATCCGATGCAGTTCCATCAGAACATAACAAACAATCAACGATGTAATAATAATGCAGGTTCTATACAGACATCAATGCAACAGTTCTGTAAACGCCCAAACTACATATTTCCATTAGATACATAACCTTCGGTTGTCCTAGCAATTAAAATCAATTAAGACATAAAAACTGTTAACTTCGAAGATAGCCGACTTAGAAAAGAGGGTGATAAACGGTGCTATTGTAAAGTTTCGATAAAAAAATGTCGTTGCCGTAATGGATTTCGAATTATACGCATGGGCAGGGGTTACGATACGTCAGAAAAAACGTTCACGATCGAAAATTCATACGATTTAGGACGAAAATCATTAGCGCGTGGTGGAAAACGTGAAACTGGGTGCACCGTTTGGCAATAAACAAACGCCCAAAAACGTATTTCGAGTCACCTCTTATTCACCATTTAATCCCGAATGGAGTGCTGAAAAGTGAACGTGTTTTATAGCGATCGCTAAAAAATTTTCATTCATTCTTATAAGGGCTTCATTTCTTAGCCGTCGAACAACGTGCAAATGAAATGCGTTATTTTAACCCCACGAATCGATTCCCAATCACTATTTTTTTCGGGGTGTTTGTGTGGTCACCTATTTTTAGTTTTCGTATAATTCGTGTCGGCCTCATCACATTTCTGAAACGCATCGAATTTTAATTAGTCCAATCAACCGAGCTCAAAAAAAGCCACCTTTCAAAAGAAAATTCTTGACACCGGGACGTCCGTCCACTCGCAGATTCATCACTTGATGCCAAGAAGGAAAGAGTTAACCGACGAGATTCGTTTTATATTTAGTTTGTGATCAAGTACTGGTTCATATAAAAATAGGCAATGCACCAATTTTTCCGTTTTATATTATCAAATTGAGGAATAATAAATCAAAACCAAAAAAACGCAAAAAAATTAAACAAAAATGGTCTTTTATTTTAATTTGTATTTTTATTGAATAAACCATGGCGCCCCTTGGTGAAACAAACTAATGAATGGGCAAGTCTTAGTAATTGACCTTTCGTTTTCACTTGCTAAATTAGAAGCGCCCGAACACACCAATGAAATTACACTCGAACAAACCTCCCTCGCGACTGGAAAATATGCAAATTGAGCTTCTTTCTGAATCCACCAATTTATTGCCATTTAGGGTGACCATCCGCAATCATGTGCTATTGTATTATTTATTTTCACTCGACTTTGCCAATATCCTTCCTTATCAGTCTCGTATTAATTAGTTCCGCAATTTTTCCGTTAGAACAATTTTTAAAAACCATCGCATATATAAACAACTTGGTGATGCTCCCTAACTCGATTATTACTTTTTTAACACTCATTAATAAAAACCACACTAGAGTTTAGTATATGCAGAATGAATTACATCAAAATTGGAATTATTATTCAGTTTTGCTTTACTACAAGTATTTACCTAAGTGGGATCTTGCGATATCTTTTTTTGTTTGTTTGTTGATTTCCTAGATTATACGATACGAAAAATTTTCAAATAGAAATAATAGCAATCGAACAAACCACCATATTTCGAAACAGAGAAAGCTATATTTTAACGAGCCGCACAATTATTTCATCTTTTTTGCAATAATTGCGTGATTTCACAAAGGATTTTTTTAATTCGCGACCAACCATAAAAAATTAGCCAAAAAGTACCATATTGAAAGTTTGAGAATACCGCCACTAGAACTGGATTTGCAGCAGGATTTAAATCAATTTTCCTCAAAATTATCTCATTTCAATTTATCCACTTTTTCCCAGAAAACACGAAATTTTTTTGTTCCACGATCATAATTTTATTTTAAATTAAGTTTCGTAAATATTTGGTAATGGAATGCTTTTCCAACTTTATTGTTTGAAACAATTTCGAATTTTTCATCCCTTAAAACATGTGTTTTCTATTTCAAACTATTTTTATCGGTCTTTAATTAATTAATGACGGCTCAGATGAACGCTTATAAAGAATGCGACAAAAAAACAACAACACAGTAGACATCCTCAGTGTATATTTTATATTCATTTAATCATTTGAACGAAATATTTTTATATGTCCTAACTGCCTCACGATGTAATCGGGTGTGAAAATGAATGGTTCCTGAAATTAGTTCAGTATTGTCATTCATCGAAAATTTACAACTTCACTGTACGCGTGTTTTGCTACTGCTGCTACCCAGAAAAATACGGTATTTTATAAATATATACATCGAGAAAAAGAAGGTTTAATTTAACTTATGCAGAACGTAAGACATTCATACACTGCATAGTTGATGTGACGAGTGTTTCAACATTGTTCTTCTTCGGTTGGAACTTGACATTGTAACATTTGGACAAATAAGATTCACAAAAATTATACAGCAAACTTCGTAACCAACGCTTCAATCACTTTAATGTGCAAGCCGTAAAAATGCTTTAATTCAAACCGGAACAAGGATGTACTGAAAATCGATAACGACACTTACTTGGGAAGGCGGACTTGATCATTGTAAACTCAATTTGATCGCACGAAATGGATAATAGCCAATTAGGTACATACGAAATAAGGTAAATCTGAAAAAAACAGGTGCTGAGTAATACCCCGGGCCAATTCAAACCCTTATTCGAGTTCACAACGAACACCACGTTAATCTTGTCGCTCATCATGAATGTTAGAATAATACGAAATTCATTACTTAGATATGTTCATATAATTTTATAGGTGTGTTACAGTTAATGCTCAAGTTGTCCGTCCCTCTTTCACTGTTATATTTAGATGTAGCACGAGTAAGAGAACTCGGTAGTATGGATGGGATTTACAGTGGCGAAAATACATATATTTGATTGAATGCTTCGTTAAATTAAAACATATCTAGTTCAAAATAAGTTTCTCTTTCCTGGTCCAAATAGGTTGATAAACAATAGGTAAATTTTGTTGCCGGTAATCTATGAAATAAGCAAAAGTATTTTATGGAACATAAGAAATTTATAATCGGGCTTTCAACCGGAATTGGAGTTTACAACGGACCCTACGTAACGTTCACTATGTAAAGTAATGTGCAGAACTCTACGTGATGCGATTGGAATTCGAACACGTCCACCACTCACTCATCGAGAACGTTAAGAATTCGAAATTCATTTCGGTTATTTATATCTAATCTACGCGATGGACAATGGTAATTGTTTCGTGGTCGGTTGTGGGAATGCGAACGCAAAATATGCCCAGCCGTGGGTGGAATGCACCACCGACACACCCCTAGGCAGCAGACACGACCCACCCTGACCCCGACGAAAAAAAATGCAATCAATATAGTAAGACAAGGGTGCAAAAGCCAATAATTCACGTAACGGGCCAGGAGTTGGGACGGCCCGTGACGGCGTCCACGACAAGAGTGTGGAGATCCAGGCGGCGCGGCCCCCAGATCGCAGCGGCTACCTGCGTCACGAGGAACCGAAACGCGGGGCCCCCGATCGATTCCCGCGGCCCCTCGACGACGACGGCGGCCGCGCCATGTTGAACGCGCGACCGCAGAGACACCGTAGCCGTAACCAACCGCCGCTGCGACGTCAGCCGCACACTTACTGCTGATCTTCATGCCTCCCAGAGGGGGGTTCAGCGGCTGTTTGTTGCCCTCGGCGAAGGACGTGGTTCTCGGACGTCCGCTCATTGCTAATTCCCGGATCGGCTGCAGACCTATCACATTTCTCGCTGACACCCTTCGAGCGACCTGTGTCCGTTTCGCGCACCTCAAGCGGACATTTCCGCGCGCCGATCGTCCCACAGACACGCACGGATTTGCGGACACTTAATGGCGAACCATACACTTCATTATCGACGCCGAATCGCAGCCTTAAACCATTTTTTTTCACAGCGATGCCCTTTCAACACACCATTACACTTGCAGTCACTCGCTCAGACATCATTGACCCGTTCGGCTAACGTCGGATCCAATCAGATCGCGTCTAATCTCGACGGAACTGGACGAGGACCCTCTATCATGGCCATTCGATAAAGTCGGCAACGAATAGCGAACTATATTACCGACCAAGTCGGCAGAGCGACATCTACTCGATGTCACCTCAACCTAACTAAATCGAACACCTGATTGCGCGACAAAAAAAAAACGACGGTTTAAAACATGGCGCCACTCTTATTTCTTTCGGTATCGTCCTGTTATTCTAACAACGTTCGTGTTTGTTGCATTCTTATCGTGACATGTGAAATAATTTTATCATCATTTTCTTGATAATCGTTGTGGCGTCATTTATTATCAATTATAATGAAAAAATTTCATTAATCACCGATAGTAAAATTGTTCACTTTACTCGTGCAAATATTTAACTTGTTATCGTCCTTTCGGTATGAACTGATTAGGAAGCCATCGAATTACAAATAAACTTTTAAATTTACAATTAGTTCACATTTTCTCCACTTATTCTGGTTTTCATTATCAGTAGCTAACGTGCGTTAAAAAAAAAACGAGGCTGCGTTGGCCATGGAATTTATCGGCTTTCCAGTGTAGAAACCATAGAAAACATAAACATAGATTTCACAAATGTCAAGATCTGTCAGTTTAAAATTTACCATCGAAATAAAACGGCCCAAACGCTAGGACAGTTTAATTTTATTTTTAATGAGCATTTTTAATAATAATTGGTTTTTAAACCTTCGAATCCAAGCAAATCCGAACCTTTTTTTTTCTAATGTATATTGTGTAATTTATAACTCACTAGTGGTCAACGTTCGTGTTTAACTATGTATACAACGATTGGTATGTCACAAACATATTATTATTATTATTACTTAAATGATGGGGAACAAAAATTTGGTACTTTAAATAAATTGTAAACATGTAAAAAAATTAAGGTAGACTTTAATGAAAGACAATCTGTAATTAAAATCCAAAAACAAACAACATTTATCGCAATTGCTTTCGATTTTTTGCCGTAACTCGTATACATTTTTTGGCCTACTAAAATAATAAACCTTCGAATCCAAGCAAACCCGAACCTTTTTTTTCTAATGAATATTGTGTAATACAACTCCCTAACGGTCGACGTCCGTGTTTAACTATATATACAACGATTTTTGAAATATTAATTGAGAATGCAGTTGCTCTTAAACTGAATTGGTAGGTCTCGAGTTGCGCATAGAGACTGATGACCCATGAAGGTTGACGGGTAACTGAGTGCTGCCAAATATTCTCAAGACATTTTTCGGTTTTGAGACTGATTCTTCTTCATCGATCTATTCACGACTTACAGTTATATCAAATTAATGACCCCAATGGTGGTCGTGTTGATATTCTCCGCAACAGAGGAGAAGCTGTAACAATGAATAGATTGATGTTTGGATTCACAACGATACCGGGAAATGTTTTGCACTTTTTTTTTATCCCATAATGATTTATACCATTGTCAACAAGGAAGCTAACCTAAACATGAACAGACTCGAAGTGACACTTTGAAATTTTGCTACACTAAATTGATGCACAAAGTTTTTCCATGGCCAACGCAGCCTCGCTTTTTTTTTTGAACGCACGTTGGTAGTAGATAGGTAAATTTACCGCCACACTACACTGAAATTTTCTTAATCATCTTCAACAAAAACACTCCCAATTTCTTTATATTTTTGAAATATTTTAGGTTTCGTTTCCTTTATATTAACATCTTCGATAACATTTTTCATCTTAAACTCTCACTTCGTTCTCTTCCATTTAATTATGTCTCGTATTTAGTAGACCCGTTGAATTAAGTGCTATTTGGCAGTTGAGTTATTTGGCGATACAATATCAGTTCGTTATTAGTCTATAAAACGGGTTATGAGGTACTAAATTGTTCAATTTAAATCAACAGATTTGTTGGGTGTTTTTGCCGTTCATGTCTTTTTTTAGAGTTAAAATAATTGTCAGTTGTTTTTTTTTAAACAAAACTTTATTGCATTGTTCGAACCCGAAACAGTTTCTGAAAACAATGTGAAATAAGAAAAGTGCTTCCTTCACACATTTATTCTGAAATGGGTGAACATAGAGTAAGAAACGATACAAATGAAAAAGCCGATTGGATAGCACTGGAAGAATCAGAAAAGGCACCTAAAATTGCGTCGAGATATAAACGGAAACGGACAGGACAAGAGTAAGGAGGCCGAAAATACCGATACAAATATTTAATGTTGAAACACAATAAATAATAATCATAAAAGAATAACGTTAACTTTGGCTACAATTTAAATTAATCGATTTAGGGCTCTAAGAGCTTAAAAAAATATATTACTCAGAAATTAAACATAGAGATAAACTAGGAAAAAATAAGTAGGTACTCTAAGGGGGCCCACTAAAAATACATAACAAATATGAAAATATCGGCGCCTACAGACGCGGCCATTTTTTTAGTATTTTGACGAGAGAAGTACGAACGATTAGAATACTAAAACGAGTGTCTGTCAAGGATGGTGAAAGTAAGAAAACTTGTTGTAGAACCATCATTGTACTCTTCTCGACAGCGTAAAATATTTGTAAAATAACTGCTGACTGACTTCTACTTATGAGCGAGCTAAACAATTACAAAATATCTGAAGAGACGACATTGACGAAACACATCTACGATCTATAAAAGCACACACCTTTTACACCAGCGATGACTAAGACTAATTATAAATATGATTCCTTTGTGTTAAATATATAATATAATCATCTCTATTTTCTATACAACAGTATTGATAACTAATTCTTTATAATACAAATGTTCCCTTTTCTTCTTATGCAACAATATGTATACGTATCAAATTTAGATGTTTTTTTTTAGTTTTTTAGTCTGAAATACCGAAGCACAGTTTCTTAAAAAATCTCACAACTGTACGCTTATTTCTAGATAAAAAAATCATGTTTGGAATTATTTAGAACTTGTCCTTTTTTTCCTCTTTCTCTTTTGATTAAGATGTCTTGTCGGAATTTCCCTTTGCGTGGAACATAATCGAGAGCGACGCCTCTCTGCTACATAAAATTTCAATAACCAACAATCAACAAAATAACTTAAAAACACTTAAACATTGGAGAGTTGAGTTAGAAAATTAACTCGGATTCTTCACTATTCTTTTCTGCCGAAAATCGTACACCCTTCGGCAAAAAAAGACCATGTCCGGCGACACTTGAAGTGAGGAAGGCGGTTGTCTCTTGAATCTCGGATAAGGCTCCGGTGTCGGGATGCACGGCGACGTTTCCTCGATTCCTTCTTCTAGCCTGCGCAACTCCTTCCTGTACCTAAATACACCATACCCGATCAACCAAGCCCGTTCACACGAATCTCTTCAACACACCTACCTGCAATATTCGTGGAACGTCAGCACGTAACATTTGTCATCTATGCACGCCACGCTGTTAGAATCCTTGTGTCTGGAAGCGAACACTTCGTCGGGTTGATCTGCGGGAGTACGACCTTGTTCTGTGTGTTCTGGTCTGTAGTACCATAGCAGCGACATCATCATCTCACCTTCAACAAAAATGCAACAGTCCCCAACCTCTTTAAATAATAATACAACCTACCATCATCCGGATTTTCCCAGAGATATGCTATCTTGGCTACGAAGGGTAAGTCGTTCTTCCGCGGACCTGCCTTCAGAAGAACGCAGTCCCTCACTTCGATTATGTCGCCCTCTTCGTGGCGCATTGCTGGGTAGCACTTGCGCACCACAGTAGTTTCGTCACTCTGCATGTAACAGAAAACGTTGGACTATATTCCTGTTTATAAAACTAAAATAGGAAAAAAAAAATCGCATTCCAAAGCCATAATACGAAGAGAAAAATTGTTTCAGATCAAGTGTGGCCACCTCGATACTTACAAAGCGATCAATAGATCATCACAATAAGTGGAATATGGCATTGCAGCTAGTTGACAAATTGATGTTTGGAGTTTATGTGCAACGAGAGCGTAAATTTAACTTACGTTCAAAAACACTTTCGCTTCGAAGGCTTGTCCTTCCCAGATCCACCCGTTGGACCATCTGGGCATCTGCGAGGACCTCCTGGGTACCTTAGCGATAGCTTGGGGCACCACATCCTTACACTTGGACTTCCTCCTGCTACGACACTCAATTTTGTTCTTGATTTGTACGTTTTTCGGATTTGTACTCTTCCGGTTGGTTAAAACTGGCTCCTTGTTCGCTTTCGCGGCGGATTTTAAAGCACTTGTATTTGTCCTCACTGACGATTCACTTATCACACTGTCAATTGTCCTGTCTATACTATTTTTTGTTAGTAAATTGTCCAAAATGGCGGGTGCTAATTTTTTGCCACACTTCGAATTGACTGGAAGCTTCTTAGTGGTAGATTTTTTGTTTTGCGGTTCCTTATTCTCGATCAGGACCGGCTCCGACTTGCCTCTGTCTTTCTCTTTAGAATATTGTTTGGAGTTTTGTTGATTGCTTGCTGTTAGCGGTTTGGCCTGCTTCAGTCGCTTACTAGGCGTCTTCCCTTCTTCTTTCGTCACACTCAGCTTTCGTTTAGTAGTATTCTTCCCCTTCGCTTTCGTCCTCTTCGGCAACAATTCAGCGTTTTCCGTTATAAGCTTTCGCTTGCCGTTGTTTATCTTCACAGTAGTCGTGTCCCTTTTAATCAGATCCTTGTAGGAACCGACCGAATACTTCGACTCCACTTTGATTTTCTTGGGATTTGAAACGTCCTCCGGCTCGGTCTTTTTTTCAGACACTGATACTTTTCGCTTCATGTTCTTCATTTTGACATTCTCCGCCACCGTGTTAACGCATGGAGGTAACTCCTCTTTCACATCCTCCACCTTTCGCTCGATTTCCTTCGCTTCGAAACTCTCCTCCCGCTTCAAATTCTGCGGCTCAGCGATGGGCTTATTTACAATTTCCAGTTCGACCGTCGCGGCTTTGATCTCGTCGTCCGAACATATCTCCTTCTTCGCCTCGGCCGCCTTCTCCTTGGGACTCTCGATCTCGCGCTTCACCTCACTGGGATAGTTCCTCTGGTTCGGGTTGCACATCAGCAACATCGTATTTTGTTGGATCGCGGCGATGTTGTTTCTCACCATCGCCTTACCCACACGCGCTTTCCGCTTTTTTTCGACCGGAGTGCACTCGACGCCGTCTTCGTGCTTGGGAGCCGGCGTCAGCGGCTGATACGTGGCCCCCGCCGGCGAAGGAGGCGGCGGCATTCCCGCCGACCCCCGTGCGGGACTCGGGGGTCCGGTGGCGCTTGCCGGCTCGAGAGGCAGCGCTAAGGCAACGGGTGGCAGCGGCATGGAGTCTTTAGCGATCGACGAAATGTTAGACCTCTTACCATCACCAGTAAGAGGCCCAGTAAGTACGTTTTTTGGACACGACTGCATTGGACAAGGACAACTCTGATATGTTGCGTCTGAAAATGGAAGATGAGCGTGCGGTGTGGCGACAAACACCGGATATTTACTTATATAAGGTAGGGTCCGCGTCGCCGGCGAGTGAGTGTAACAAGATGGTGGCGGCGCCGGGCCATAGCTCGGATAGTAGTGAGCGGGATGCGGGTAGGTCTCAACGAGAGTCGGAGGCGGGTAGGGTTCCATAATCGCTGCTGGCGGACCACTCGGAGGCGGCTGGTAGGAACTGCTGCTGGCCGAGACCGGGGTAGCCGTCACCACCTGCAGACAACATCATCTTTGAGTATCGGAGGCATCTTAACACTGATGCTGCTGTCATACTTTCTTCTACATGAGAAAAAAATCTCTGATTGTTTAACGATCACTGGAAGCCCTCTAAATCAATTGCTCCAACTATCTAAAAAGACGTAAGAAAAATTCAGAAATCGCCAAATCGTCCTACACTACACATTGAAAAACTACATGTCTATTAATTATGTAGAATTATATAACTTTTTTATTACAAAGCGATCGCTGTTTACAAATAACAAACAAACTCAAACTGTCCGACAAGAAAACTAAATGGTCGGGACAAAGACAAAAAACATTGCTGCTTGACGGTCACGAGGAAGTAAGCTTTTTTTCCACTATTTAAAAAAGCCCAATTCGCAAATTGCAAGTGCAGAATAATCGGTACATATTTACACGGTTTATTAGTTTATTTATAGACAGGCAGCACTAAGTTAAATCCATGCTGGACTACAAACTAAAAATGCACATACTAAGCTCAAAAGCCCAATTGCAAAAGCGCAATTAAACATAAAACAATTCCAAATAAGAAAGCACATGCAATCACTCCATAGTACAAATTTCTGAATATTTATTAGACAAAAAATACATTATCCCAGGATGTAAGCTGTGATAAACTGTAAAGCAATTTGAGCTCACGTATAAGGTTGTAAATAAAGTAAGTATTTGAACTGCCGTATGTAATGTGCATTGAAGTGCACAAGTTATTCCTCAATCGGGATAAACCATATCTTATCCACAACCATATTTAATAAGTTTGAGTACATTACCAAGCTGTAATGTACTGTACTGCTTCATATGAGTAATTTTCCTATTCATATTAAATGCATTATTCTTGTATTAGAAAAGTTGAGTGGCGAAGACTTGCATAATTCCCAGTTTTAAATTTTGATCAATCTTCCGCTGTGATGTCGTTCTTTTGTCACCGTTTATACTCTCATCCGCAATGAATTACATTGCAAAATCGATCGTTTATATTACATGTGCACCTTTCATAACATCAGAAGTTTATTCCGATCATGTTCGACCCGATCATAGACGACGCATCACGTCCGGTTTAATCTTGACAACCCCATCTCGGAGCATCCGTAAATGGACATTTCAATCATCTCAATATTTGAGTACGATAATTTTTAATTACGCGATTGATTAATCGTACTTTTTTCGAGTTGCCAATTTTCCTCTGGCCGACGCTATAATTAATTTTAAATATTAGTTAGAAAATTAAGACTGTGACGCGGCGTTAATATGTGCGCTCCTCTACACTCGTCTTTCGGCTTCCGTAATCGATGCAACAAGACCCGTTCCTTGAAATTTCGTCGCTTAACGGTACATACCGTCAGCTTAAATTGCTCGAAATAAAACAAATTCGGATTCACTTGAATTCTCAATAACACATAAACGATACGACACTTTTTGTTGCCGTTTATAAACGGCGACCAGAAATTCTAATTATTTCATCGTGACATACGGCTATTTCTGCTATGCCAAAATCAGATAGGAAAACTAACTAAACAAATTAATTCATAATTGGTAAGAACGATTGCTAATACATGAAATGAGGGAAGGGTGGAAAAAATTATTAAAATTGACCAGTATTTTTGCAAAATAAATTATAGCTGCATCAGAACGGAGTCACGCATGAAATCGTCATTTAATAGCAAGAAAAAAAATTGCCTGGATTACAGTTAGAATCACAAAGCAATCAAGCATAATTACGTGCTTGAAAACACACAATTGCGAATAAGAAAAGTCACAAACCTGCTGACTGGGTTGCGACGGTCCCGTCGGCGGACTTGCATAAATATCCGTTGGATTGGGAGCATAGTACTGGGTGCTCGGCAAGAACCTCCTGTACGTCGTCGGCGGGTATTTATGGTGTAAATAGGGGCTAGTCGGATAACACAGGTCATGATGAGCGTAGGACGGTGCTGGGGGTGGAGTCGGATAGTAATGGGGTGGATAGCTGTATGGATACCCCGGCGGTGTCCCCGGATACTGTGAATATCTGTAGGCATTTGGCGGCTGCTGTGGAGGCGGCGCCTTTTCTCCGGCCGTCACCGACGTAATTATCACCTAACGGATGGTACGTTAACTACGAATTCAATCGTTAATTGCCCGAATTCATACTTCGCTGTCTGAAGAGTCGCCGTTGGAACTGGGAGGTGGTGGAGGCTGGTGAACAGGCGACGTCGACGCCGCCGACGTCTCCGAAAGCGGAACGCTCTTCGGTATGGACGTCGGTGGCGGCGGCGGCTGAGTGTGTCCGTGTGGTACACTTATTAATGGTCCTGCCGGTTGGTAATATCCTGCAAAAAAAAATTCCTTAGAACCGTCCGAAACTATGCACAGAGAAAAGCTTGCTTTAAAAAACTAGACAATGTTGGGCAATCTTTGCCGTGCAGTGAACACGACAGTTGCATTGGAGACATTTTTACAACAAAACAGTTTCTTATACAGCATCGTGTTATTTCTTCTGATTAAACATTTATTTTATTTCTCTATGTCTGTTATTATCCAAACTCGAAATATTAACGACTACAACAAAATGCGATTGATTGGCATAAATCAATGTCCTCCGAGGGATGAAAAATTCGTGTAGGTAAACAAAATGAGGAAATAGATATACAGTGGGGTGATTAAGTAAGTAAGGAGCACAATTTATAATTGCGTTACTTAATGTTTTCAAATAAAACGGTCGCACAGGTCAATTTTATTTTTAAATTAGCCACCTTATGCCACAAACATTTTACTGATCGAGCGTTTTGATTGAAAACCTTAAATAACGCAATTATAAATTTTGTTCCTTACTTTATCACCACACTGTGTTTAGGTAACGACCATTGCGCAGCAGTTACGATCATCTTGTTCGAAATTTTCGTTATGATTGACGCGAACAAAGACAATTACGTCAATATAAAAGTGTGTAGGCTTTCACGGTCGGTGTTGTCAACAACGGTGGTATTAATCGGGTTTGTTGACCGTGTTCCATGCGAAGTTCCATGAGGGGGGGTGTAGTGAGCGCCCCGAGAGGCTAACTCAGCAAGTGATCCCCATGAATCTCTGCCAAACGTTTCGTCCACAGCTGCGGTGGACATCTTCAGTGGCGGTGTGGTCGTGGTCGAAGTACTCTCCCAGCTGTCACAGTCGCGACTGGCGCTCTCGGGGCGCTCACTACACCCCCCCTCATGGAACTTCGCATGGAACACGGTCAACAAACCCGATTAATACCACCGTTGTTGAATTACGTCAATATTAGAAATTGACGAGACTGAACGTCGACCGATCGTTTCGTAGCTTCGATCGCCCGTTATGGAAAAATTTAACGCACAAAGCACGCGTTCATCGTTCGACGGAGAAGAAATTTCAAACATTTGCTGTTTAATACCAAAGTTATTTTAATCAGAAGAGTAAACAAAAAAGACGAATGCCATCGCGCTGTCAATAGGTAAAGCTGCGAACGACGGTCAATTAACCGCAACATAAATGGCTATTAACGTTGAGCCGGCGATTGCTAATTGGTATAATTTTAACGAACAACCCGGGTAAGAGGTTCAGTACTTGCTTTGTAATGCTTCCAAATGGAATCCGCAACGTCTACCTATTTTATATACTCCACTATTTATTTATACACTATATACATGCATATTTTAGACAAATATATATAGTAGAGGCTTTGAGAACTTGTTACTGACTTCCCACAACCGCAGTTAGAGGTTAATGCATCGCTTTGCATAGAAGTATCGTAAAGTAAAAAGATAAACGCTTTTGGAATGGTTGGAGCATAAACGTGATCCTAAATAAACAACAATTACGATCCAATCCAATTATTCAAATTGACGAAATTAAAACACCGCACTATTAATCGGCAGCAAACTAATTGTCTCAATTACAATTATTATTCCTCGTTTAAATGGCATGTGCTGATAAAGTCAGTGAATTCAACGCACCACGCATTAACACCAATGAATTATTTCAAATATGTATAATTTAATTCTGAACGACGAAATTGGGTTTATTCATAATTTGTCGCTTGTTTGTGACATTTTAACGATTAAGTAAATAATTAATGGAAATTCTGCGTATATTTCTTCAATTATTGAAAGCTGTAAAGACGCGACCACCGTTCGCGTTTTTACCGATTAATGTAAGTAAAATAAAAAAAAGTCTCGATGGAGACCGAAATGACCTAAAAGGAGCCCACACAACTATAATAAAACAAGATTTCTTCAAATGTCTCTTTTTTACGAGTTCAATAAAAGCGAAAAGTTTTAGACAAAAATTGTGCTGCCAAATATCTCGTCTTCTGTTGATTAATTTAAATATTTGTTTGCAATTTTTTTTTTACAACGGCGTTGTATTTTCCTTCTCAATGGAATTTTTTAACAACTCAATTACAGTAACAACGACGACAATAATACGTGGCACAATTGCGTCGCTTAAATCATTTCGATAATGTCGAAATCCAACGATTCCTAAAACAGGATATTTGACTTTGATTCCCTGTTTCACCTCAAAGCATCAAAACCTCAATACAAGCTGTGGACACCAAAAAATACTAAGTACCTACTTCCATTTCTAAAAAGTTTGTTCCTCCAAAACAAAACCTCACCCCACAACTGCATGTATTTTTTAACTATTATTTATACAATTTGCGAACGCATAGGTTTGAATCAGCACCTGATCGAAGCCGCCATGATCGCCGCAAGAATCTTCATCAGCGGTGTAGTTTGTAAATGGGCTTATTGATTCCGTTAACTGAGTACACCGATTACGTTAATAATGAATAAATGTCGCGTTACGCCTGCACAATCGACAACATAGTCAACGCGGTGCAATAGGCAATAGAAGCAGTAACAAACACAACCTATTCAACGCGCGACGGCCGTCCGTTACTCGGGGAAAGAGGCGAAACGCCGTCCTCAACCACCGCAAACCATTCGCCACCATCTATTATTGAAAACCGTTAAAAAAGCGCTGAGAATAAAACCCCCACGGCATTAATTCACAACTCTGGATAATCTCGGAGACTAGCGGAATAATTCCATCTGCTCCGATTAAATTTTTGAAGTTCCGGAGCTGGAAGTGTGTTGTTATATTGTCTGCAAATAATTAGCTCACTCCGGAACAGCTTCGTTTTTCGCTAAACGAAAAAACGTTAAAATTCGACGTACATACATGAGTAAATACAAATAATAATTTTAAGAGGCACTTATTTATTTGTTGCCATTTATCAATCAAAATCGCATCCTTAGCCTTAAGAAGAAAGGTTGATATTATAATACATGGTAAATACATACTATAAGACTACTAAAGTAAATTAAAATTTATTTTCATCCGTCTATGATTTATTTCTAAAAAAACGAAGGCAAAACACAAATTTCTGGAACACGCGCATAATCTTACTGTAAAAACCATTTTTATACATAGCGCCAGGTGGGTGCAATTCCTTGTCGAAAATTGTCAAATTATACATATCGAATTATTCTCACTCAAATCCTGAATTATTAGTAAGCCAAAATTATGTTTCCCTAGATTTGACCAAGACGTTGCGCGTGTTTGTGGAGATTTCATCTGATTTATTAAATTGTGATGTTATCGGTCGGAGATATTTCGTCTAATATGTTTTGAAAAGATGTTTTTACGTCTGTGCAGTACATTAGGTGGTCCAAAAACTGGGCACCTTACTTATCGTGTGCAACCGGGATGCATATTATGATGAAACATGAACACCGACCAAATTTGCATATCGACGCCGAATGAAAATGTATTTATGTATTTGGTTTATGTCGACAATTTGTGTTTTATTGTGGGAAAGAGCGCCAAATTAAATTTTAATAGAGGCGAATTGCAAAATGCCAATGTGTCCTCATTCCATTTTGAAGTTATCTAATCAGTCAAATCCGCATTCCATCGAAGGTTACATCGGAAAAGATAAATCGATTATCACCCAAGGTCCGGTTTCTTTAATTACTTAATCAAATCGCAAAAGGCCACATGCATACACGGTTACCATAATACAAATGGAACGAACCGCTAAAAAATACATCAAACGTCTCAGTTTCCTGCGAGGCAACCTTGAGATGATGAAACAACAATATGATAAAAGTCAAGGTGAAGTAAACAAATTGTCGAGGCGTCGTAGGTCGTCGCTTATTACTACCGTTATTATTATTACGATTAGAGCGCCGCCAGATGTATAAATTGTTGTGGTTCGGTGATAAGTTGAGAGATAAGAGGGAAAATATAGAAAATTACGAGCACATGTCAACAATGACGGGAAGTGAGGAGGAGATTGCAGTTATTTATCAAAGAAATGAGACGGGCTCCGACAGAACGCTTTCTGTCTTCGTGTGTGTTTATCAATTACTTAGATTCGAAGAGCAACCGCATTCCAGTTGTTCCCCAGCACATTGGTCTTTAACCAGAAACTCCAGGATTGTATTATGAAATTGATAATTACTTAACTGATACGGACAAGTAAATGAACGGTTTTATCAAAAAGTGTCTTGTAATCATTACAAGTGTAGTTATTTACTGTAACCACCATGTTGTCAGATAAATAAAGTAAGTATATATAAGTAAATATGGCCGTTTTTTAATTGAGAAATATGCAAATGCACAAAGATTATCAACTTTTAATTGATAATTTTCACTCGGTGATTTATTGCTACCAATTAACCAGTTATTCAATCTGAAAATTACAAGAAATTCAACGTTTCTTTACATGGAAGAGGTTTATCAGAATTTTTCACTGGCTATTCTTTAAATTATTCTCGAACATCGGAACGACCTGAAAAACGAATTGATTGAGTTGAATCAGCCATAACCAGCACCGACTGGGAAAATAACAAAATTTATCAGTTAGGTACAAATTAACGCATCTTTCTTGATCGACGGTATTCGTTATTTGATGATTAACATTCACCAAGCTGCATGTAGTTTTCAGATTGAAAATTATTTATCAACGAGAAATGTAAAAATGACAAGTTGCAAATGCGTGGTTGCGTAAAAATTTTGCTGATGCAAAAGCCATTTATTTACATCCTATTTATTAAAGAGGTACTTTATTTATTTATATTCTTTATTTAGAGTATTATTAGTAGTATTTTAAAAAAATATAAAATTAAGTACTTACACATCCACATTGCACAAGCATGCAATCAATTCTTATTTAGCTTGTTTCTTTATTATTCCATAAATGTGTTTATATGTAGATTAAACTTTGATTGTGCTTTAATATCATAGGCCGAGCAAAGAAAATATGGAAATAATCTGGGCCTAAAGGATGAAAATCTGCATAAAATTTGTGCACGAAGAAAATATTTCGACAATATAAATAAGATGGAATATTAAAAACTAATGCAATCGAATAATCTTGTAATGTCACATTAACAACATTTCACGCCGATAAAACGCTTAATAAAAAAATGTGCATAGAAGCCAACCGTTTAGCACAGAAAAGTGATTCACGCCGCCTGTTACCTAACGAAATAAACCAATTATTCAACAGAAATAACGCCGAAAGCCCGGATTTACTCTTTAGGAATTCATCGTCGAGGCAATTAATTTTCATAACGTAGACTTTGGCGAGGCTTTCGGTACACCGTAATTAACTCTCCACCCGCCAACGTAAAAAACCTGCGATAATCCGCGGACAAATTTTTTTACGGCGTCATTCTCGGTGCACACACAGCGACCAAAACAACATGTAAATCGTACAAATTTGAATAACCAATCGACAACCAACAGAATGATCGATGTCTAGAGCACGAAGACCGAAGAAAACGAAACGTCCCGCACACGGGACGAGGACACAACAAAACAAAATAGAAGACGGGGGGCGGAAAGGCGGCGAGAGGGGATATCTCCCACATTAACATACACCTGTGCTCGTTGTCACAATAAGTCTGCACGGACGCGGGATAATGCGAACGCTTTGCTGCAACAGGTGGTCTCATACGCCGCCATAACTCAAGAGGACGACGTCCCCTTGTCGCCCCGAAAACATGAAAGAACAATAGTTTAATTAATTGACGCATTAGCATACAGTGGACACGCATCGCTGCAAGAAACACGCCGGACCGCAGAAGAAGACATGAAGAAACGTGCTGCGGCAGCAAACCAGAACGACTTTGTCGACTCGTCGTCGTCGTCCTCGTCGGAGGATATCCATAGATTACGAATGCCTTTTAATGACAGTCTAGAAACACGGCGGACGTGACCTGCATAATAAACCCGGAGCTAACTTAAACGGTGTTCAGTAAGTTACTTTTGATCGTTATCGACCGACTATCCCTCAAACTACTTTACGGACTCGTCGAGTTTTTTTCGCACGCTCGCCACTCCGTTTTATAAATCAAATTACGAGAATTAAGAGCGCCGATGAAAAGTTTCGTTTCCATTACGTTTTTTTTTCCATTCCGAACATCTCGGTTAAAATCGTGCCGAACAGTTCCCAAACCAAGAGCAGCCGAAACGTTTTTGGCTCATTATCGGAGCAAACAGTTAGATAGATACTTAGATTTTACTCTTTCCACTAACAACGCTTAATGCCAATTAAGACGTACAACAACTATCGCCTGATTCACCATTCGTGCGTATATTTTACGATCCCAAATGAATCCATGACGAATCTAAACAGAAAAATACGACGGCCGGCTTGCTACCTCTTCAAATCAATCAGTAGAAGTTAAGTCTAAGTTACTGCAGGTATTCATCTAAACTGCTATCGTATTTCAATGCTGAATATTTCGATATTATCGTCCTTGCGTTTCGGTCGCAGCATCGATTGCCAATTGTACAATAATAGCAGAGCAACGCTTTACCTTTAAAATCATTCTTGATAAACTGGCGACATACCTACCTAATTGTACTTCAAAACGGCATTCGTTGGGATTCTTGTAAAATATTTTTTGTAGCGTTTTTATGTAGGTAGGTACCTCCTAAGTAGAATACGGTAACCGTAGCGGTAACGTGTTACACATTATATTATTTGCATTTGCAAAAAATTTTCTTATCAACACTTCCGGGAGCAGTAAAATGTTTTTGAATAAGATACTAAGGATAAGGATTTGTTTGTTATTTACCGCATGATTAATAAAAAAAGGCAAGAACACCATCACTGAGCATATTTTATTTACATTATTTACATATTTAATTTACACTAATTTTTAAATAGCACCACACCGCCACTTATAGGGCACGTGTAGAGTGTAGACAGATCGTCTGGAAGTGGTTCGAAACATCCTTTAAAATGTCAAAAATTCAAATATAAAGAAGAACTTATTCAGAATCTAAATAAAACAAACCATGTATTATACTAATATCAGAATTTAAATATCGATCCCCGAAGATCTTAAGTACTTTGGAGTATTACGTAGGTATAATTTGATATTTAATTTAATAATATTATTATATTTTATTCCGTTATGTTCGAGAAAAAAGGGAAACCCCTCACAATCATCTCATTCCCATTTTTAAGATTGATAGCTGTCAATGCTAAGTTGTCATTTCCAGTTCGATTAGCGCGTCTAATCCAGTGAGCATTATATGTCGTTCTCGAGTATTACATCGGCCATGATTTCACTGATGATGGAGGGTGGTAACGCAGCCGTTCACAATCTCATAGAAAATATGACTAATAGGAAATCGAAATTAATATGTGTATTAATTTCTGGTATACCTATCATCGAAATAAAATTCTAACTGCGCACAATAACACATTGAAATATCTCGAAGTGCTTCGTAATTATTATATGTAAATACTTTCTGTACGGAATATTTGTGATTCCTCGTAAATTTTCCACCGGCCTTCTTGAAATGCCGTAAATTTCCAAAACTAGAAGTCAACGCCTTACATGCGAAAATTCATCCACGAGCACTTCCAATCACTCTACAAGGACCCATACTTCGACTTCGGTCGGCCATTTCGTTTCCTACGGTGCCACGACGAGACGAAAGAGGGGGGACACTCCGCTCCGCCCCACCTCCACATCCCGTTGTCGTAACTGGTCGTCGGCCCGCGCTACGCTCGCATAACGTTGCGTTACTTGCGATAACACAACAAAAAAGGAATCATCAATGACGTAACGCGTAGAAAGTTGTGAGAGTTATGTAACTTTGTACGACCCTTTCTTTTCAAACTAATTTAAAGTGTTTGTAAGCATTGAAAACTTTTAATGTCACGATTAGATTATAACGGAAACGAAGAGTAGATCGAGTTTTTTGTCGTTGTCTATTTTTAACAACCCTTCATTACGACGTTCTCTATTATTTTATCGACCGAACCTCTATGCCTTATTGATTCGGTGTCGTCCTCATCACTCCTCATGGTAATCTCAACAATTACTGCGCCGTTTTGCTCGGTACCGCTAGAAATAAGTATTTTAAATCGCCTTAGCAGATTGTCCGGCCCCACTGATAAATGCCGATTATTACGCGAACGTATAATTATTTGCAAAATAAAGCAAGCCGACACGACTATTAATTAATAACGCGACTTATCGTGATCGGAAAGCGGATGCATATTTCAAACACAGACGCACACTGATATGATCTAATCACGGATAGGATAGCTCTATCTCTTCCCGTCGAAAAATTCCACTTGCTCGTTCCGATTAGAATATGAGGTCGGAGTTCAGCGGTGAAAGCTTGGGCGGTGAATGCAAATTTATGAAAGTGTAAACTCGTGAAAGCACAACGCTCCTCGTCGATAAAATTTCGCTCCGAATATTATATCGACGGTAATTATCGTCAGAGCGCCATTAATCATCGTTTTCGGGTGTCGTGTCGAAGTAAATGATTCAACATTAACGTGCGGACAGAGCCGCAAATTAACCGACATTTCGATAACGCGTTCCCAATTTTAATTAAATCCATACCACGTCGGCGCACGTTTAGCATGTTACGCTGTCGTTGTCGAAACCTGGGGGGGGTCGCTGACCCACCAAAAATTATTTAAAAGAAAAAAAACTTTTCACCACCGACGTAAGGTTGCTGAACATTTCCGCGTAGACGCCACGCCACACACTCAATAAGTATTTGGTGGGATTTTCAGTTAAAACCTGATTAAATATTTGAGCGAGTTGTTTGTACAAAGGGAGTTCTCCAGATAAGCCAAATAATGCAATGATTTTGTAATCCGCACATGTCTTGTGACATGATAAAAACGATCTGTTGATAATTAGTCAGCGAAGGCATGAATTTACGGTACTTTATAATTGTTTCAGGTCAGCGCTTTCTGTTTTGTGCCACGACAAAAAATTTTTTTATTGTATTCTTCATGGAACGTAGGAATTTCTGCAACTTGATTATTGATAATTGTTCCGCGCTTCATTCATTTCTCCTAAGTTTATGAGATGCACCGAAACGGGAACCGAAAATAGTTTGTGATAAATTGTTGGCAAGCACGAGGGTCCGTCTAAAAATAAACATATTTTCTGGATCGGCCATACACGAGCAAAGAAAACTGCGACAAAGGATTTTTCTAGTCGAGACTTTAGCACAGAGACTGAAATTTTCCATCAAGAAGCGCGTCCTTCAACGGTGACCAAATTAGTGTGTGCTGTGTACCTTAACCTAGCACTCGGTCACTACCCACGACATGCCCGCACACTAAAAGCCATATCTACGGCTCCTTGTCTCCGTGTCCGTCTTTATTGCGGTGACAATACAATCGACATATCTCAGTGTGGTTTTTGTCGCGTGTGCCACCACAGCGGCGGATCCTCCTGTTGTCTTTTTGTCGCCTCATAAATCTTGACACGATGACGTTTAAAGTGTACGATGAAATAAGGGAAAAAGTCGCACGCAAAAAAACGACAAACAAATTAAATTTGCGGCCAGACAATTTGCACAAGAACCTGGCACGTAATTAACATAAATTAATCATTAAGTTCCTTAAAAGCGACGTTCGCTGCATTAATAACGGGCGTAAAATACACACGGAGGAGCTTTACTCGTTTTGAGCCCAAGTAATTATTTTATGAAGCAAACATTTTTGGGCGCGGTCTTAATTGCGTACGAATGCTACACGGTGATAATGATGATGTTCGCTCTCGTCGCAGTAAACCTAAAAGGATAATGAAAAGACGTGTGCCCAAAAATTAATGACCGTAATCCTTTGTTGGTTGGTTAAAAAAAAAAAAGCACACTAGGTTCATTGGCTCCGGCACTTAAGATGCCGGCCAAACATGAACGCTAGAGTTCCAACTTCAAGAGCAAAAGTAAATCCAGTAAAGCACCGGGAATGCATGTGCGCCCGCTGTCCCTTCTCAATCGGTGTCGGTTTATGTGTTTGTGAAAGCGCGACTTTCTCGCTGTCGAAAAAATTGATGCCCGTGTCCGCGCAAAGCGACGGCAGCTTGCGGTAATTGAAACGGCTCGCGTAGCAAATACATAAAGGCGAACGACACAAATGTTGATGGAGAATGACGGACACCTGAACCATTTCCAGCAATAAATATGACCAATCGAGGGCGTATTATCAATTCGGCTTTTAACATTTATAATTCATTTTCACTTTTCAACATATTGTGGCTAGCTTCGGCTATAAGTTTTATTTTATACTCCCTTATTATTACTTGGATTCGATGGCTTAGTCAGGATTTGCATACGCTGCAATCCACTGCGAGTTTCCGACCCGTGATCCTAATTGTTTTTGACAGATGACCGCAGCTGAGGTCGCATATCTTCGACCCGAAAGAAAGCTTATTCGATTCGGAACGCGGACGAGTGCTCATCCTATTTAGAAACAACAGATCACTAATCCAACGTCATCTATTATGCATAGTTGAGATCGCAATCCCAATAATTAAACGATCGTTAATTATATGTTTTAGCGCGAGAAACAATTCCTTTAATTGATGACACGGAAAACTGATGTTTAAAGTAATAATTTTAAAATTACGTTTCTTGCTGCAGCAAAACGCCGGAGGTGATCGTTAACAACACTTTTGAAGTGGTCCGTGGGCGGTCTTTACGATGAACTATACTAGGTAATTGTTGATTTATAATATTGAGAAGTCATCGTTCAGGCTTACTAAACAAATCGTCTGCTCCGGACAACTACCGTTCCAGGGTAATTGTTCATTTCTGAAAGCCATCGTCGGCGACGAGCCAGCAATTACGCAGTTTGTGTATTGAGAAATTAGCTTCAACAACAATGAAACACAACAAACACACCTGCCAAAAATTGAGAGGTGCAATAGAGGAGAATAGAAACAGCCATCAACAATATTACTTTGTAAGCGATATAAGTATGCACACAACTAAATATGCAGCTTCGCGGTGGTGACAATACCCGCTTGTAAAAAATAAAGAGGGAGAAGGAAGACTTTAGCGTCAAGTGTGGTATAATTAAACGTAACTGTTATATGTAGTTATATTTGCGAAGGAACATCGTACTACACACTCGATGCATCATTACTACCGGGCTTTTGAAAGACTACCTACAGATTTGCGTAGTCTGACACTGACGTCTGTAAGATCAGCACGCCACAATCGATCAATTTACGAAAACGGATTTGCGTTTAGCGCCTATTATCAAACCTTTAATCAAAATCTAACACATAACGAAAACTCGACGCTCGCCAGAATACCGACATTAATTTCAGGTATCCATGTAATTTTTAAATCTCCGCCGCGATACCGCGTTGGTTCATATTGCAACATCTTTAAACTTTAAACATACTAGACAGTGAGGCGGCCATAGTTTTCCATAGGGTCTCGAACAAGTATACACACAGGTGCTCGTCCGGCCTTAATCGACATGTGCCCCCAAAAGGGCAGATGCGTCTTTAAAATGACAGTAATTTGTGTTATTTAAGTGCGTCAGCTTGTCCTATTTTGAGGTTGGGTAAGATACGAATCCGATGATTAAATGTGGATTTAAAAATATCTGGCATCTGCTGCCTTATTTAGAATTGCATGAATTAAGGCCGGAACAGAAGTACCTCGTTCTGTTCGAGTGACTTAAATGATGGCAGACTTTACGGCGTACGTTACCTAACGTTCGCTAGGCGACCAGCGATTCCTTACCGTGAAACAGAAGTTGAAAATTCAACGATTCGGCGACGCGTTAATCACAACTTGGCGCAATCAACAACGCCACCACATGTTGCTCCAGATAATTACAAGTGTAATATTTGACTTGTTAACAAGCTGGTTCGTTTTTAAAGCCACATTAAGGAGGCAGGAATTTGTGTAATTTGATATGCCAACAGATTAACCACACGCTGATAAAATTCTTTAAACACGCACTCAGACAGAAGGAGGACTCAATATAAATAAGTGCAAAAACTCTTTATGCTAATCCCAATAGCGAGCAGCTCACTTATTGTTGGCGCGGATCGGCGAAATAAATTGGAAGAATTTATTTAACGCGGCCTCGACGACGACGAGAAACGTCACCGTTTTCGTCGTGAAACCTTCAGACTAAAGTCAACAACATTTCTTCCGGGACTTCGACCTAATAAATCCTCTACGGAGAACACAATTAAGTAGGAATGTATCGTCTGCGACGACCGCAAAGTCTCGTAATCTAAAGCAGAACACCGACGACGACCACGTAAATTTGAGGATTTTTCTTGTGGAAAATAAAAACATCGTCTGTTTTTGATTAGAAACATCTCGTAATCTCGCTTTCGCGCCTGATATCCGCGTTAACTTGTTGCCCTGACATTTGGCTATTCATTTAAACTTTTCACTACATGCTGTTGCTGCTAAAGTGGACGATTTTGCAACAGGGAACTATATTTTCTCTCGCATGGTTAACGTACGTAACTTTCGACGAGTTATTATAAAAGCTGCCGAGAGGAATTGAGGAAACTATCGATCATCTGATAATCACAGACATCAGAGAGCGGAACGTGCACAAGTTAACTAAAACCAAACATCGTATACCTATTGAAAACTTGTCATTATTCTTCCTTGCGCTGCAAACTTTCCTCGACTAGTTACTCTTATTTGATCAGAATTGTAACGTAATATTTTAATTCGTCACATCGTTTGTTGTGAATGCTTAATTACAATACAAAAAAGCAATGATTAAAAAAGCAACCTTATAAAAAACACCGAAATGGAATTAGCAAATAAGGACAAAACGCTTTTGATAAATTACGTCCGTAAGAATTTATTTTCCACAACAATCCATCTTAATTGTAATTTGAACGGCCTCCCTTCTTTCTCGATCTATTCAATGACGTAATTTATTAACATCTTCGCCCATTTTTGGCCTCGGGAGTCTCGCAGTAGCGACGAGGTGTTTCATTAATTAAATCCAACGGTTCAATCGACGCTCGCCGTTTTTTTTTCGTTCTCGGCGCCGGAATTTAAGTGAACGGCGGCGCCACCCATTAAACGAGGTAAATTCGTTTCGCACTTGCGTCGAATTAATTAATAAGAAGCGGTGTGTGTGACCGCGTCGAGACAACACAAAAAGGAGAAAACGACGACACTCAAATTTGCCATCAGAGAACCTGGGAAATTTAATTTAGTTTAACACCGGAGTTGAGGAGTAGAAAAAAGTCGATGTCGACGCCTCTGCAACTTCGAGAAGCCTTCGTGTCTTAAATGTGAATAAATTACGTCCGTTTATATCGACAATTAGGATTAAATTATTGACAACACTCAATGTAACTGTTTTGGAATCGAGGCAACGTGAATCTGAAACGTCTCTTACGCTATAAAGACCAATAAGCACACAAATAATTTTGTAGATTCATTGTCAGTGTCAGACACAGGTTTGTATATGATTGCTCGAAGTTTGTTATTAGATAAATAAAGAAAAACCTACTTCATTATGAGCGCTGGATCAAATCCAAACGCTCCCCTCTGACGCAGAATTTCGTCCGCACAATCGGTTAAATGCAAATTATAAAACAATGCAATGTAAATTCTTAATTACACACTAAACAATAGGAAAAATCGATAAAAACCGAGCGTAATTGTCGGAAACAGGTGACTTTAAACACGAAATCTTTTAAGCGAAAAATAGTGCGAATCGAAAAAGACAAGTTAATTTCGTCCGGGGCAAACCCAATTTTGTTGACGCTTTGAGCAAATTACTCTTCGCTGCAGCACCGCTAAAAGCATTCTCCTTTGATCGACCCCGAACGAAACGGGTCCGAATTTGCACCGATTGCCTTAAATAATTCGAATTCCGATTCGTCGCGTCGTTTTGTCGGTTTTTCCTTGCCCCGTCGAAAAAATCAGCTCGGGTTTCTTATGGATGTCATCTACATTAAGTATGATAAAATGCGACAGCTGTCCACCTGAGCCAATTGATAAAACAATAGCAAACTATTATCAAGGGAACACAGCATATATTCGTTGAGAACCTATTTTCGTCTTACAGACTTCTTCCATTGAGAGAATGTTTGGTTCAAGAAAAAGAGGTGAAAATAAACGTTAAGGTAGAGCACAAATCATCCACGACATAAGGCACAAAACCGGAAAAACAACGCAACGACTTGCCTCCCTTAACTTACTATATTCTTAGGAGTAGAATTGGAGCTGACCAAGTATTGATTGACGCTTACGGGCAAAAAAAACGATGGTCGTTTAAATCTATATTTTCTCTTATGTGATAAAAAATAAGAGGCCGTTCTTATTCTCAATGCGGCTATTACGTTCTTTCTGAAGCAATCGTTTCTTATACTGTCCAAAATGTGAATTTTTTACCATTCCTAAACATTGCAAGCAATGCGTTGAAATGGAAAGTTTTACACCATTGCTAAGTTTGCTAAGCTGCAAGCTTTGAATTTATATACCGATCAGGTCGTCGTTTGTGGACAACAATGTCGATCTTTGACCAATCAGATGAACGGAAAAATGCATGCCAATTTAATCCGGTAGTGAACGGGATATTATTTGCAAGATTTACGGTCGGCTGCCTGAGCGTTGAGACGGGGTGAGCCCAATACTAGAAATCTCAGTGCAGCAAGGCAATTGCAGCGATTAATTGATTTTCACGTGCTATTTTACAGCATCACCCACCTGTCGAATATAAATCACGGTTTGACATAGCGCGCGGCGGTTCTGCATTAATCAACACAACGTAAACGATAATGTTTATCTGCGAAGTAATTGATCAAATCGGTGTAATTTATGTACCTGAGTGTTTATTTCAACGTCTCAATTCGATTTTCAAGACGCCATTCTGAACGATTCAGGCAGGTAAGGCGGGCACAAAACAAAAAAGTGACAAAGAAAACTTACTATTTTATTTGCATATTATTAACATTTACTATTACTAACACTTTTTATTTGTAAATGAAGTCCATTCCTATATTTTTCTTGCTGCAAATCACAACAGATTAAAAATTAAAATCGATAAAAAAGATTATTTATTTCTCTAACATCAGTGGGCACGTGCCCCTGTGCCCCTTAGCACCAGCCGCCCCTACGTAAACTACCTTTATTAATTTGCTTCGGAGCGGCGCATCTCTTCAAGTCATCCGTGTCGTCTTAGCGACACTTTTGATAATAAAAATGTAACGCGGAAAGAAGAGGCTTCATAATGCCGCGAAACAGCTGTACCTACCGCCACCGGTCTATTTACATAAACACGAATTTCACCCCGGCAAAATTACCGCGGATGCGAATTCTTTTACACAGTATTGTTTGAAACCACCGATCAGGTAGAAAATCACCACCCCGACAACGACGAATTATATTTTGGGCGCTCGACATCTTAACGCAGGTAGCTAATTAAAGCCGTCACTTTTATTTGCTTTGAAACGACGCGAGAGCCGATAACTAACGAAATTATTTAACAAATTGTAAAACTCGACACCTGTCGGGTCGCACTAACTTTCATCGTTGTCCGACTTGATTAGAACAGACGAAATATTTTTTCAGCTGCAAGTCTTGAAGCACAAATGGACTCGAGTCTTGTCGAGTTGATTGGTTGTTTTATAACTACTCGTCTAATGAAGTAACACAGGTAGTTTTTCGTTCGATCGGAATCGATCCATAATGTTCATGTTTTTCATTTAATATTTTTTAATTCCCTAAATTGTAAATAATAACATTCTTTCAGGGAGTCGGATGAAAACCCAACAAAAATTCAAACGAATCAAAGCGATGTAGATTCATTAAATTGTCAATAGATTATGAAATCGCTTCAGATGAATCAGAAACGCACGCAATGCATATGTCGGGTAGGTTTTTATTAATTTTTAAAACGAATCAATTCGTAATAACTTTATTTTCAGATAAAAAGGTTTTAGATTTTTTTATATTAAAAAAATATACTCCGCATTAACAACACACAAGGCAAAATCGCCACGATAAAATATTACAACAATGCCTGCAGTTATATACATTTATTTATAAAATCTAATCGGAGACTAACTTTTACTGTTGCACAGAGCTGCGCGTTATCTTTATATGAATCTGCGATAACTTTAATTTAAACTTCATTACGAGAAGTAAAACGTACCGCCTCTTTGAATTACGTCCAGAAACAACCTGCAATTTAAACTAGTCTATTAATACATACTCTGATTTTAAAGAGAATGTCGCGTAAAATGTTGTCCTACTTCAGGCCATCATGCTTGTGGTAGCCGCTTCCACCTCATCGATAAGCAATTGTCTGTCATTAAAAACGAATTCCCCATGCGTATTATTATTATTATTATTATCGTAATTAACCGACAATCGAACAACAATATTATAATTTACTAATGAATAAAACAAGCTGTCGCTTTGAAATTAGCATAATTGCTCGCTTATAAAATACGAAAACATACGAGCCTTACACAAAAACAGAATCACCTTCCACGCGGAAAATATCAACAATAAATCGTCTGTGATTGTATCTGTTAACGTATTGTCGCACATAATAAATAGCGGGTAATAACAGTAATGTCCAACGAACACAAACTGCCACGAGTTCGCGAGACATCATAAAGCCAAATCGATTTGAAATTTGAACACACACGGAGCCGCGAACACGAGTTCAATTAGAAGTTATTAATTCATCCGATTAATTTTCGAAAAAATGCATATGTGATATTCAATTTACAGCCAATTGGCGCAAACAGAGTGAACGTTTTGGTTTTTGTTAAAACTTCAATCACATCCTAAGTACAGCCGCGGACAAAAAAGTAGGGTCACTTCGAAATTTTTGGAAAGAGAAACAGTAACTCACCATTTTCACGCGGAACAGTTTGAGAACAGTAAATTAGATGTTTTGGAAGGTCTTCAAGCAAAGCAGAAGATGTTTTGTAGACAATTATCGGTTTTTCGTCGTTTCAATGCAATGAGATCAACTCGTCTTTTATTGAAACAACAAGATACATTAATAAACGTAACAAACATTACACTAGACTAAACAAAAAAAAAGCATCTAGCATCATTGACTGCTTGAACCCTCCTTGGTACACTTCTTATAAGGTTGGATACTCTTTCTTGGGGGAAGTTGTCCCAATTATTCCACGAACTATTCAAACGGACGGCTAGTATACGCTTCGTCAATCTTTGTTGAGAACGAGTATATGTGCCAAATTACCAAGCGATTTGTAGAAAAACACATTTTCAAGCAACTTTAATTCAAAATTTATTAAGTGACCCTACTTTTTTGGCCGCGAGTGTATTTTCATTCCGGTGGCTCAATGTGCGATAATTAACCGTTCATTTAACGATTCGTGAATCAGACAAAGCGGTACAAATGACTTACCATCAAATAAAATTAGACGGATGTCGCTTGCTTTTTTTTTTTAATAAAGTTCAATCAGTGGAAACTGTTTAATGCATGTAATTATCCGTTGTTTGTTTATCCGGCGAATTTGCATAGGATACGTGTCACCTTTCAAAGCACGTTCTCAGACTGAAGGTCTTCTTTAATAGGAAGTACGAAGACATTCCCGGCATTGCCTTGCCTTTAACAGCCGTTCTATGGATACAATGTTATTAACATCGGAATTAATTTCTCGTTACGGATAGATGATTGGTTGTTAGCACCGTCGAGCGATCTCTTTTCAACTACTCACGAGCTGGCACTCGGCCAGCAAAGAAAATGCCCTTTTGAAAATGCTTCGTCTTGTATCAACACGGGCAAATTTCCCGCACGCTTTTCCCGTAATTCGACACGTTCTTCAAACAATATCCTGGAGCGAGTTCAAGGCATTTGCATAAACTAACACGTGGCCAACGTCTAAACCACACACAACATGAACATGGCATTGTTCGTCTCTCGTACAAGCGAAAAGTTTCGCTTGAAATCAATCCAAACGACCAAGAGAGTCTCGGCCTCCAATTGAAACCCGATCGAGCCGCCAGATTCGCCTGGCAATAATAATTTTGCACTTTTTCCAGCGCCGTGAGAGCTTTTATCAGATGCTGCGGCGGGCGTGGTTTTTACCATTGTGGTCGAGCTTAACATCAACCGTCAAACCGTGGTCGTCATTACGCAACCGCTTTTAAAAAACTTTTCTATTTGTTGTCGGTATTAGCCACAATTTATGTTAATTTGACGTCTGTTTACCGGTTTGAAGTGTGTACAAACACACACAGAAGCGAGATAGCGAAGAGCCAAATAACGACAGATATCTCGCTAGCAAGGAGCACTTTTACAAATTCGGAAAATACTAGCGTTAAAATGATTTATCACGCGGTCCGACGATAACGCCCCCCTGTCGTTCATCTTTCCAATACTGAAATAATTTACGCGTTATCTCTTCGAATGCAGTCGGAGTCGTTCTTTGTGTGGTGCTGTGGTGTGTTCGTTCGTTCGTTTATTGCGCTCAAGTTAATCTCGAATGTCAGAGAAATAAACTGTACCGGCTCGCAATAATAATTATTACTGCCGAAGGTGATTTAATCACTGGTTATAGATGTAATATATCGTTTTGTTTCGTTGCGGCGAATAATTATTATTCCCCCCCTCTTGTAATGTGCATGGATTGTTGTATTTTATTTAGCTACGTTATACGACGGGAAATTCATTCGAGTTGGCTTTTTTCGCTTGTTACCAGTTGATGTAATTTGTATGAAGACGTTCTTCGATTCGATTTATAACTTTCCGGTTATTGCAAGCGGCTGTTCGAGAGCTGTTTGCGTCTGCTACGATTTTTGCCAGATATTCAAAATAGGGCAAATAGGACACACACGCTTTTGTAAACCTCAACCAACAAATGCAACGAATATTCAGCCTTCGTTTGTTTTGAGTTGATTTTTAAAAGTATTCACAATAATGGATAATGCTTTGATTCCTTTTTTTGTTAAATGCTAGTCACTTGCACTGATTTTAATCAATTTTATTACAAAACACTACCACCGTTAGCTACATTGTTCACTCCAACATTCTCTGGAATACGAGTTGACATCTGATAACAAAAGCTGATGCACAAACTATGAGAGTTATTTTTAAAACACATTGTCTCATTTGAGAAGAAAGGTTAACGTTAGATAAGTGCTGTTAATTGATAACTTATCTGCCGATTGCAATCAGCAAGGGCAGGTATGAAATATGTAATAGAGGAAACATTTTATCAAAATTATTAATCTTAAATATTTAGTAGGTGGCACACGCCGAGTCGACAAACGCTCATTGTTTCTTCTTTGTCTCATGTTTTGTTATTTGGAATTTAGTGCAAACTAATAATGACTTCTGCAGTTTTCTTGGGGGTCGTGAGCGAAAATGATCAAAAACCTCAATTTTGCTTCAGCAGCAGACGCTAATGGAGTACAATTTTTCAGGCGCCCATCGACATGAACTGACGACTTAATACGGAACAAATTAATTACGAGTGTGGCCATCGAAGCCCTATAATAAACACCGTGTATATATTATTAAAAGCTCAGAGCTTCAAAAAGCAATCAATTACATCTAATAATGACGCATGCAAAGGAGAGGCGCGTCCCAATTCGGTGATATTCAATCGAACACCTTTCCAATTTGTTCTTTTCGTTGCGAGCCGAACGAACGCAACAGATATCGGTCAGAGATAGTTGTTTTATCTGCAAGTTTATATCGCGCCGGACCGCCCCTCCTCCATCCTCATCTGAAGTACTGACTTCTCTACCTGCTGAAAACACACCTGAACACTGAACGCTCCCGGAGTCCGATTCCACGTAGCGCAGCAGATAGATATCGCGTGACCTCGTTAACGGTGCAAAATTCATATCCACCGCTGGACTTTTATGGAATTATAAAATTACGAGTACCTACTGGCACATCCTCGCTCCGAACAATCGTCTTCTAGTGGCCACCGATACATTTTCTTCAGGAAAAAATGCCGAGGCGTTGTTTCGAGTTGTTGACGCGTTTTTCTGAATGATTTAACACCACATATAGTTGTTTTAAATGTAAAGATGAAGAGCATTTTGGAATCTATCGGTGTTCTCAAATTAATCGGAATAAAAACAAATATTGATTACAAAATAATGTAGCTAAACTTTTAAAGATTCCTTGCAAATATTATATAAACAATGCCCGTCCGTGTCGCAACCACCCGGACCGTAAAACCTTTCAAATAAATACACATTAACACTTGCAAGAAGTGACCTTTTAAAATAATTGAGCAACTTTCCCAGTCTTAATATTTCGATACCTTCACGGGCCGCTCCGGTAATAAATCGTCGCAGCATAATTACGAAAGCGCCGTTTATATACAAAACAACGATCAACAGGTCCCACATTTCATAGCGTAATATATCGGTTCAGATCGGCGGCGGTTTGATGTTGATCGACGTAATAAAACAAATATTAATGTTTGTGTCCCAGTAGGTAAATTATTAAATTAGCTGTACGCGTCCAATTTCGGTTTACGTTCCATACCTTTCCGGGTTGGTCGGGAATTCGTAATTCATCCGAATGAATATGCCAAACATCCTCGAAAATGAATCAAATTAAACCTCACTGTCTCCAATTAAGATTCTCGCTGACGTTCGCCGCCATAAAACGATTAATTGTGTAAGTCTGATGGTACGAAGCAGAAAAAGATTCAATTAGTGGATGGTAAACGTCTCAATGTCGTCCTTATAAATTTTTCACGCCTTGAAACGCCGCCAAAACCTATTTGCGCCAGCGTGAACCCATTTTGTAAAAAACCTATCCGGTCGCCGATGCCTCGCACGAAAGTAACATTTGCCATAAAGGCATTTACTTTTCTGATGTAAAAAAATTGACGGATAATGAAATAATTACATTATCTCACGGTTGCGCTGCGGCTATTTCTTCTGGAGTTATATTATTTTGAATAGTGCTTCGCTACATTCCATGTCTGGGAATCTAAAAAAACCATACGGGACCGACGTCACGTGACATGTGTTTTTCGTAGATCGTTTTCATTTCCACAGCTGCAATCGAGTTTATGACTCAAATATTTCCATACAAATGCACTAGTAGCTGTGTTCACACTTGTTATGCGTGGAAAATCACAACAAAAACAACTCTACGACAATATCATTCGTCAACAAACAAAAACATTTAAAAATATTTCCAAAAGATATAAATGGAGATACAAATGGCTGAACGTTTGTTTGATGCATAATCAAAAATGAGCCGCATTACTTCTTAAATAAATTTATAAATAAATAACGAGCTGAACGTGTTTGTTCACCACATACAAATTAAAAAAGCGTGGTAGCATCTTAGTAAGAAGAGTCCGTTTCCATTTTCTGTATCAACAATAATTTCTTCTTACTTTATAACTGGCAGCACTGAAAATATTATTGCCTTTTGTTACGAAAAGTCCCAATCGAAGCAAAACCCCAATTTTAATTGAACACCAAGAACAACGTTAAAGCTGTATTATTTATTCAGAAAACACTAAAAGGATTCGTTTGTAATGTCTCCGTAACAGAATTGCTAGAATTCTATTCTTATTCGTTAATCGATATAACTTACTTCATAAGGATAAGTTGAATTTGGCACGTTTGATCAAAATTAAAAAACAAAAAAAAATTGGAAGGTCGCTTTGTCTCCCGAACCGATATCAATTAATAAGGATTACCTATAAACTTTTTAAAAAGCCGAAAACCTGAAACCGATATTATCCTTTCGATAAATAGTGAGCTGGAAAAGACTTGTTTTCGGCCGAAAGCGACTTCCAATTAATCAAATCGCGGTGGTGATCCGACCAACTGCTATATTAACTTTTTTCGTAGATTAGCCAAATTAACTATTTTGGTGGATAGATTAATTAAAAGTATTAATACGAGACAGTTGAAAAAGTTGAACGTTTGTGTTTTATGGCCACACAAACGCACACTCTCCTATATTTCCATATTGATGGTTCGACTTTTGAATAACATCATTTAAATTCCACGTGGTTTCGCGAGGAGATTTATTACGATTCCTTGTAAATCGGAGAAAGTCGCGGCGTCGTCGCAACTCTTGGCCAATTTTTTGTGACATATTTTCGAATAATTGATTACGCGGCGACGGCAGTGCAGTCATATCCGGCGATTACAAACAGCACTTCGCACTCGAAGTAAAAATATGACATCCTTTAAATTGTACTTTGTTCGTCTGCCGGTCGGTTATTTATGTGGCGGTTTTCGATTAATGCTGGTACCACAATAACTATTTCAATAACATTTAACGTTTAATGAGTCATGCGGCGCGCATACTTGCTTTGAAATGTATTTTTGGCTTCGACTTGCAGATGAGGAAGCAAAGTTGTGCTAATAAATACAGCAAACCCTCCACCGTCCCTTGTCCGCGGTATGGAAGGGAAACAAAATTGAACGCCATTCATTTGTCTCCGACACAGTGCAATTTTTCAGCCTGTTACTGTTCTGATTTCAGCCAAGCCGTACGATTGGAAACTACATTAATTAGAGAAATTCAAATGGTCTTATTAATAGGTGCGTGGCGTAAATAACATTTACTATATCGCGCCAGGTTTGCGCGTTTTCAGCCTGCAGATTCCGTACGACCTGAATCTGGGACGAACGAATCTCGCTTGTGTCCTTGCCACGCCGAAACCTTCACTGCAGATGAATCTGTCAAAAATTCACGCGCGAGCCAATCGGGCGCGATACTACCGACATCGCCTCTCAAAAACTTCCTTTAATCCTTTATTTCGTGTATGTACCACACATCCATTATGCTTCTGCAGAGAGACCGATTGCGTCTCGCTCATGAATAAATTATTATTGTCGAATGCGTCAGACCTGCAGCCTTGTCGAACACGATAAACGCTTGTAGAAAAAAAATTATATAAATGTCAACCGGTGTGTGTCTGTCCACGACCACCGCCGATAATAATTAAGAAAGCCGTAACGAGACGACGATCCCTATATGGTGTGATATATTCAAAATTGTTCGTTTCGCTTACTGGATAAACGCTTATAATAATGGTTATTAAGGCATCGTCGATCGCTTATTTATTGACTAAGTGGCGATGTTACCGCCACCCAATAAAACGCACCATTCAGACGAATAAAAACAGTTAGGCGACAAGTTTATTGAACTTGAAATTGAACGGAAAATCGTCGCAAGCTCGGGAAAGGCGCTTACGATAATTTTTACGCACCATCTCGAAATATCGCACGATACGTCCGTAAAAATTATCCTTCAGTTTCGCCGCACGAATTCCTAATGATATGCATACTTTACGAAGCGGTGCATGCGTTTGTACGTCTAAGATTGTTGTTTCCTGCTAAAATAAAGCCGGACCGGTGCAGTTTATAAATCAATAAACAACTGTTCCAGTGGATCCCGTGCTACCTTTTATGGAATGTTTTATCGCTAACGTGTGAAGTCGGATTGTGCCAGCATACCTTACCCGGCACAACTTCGGGACACAATACGTACAAACTCAATAAATAAAATCAACAATTAACACGACTCCGTATTACAAAAATCTTCGGCGCCCACCCGGCTTTATCGACAATGATCACTGATTTTATTATTGCTATAAACATATATATATATATCCGGCTGTTAAATCAACATAAACGGTTCGACACGCCGAAAAATCGCTGAAAAATATTCAGCTGTGTGTGAACGAATCGACGCCGTAAATCTGTCCGACTTTATAATTAAAACTTGCCTCGAGTCGGAATCGATATTTAAGGCGTCGGATGCTCGTCAACACTCACCGAAAGGATAATAAAATTTTATAGGACTCGTATTAATTCCACCAATTACGTAAAGAATACACGTATCAAATTAGACGGTCGAACAAAATGATTTATAAATAAGTATATGCGTTCTCAATTCAACGACGTACACTATCGCTAATCCGTGGCAATGCCTAAGTAATCATCAGCGATGGGCGTAATGAAACGTCGGTCAACTTTTCGCCTTGTATGTATGTATGATTCAATTTAATACTTTCCATCGTTCAAACGATGTGAATTTCACATTTTCCCCGAATTCACAAAACTGCATCGAATCGCCGTTAACGTATAATTATATCGTATAAGATCGATTGGTTACATTCAACCCTGACCCTCTTTACGAGAAGAGCAACACGCACATTATAAAATATTTAATTTGGCACATTTGCTGCAAGCAAACACTTTATTTTTTCCAATTTTTATCGCAAACGCCTACCAAATGAATTCCGGGAATTTCCAGTAAACCCGGATGGGGAATTTTTCGAATACAGTTATATACACGCAGAACTAATCGAAGGTGAAACGTTTTATTTATTCTTGCTCGTAAAATATTTAAATGAGAATATGTGACCGACTGGTACGGCTGATCGAGTTACACACCAGCGACGTTATTAATTAATTTAGGGGCTACCTGTTCCATGATTATAGTCGCTAAGTAGGTGACCCAGTGACAAACTATGGAATAATACAGCAATCACTCCTTACGTACCATTTTATTACACTAAACGTGGAGTTAATTATGTAGGAGCCAGCCTTGTATCTCCTTGTACTTTACGGTTTCTTAACGCGCCGCACACATTTTCATTAGCTTAAAAGTGACAAAAAGGGTAAAGCTGCTATGTGTAAGATAATTTCGTTTCGTCTGAAATATTCTCGCCATTTATGCATTTCATTCTATCGTATCGGTGCTGTTTATTAATTGGGCGTAAAGGGTTATTTAGTCCTTGCGACTAACTCGGCCTTCCTTTCGGTTTTATTTGAATTACGTAAATAAGGTTTGATTAGAAAATCGAGGAATTTTTCGCGACACCAATTCATGGCTTGCGGCTTCCTAGTTAAACAACGCGATATAATAAAGATAAGAGTCATAAAATCGGCAAAAACAGTATTCCTGGGTCGACTTATAATCACAAAAAAAATCTCCTTTGCGGAGACGTTATTGTTTCGACACCCACTTGCCACCGCGATAATTTAATGATTTGTGGGCGGCACAAATTACGTCGACACAATACTAATTAAACTCGGACGCCATAATCAGCATTATTATTTCGGGATGGAAACCCACGTCCATCATTCGTGCTAATCAAAAATTTAAAAGCAATTTAATTAGGACAGCTGCACGAAAATTCGGCTCGCATTTCCGGCAGAAAAGAGGCGGCGATCGACAAGAAAGAGACCGCGAAACATTTCCATGATTTATTCATTCCCATTTCAGGAAACGTTTTGTTAAACATAATAACTCTCTGTTGGAAAAATATTCACAAGTTTTGTGAGTGTGTGAGGCGTCCGGATGTCGTCTAACGTGGACTTGTTTTGACTACGATTGTTCGACGTCTCGCATACTCTCAATGATCTGCAGTTTGTGCGTTTTTCAGTCAGTTTGCTTCAGTTTGCTTTTAGCCAGCTCAGAGAGCGCTCGTGCAAATAATAAGTTACTACATTTATACATTACAATACATTTATATCAAAGGACCTCTGGTTTTTAATTAAACATTCCAACAGGTTATGGGCCCAGGTCACTAAAACTGTGTATAAGTGTAGTACAAGTCGGTACAGAATTAAGTGTTAGTATTCCCGTTGAACGAAAGTATAAAATGGCAACCGCGTCGCGAAGTGATCTTGCACAGATCGTCAAATTGAATGGTTCCAACTTTCAATTGTGGAAATTCAGCGTTTCCATCGTCTTCAAAGCCGAAAAGCTCATGTCAGTCGTTGATGGACATGAACCTGAGCCTGAAGACACCAAATCTGCTGAATGGGCAGCTTGGGAAGCAAAGGATTCAAAAGCCCAAGTTGTTCTGCTAACAACAATTTCACCGAACGTCCTGCAATCGTTGGTAAATTGCAAGACAGCAATGGAAATGTGGCGAAAGCTGACCACATTGCACGAGCAGAAGACGGAATTGTCAAGAGAATTAACATGGCAAAAATTCTATGAAGTGCGGATGAGCACCGGAGAGAAGATGTCAAGTTTTTTGTGCAGAATTGAAACAATCGTAAAAGAACTCAACGATGTCGACGAAAAAGTGAGTGAAAGTGCAGTGTGTTCGAAGATTATCAACGGTCTACCGCCGAAGTTTAACAATTTTCGAACTGCATGGGATTCAGTTGCTCCCAAATCGCAAAATTTGGAGTATCTCACAGCACGCCTGCTAAAAGAAGAGGTCAGGATGAGCACGCAAGAAGATGAGACATCCCTTCTAGAACAACAAGTGAAAGCGCTTCAAGCAAAACTAGAAGGTCAACTTCAACAAGAAGGAAAGAAGAAAAGCAAAATTGCAGATCTGAAAAAGACGACAAACTGCAATTACTGCAAAAAGAAAGGGCATTGGGCGCGTGAATGTCGAAAGCGCTTAGCAGAAGCAAACGACAGACAAAAGTCAAATGAAAAGCCAAAAAATGCTTTTATCAGCGACATTTCATTGCTTTATTCAGCCAGTTCAGAAATTGATTCAGAAAAGTGGATTTGTGATTCAGGAGCCAGCGTCCACATGACTCATCGAAAAGATTGGTTCACACACATCGAAACACTAAAGAAGCCCATAAGTGTTAAAATTGCCAATGATAAGGTAATATCAGCAGTCGGTATTGGAAACATCGACATCCAAGTCCAAGTTCAAGGCCAGTGGCACAACAGAGAAATGCATAATGTCTTGTATATCCCGGAACTCAATCGGAGTTTGTTTTCCGTGGGAGTAATGACTGACAAAAAGTTCATCTTTAAAGCATTTAAACACAAGTGCGAGTTTCAAGAAGAAAATGGTGATGTTGCATGTGTGGGTGTTCGCGAAAATAATTTGTGGGTGATGAAATTCAGAATAAGGTCGAAGCTGGAGTGTAATCTGAGCAAGCAAGCATCATTGAAGACATGGCACGAACGTCTTGGTCACGTCAATTACGGAGCAATAAAGAAAGCAGTAAAATCTCGTGGTTTAAAAATTGACGATCGAGAAGAAAAATTCTGTGAAGCATGTCAATTTGGTAAACAGTTCCAAAAATCACATTCGACAACAATGAAGAGAGAGAATAAACCGGGACAAATGATTCATACTGATGTATGTGGCCCCATGAACATCGAGTCACCAGGAGGATCACGTTACTTCGTTTTATTCAAAGATGACGCAACAAGCTACAGAAGCGTTCATTTCATGAAGCAGAAATCAGAAGTCATTAATAAGTTCGACGAATTTAAGGCTCTTGCAGAAAAACAAACAGGCAACAAAATAAAAATTTTGAGAAGTGACAACGGAACGGAATACAAGAATCAGAACTTTCAAGAGCGATTAAGAAAAGAAGGAATAATCCACGAATGTTCTGCTCCCTATACACCACAGCAAAATGGATCTTCAGAGAGAGAATTGCGAACAATAATTGATTCAGCGCGATCAATGTTGTACAACAAGAATGTACCCAATGATTTGTGGGCAGAAGCTGTAAACACCGCTGTTTACATTCTGAACAGAACATCATTATCACAGAATCAAGAAGAAAGTGCATTTGAAAAATGGTTTGGACGAAAACCGGAAATAAATCACTTTAAAGTCTTTGGTTGCTGTGCATATATGTCAATCCCTCCGCAATTTCGCAAAAAGTGGGATCCGAAAAGTAAGAAGCTAATGTTTGTTGGATACCAGGAAATTTCCAACAACTACAGACTGTGGGATCCAAGAAAACGAAAAGTTGAAATATCATGCAACGTTAATTTCAACGAAAAAGAAGCATTTGCAAAAGAAGAATCACGTGAAGAAGAAGAAAATCCCTCTGTGTTTCCTATAACATTTGAGAATCAGGAAAGTGAAATAAATGAAGAATCAGCATCGGAAGCAACACAAGAAGACGAACAGAATAAGGATGAAGAAGACGCAGCGGAAGAGAACGTTCATATATTAAGGGATCGAAGTACGTTGCAACGACCCGATTATTATGGACCAGCAATTTATTGTGCAGTACTAACACCGGACAGTTACGAAAGTGCAATAAAAGACAAAAATGCGGAACAGTGGCGTCGAGCAATGGAAGAAGAAATGGACTCTTTAAAATCAAACGATACGTGGACACTTGTGAAGTTACCGAAAAATTCGCGAATCATTGACAATAAGTGGGTTTTTCGAATTAAAAGTGATACAAACGGCAATCCGATACGATACAAAGCCCGTCTGGTCGCACGCGGTTTTACACAAGAAAAAGGAGTGGATTACGGAGAAACATTTGCACCCGTCGCGCGTTATGATTCAATTCGAATTTTGCTAGCCTTAGCAGCCGAAAAAGGACTAAAAATCGCGAGTTTAGACAACAACATGCATTTTGTTGGACTTCAAATTCAACAGGACTTGAGTGCGGGAACAATAACCGTTCATCAGCAATTGTACATTGCAAAAGTTCTTGAAAAATTTAAAATGAGTGATGCAAAGCCACTTGCAATTCCGGCCGATCCGGGTATACGTTTAAAATCAGTGGAAAATAATACAGAGTGCAAGCAGAGACAGCCTTACCGCGAAGCAGTTGGATCGCTTATTTTCCTAGCTACTTCGAGTCGTCCAGACATCAGTTTTGCCGTAAATCAAGTGAGTCGTTTTTTGAATAACTGGAGTGAAGATCACTGGCAAGCCGTAAAACGAATTTTACGCTATTTGAAGCAGACGTCCCATTACAAAATAGTGTACTCCAACACATCAAAAATCGAAGTCACTGGATATACCGATGCAGATTACGCTGGTTGTACGGAGACCAGAAAATCAACGAGTGGGTATGTTTTTGTACTTGCCAACGGTCCAGTAACATGGAAGAGTCAAAAACAAACAATGGTGGCACAATCAACCACTGAAGCGGAGTACATCGCCCTAGCCCTAGGTGTCAAAGAGGCTCTGTGGTTGAAGTCTCTTCTTCAAGAATTGGACATCAACATCTTAACGGTGGACATCGGCGTCGACAACCAATCAGCCATCAGGTTAGCCCAAGCTCAGCAACTTCACAGCCGCACCAAGCACATTGATGTGAAAGTGCATTTTGTGCGTGATGAATGCGAAAAGGGCAACATCTCAGTGCGTTTCGTGAGTTCAAGTGAACAATTGGCGGATTTACTCACAAAACCGCTTACAAAACGAATGTTGAACGACTTACTTATTAAACTAAATTTGTTAATTTAATATTGTTTAAGTTGTTTTTTAAGCGCAAATTGAATTGAAAAGATTGTGAATACGTGGGAGTGTTGGAAAAATATTCACAAGTTTTGTGAGTGTGTGAGGCGTCCGGATGTCGTCTAACGTGGACTTGTTTTGACTACGATTGTTCGACGTCTCGCATACTCTCAATGATCTGCAGTTTGTGCGTTTTTCAGTCAGTTTGCTTCAGTTTGCTTTTAGCCAGCTCAGAGAGCGCTCGTGCAAATAATAAGTTACTACATTTATACATTACAATACATTTATATCAAAGGACCTCTGGTTTTTAATTAAACATTCCAACACTCTCTTTCGGTGAAGCTCGGCGCGGTGGTGTTGCAGCGGCGTATATTTGAATAATAAAATGCTCCGCCGAAAGGAGCGCCTGGAAACGTGTACAATTATGTACCTACTAAAAGTCGCCGAAGCTGCCACACAAACGAGTCGTCGATGATGTGGTTTGTTGGCATTTTGTGAACCGCAACATCGATCAATGAAAAATCGAATGAGATAAAATACCGACCCGAGCCAATTACAACCGGCATCTTGAGCTGCGAGTAGATTAAGATAAGTTAATCACGTTAAGTAGCTTAAAAGTGTTGCTGGAAATTCTGTTACGGCCCAAAAAAGGAAGCACGCTCTTCCTTATCTTGAGCCATTAACCCATTCAGCAATCGGGACGAAGAGAAGAGGACAATGCGTTACTTCCTACATGCCATTGCAAGAACAAATAACAATGCGAACCATTCGGGAAGATTTATTCCATACCAACGCGAGCGATTTGATAACACCCGCGTGAAATATCTATCTGAAGTGCACGTCCACGGTATTATAAAAAAAATGTCGTAAAAAATTTGTTTTTCAACTAAGTAACAACTTGCCTTCGATAATGTCATGTACCTATTATAAATTATTATAGATTATTTATTATTACACTATAGATCTTTACTTTTGAAAATCATGTCGCCTTTTATGAATTGTCGAATATTCTCAACTTGTGCAAGTATTCCTTTTTATTCTTGTTCTTCCTCCTCAAGAACCCGGACACCACATCGGCTCCAGGTCGAAAGTTGAGAGATTTATGCACGGATTACGTTGGCAATGAAAGCAAAACGGCGCACAATTCGAACATCCACCATGAAAGACGATAAGTAAATTCGCGTCGAGAAAAAACAACCACCGCAAGCCGGATAATGATTTTCCCAACAATGCGGCAATCGCAAGATTAATTTATGAATCGTAAAACGCACACGTAATTTTACAGCCGCCGACGATAAAAACAAACACCAGCCAGTGGTAACGAACGAAGCAGTTGAAAGTTGGTGCACTATGAATTTTAAAACGGTTAGGTCAACATGTGACGAAGACGACTTGTAACGATAAACAGATAAATAACGCGGGCCTCTCTAATTATCATAACACTCTCGGAAATTCGTCTGGTACGGGAGCGAGAAGCTTCGACGTGTAAACATGTACGAACACATAAATTAACATTTCGTCAAGACGAAAACGATGTTGCGCAACTTACGGTCCCTGCCACGTATTATTTATTATAAAACGCATATTTGTTGTCTAACAATCATGTTCGTATCATCGTTCCGTACAAAAATAGTGGGACGCACATGGAAATTGCAAAACAAAACGCACCTCGCAACAGGTAGGCCGCCAGCATCATATCCCTGATTTGAGGCACGACGAAAGGAGTGCTCTGGAAGCCTAATCCGAGGGGAGGCAGCGACGTCACTTGACCCCCGATAATAAAGGGAGTATGGGTGCAGGCCACGTTCAAGCCACCACCCAACTTTTGATGGTCGAGTGTCATCTCGCATAATTTACAAGGCATCTTGATTTTCATCTCGAAATATAATACTACTATATCACTTTTTTGGGATCACAATATTTCAACTTATCACAGCTTCATTTCACAACAACTAGGCACTGCACGATTTAATCGCAAACGAAACACAATTCACATTTTTTACTCGTGTGTGTGTGTGTGTGTGTGGCTCTCCTCTGCTCTCTCCTGAATGTTTTAAAACGCTCCGTACGACTCAGTCAAGCGTGCGAAACAGCTTCATGTACATACGAACAACTTGCGCCACTTTCTTTCGTTCGCGTTATCAACGAACCCGGATGTGATCACTAAACGGATGCGAAGCGTCGCGACGAACCGCGCCGTCTAAACAAAACTGAAAAAATGCACACAAGTGCGGAAAAACCGAACGAAAATGAAACGCAACTCCGCTCACGACGGTCGAAACTCGACTAACCTAACCTCTGTCGTGTTCCTCGGTCAGTTCTCTCTCTTGAACCCGTTCACTATGGAAGCGACCAATGAGCGTGCTGAACGTCGTGTGACGTAGCTCGAACGTCACGAAAGCTTTGTAAGTGGCGGTCTCCGTATCGCGCTCCGGATTTTTCTCGATTCCACGACAAAGCTCAGCTTTCGGGCGCCATCACTTAAAATTCAAATCGCAAAAAAAAGCACTAAAAGTGACATTGTCGCTCATGGCCATTCTCTTTTTTGCTTTTCGACAAAATATTCAGGTTCGTGGGCCAAACACCGTGTGGCAAGTGTATCAATTTGCGAGAGTGAGTGCTGTTCGAAACCTTATTTACAAGTTGAATTCCCTCGGCGAAACTATTATAACAACGTCTATGAACTCTCTCAAGTTACTGCAAATTTACTACAATCTAACTTCGTGCATCTAACATAATTTATGAAAATGTGTCTCCGGCCTTTGTGTCAACTTAAATTGTCACTTTCAGCGCTTATACAGGAACTGCTGAATATTTCATTAAATTGAAACCGTGACTAACACGTAAACTAATTTACCAAATTAGTCACATCGGCTTATGATGCATTTTACGGAATATTAATTGGGCTTTTTTACAACAGCCGTCCAGGCGTACTTTACTTTGGAATTCAGAAAGAACGGTATCGGGAAATTTGCGTTTAGACCGAATTGATCACAAAAAACGCTTTTGTTCGATTACGCGTAACTTGCTGCTTATATCATTACATGAGATTTATACTTTTCACCAAATTTAGAATACCTGCACGAGACGATATATTTATTTTATTACCAAGTCTCAATTTTGGCAAATATTTTGATGGATACGAATTCCATTGGGCATGTTAAATAAGTACTTACAGATGTGGGAAAACGGAAGGTTTTACCTATTTTCGATGGCAAGTGGAAATCTACACAATAGCAAAGCAGTTGTAAACAAAAACGCCAGCAGAAGACATTCAGAATTCATTCACATTTGGCAGTGAATGAATTGAGATCTCACACGTGTAACCGATACCGCAACCGATTTCTCACCATGGGACCTTCTTGGCCCGCCCCGAAAACAATAGCCGAATCCCGTTTTCTCAATCGCAACGTGATAATTTTCGAAATAAAAAAATACAAAAAAAAATACGCACGTCCTCGTCACGTGCACTAATAATTTCAATTCCTATAAATAAATTGCGTCGGAACCGACCATCAATTAATTAGCTCATAATCCGGTCGCAACTTACCCCACTTTCCTCTACCATCCTTTCGCTCAATTTAATCCGAACGTGTGGTTATTTATTACATTCACAATTAAGTTAACATTTAAATTTCCAAAGAATTAAACACAGAAGCAAAGCGCCGCTACAATTAGCCAAAGACCAAATAAATGACCTAGTGAGGCGTCTGCGACGCAAATCTACACGTCGCCGAATTTGTGATAAGCGCCGATAACGCCGTTTGCAGAGTTTTGGACGTGTTTTTTTTACAAAGTGCGCCAATTAGCGCCGGCACAATAACGTCACACGTTTTGTACTTTTTCCAAGCTTTTATATTCCATTCCGACGATACAATGAACCCGCGCTAGCGCACTTTAATCCCGCTTTAATTTTGCGATAAGGTGGCCGAATTACTTAGCCGCTGAAAGTTTTAATTAATTTTTGACGTTCAGCGCGAACATCATTTACATCGGAGCGCCCTGACGACACCAAAAAATTACTCACGTCCGTCAAATGCACCATCTCTGATTTTATCTACTTACTTCGACTTTGTGGCAAATCGACACGCTTTGAAATAAGCACATAAACTTTTAACTTTAACTTTATCTTTATTTACCCAACAGTTCAACTGAACCAATTACAGAGTAATTAAATGAAATACATTGTGTAATGAAAAAAAATTTTTTGCTGTTTTTTATAGATGGTGAAACTACTTAAATAATGGTGTACTAAAATTTGTACCTATAACTCTTTTTTCTTAGAAAATAACATTTAAACTTGTTTCTGAAAATTATCGTTATCACGTCTATATCACTTTTGACGGATACACTTTGGTCAGTGCTAAATGGTTGACGGAGAGCAATTTGAACACTCGATAAATTTTGTTTGTTTTGGCAGTTTTTTTTTTTTCATTGAAGTTACATTTTTATTTCTTACAATTCTCAAAAGAAATAGTTGTAGCGGCTGCGACCTTCCTACGTCGCAGGCCCCAGCTGCAAATTGTAAAAATGTAAAAAGTGTACATATTCCAATAAATCAGTCGTACCGACTCCAATCCTCAACCAGATCATAAATCCTGTCAAAACGACCTCGAGAACAACCCTGTTTCACCCTTCTTCCTTCAACACCAAATTTCCATCCTTTCCAACTCAAAACAAGTCCAGCTCCATGACAACAACTTCCACGGGACGACGCCCAAAACGCAAAAAGCTGACTTTGATTGTACTCCTTGCGCTCAACGATATCGCCTGCGCTAAACACACACATAGTTATCTAAGATACCAATTTTTTTAACTCATCATTTAACTAGTTGAACCATCTAAAAAATTGGGGTAGTTATTTAAAAAGCCAATGACGACGTCATTGTGCAATGACGTCATAAGTAACATTTTTATGTCAAGGTGGTTAATTAAAAAATAAAATTAAACTGTCCGAGCGTTGTGCTTGAAAACATTAATTATAAATTTTGTTCCTTATTTTATCATTCCACTGTTTACCTATATCTATTTATAACTTTTACGCAAACTTAGTCAAAACGGCAATTTTATATTTCCTCAGTTGAAGATGAAATATATTAAGTACATAATGAGTTATACGGTGATTGCATGGAGTGAATCGGTGATCGTGACAAAATCAAATCGGCAATGTAAGGAAAGCTGACAGAAAGTTTCAAGTAGGTGCAAAATTATAATTTACAACGACTCATAGACCTAACATTGTGAAAAACATAGGTTTTTTTACATTGCCTGACTTCTAATAATGTTAATTTCTTTTACAAATTTATGGCTGTTAATAATGTAGTGGCATGTTCAACAGATCCGTACGTTGAGGAGAGTTGTTTGTTAAAAAACTGAACAGCTGCTGACATCGTTGTGTTTGAGTTTTGTGATTCAAATTAACCTCTAAGTCCTGTATCTATTATTTCAAGTCCACGGACACTAATAATAAATATGCCCGCGGATTGTGGTTATTAATCACCTCTGCTTTTGTAAACTTCTAAATAAACAAAAAACTTAACCTTGCCATAAGTTGTTGACACCGCAATCATTTTTCAACGATTCGACGTCATAACATTTGTATAGCTTTCACGGTTTGAGTTCGTTGGCATTTCTCGAATCCGCTTCAAAATCTCATAATCCAATTAGAGTCCGAATTGGGCTTGCCTTCAAGTTTGCACCCCGCGTCATTTTAATTGCACACTCGCCAACGGCATAGGAAACTAATTTCAATTCGAACAAGAACCCCCACGGAAAACGTCGATGTGCCAAATAGAGCGCGAACAGAACGTCAGATTGATCTTATTAATTAGAACGCGTGTGAATTTGGGACGTTAGTTTATCTTTTCCCTGACTGAAATTGAAGTGAAGGAGGAGGTGGAGGATTAGTCCGTTGGCAACCAACAAATTGGATCCGGTTTTTCGGCAATCGCTTCGACACTTTACGTTATCAGAAGAACGAGTCTTTCCCTTACAAAAGATACGTTATCGATTGAGATTGCTCACTGAACACGTATCCTGTACTACTTCCGGTCGGATGAGAAAAACGACCGCCCCTATCGGAAATGGGGATGTCATCCGTTCTCGAAAATCATAAAGAGCTCGTCCGGAACGCTCTTAAAATACCTCTTCGGCCACTTTTCGAGTTAAACGCGTGGAATCAATCAATTTCCGAATATGAAATATGGAACGTTGACCGACCGACAGCACCTCCTAAGAAATCAATGCTCGATGCAACACTGACACCAACACTGGTGATATTTCATCGAGTCAAACAGAACGGGCGTTCCGAACTAACTGCTGCTCGTGTTGACTGCCGACGTATTAGAATTATTGATGTGTCTATTATGTCCAGTGTTTGGAGATTATCCGAGCGGAATCGTAACGCTGTCGCCATTTATCCGCGCGATTTTCTCGTCAAAATGCTTTATTTTCGAGTTTAATTAAAGCCAAAGGTAGGACGACGCGATTTCCTCGTTTTCTTGGGCGACCAAACGGCGCCGCACAAAGCGAATCAAATCTTGTATGTACGTGTGACGCAGACCGTGTTTTAATTAAAAACGCCAACGATGAATTCTGCGACAATTTTATAGCTTGTCTCATAAAGGCAAACGCGTAATTAAATTAGAGAAAAAAAGTGCTGCTATCATCGCACAAACGAGTGTTCTCTCTGCATGATGTTTTTTTCTGGCGTCGCGTTCACTCGTAATTGTCAAAAGAACGAGATTCGATGGCGGCACAACGTGGCGCTTTATCTCACGAAACGTCATCTACGACAATTTTACAGGATCGCCGCCGATGTTTACACATAAATAAACCGCACGGAAGATGATCAAATTGATATTGCTGCGCCAAAAGAATTGTCAGAAAATTAAACATTTACATTCTCTAATTTGGGCAGAAAGGTAAACTCAAAACCACTTAGGATTGAAGAATTCGCCAATAATTAGCGAACTCAGCAGCAAGATGGAAAATATATACAAGAAGTTCACGACGAAAGCATTAAATTAAAATTCTTGACGTATGTATTTCGTAAGATGAAGTTCGAAGCACTTTCTAGAAAACCCGACACAAACTTTTGCAAATACTTAAAACCAAGCAATTCAGGAAAACTAGGAAAGTACACTTCAAGAAAATGTAAAAATGTATTTGGCCTCTATTACTTAGTATATAGTTCAAAATATAGCTACTATTATATTTACAGGACGCGACATATAATCTGAAAATTAAATTTCTCCAATACGAAAATATTAAAAATAAGATTTGTTAGTTTTGAAGAGTACCAAGCATAATAATGTGTAATTAAGTATCTGACTCTACTCCAACAATCATTATTGTTGTTTGAAATTTGTGTGTACTTTTTAGTATTAGTAGAGTTTTAAAATCCTCTTTTCTTTTATTTTTTATTATAAATAATAGCCGCACAAAATAATATGTTTTACTAATGTACTCATTGCAAGTTACTTTATAGCCAATAAAATGTCGGTTCCCACTATAAAAATGGTTTATTTCTTTAATTTTCGATTAAAAACGGAATTATGGCGAAACTAAACACCATTCCGAAAAATGATTTAAAAAATTATTCTACGAGTATTTATTGTGTTTTTTGGGTTAGATTTAAAAAAATTGTACGAGTGGGTAATTGTTATATTTGTGTACATTTAAATAACACTACATTTGGTAACCACATCATGACCTGCTCTAAATAAATAGGTCGTCGTCGTTCAAAAGAAACAAATTTTATTTCAGAATCATATGAGCTACACTTTTTTTTTGTTGATCCTAATAGTGTATTTGGAAATACATTAATGTTTTCACGTCACTTACTTTTAAGCTTTATCATAAATTAGAAACAAAAAGAACTAAATGCAGAAACGATTTGTTCAACCTTGGCCAAATATAAAAATCAAAGAGGCCGCAAATACATACTTTTCCGGCCAAAACACCAAACGTATCAGAAATCAAAAAAAATATATATCTGATGCACTTTTGACGACTGTCTACGTCAAAGTCGATTTTTTAATAAAAAAACTCGGGGACGCCTGAACCCCCGGCAGAGATCTTCCAGGAGTTTCAGTCACTGGAATTTTACACTCATACAACTTTATTATTGTTATAGTTATACTATGCGACCGAAGAAAATAAATTCGGTTTGCTGATTTCAACACTGCGGACTAACTAACTCCTTTCCTTTTAAGCTATCCGTTTACCGTACCATCACTAGTTCCAGTGCTTCTCCAGTAACATAATAATAACGTGTTAACGGCCGATTATGCCATCCAGCATGGCTTACGTTAAGAACAACAAATTTCGTCCGTCCGAATATTAATCATGGCGTTCGACTTAAACGCGATCTTGCCCTCAAATCCCGAAGATGATTACGTGGAACAATAAGAAAGAGCGCCGTGCTCAACTTGTCGCGTCATGTAGCATTATCGCTCCAAATTAAGACGAACTAAACGAATGATCTTTTTCCGTTGTAACTCACCGGCTCGATGTAATTGAGACGCAGATGAAACTTACCTGAAACAGAAAAAAGAAACGGTTCTTAGGCAAATGTTATGTAACGGTGGCAGCGCATAGCAGTCGTGTACAATACAAGCGCACGAAAAATGCATGAGTCTAATAATTCATAAGGCTCGAGTGAACGAAATAAATTTGTTAACCTCGCTCGCAGCGTCCCAAAAAAGTAGACAGCTTCCAAATGAAATCATTCGGCGATTTTCGCCGTTTTACGTCCGGATTTTTAGCGATTAAGGTTCACTATTTTTGCCAGCCGCGCAATGAAAATTTATGATCTCCCACTAAAATCAAAGATATTTCAGCACTTGTGAATTTACGAAATCTTGTGCGGAACGCCACAAATCAAAGACGAATTAGTGCAGTGCTTAAAAAGGCGGTGATGATAATTAATAAATATATAAATACATATTTCGTTGTAACTAACTTTCCAGCTAACAAACGAAGAACTAATGCGCGGTCAGTTTAAGGCGTTAAATAAATCTCTTGATTATAATAAACGTCGGAACGATCTCAAGTCACATTAATTGGACGCATCAACGTTTTACGATCTTAGACCTGGTGGGCGACCGACAACACGCTTCTTTTACGCGCGGCCAAAGAATGCCGGACGGATTAATCCGAGCGGGAAAAAACTTAAAAAGAGAGACGCACTCGTCGCTCATTTCGCAGTAAATCAAATAAATCGTTCCGGAGAACTGCACTCGCGCTGCGTAATGCCCTGCGAGCGCAACGCGGAAAGCTAATTTAGACAAACGGCGATTTTTTCTGCCTGTAATCTCTCCATTCGCGATTTGTCGGTTTATTAAAACGAATCGTTTCGAAAAACGTGTGTCCCTGATTCCGGACAGGGTTGATTGTTATTCAGGCCAATGTCGGAACGCCCAAAGTGGGATCTGGCTGAGGATAACACCGGCAGCTGCGGTATTTTTGGCCGTAATTCCGTTCGCAGTCAGGACCAAGAAATACAACTTTATATCTCATTACAAACTTGTGCACACAGTTCTGCACTGCATCATGCATGCTGAACGGAGGCTGGTTATAATAATAAGGGAGATAACGCCGCGCCTGCCTCAACCGCCGGCAACTTTTCATAGTAATTTAATATTATTTTATTGTTCTCGTCGAGTTGTAAAGTGGACCTGTTATCGAATTGTAGTGGGAGGAGACGCGGAAAAACATTCGTCGTCTGTCGCTTATTTGCGCACTTGGAGCCCCAAAACGATACAATGAAGACGCTTTCCCGTCTACTCGAGACGAATGTTTCGCATTATCCACTTCAGTCGGAAGCCCGACTTGATATCCCAATCGGGCCGATTATTATCATTATCCACGATCCACAAATTACCCAACACAAAGCTAATAAATGTTACTTGTAAATCCGAAACGGTTCGATGAAAATTGCCGCACGACACGGAACCGAAAAAACACGATGGACTACATTATGGCTGACTTATAGTGAAAAAAAGTATGATTTTATGTTGAAAATGTCGTAATTTCAAGCAACTTTATAAAGGTTTCTTTAAAGAAATTTGGAAAAATGGAAAATAGAATCATAGTTTCTTTATACACAGAAAAAAAATTGAGATAACATCTCTATAAATAAAAGAGAAATTTGTCTAACAAAAACGTCATTTATAACATGGATTTGCCTGCCGAAATATTCCCTTAAAGCGAGAAAACATAAAATAAAAAAAGAGAATTATATATTATTGTCATCATGAAAAGTAGCGTAGAAAGGTGATGTCTAAAATATTTTTATTTTTCTTCTCATCGACTTTAGTGTTGTCCTTCATTCTTAACAATTCAAAACTGCATAGAAAACTACTCTAGAATTCGACCTTTCCTTAATAAGATTAATTTTTTTTATTAATTATTAATTTTTATTATTTATTTTATCTCAAATCTGACAAATTGTTCGTATATATGGCAAAATTTTCGATTACTTCGTGCATACCTAAATAATAAAGGATCATTTACTTTACATTTATGTGCATCACACATCCTCTCAAATTAGTCACATGATCACCACCTATAAAACGTTTTTATACAATGTATTTAACGCGTAATGTAATGTAATTTCCGAATTTTCTTTTATTTGGTTTCTTCAAGTGAGCAGACCCTGTCATAATGCTGTCGTGCTTCTTTTCACCTTACAATAACCGATGCTTACAATGAGCCATAACGTTCAATAGACAAAGTTTATTTCTGTCCAGCTCTACCTAGCTTGTCATTGTGCACTTAACAGTCGGTGTGTTCGATTATACCAATTATTATTATCATATGATAATAAAGCAGATATAAACGTACGCTTGTAGTCAGTAAAAGATTCGAAACTTTGCACATTAGTGTGATGGAACAATGGCAATAAAAAACCGCGAATGTACGAGAATATGAAGAAGCGAGGATATACCAAAAGCAGGAGGACAGCGTTTGCATGCACTAAAAGCTATCCCTTATGAATGGTGAAAAAGTCGACATCTATATCAAACCGTTCTAATTTAGTTGTTGAGCGACGATTCATCACAATGCTCCAAAATTGATTAATTTTGTATCCAGAGGAAGTTATAAATTGTTAGACAAAACTGATCGCAATAATCGGTTAAAGAAACCGAATAATTGACGGTTTTTACCAGCCGCCCAAAACTTCAAACCCAACACCATTATAAAATACGATTTATAAACGTTTATAGATAGATATTATGCAACAATTTAAAAAAAATTAAGATACATTCCGTGAAATTTATGCGGAAGCAAGAGAACAAAAAAAGAAGTAGTCATACAATATTGTCTGCATCCCGATAAGAAGAATATTTATGCGACAATTTACATATCGGAGCGACGAATACAGAATGGAATTTTGCATAAATCGCGTTTCCGCTTTCTTAATGGAAAAAACGTCAATGTCACACTGTACCACTACGCAGCAGCCATCCGGTTAGGCAAAATGAATTCATTTCTAGAAGGAATATAAACACACGTGCTTCCAAACTTCACTCTTGCGGTGACAAATTAATATTGAAAGATTGCAAAAGTCGCGTCCGATGAGGTCGATGCCAACCATTTTGCGCAAATCCGCGTGCAACCGTCGAAGAAAGCATTGGTCGCAATACTTCTTCAATTACCAGTTAGTCTGGAAAGTTTTCCCCGTGAGCTGTAGTCTAGCCTGGCGGACGTCAGCCAACAAGGCTCACTCCACATCGTCCTCATTCCAGAAACGTAACTCACCCCGCGCCTCCCCCGGCATCGATCGCTCGCTGCAGACGCTGTCCCGCTCGCGTATCCCTCTTTTCATCCCCGATAGATCGATTCTATATCCCGCGACTCGCTCTTAATCACTATACACACCCCACGCCCAAATTAACCCGCACCCCTTCCTTCTCCCTCTCCGAAGCAATGCCGACGCAACCGACGTTCGTTCTTCTTTTCTTCTTCTTCGGTTGGCAGACGGCCAGCGAGAACTGCATGACTATTTACATGATTTTATTGTGGTAGCGTTCAGCCGTCGCCGCAGATAAATACAGTATGGACGAGGAAATCAAAATCATGAGGGCATAACGGGGACGCTGCGAAGAAGATTCGAGAATGTTGCAGCGGAGCGGAAGAATCACGTGACGCGAAAATAAATAAATGACTGACGCACCGGAGGAGTCCTGTAGCTTCGCTCATAATTTATCAGGGAATCCTTTTGTAAACACGGTAGACAAATTAATAAGATTTAATTGATTCATTAATGAGACTCGAAAGACCATTAAAGCAATTTATGTTAGTTTGGTCCCACAAAACGAAATGCCTGAAGAAATAATTTACCTTTGAGATGCTAAATCTACAACGCCAAAATTTAGAACCAAACAAAAAACAGATGGAAAGAGAAGACAAGTGGATCACACACACGTGCTCATTTAAAGAGACAGAAAATAAAAAAGTGGAAATACGGGAAAGAAAAGTTGCGGAATGTACGGAACAACACAACACTACATCTTTGTAAACTTCACAAATAAAATACTCGTAAGTCGCGATGTTTTATTCCGACAAATATTGACAATAGATCTGTATCATTTAAAAACAAGCCGGAATGAAAGTTTTTATTTAAAATTTAAGTGACGTTTATGTTTTACAATACTTTTTTTATTACATTCATAAACAATCCAGACGAATCAATTATCGTGTTCAGTTTCCAAAATATCTCATTACGCAACGCAATGTCAATCTCCAAAAATCTGCCATCAAAAATTGATTACCGATCTCAAAGAATTCCATTCGCAGCCACCTTTGACATTTCGGAGTAGTTTCTTTACTCTGTTTCAAGCAAACCGACATTAAAATTGAGCATCGGTTGTCATAATCGAGTCACGTGAATTATTAGCATTTTCTTGAGCAATAATAGTAATTGGTCTTTATATAACATGTGCGTGTTTGCAATTCGTCTCAATCGTTTTCCATCCCCTGAAATTTAGTTTCGGCCACCAAATGAATTTAGATGAGGAGGGTGCGTATTCCGTCGACCACCCTCCCGTCCGTGACACTACCTAGTAATATTTGCCACCTAATTTACGTGAAACCACTGCGAGAATGTACGAGTGTAGCATGACAAAAATGTCAAGGGTGTTTGGATTATAAGGAAGACATGTATTTATTAAATGCGTGCAGTATAAATTCCTTGAAGCTATATTTATGTTTTCATAAACAATATTAATGCGGCTAGAACACAACACATTAAATACAACAGCATCATTATAAATGATTGTAGACAAAGGGTGCTGTGGAACCTAATCTAAAGTTTTTACGTGCCACTTCATTGTGATAATGCATCGTTCTCGGCTCAAGTTAGTTGTAATGTTAATGTAATTATAACGATCTGCTTCGGGATTTTTGACCGTGTTCCATTTGAAGTTTCATAATTAAACCCGAAGAAGATCGTTATAATTTTAAAAAGCCTACATACTTTCAGTTTTAATGTACGTAGAAAACAACAAAAGAAAGCAAAACATTACAAAAAAAACCGCGAACGACAAAACACATAAACGAAAAAATTATACAGGAATAACAAGTCAGCAATTGACAGTTCAGAGTTCAGTTGTAAAATAAAAGTTCCTAAATTACAAATATGTTAGTATGGAGCGGTAGCACAGCACACTTCTACTACAATCATAATGAACTGTATTTTATCGGCACAACTAAATTACACATTCTATTTTTTGGGATGTAAGTAGTTTCTGAACTGTTATCAAACGATTCGCTCATAAGTGACACGATCCAGCTGCAAAAGCGGTGAAAGTACGACCGAACTAGACCCACATAAGAAGTTCCGCACACAAATCTTTAAAGAAAGTTGGCACGGATGAAGAGCTTGCACGTTGAAGATTCCCGAAAGACATATTGAAGAAGTGTGCACAATACACACTTTGCGTTGAACGGACGAAATTCACCTTTGTTACGTTGTTTCCTGCACCGTAATTAAATATTAAAGCCTCCAAACCTAACGCTTTAAGCATGCAAATTAACGGAAACCAGCCGGCACGTTATGTTATATCTTTCTCGTCTCGATCATCTGTTACGGTAGCCGCATTCACAAATCATCCCCTTATTAGAAAATTAAGTGTGTGGGAAAGTGTCGGGCATTATGCAAAAGACTGTCTCAACAAGTGGAACAAACGGCCGTACGTTAGCGTCAGCTACCAACCAACCCCCTCGAAACAAGTTAACGCAAGATGAGATAAGGGTTGTGCCGCTTCACTTCCCTGTTACCTGTGAACTGGGAAATAATAAGCGTCTCACATGTTGCAACGCTTGCCCTAATTTTACAACATCCTCTTTTTACTGAGATGTTTCTATATATTTCACGACAACAGCTGCTCAAATTATCCGGGGTCTTGCGTTCATATGGACAGCACCACGATTTATGTTCAATTAATCGGATGGAAATTGTTTAAGAGACCGGTATGGTTAAAAGAAGTTTGTGCGTCGTAATTAAGCGAAATACCTGTTGACGTGTGGGCCACACCGACACGTCACCGGCCAACGGTACTCCCGAATGTGGTCGACGTCTCAAAAAAACGCGGATCGACTCTCGGTCGCCGACTCATCGCCGAAAGCTCCACCAAATGGAGGCAATACGACACACTAAAATATTTATAGCGCTGAATAAAATCAAATCTTGGCATAACGTTGCCGGTGAAAAGGGGATGGTGCGGCTAGAAATAGCTTATGTGAAAAAACTGCCAATGCTGATTAAGACAAAAAAAGGTCGTTTGATTGTTTCCTACCCTAGTTTGAATAACAGCTTGATAGCCATGACCCACAAGACATACCACGTTTCACATCTCAGTTCTAGACTAAACGGCCTGTATTTCTGGGAAGTCCTCGGGAATTTCGGTGACGTAAAAGCATAAAATATTCAAGAGCTTTTATTATCATGGTATAATTTATTGAGAATATCAAATAAAAACATTACGCCTTAAATACAATGTGAATTTTCACATTACGTAATATCATTTAATTCACTACTAATTCTATAAACAAATGTACATATGTATGTTAAGAGCTCTTTAACAGGTGAAATTGTCTGAAAAAGCTTTACTTCCCCCTTTGTAATTGAAATTGGCATGCTGCAAAGCTCCACTCAGCCTGATCTTATTAATAAAATTATTTCGTTGTTCGTCTTGGTCGATTTATTTTACAATCCGTACACCATTCGCGAGATGTTTATATGATGAGATCTTTCCATTAAAAAGTTTTCGAAAAGAGTTTATGCGAGTTTATACAAGAACTTTAGGATATGCTAAAGTTTTTAGGTAATATGGTATACAGGAAGCTCGCCATTTTAACATGAGCAAACAAGTTACGGCAGTATTTTCAAAACTGTAATCCCGATTGAATTCCGTGTGAAATTATCGAATAAATATTACGAGTGGTATTGTACAAATCGGCGGACAAAACGTTGATCAATGAAATAAAAGGGTCTGAAATAAAGCAAACAATCGAAAAGTTATTTTTTCTGTTATTAATACGGGTGAAATTGAATATCAATGTTATTGAGATTTTTATCGTACTTTTTCCGCGCAATATCGTCCATCCTCATTCGACCGTTTTTCTGGAACGAATTAATTATACAAGCAGTCGCAATTGAATAAGGCCAATTCAAATCCGCAAACTTCCAACGTAATAATAGTCATTTATGAAATTTCATGACCCTTCAGGTACAGAATACCATTAGCTGAAAATACAAATCTGATTAAAACGAATACCGCAGAGTGGGTGGCGAATTCGAAAATTTTCGACGAGAAAACGTCAACGACCAGGGGGGAGGGGTCAGGGGTGAGGCGGCGTTGCGGATTTTTATCGGTTCGGTTGTTAATTTACAATATTAACGGCAATCAAGCTCCGTAACTAGATTTGAATTACTAATAATCGCACCGGTGCATAATTTAAGCAGCCGTCTCGTGTCGGCGAACTCGAACAATTAACAGCAATGAACCGCATCGATACTCAGGTAGATCGAGAAGACGTGTGTATTTCTGGTCTTCGTCGTCGTCTCGGTCGTTCTTCATTAATCTTAATCGAGACACGTAAACGGCGCGTGCCAGCGTCACACGAATAAAGCCATTAGACGAGGACAAGTCGGATGCGGGGGCAGGTGTTAAGACCACAATGGGACAGGTGATGGCCAACAAACTACCTACTGTTGGGACTGCGGCCCAACAAAACACACACACACTCAACGTCTGGCCCTCCCCGACTTCCTCAAAATTACCACCGCGACGCAGTACCATATGCTCGAAGCCGCATGAACGAATCCAAAGGCGAAGGCAGACCGGTACGCCAAAAAATCTTCGGATGATATCCACAACCGACCGATAAACATCTACTTACGAGCGGTGCCGAAACACGAGATAAAGAAACCGTCGACTCCTTTTTCTTCCGATGGCCAGCTGTCTGAGGCAGCTGCAGAGCACCACCCGAAAAAAAATCATAACAATAGCCCGTTCGTCTCCTACGTCTCCGTCTCCTCTTCTCCTGACAATTAGTCAACGTGTTCATGTGCGAAAAGATCGCAGAAGCTGCGGAAACTCCACTCCAGCTTCCCTCGAAATTTCCCATTTGATATGGTCACCTGATAAAGCTCACACCGTACGTTTAATCTACAATACAATGCGTACTTCCAGCGACAGAAATCTTTCTGAAAATCATCAACTGTGACGCTCGTAATGAAGACTTTAATCATTCAGCACGCATTGATCTAAGCGCTGAAAGCGCTTTGTATCCTCGGTCGAGAGGGCGTATTCAATTTTCAGTAATTTTGAAGTGATTGGGTCGTTCATTTTGCAAGAGAATCGAAACTGCCGCTTTTATGCGCCGACGGTGTTTGCCAAAATACCTATTACCGAAACGTACTGCACCCGTCTCGCTGGTGCAATCATCCACGTTACGTCGCTCATTCTGGATTCCATCAAAATTTACGCATTTTGATTATCCTCTCATGTGATGCGTCATCATGACATTTCTTTCTATTGCGACGTAGAACGGTGCTTTTATTTATAGCCTATTTGGTCTACCTTTCTATCGTGTCGTCGCCGTTTTGCTACAAATATCTCCTATATTTAATTTCTCCTTCCGGCTAAATGTTTCCCGGCCTTAAAAAAAAGGCCTGCTCATTGGAAATAAAGGTTATAATTTATGTATTTTGCAATATAATGTATTCAATATGCAATGTAATGTATTAGTATTTTGCGTTATTAAAACAGGTAATAATAGGTTCCCTCTTCATATTTTGTGATCCAATATTTAATTTTTTGCGAAATCTTTTTTTTCTAGTATCCAAGAGATTTGTTAAATATTTTGATAAACATCTTTTGTAACTGGCGTTTTTCCACTGCTTCCTCTTCATTGTCTCTTCTTTCTTTTCTCTTTAGTTTTATTTCTTGTTCATTTGCCTACTTCATGCCTATGTGTGCTATTTTTTCAAATATTTTATACAATTTATAACAAACTATAATAGAACTATTTAGAAGTGCATTCTCGTTCAGAACACAGAATCGACTCTAGTTTTATAATCTTAAAAAAGGTATTTCAATTTTGTTATTCTGTTATGTATTAATCACGAAGAAAACCTCCATGATTATTTTTATACTGATACGTAATCTGGTTGCATCGATTTGAAATCCCGGCTTTAATATGAAGATACCCACGTACGCAATGCTAATATTTTTGACACTGTTAAGTTGTAAAAACAAAGATATAGCAACAACAAAATGCACACCGTAACAAATTCGGACTTCGTAAATAAATTACCAAAAAGTTTAATCAGCATGCAGTTAATTACATGCGCTGCTCGCACAAAGGAATTCCCATGGAAATTCCTTTCCACTTAGGCGAAGCACTACAACTGGAAAATAATATGCGTTGGATTCAATAAATGTTGTTTAAAATAAACATAAACAAAAGTGACGCAACCGTAGACGACCGCGCGAGCTTCCGACATGACCAACCGAAAGCTCCACACACAATATAAAGGGGCGGAGAGCGCTTCAGGAGGCCTGGGGGACCCCACGAGTAGTGTTCAACATTACAACGTTCATCAAAACGGAAAATTCCCTGAAGGTCGTGCTAGCAAATTACCTGTACTGGCCAAAATCATGGCGAAATTCGTGTAATCCAAAGCAAACTGAATCGGGCGCCACCACTCACTAAAACATTGCACGTGGCAACATAACGACGCACTAACACCACGTCGGCGATGATGTCGAGAAATCAAGCACACCGCAATTCGAATGAACACAAATCACCACTGGAGTCGGTGTCTCTTCGGCGAGTTTGAAATCTCTAGAAACGTCCATCGCGGTAACGAACTCACTGGATCGGGAGGAACCGAAAGCTTTCGGTCGAAGCAAATGGTCCCGTCGCGAACGCACGATCCCTCCGAGAAAGATTAGACCCAGCGCGCATGGCCCAGAAACTACGTAGTTTAAATGATTGGGGTCGCCCGCCAATGGAAAATAGTGGTTGTTGTATTGTGGGAATTGAATTTTATGAGTGGAGTTCTAGCCGAGGTGTCATTAAATTTGTTCCGCGTAAATTTGGGAGTTTTCTTTGTGAATTTCGTTAGAATGGTAAAAGCGCTCAAAGTAAATTTGCAGGTTCCAGGGTGGCAACATCGCTAAGAGGTGTTACATTTTTTCTTAAACTTAAGACTGTCCGCAAATTGTCAATTCCTGTTCTCAGGGTTTTATAAATAGACCGCTCTAAATATTGATAACGTTCGGAGATCATGAGTTTCCGTTAAAATGCAGTTTTTGTGTTCTGAAAAAAAATTATGTCTATCGCGGCCACATATTTTGTTGTTCAAGAGCTGTGATATTTGTGTTGACAAGCTACGGAGAATGAAACATTACTTGGAATAATAGCTATTTTTATCTTTCCTAGAACAAAAACTTCAGAGTCGACCTTAATCTAGCATTATTCAAAACTTACACAAGAATCGAACCATTTTCATAATCTTTAAATTCGTATACTCCATTCATACCCCAAATCAATGCAGATCACATCTGTCGATTTTACGAAATCGTATCGTGAATGCTTTTGATATTCCCGTTGTTGATATAAAGACGTTCTGCAATTTCTCTGTATTTCTTTTGTATTTACACAATTTCGCCACTTCAACCTATTTATTGTGCAAATTAACAAAATACTCATTCCCATTAAACATCCACAAAAAAAAATTTACTCGATAACTCTCTTACTAAACCAAAAAAATTGAAATTCCGAAATCGGCTACTTTAACACTAAATTCCCATTCGCTTTCGTTCATTAGAAAGATCTAACACTATCCTAAGATATTTTCCAACAGCGGATCGGTTACTTAGAAATTCACTTTTTACCGTCTTGAGTAAACAATATTCTCAAACTGAAGAGTAATAAAATTGCCTTGAAACATTGTTCACTTCTTGCATGCAATTAGTTGGAGCTTTATAATCGGATTGTGTGGTAAAGATTTCACCTTTTTCCTTTTCTTAAAACATTGTTACTAGGACTTCCTCTTACAAACTCGTACGCTTTCCCCGTGACAAATTATAAAGTATGTTTAATTCACCTTTTATTTTCCATTTCGGGTGTTTATCAAACTACTTTTAATTAAAAGCTAGAACTTTACTCCACACGTTAAATCTATGGTAATCATGCAAAATCCCTCACAAACATCAATGAAACGGATCAATTTTACGAGTGGCAAATCAATCGTCTCCATAAATGACATCCCTACGGCTTGTTTAATTTAATGGCCCCGTGCTTTATTCAAACACTATTAGTGCTCGATGCTCGTTTCTCCGCAATTTCATGAATTTGAATCAACACCTGATAGTTAAGAGTCGCACTCCCACACCTCCTGCCGGACGTAATCTTGTTAGTTGCCTTTTTAAAATCACCAAAATCCGGCCCACGAAAAATAGCAGCGCAAACCTACCGATATCGCAATCTATTAACAGGACGATAGGAACAGACGATAAACCCTTGAAGACGAGAGAGTGGCTTGAGAGAGAGGGTCAGGGAACCGCTCGATCCTTCGGGATAATACGGTGGGAGTTTGACCGAGAAAGCGGTGCTAACCTTTGACCTATATATTCCGCGTTTCACACATCCGCCCGCCATTGGAAATCGTACTATGATAACGTTATAAAGTCGGTGCGTTTCAAGTTTATGTACCTGACAGATTTATCCCGAGCCAAACAAACTGAAAGCTGTTTAACGTTATTTGTCGGCACGCCACAAGCCGTGTTTTACTCTTATTCGATTCGAGGCGAAAATTCGCCGAAAAATACATACCTTTTTTTTTAAACTTTGGAAAAAAATAGTTGGATGGAAAATTACTGCGTTTGAACCAATTTTAAAATGCGAACGGATTATCGTCTTCGAGATCACGAGAACGTCTATTAGTTAACGATATGTCGAATATTTTATTGACGATTAACGAACCCGTTACAGGTAATACATACAAAATGTCATGCCTTGTACTCGTTTATAAAGCGATAAATTAAATATTCGTGTCGTTTTCAGTAAAAACTGCATTACATATTACGCAAGACATTAATTATGGCAATTTTCCCCACTTTATTGCTAAATATGTAACGAGCGAAACAGATACACACGAAATTTAGAACGTTACGTTTTCAAGATTCTGTTGAGCCGTTTGTAAATTATAAATTACTCGAGTGTCGGTGTCTGTTTCAACCCCAATCATTTTAATGTACACATAAATGTATAACACAACAAAACGATCCATTAAAGATAAATTACACGGATTTGATTCAACAAATTGTAATCAATCAGTCGTTACCATTGAAAACTGATAACACACTAACCTCTATCAACACTTCTGTTAATAAAACTTTTATTAGAAATTAATCAACAGTTTTTACTAGATACATATCGGCCTTGATCTTTCCAAGCAGAACATCTATATGTTTAATATTCTGTAACGACAAATGTACTATAATCCATACATACAGCTCTTTAAAATGACGCAATAAAAAATTAGGGTTGCCGTAGATTTTAAAATTTTTTCTCTAAACTGGAAGGCACGAGTTATCTAAGTGCACTAGGTACTAAATTTTAATGAAATTGTAACGAAACGAAAAATACGATTTCTATAAAAAGCTTACAGAATTAGTTTTATAAGTTCCTTAGCTTTCACACGTGTCGCAGTTTAGGAAAAGTTCTATTGCTCATCCTGAGATGGAATTATGATAAAAAAATAATTTTTCAGAAAACAGCACCGCCTTATTTAACCGTGAAGCTTAAAGTTCTACAAAACTTCATCAAAATTTTCTAATAGGCAGACTAAAGATTTTGTTCCGAAAAGTTATATCCACTGATATTATTCAGCTTTCAACACAGTAGCCGTTATATACATATAACGTTAATAAACCATAATTATTTTATTAAAGAATCTTCTCAGGATAATGAAAAGCCAAAAAAAACATTTTTAATTATTTAAATTAGAGAAAATTACTGTACTGAACGTTGTTCATAATGATATTGTTCTAATAATTACAAAATGCAAGTAGAAGCTGTAGTTCCGTTTTTATCAGATACGCCAGAAATGTAACAAGTTACGGTCGTATATTTACCTGACTTGACCCGAATTAAAATTTCAGGATGTAACTTTTGTTAAAAACATTACTTATTTTTCATTGCATGTACCTTACCTATGTATTTTCAGCATGTAGAAGTGTTATTTTGTCTAATTATAAAGATTAAAAATAAATTGTAAATCATAATGCAATATATGTATTTATGTGTGGATTACTCTTTAGTTATCTTCTGGCAGTTTCTGATGGTTGCAAAATATTTTAACTGCCGTTAAATAAATATCCGAGTAAATAGATGCATAATTGCATTTCATTTGAAAATATAAATATTCAACGTTGACTGCAGGCACACAATATTAAATCCTATTTGGTGGTTTGAATCGAGTGTTCTTTACACAATTAATGCTCGGGAATTTTCTTCCATGACCAACTCAGTCTCGAAAATAGGTGTTATCTCAAACTTCAATTAAATTTTCAAAACTCAACGCCTGGAAATTGGCTTATTCCTTTTCGCAAACATGTGAAAATAAATAAAATAACATTTGTTTACAAAAAAAAATATTAATGGCACATGAAAGTTCGAAATAATCTTATAGCACATCAAATAATCACACGAAAAGAGATTCATATGTTGTTCCCACAATTAGTCACTACTAATTAAATGCAGAAATGTTCAATTTGCTTGCCTTGATTAAGCACCAAAAACGAAATCTAACCTTTGTTGGTCTTGAACCCCTGTCTGTAACCAGGAAAATTATAGAAGTTTGTCCCCGATGAAACCCTCCCAATTTTCTAAATTATAACCGCACGCCTACTGAACAAAGAGACAATTCTACATAGTTGGTCTTTAATTCCAACAACGGAGTCGTTTCACATTCCATCCGAAAACAAATTCAAATTGGGTGATTCGTATTAGTAGGCATAAAAACCCTAAAATAATTTTTATTTGAATAAAAAAAAAACAACCTAAAAACCAAACAAGTTTGAAAAGGCCCACATGCATAAAAATATTTCCACTAGTTTTGGGACCGAAATGCATCAATTGAATCTGATTTCCTGCACGGCGCTGTAATATGCGTTTATAAATAAATTCGAAGAAAAAATATCTTTTTACAACTTACATTCCGAAAATACCCCCGAATCACCTTGAATTGTTACATAAAATACTATTCCGTATAGACCTCGCCTCTGTTTACGAAACTGAGAGCGTAAAACCGCCACAACAAAAGTCTAGCATCCTTCATCCGACCGACCTCGAGGACGATGTTGTAACGCTTCGTTAGCATTATTAATTCAACCGGTTGCGTCGAAAAACTCAACTTACCGTGTACGTAGCCTGGGTCTCCTGGAAGCGGAGGTGGAGGATGATGAGGCGGATATGGGGGTGTGGCATGTGGTGCTGTAAAAGCGCTCGGACAGCCGTGTCGACGACTCGGTGACAGCTGATGCTGGGGTAGAGGTAGAACGTGCTGAGGTGGTCCCATGTGCTGATGAGGAACGCCGTGTTGGATGCCGGGTCCAGGTGGTGGTTGCATGTTGGACAGCGCGTCCAATGGGGTGTACGACTTGCACGATGTTAGCGATTCGCTGTTGCTCTGCGTGTGAAAATATGCAATCTAGAGAAATTTGGAACCGTGGGAACGTAGAAATGAGGAAAAGAATGATGACCAAAATATTGAGTTCTACTTAATTAACAGACCAAAGTTGTCCGAACGCCCAAATGCCAGTAAAAATAAAAGATCAAAAGATATTCATAAGAATAATTCCACAAATTTGTGAAATCAACTGATTGAAATGGACGAATGAAAGATTTCTAAGCTACAACTACTGTTTGAGTTTACTGTTTTATTGTAACCGTGAATGTCGCGAAAATCATGCACAAGATTTAACCGAAAAATCAGGTGATTCCCCCCTTAACTCGTGCCGGATATTTTCGTATGTCAGCTTCTATCTCAATTTTTTTTTCATACACCTTAGTGTCCGACCGAAACTAGTTTTTACGGCCTAAACCGAATTTTGGCTTCAGTCTCAGTTTGGGCCGAAACCGAAACTACATATTTTCGTGGGAAAAATAAAGTAAAAATTATTATAATCACTCTTTATTTATTTATTTTTTAAATCAATTACATATCATTCAGCTTCTAATATTTTAACTAATCATCAACTTATCATATCATATTATTACCCCCCTTATTTTAAAAAGCACAAATATATATTTTTTAAAATTATGAAATAAAATAAAAGCTACAAAACTAAATTACTTTTATCCTTTTTAATAAGAAGAATATACCTAATAACGTGTGTTCAAAAAGAAAACAAGTCTGGCCATGGAAAAACTTTGTGCATCAATTTAGTGTAGCAAAATTTCAAACTGTTAGTTCGAGTCTGTTCATGTTTAGGTTAGCGTCCTTGTTGAAAATGGGATAAAAAAAGTGCAAAACATTTCCCGCTTTCGTTGTGAATCCAAACATCAATCTATTCATTGTTACAGCTTCTTCTCTGTTGAGGAGAATATCGGCACGACCAGGACGGTCATTAATTTGATATAACTGTAAGTCGTGAATAGATCGATGAAGAAGAATCAGTCTCAAAACCGAAAAATGTCTTGAGAATATTTGGCAGCACTCAGTTACCCGTCAACCTTCATGGGTCATCAGTCTCTATGCGCAACTCGAGACCTACCAATTCAGTTTAAGAGCAACTGCATTCTCAATTAATATTTCAAAAATCGTTGTATATATAGTTAAACACGGACGTCGACCGCTAGGGAGTTATATTACACAATATACATTAGAAAAAAAAGGTTCGGGTTTGCTTGGATTCGAAGGTTCAAAAACCAATGATGACGTCATTGTACAAAAATACGTGACGCCGTAAGTAACATTTTTATGTCATAAGATGGCTCATTAAAAAATTAAATTAAACTGTCCTGGCGTTTTGCTTGGAAACAATAATTAACGCATGTATATTTTTCTGACAAAGTTTGTTTGATATTCTGATATATTTATGAAAGTATGTATGTAACTAGGTAGTTAGTTGCCTGAACAATTTTTTAGGACAAATTTCAGTAAATGAACGCGGCAAAGGGTAGCATTATGTTTATGAGAGCGATGTATACATGTCCTGGCATTTATTATAAACAATTTAAATAAAATTGGGCCCTTTTATTTTGATGGTAAATTTTAAACTGGCAGATCTTGACATTTGTCAAATCTATATGTTCATGTTATCTACGGTTTCTACACTGGAAAGCCGATAAATTCCACGGCTAACGCAGCCCCGTTTTATTTTTGAACGCACGTTAAATCTGTTTAGGTAGGTACACAAAAAAAAACAAAAAACACTCTTTCATCTTAAGAACGATAGTTACTTTTATTACAAGGCCAGAAACTGTCATTTGGCAAGTGCGAGCATGGTTTGTGAAGGCAAGCAAAGGACAGCTTCTGCTGACCGTGTGATAAACAAAACTTTATCGGTCGACAAAAAATTTTAATTAAAAAAAAACATAAATTATAAAATAATTTCGGTTAAGGGATTTATTTTTCCCCTGTTGGCGGTACCTATTCCACGGTATAATGAGATAAAATAATTTTTTTGACAATTGTAAGTTTGGAATAATTTGAGTGCACAATTCTACTGGCAATAAGTAAAAATGGATAAAGACACACCAACACATATTCAAAAAGTAGCAGAAAATGTAATTCTGAATTTATTACCCGAAAATCAGCGCCGCCAACATAAAGCTTTCATTGAAAATCCCTGCTTGTATCAAATGTATCAAAATAAAAAGAGTTTTGCGAAACCTCCCTAACCTAAGCCAAAACCAGCTTTTTTGCCGAAACTGGGCCGAAACCGAAAGTTAGGTCGGACACTAATACACAAACATGAAAGCGAAACAAGATTTAGAGATCCAAAAACTTCAGCAGCCACCCTCGAAGTAAACATATGCAGATTAAAATATTTCTGCTCCGAAGATTAATGAAATAATCATGAATTGGGTTTTTCACGTGTAGGTGTTAGAATGTCAACATTTCGCAATCGGCACGCAAAAAACGCAATCATCACCGGTCGTCGCTACATATAAGGGTTTAAATTTACTAGTAGACAGCCAAATGTAAACTCACGTTTTCCTGAGTGCTACTGGAAGACGACTGCAGGAGTGTTTCAGTAGCGACCGCAGTAGCGGCCGTCTGTGTATGACTGGTAGCCGATATCCTGTACTGCATTCCTGCGATGCTGCAGTAGCCCTCGTGATGCGTGGACCTCGTGGTGCTGTTGACGTACACTCCGGTTATCGTCACATCGGTGTCCTGATTAAGGATAACGGCGACCTTTTTGTTCGGCGTGGCCCTCACTTCGATCAATTTATTGTCCTCTTCTTTTTTAACTTTGGCCTCGAAACATTTCTTGTCTGCCTCGTCCTCGTTGTCGGTGTTGAAGTAATCGCTCGAGTCGATTTCGGAGTCGCTTTTCGGACTCTTCGACGTGCGCTTTTCTACCGAATAACTGGCGGCTAAAATAGCGCTCGCGTTCAGACTGGCCATCCGCTTCCGCACCACCATGTCTTTGAGATCCATTATCAGTTCGGTGCGGTTGCGGCGTCGCTTCGTCTCCGGTTTCTTGTCCGCTTTTTTGGTCAGTTCTTTCTTAACTTTAGCTTTGGGTTTCTCTTCGACGTCGGGAGTGCTCTCGTAGCCGCTGTTGTCTTCCGAACTGGAAGTCGTGTCGTGCATGTCCCAGTGCTTCCCTACTGCTCGGAGTCCCGGAACCGAGCGCAGAGTTCGCGTGCAGGGTACCAAATCGTCCTCCGACGGCTTCTTATCTTCAATCGGCTCCTTGTCGATTTCAATGGGATCGAGTAAATTGCTGCGCGTTTCGTTCTCGTACAAGCAGTGAACTTTAGCCAAAGCGTTTAAAGACGCGACTCTGTGTCGCTTCGGCCCGTTCCAGAACCCGAACAGTTTCATCTTGCGGGCGCGCTGACTCTCTTTGCGTTTCACTTTATTTTTGGCGCCGCTAATGACGCGCTTTTTCATCAGAACCAAATTGGACTTTGCGGAAATTTTCTTTGGCGATTGTTTCGACGTTTGTCTGCGCGTTTTCTTTTCGTTATCGGAAACAGGTTCGGCTTTAATTTTGAATTTCTTTGATTTAGTCGCGTCGGTTTCCGTCTTAACCGACGACTTGCAGAGTTCGTTCAGAGTTAAATCGTCAGACGTCCACGTGTCCTCCGGCGAATCACCGGGACTCTTTCTCTTCGGCTGTTTTTTGACGACATCACTTACGATCGTTTCCTGTTTAACGGACAACTGTTTCGGTGCTTTGGCTTTAGTTTTGAGTTGCGTTTTAACGGGCAGTTTAACTTTTTTCTCGCATTTATGCACTTTCTTTGTTGTTTGGACCGACACCTTATTTTTTAGCGCCCTATTCGCCTGTTTCAGCAGCTTTTCGATTGTTTGTTTCGTTTTGATATCTTCGGCTTTTTGGATTTCGGCGCTCGAGTCCTCTTTGTGCGCTTTTTCTTTATCCTTATCGATCGGCGGCTCCGTTTTCACCGGCGACTTAATTCGCTTCGTAACGGCTTTTTTTGGTTTCTTTTTGGCGTCTGCGACTTCTGGTTTCACTTTCTTAAGCGGTTTAGTTTCTTTCGTGGGTCTCTTTGACGTATCGTTCTTGTTCGATTGCACGGTCTCGTCGTGCTGGCTGGGACTGATATTCGTTTCCAGCGTTGCGCTCTTCTTGGTGGTTTTCTGATGACCACCCGATTTGCTGGCAGTTTTCGTTTGAACTTTTGTAGCGAGCGGTTCGCCAGCGCTGCGTGTCTTGACTTTACCATCAGCAACTCCCTTCATGGTTTTCTTCTTCGTGGATGCTTTCTTGACGACCACGCCGCCAGTCTTTTTAGCCACGAACGAAGGCTTGATGGGTGTTAGTTTTCCTTTAATAACGAACGAAATCGTCTCGGATACGTAATCCTTGTCGGCTTTCTGTTCGTTCTTTCTGCACTTTGCCGGAACAGGTTTCATTCTTATCACTTTGACCGTCCGCTTGTTTTTTTGTAACGGCACTCGCATGCTTTGTCGCTTTTCAACGTCTCATAATTACCATGATTAGTACTTGGAACTGAACAAAGGACAGGGCACGTCGATGATCCGCACAGAACAAAGAGAAAATCCTAGTCAGAAGGCAGGAATTTGACTTGACCTCCAAACTCTAGGACGTCGTACGTTTTCAAATCCGAAAATCCATCGACTTTCTCTTAGCGCTGGAACAGTCTGCGGAGCGCAGATTTCGGATCGCTTTTCCAACTTTCACAAAATGTGAACTAAATGCACGTAGCGCCCACACGTGTGGGTCGATCACTGCAAAAATTAGCAGGACGATGTTCCTGCTGTGTGGGCATTCAACGTGCAGGAACCTGCGCCTTCTGCCTTGATAAGGACACCCCTGCGGCCCCGAGCATCGATTTACCCCTCGCAAAGGAAAATCTTATTCGCGAAGAGAAAACAAACAGAACGCGCGATCGAAAACAACACTGCACACGAACGCATTTCCTTCGTGCCAAATCTTCGATATCCTTCCTGCCTGTACAAGAAGTCAGATCAGCAGTTACCAATGGAACAAAGACAAAAAACCTATTGTTTACCTTTGATTAGGATGACATACACAGACACACATACATACATACATACACACACGCACTGTACACACACACACACACACGCACACGATTTAGCAAAACACACAAATGCACCGACACGAAGAAACCGAGACACTCCGTTTTGGAGACGACACCGAGGGGACGATTAGCATCGTGTATGATTTTTTTTCGAAAATCAAACACACGTAATTAGATCGCTACCGAACGCAAATCTCCCCGCCCTAGATACGTGCTGCTTCTTTGACAGGCCACCATTTTAAGCCCGTGGTAAAAGTCAGACTATCGTGGAAGCTACCGCGCTCTAACGACAACAACCGCAACAAGAATAAACTCGTTCGGTCAAGTAGATAAAACAGATTTCAAAAAAAATATTGCAAAGCTGCAAAATATAATTTAGATGGTGTAGATAAAATTATTCACGATAATTTCGTTTTGCCTTAAATTTAATTATACGTTTCGTTTTGTTAAATAGAATACACCCGAGAAGATTTCTTTAATAAATAAATAAAGTTGTCTATAGATGTCGCGCCATTTCTACTGAATTAATTTAAATTAAATGGAACAAGGCACTTATGATTTTGACTACAAAATAAAAGAAATATTGTTGATAATCACAGTTGATAATATTTAAATTATTTATTAAGAGAATTAAGAGCTATGATTAAGAGAAAACTATTGGACGGGAAGCTCAGCTCAGCTCAGCTGCGAAAGCTCTGAATAAAAATTCAACAATCTGGTATTGCTTACAGTAATAATTAGTTTAAGCAATACCGAATACGTCGCCATGGGGAAATGGCGTAAATTTATTTTCTAGTTTGACTCGGGATAACTTAGTTAAGTTAGTTAAGAAGAGGACGAGAGGCAACCATAATGGGAAGATATCAAATTGTTTCTTCAGGACTAGGACGATTAGGTGCATACATGTAGCACGAAAAAATAATTACATAAACACTGACACTGTGGTATAATCGGCATTGTCCCTAGAACAATAAATATCAATACAATTGTTTTTTATTCATAAGAAAAATAATAAAAACAATATATTGCTTGTTCAGATAGAAATATTGATCCTTTATCTTCTTCCCTATAAAGGTCGTGGATTTGTTTGTTTCCAACTTAGCCCTCGCTGTCTAATTTTCATTCAAGTTGAGATCCATAATCTCTCCCTATATTGGGCGATATGCGTAGGGGTCGTCTTGCCTCTGGAATTCAGTCACGAGCTATTTTTACTAGCAAATTTCTGCGTTCCAAATTTTTCCTTGCACTTGGAACTCTTTTCTGTATTATGTATTATCTGGCACAGCCCGAAATTTTTCAACTCAGATGTTTCTAGTATTGATTATGCCTTGTCATCTATCGTCTCTAATGCAGGCGTCGTTACAGGTCAGATACATGTTAAGCATATTGTTGCACTCATGTATTTGAGTCCTGTTTGCACATTACTGTTCTGTTAAACTACTTCTGCGTTCATTTTATTTTGATTTATTACTCCACACGTAGGTAACTACATACTCGTACATAAATGAATGTTATGCTCGTAACTTGCACCTTACTGATTTCTAATTTTTTCAGAGAGTGCATCATTGCGTAATAATATAGGATTTTGATTTGATTAATATTTGGTCCGCTGATATTTATGTTGGGTTAATCCAATTAATTAAAAGTATTTTTCTTGATTTCTGCTGTAAGGAGAATATTTCATAGCAGCTCCTGAAAAAAACATTTTTTAAATAAAACACATTTAAGACTTGAATTACACAAAGAATGAGCTAAAATACATATTAGATTATCAGTCCACCTTCTTGCATGTGGAACCAACAACATAAAAGTGTCTGATGTAAAAGAAATTGAGATTGTTGTTCCAAAAGTTGAGAATTTCTACCAAAACATACATTTTACACATAAAAATTTCTTTTTTATGTCTTATCGAAGATAAATAGGAGCATGGAGTTGTAGAGAAATTGCAGAAAGCAACAGGTTCGGGCTGATTTGGAATGTAAACACTTAAAAACTTTGACAACACCGCAGTCGGATTTCAACAGACGCATATACGAGTATATGTGTGAAACGTATGAATTATTTGTGAAGAGTTGTCATTGCCTCGCACATAAACATAATGAGGTTTAAAAAGGGGCACTTGAACTTTAAGATAAATCTTCGATTGCAACATTTAAAGTCCCCAACTTGCCGCTAAAAAACTACTATAAACCCCCTCTATGCTTTGAACAATTTGTAGGTAAATACTGTTAATGTAAAAAAAATAAGAAAAATTTTGATATGTTTTCGGCTCGTTTTTCGCACTCCAAACTATTAGAAGAGGCATGTGAATCGAAGCAGTTTTTAAGTAATCTCGATAATGTATTGATTTATCAATAAAAACAAGCAGATTATGAACAGAATCGTGCATGATTGCGCAACGGTATAAGAATGTCAAACCAATTGAAACATTTTGCATACATTCCGAAAAAAATAATTTTTAAATAATAATATTCATTTATCTACTTTTCATCGCCACCATTCAAAACATTTAAATGTATTATTGCATGCATTTATTAGTTTGCACAACCAAACAAAAAAAGGTATCACTGTTCCCCAATATATTTATCTCTAAACAAAAGCGAATTATTGGATGGTTTGTTTGTGTATCTTACTTTTTTACTTAAATTACAATGGTCGATTTATTGTCGTTTTATTACGTTTTTTGTATTTCGTTTGTGCACAATGCGACAGCATTATAAAAATTGATTAATTTAGCGGACGGAAATATATAATGTTAATTGTCCTCTGTGGGTTTTCAGTTCTTCCTTCATTTCGCGTGTGGGTCTTGAGTATTCCATCCCACTAATATTACGAAAATTTCAATTCCAGCGCGCTAAAAATACGAGAATACCGTCTCACATTATTACAATAAACGCTCAGTTTCGAACAATGCTGAGAACGTAACAAACAAATATTTTGTTTACGAGCTGAGAAATAATTGCGCAAGTGAATTGCTAAGTAATTATTACCTCACAAGATGACAGAATTGATATATCTAATTAGTTCGTGGTGGTGACATAACTTTAAATTGAATCTAATTAGTGACGAACCAATGACCTTACACTTGCTTTGTTTTATACACTCGCAGCTCGTAATCAGAGTGAAATTCGCAAGGTTGTAGGTAGGAAATATATATTGCGGCGAATTTGTATCACTTTGGGAATGTGTGGTGACACATTGACCTGAGTAACGGAACGGAACGACGTGTTCGATGCTTTTAGAATCCCACAAGAATATAAAAGTAAATTGCTGGTCGGACAGTTAAGTCCACAATGCTTCAGGTCACAGGAGTAGGTGATCTTCGGTTGGTTAATTTAACACAAGTCGCAACCTGCCAGCTTCAAAGTAGGAAGTGAGGCCAGTTTTATTTTCCAAATAATGAATGTTGCCGATAAATAGTAAAAAAAAGATACATTTTGGACAGATTGTGGAATTTTGCATTTCCACGGCATGCAGCTTGGAAAAATTCACCTATCAGCAGATGCTAATCTCCATCAACAAGATTAGGCTCGATTATTCAACCTCATTTAATTATTAATTATAAAAATTAATTATTTATATTATATTATTATATAATTATTAATTTAATTATTATTAATATTATTATTTATAAACAGAATCACATATCACAAGTATTGTCATTTTCACTTTTGAGTGGTGTTCGTGCCGACTCAGTTGATGATAACTTGAATAAAGGAAGCTGAAACGAAAAAATCTAGTACAATGGTGAGATTTTGCTCCCTCTCTAATTGACATTTGTCATTTTAAAATTGCAAACATACCGTAATGCGCTTTGATATTTCATACTGCTTTATGTCTTAATCCTCTTATTCATCACTGCTCACAATTCGTTATAACAAGATTTGGATAAAATAAAATACTAAAAAGTGTATATCCTCGTGTAGTGAATCCATGATTTATGTAAACGTTCACAGGATTTAAGGGATAAAATAGGATAAAAACAAGCCTTGTAATAGAGATTGTGTAATGAGTGTGACTATTTCTTTCCTCGCACTAACGGCAGCGCATTTCGTCGAGACAACCGCAATTCGTAAAGACGGTTATATCCTCTATATGGCCTCCCAAGAGGATTGCTTTGAAGATGAAGATGTTTGTAAAAGCCAAATCCGAATAATCCGTCAAACGCGGACAAAAAAGTTTCAATCTAATTATTCAAAGCTGTCTGTAATTTTTGTATAATTTACTAATTCTAGTATCGGTAAAAATATGGATGAAATGTAAATATGCATCCATTAAATCTGTATGTAAATTTTTCCTTGTCCCACGCGAAAATTACCATGTATTGTTCGTTACAAAAACAAATTTAATAGTTTAACAGTTTGTGGGATTAGTTTAAAAGCGATCACCACGCAATTAGTCGGCTGTGAAATGAGTTCAATTACTCCGCAATTTAAACAATTTATTCAACATCGGGTAGTTTAATAGGATTATTAATCTTCGACGTTCTCGATATTATATTCTTAGACGTCGAGGGAGAATCAAAGCCCGATTGTTTTTTCAGATCGGAACGGAATGCAAATAAACGGTTATTGAACTTGTGCGTTTAGAAGTAACGGAGCGTTTCAGCATGGCCAGCCAGATCCTGAAACGCTACGGCTGCCCCGAATCATGAAAACTATGCGCTCCATTGGCGGCAAAACATTTTTTAAAATTTTTTTCCAGACATATCGCCACCTGGGTCACGAAGGTAAAGTTAATAGTATACTGGAATGTTGATTACTTGGGTGTGTTGTATGTCGTTAGGTAACACTCGCTTCTGTGGTTTTGTCCTTGTTCGGTACACTTCGAAACGAGACGGAACGTTCTTAAATAATTCATAAATATGTTCGAATCGCTGCGAGCGACGAAAGCTGGTCCCACCATATTCAATCCTTGTAACATCCCAGCCAGAAGCACCAAATAAATAGGAATATTTGCATCGGACGTATCCGTTTCCGTCCACGTGTGTGGAATATTTTCAATCTTCAGATTCAGAAACTAGTTAGGAAGTGTCGAATTTCCAAGCCAAGTGGTAATTGCGTTGTCGCAGCGTTCAGAATCTAATTTTCAGGCTGATTCATGGAGAGGATCCCTCGAGGCGTTTTTAACAGTAAAGCGAAAGAGCTTCCAAGCATTACATTACACGGCGAAGGCAAGTTACTGTCGGCATCTCAGTCTCGATAGTCGATTCCTCGCGCAGTGTAGCAGTGAAATCCGCCGAAGTAAATCCGAGTTGTGGTGTGCACCATGTGCGGGTGAACATTTATTTCAAATGTGCAACTATCTAATTTGGAACTAACAATACAATCAATCAAGACGAGGTAAAATTGATTATTTCGCCGATGTCCTCTACACTTTCTTCACGATTGACCCCTAATTTCTCTTGCCCCCCACAATTTTATCCAAAATGCTCGGTTTAAAAAGCGAAACGAACGCTCGATTTCGGTTCGTGAAACCTCCACTGTTATTGCCGTAAATTACCCTAATTGAAGCACTGAGACAACTAGGACGGAATAAACAACTCGTTGCACCTTTTAACTCATCAAATTCCCAATTAATTGCATACAGCGTCTGAACAACGTCCTGGTTGTTTTGAATTTAGCGAATTTAATAATTTACGAATCGATCCGCATCAGCATTTTCAACACCTTTAACACTTCCTAAGGATGTGTCCCACATTTTTTGCCGCTTCTTCACATCAAAAACGCAAGTTATTAAATTACAAAACGCGCGTGTCTGGTTTTGCATACATTTTCATGGATGACTGGAAATGTGTGAACAGAGACAATGCTAAGACTATTTTCTTGAAGCTGTATGATGGAAACTACTCAAGACAACAATGGAGTGATGTCATTAGAGTTGGATGGTAATTGTCGAAGCGGCACGTTACATTGAGATCCTCTTCATCACCACTGGACGGTGTAATTGTGCATGAAATGAACGAGATTTTAGGGAATTTTGATTAAGGTTAACGTGGCATTGCCTTGAAATGCTAAACAATAACTACAAACGACAAACAATCCTCAAACTTCCTTTAATTTATTTTTTCCACAATCCACATAATCTTATACATACAATAGGTACTTATAATTTTTCTACTCGTGTCAACCAAATTACGAATACCAAGTTCATAAAACCTAGCTTTCGTTAATTTATTAATTTTATATTCTACATTTCTTTTTAAATTCAACAGTTCACATGTAATCCTAAACATGACGCGGAGCCTTAAATAAACATTTTTCTGACAGGTTCTGCACTTCTTTATTAATTCATTTCTTTGATGTTAAGAGCAAGCAAAAAAAAGCTTATGAACGTATGTAAGCTTTCACAAAAAAACAACTATTTAATATTAAAATTTTTCACGTTTCTTCTTTTGTAAGATATCACTAATGAATTATTGTTTTTAATAAAATTACGCTTGATCAATTGTTAATCTATCATTTACTTGTATTGTAACGCTAGGAGCATGTTGAGTGAGTTTATTTCTTGAACAAATCATACATATTTTCATTCGCTCGATCGTAAATGATAGTGAAAATCGAGACAATTGTTTTGAACTTTTTCTTCCGCGCGGATTGTTTCCACATATAAGACTTCCAAGAAGAGTAATAAGTCATCGAGGAAGACTAAAATTGTAACTGGCAAGAATTTCCACATGCGAAATGCGAATTTTTAAGTCTGCAAGCCTTGCTGGTAACAGCTTGGAATTTGTGAAGGTTGCGGTTGGCTTTTTCTTGACAGTGCATTACCCTTTGTTACAAATAACACTGAAATGTATAGTTCCGTCCTGATACAAGCAAGATTGAGTTGCAAGTTCCATTAATTTGCGAGACCTTCGTAAATTGTTGTAATTACCACGACAAACGAAAACATCGCTTGAAATGTGACCAATTGGCACCACCTAGTGAAACGCACGTCATTGAGGTGCATAATTATTGGTAAACAGATCGTGCTGCGCATGTAAAACACCGGATCGCTGTTAATCAATTCTTTAGAAATCGGTCTGGATCGTGCGTAATTTTCAAACTGGATTGCCACACGTGAAATTTTCCACGCTTCCAGATGTTAATATTCTATAATTAGATTGGTTTTATACGCACCGTTTAGATAAGCACCTCATAAAGGCGTTTATTTTCTAAAGCATCATCGAAACCTCGCATGCGAAAATGTAGATGTTTTACCAGAGATTGAACAGTAAATGGGCTGTTATTACGAATGATTAATTGGTGAAGGTTCGGGAGAAAGTCTCAAAATTTCCGTTATGACAATCGACAAAGCGAAAATCGACGATATGGTAATTGCGGACGAAGAAAGTCTGTACTAGATGCACAATTGCACAGGCATCTGAACGATTTAGAAAACGAAAAGCGTAATGGCATCTTTCTACGATGCATCTGCACAGATTTATTGCTAAATATAAAAGGAATGTAATATAGTCTCTCTTATTCTTGTGCGTCAGGATTGTTAGTTCAACGTTGGTTCAAACATCCAGTTGACAAAAAAATTTCTTACAATTCTTTGCTGGTTTAGTTTCTGCCAATGTCAAGTAATATATTTGAAATAATTTTTATCTACGCTTTTGAAGACTTATTGGGATTTAAACTTATCAACAAGAGAAAATAAAACTAAATATTTGTAGGTTAAACACAATCCAATTGTAATCAATTGTGCAAAAGAGAAATTCAATATTTCAACCATTACTTTTAAACTATTATCGTTGGCCCCCTTAGTGAGAAAAAGCAAATACAATGGCACAGAGAAAATCATTAAAATGCAATATTATTGATTCGTAATTCCCTTTGTGTGTCATTTCGTTTGAATGTTCAAATCAATTTAAAATGTAATTCATTCGTTTTAATTAAATGTTTTATTAATTACTACCAAAGACATGAATATCCTTCTCTCCACACATACATATTCATTTCTGAAATATATTTCATTCTTTCACAACTAGTAAGGGAAGTTATACAATTCCAGCAGCATATTGTCGAAATGCTGAGCATGCCATCAGCAAATGCAAAATTTGTACCTTGCTTTACCGATAATTAAACTCTGCCTCGTGCAAAATCCAATTTAAAGTGTCACAAATCGTTTAATCTTCATTCAAATTGTTCTGCAAAAAACTTAATAGGATTTGCTCGCATCGCACACAGAATATTTGCTCTACTAGTCACTAAAATTAACGTATGTATTTTTATTTTAATTATGTAAATTATTTGCCGGACTGATAAAGGTCGCGTGTGGTGTGGCGAAACGAATTAAGTCAGGGTCGCTTCGATAGGGAATCTGTCAATGTCTTATCATTACTTCAACATTATTATTAATTTATTAATCAGTGAAGAACGGTGTGGGTAACGGACAGTCTACTTTCCCAACGAATTCTAAATTTTGTAACATATGTTGAACATGTTGAACAATCGATTCATTTCACCGTTATATCCAAACGCTCTTAGCTGCACCGAATCGTGTTAAATTCACACTTATTTGGTTCGTAGAACCAGAATATAGTTAGAACTGTTACTCCGCGTTCTTCCTGATATTCAACCTCAGCCTCGGCGGAAATACGAAAAGTCTAATCGCTATCATTAAGGACACGTTCACTTTTCAGCACTTTTGCAATGCAAACCTTTCTCAAATTTGTGTTAGGTGAATGTAAAGAGTTTTTGCGTACAACGAACGGTTCAAGATGTGATGGACGAAAAGCTGAAAAACTGCGAAACTCTCAAGTTTGTCCCCATTTAGTTAATTGGGTGGAAATTTACGAGAACTGCGTTTAATTCTGAAGTTGGGGATGATCGATGATTTAAATTTTAGTACAAATTTTCTGTAAGCATTCATTAGTAATAATTATGCAAAAAGAAATGTTCTTAAATGTTTTTGTACACCCGACATGTGTAATAGAAAGCGAATCAGAACAGTACGTAATATTATATGTACCCGCAGGAAATGCGTTCACAATTATGTAAACCATATTCTTGCAATGTTCAGACATGCAGAAACATGACTCGTGTTTTTTCAGGAATGGATGAACAAACAGCTCTGGTTTTGGCCCTGCAGCTTGTGGCACTCTTCTCAATAGCCGGTGCCCTTCTGCTTTACCTTCTGTGTAAAATTCGCGTGGGTGGCGGTCCCGAAGCGTGCAGCACTCCCGGGGGAGGCAAAGCCGTGCTTATAACCTCAGCCGACAACTCGATCGGTCTTCAAGTAAATCCGCCGAACCTAATCAAACTAATTAATCCATTAATCTGGAGATTAGATTGCAGTTCACTTGGCCAATCGTGGATTTCGTGTATTTGCCGGCTTGAAGGATGCATCCGAGAATTCCGTCTCCTCTAGAGTAATCCGCGCGTGGCAAAAGTACAGGGAAACTTTGGTTGGACCGTGTCATGGTGCGCTAGTTGGTCTTCCGTTGGATGTTACTAGAGAGGATTTGCTTCATGAAGCCGTTGACATTATTCGAGCTCATTTGCCCGCCGGTGAAGATGGTAAGTGTGTTTGGATTAGCGGGTCAAGGAACATAGTGAAAGACGTTTGTGGTTCAGGTTTGTGGAAAAGCGTTTAGTGTTTATTGAGAATTGATTGGTTTGGGCGGTTATCGGATTGATTTGATGCGGTTTACCGTAATCGAAGGAGTTGCGATGTGTGCTTTTGTGCTGGCCAATTCCACAATTTAAGTGATTAAGCAATGTTTATTTGCTTTATGTGTCACTACGCAAAAGAAAACAAGGTAAAAGGAGTAAAACAATAAATTGAGTCGAAACCATGAAAATAAGCAATCAGAATCAGAAAGTAATAATGGGAAAATACATATGTCGTGTGCTTTTGCCAGCCAGCAGTCGTTGTCCAATAAATTACAGATGTTTTCAAACAAAACATCAACCTGAATCGTACGGAAATTTTAATTAAATTGCTCCTGAAATATTTGTCAAACACAACATATATCATACCTAACTACTAAACTACAGTAGTTACCGAACTCAAAACCCTAAATTTGTTTATAAAACATTAACTTAACAAATATCAGACGTACATAACAAACAGTAACATGCCATTAAAATTATAGCATCCCCAAGTTAGCAAAATTCTCTCCAATTACACACTTGCAGTGATTTTAAAATATCCAATTACTTAAATTTTCTTCTCTAGCACGGTAGGGGTACTTTATACGATTGTTGGAATAGATAATGGCAAAAGCAGATTAAAACATATTTAATTTTTTTTTGGATTTACATACAATCTTAAAGGATAATTTTAAGAAATAGGTATGGACCTTTCACTTAGCCAAGCAAAAATAAAATTTAAAAACAAAGTCCATCAGATTTTTGGTTTATGTAAATTTATAATTAAATGTTTCTTTGCGAGATTAGGTAGGTAATCATGTTTAATTTTAAAACAAAATAAGTGGAAAAAGAGTTCAAATAGTTTGTAACTTGCAGTTGCGGAATGAAACCGGAAATAGGGTTTTTGTATAAATCAATCCAAAATTATGATTTTATTTTCGGATGAATAAACAACGCCACATATTACTCACAATTATATTTTATTTGCTGGTCTTAAAATAACCCTCGTCTCAGAGGAGTAAATATGCATTTTTTGTTAAACGGTGGATGAGTCAAATTCGATAACAAAATAGTCGCTAATTTTATGAGACGAGGTAATGAATTAGAAGATGCTGATGGCTTACATGATCGTTTACCACTGAATATTGAACGATTTTCAAGATGGGTTGGTAATTCAGGTTTAAAGTTATGGCTTGGGGTTAACACGAAAGAAAAGAACCATTTTCAAACAATTTTTTTATATTTTTGGCAAGTGCTACTAAAACTCCCTTACTGGGAGTCGAAAACTGTAGTGTTTTTGTGCCTCGCTCGTATCACAGTTACAATGTTCCAGGAATGTGGGCTGTTATAAACACCAGCGCTTCATCATACCGCGGTCGCTTGGACCAGCAGGACATCGCCCATTGGGAAGCTATCCTAAAAACCAACGTCGTCGGGGTTCTACGCACCGCTCGCAAATTTCAGGGACTACTGCGCACTACATCCGGTCGTTTGATTAATTTCGGACTCCCCGAGCGCGACGAAGCCGGCTTGGTTGCCTATACAGCTAGCAGATATGCTGTAGAAGGCGCTTGTAATGCGCTCCGAAACGAACTGGCCCCGTTGGGAATGAAAGTGATCAGTTTACGAATCGCGGGAGTCTCTCCAGAGATGATGTGCACTCCACCGAAACTGGACACGTCAGTATATTACAAAATTTTTGTCCCACCACTATGGCAAGATGTGTTTCAGGAAGGAAGACACTGGGGAGATTTCGGTGGACATGAGTGGGTGTATAGCCTATCAGCCCGTCATCCTCACCGATAGTTCATTGCGAGTCTTGGACCTGGCGGTTACTACCGGGACGCCCAACAGCAGTTACGACTTGGCTCCGAAAAAGCAGTGGTCCAAGCCGTTTACTTACATCAAGTCATTTGTTGTGTAGAACCGGTAGTTGTGTACATATTCCGCTCTGTATATATCAAACTATTGTACTTTCAGTTTATCCAATTTTTAATAAAACATGTTGCGTATTATTGAATATTAATTGGAGTCATTTTAAGTCGTCAATGAGTATAATATGAGAGTGATAGTCGCTGGACGATTTCACATTCCCTGGTTTTAGCATGAGACCATTCGCCCCGATAAGACTATTGAGCCGGCTGCTAATTTGTCCCCCATTAGGTGTCGCCACAATTTCCCCGTTCACATAGTTAACCACAACCCTCACGTACTCAGGCCTGGGATCGCTGCTTTCCTTTACCGTCTTCTGCAATCAAATGCTTAAACGCACCCTAATCCGCTATTAGACTCACCAGAACGTAGGGGATTGTCGGAAATTGCCATCGCGTCTCGTTCTCTAAATGACGCAACATTGGTATGACGAAGAGCAAACAGGTCACGCTGGCCGATACCGGATTGCCCGGTAGGCCAAAAACGATTTTTTTCACCCCATTGTATGAAAGCGTGGCAAATGTTGTCGGCTTCCTGATCGGGAAAATATTGACAATCATGTAATATTTTCACAGCGCTTACGCGCGCTCACCCCGGTTTCACGTTCACCCTTCCGAAATGAACCGTGGCTTTGAAATCGTCGATTAAGACTCGTTTTATAAAGTCGAACTCGCCCATGGATACACCTCCGGTTGTGATGAGGACGTCGTTGGTGAGGAGAGCGGTTACAATTGCTCGTTTGATGGTATCTGGTCTGAAAACGCCACGAGCTAAAGCTAGAGGTAACAACGCCTGACATAATTACTCGTCTTTGACGATTCCATAGTCGTCGGTCGCGTAACGATGCTCTCTCAAAAGATTTATCAAAGCTAATCTGTTGCTGTCACGAATTTGGCCCGGCTGCAGTGGCTCGTAGTGTTCGCGCAACTCGTTTCCTGTTGTGAAAACTCCGACGCTCGCCCGTCTTAAATCGAATCAATTACACTAAGATTAAACACCGGGCGGCTCTATTTACTTGTACACCGTGACTGTTGACTTTCCTATTGCTGCCAAGACGCCAATATGAGCCGATTTCAAACGCCCCCCGCTTGTTAGAATGAGCGTATTTTTAACCACATCGCAACCGGAACGTCTACATTTGATATTATTGAATCAGTTCCGCTTCGCCTCGACCAATACAGTACCTTATGTCCTGTCCCTTGACGGGTTGTTTGTGCACGTTGATCTCGACCTCCTCACCTCTGCTTTGTGCGGAAACACTGGTGTCCTCCACTTGAACCACCGCGTCCGCTCCGGTCGGAATAGGTGCACCGGTCCCAATACGAACTGCTTCGTTTTGTGTTAAAGGTGACGTATTTGGCTGAAACCAGTTGCTAGCAAAAACATCTATCTACTCTGTTACGTTGGACAAGTACCGAATCGCCGGCCGCCATAAAGGATCGAATCTTACGAGGAGCAACCCCGTCTTCGCTTCTTACAGCATACCCGTCTTTCATCGATGCATCAAAAGGTGGAACATCATCGCTCGAAAACACATCATCGGCCAAAACCCTATGAAGCGCGTCTTCGATTCTTACCACCTCTGTCGCAATTCTAATTTCGCTTTCCTTCATTATGATTTCTAAAGCTTGCTCTACCTCAACGAGCGGGAATGGAGATTGTCGTGGTCTATCCGCTACTCGATCCACTACCACCTAAGAGTCGTTTTCAGCATCCTTCACCTTGTCATTACTTATAGCGTACTTTACTCTTGCCGCATTGCATCCTCGCATGATCCGTGGAGACAATTTTTTGATCGCCGATCATCACAGCAACAGCGTGAGGAATGCTGGATTTGATGAAAGAGAAACATTCGACGGCACCTTTTGCACTGCCAGGTAGATTAACAATGAGAGTTTGCTCCTTAATGCCGCACACGGCGCGCGAAAGCATGGCCATTGGTGTGATTTCAAGACTTTTAGATGTGATTTGGTGGATAATTGCAGGCGCTTCGCGTTCGATGACATCGCGTGTAGCTTCCGGAGTCACGTCCCTCGGTGAAAATCCCGTTCCTCCGGTTGTTAACACGAGGTTACACTTCCGGGAGATTAGTTCGTTGAGTTGGGATGTGATAGCGAGTCGGTCGTCCGGCACGATACCTTTGAAGATGATTTCGAAATTTGGGAGCGCCTCACGGACAGATTTTTCTAATTTTGCTCCCGAGACATCTTCCTTTATTTTAGCAAAGCACGTGTCGCTCACTGGAACACAGCAGTGGTTGCAGTGGTGTTGTGTGGAAATCGACAAAGACATACCTGTTAAGATACCACAAGTCGGCGATGAAGTACTCATTGTGGACAAGTAAAACGGACTGTCACCCTCTAGCATCGGAGCCTATTTATACCAGATCAGATAGTATCGGTTTTATTAATACTGCCACTATTATTAGGTACTACAATATTTTGAGTGCTCAAATGATGAAACGATTGTGCATTTTTCACAACACTCGGTCGTGGGGTGAAAATTTACCCTTGAGTGCAACACTGTTGCATTACCCATAATTAATTTTAATGAGCGGAAAAATTGCAGCCAGTTATCAGTTAATGCAAGATATATGTCTTCATTCGTAAGGACTCTATTATTAATATATAATTAAACGCAGGTAAACGTGGTACTACAATAATGACACACAATCCAATTTTGTGGTAAAATGTAGTAAGAGACTGGAAGGTGGCTCATTTATGTGGCCGTAAAACTTAAAGAAAGCTGGCCACAATGTAATCGTAAAAAACTATGTTGCAAATGAATAGCTTTAAAAAACCTACCTTCGGGTAAGATAATAAAAATGCTAATAAAGGGGCATTAATCGCGCGTTTGGGATTCAAGTATTTGTCTCTGCCGGTGTTAATTAAGAAATTTCAGACCGTCATTTCGGTATAGTAAAGTAGCACATCGACTAATTTGGCTAAAGTTCGTAATAAACTCACTCTAAATTTCAATAAGACAGTCGCGCTTCTATTCCGACTCACTTTCAAACAAAGCACTAATGAATATCAAATGTCAGCTTCCAATAAACAAAAAGTAGCAAAATATGTAATAACATTACGAAAGTCCGATGAGAGATATCCAACATTTTGAGTTTTTGGTAAACAGAACGCGACCAAGCACGTTGATAACAACCTAATGATAATGCGGTGACGTCAATAATTGAATCAAATATTAAATAATAGTTGAAGTGACATTCTAAAAGTTGGACAAGTTGGGGAGAAATAGAAGGGGATGATAATTTAATGAGGCGGAGCGGCGGAACGAAGTTTGCGCTATTGGAAAAGACGCAGTAGTTATCGTCTTCCGCGGTTCGTTCCGATGACTGCGGTTTCGTTCATAACAATCCCCGATGACGTGCCCCCAAGACTTATTACTTTTATGAGTTTTATGTAAAAATAATCGACTTTCTATAAAATTTGCTTTGTTGACAAATGACAAAGTCAAATTCAAGGTAAATCGAAAATAAACAATTCCAGCGGATCATGTTAATATATAAATATCGATATAAAAGTCAATATTTCGTAAACTCGTTAAAGCCTAGCGTCATCGACGTAAGAACCGCCTAAGAGTGTTACGCCAGAACGGAATTTCTGAAATATTAGTAAAAATAAATTCGCGACTGTTTGACTAGCCTTATCTCTGACGACCCCAACGAGAACAGTTGACAGCACATCATCATGTCAATATTTGTCAAAATTCTTTTCATTACCATAATTGAGCGAACTTTTTTCTTTGTTCAGCTCCGCACAAAGGGTCGACAATTGCACGAAGCACATTTTGCAGCAAATTTAATTTCAGCTGAGTTTTGCTTCTAATCAATTTGGAAAACTTCCAACGCAAGATTTGCATCGTGCAATTTGTTCAGGAACACTTTCTGTAAATGTGCAATCCCATAAAATCAGGGGCGCCGTGCATTTCGTTGAATTACATTGTATGCGATACCAGTCATTCGCCGGCAATTCGAGCAAACAGAAAAAACTAATTTTGAATAAAGCGATCGTAAAAAATTTAAAATTAGAATACAAGGTGTTTACGTTTTTATTACTTTTTTAAATTATCGCAAGAAATGGTAATAAGCATTAAAATTCAGTATTTCGTGACAGCTTTTAGTAAACACGCGATTAATGAAGTAGAGTTCAATTTATAGCAGCAATTTCCGGTTTTACGCAGTGTGAGGTTTTATTTAGGAGAAAGTCGCAAAATAATGAAATTTTGAATACTCATACGTTGTATTATGGATTTCTTGTGTATTTTTTAAGGTGCAATTCACTCGACTCGTCTCCATTTTGAGAGACAACGAAATTAAGAGTACAACTCAAAAAAAAAATTAAAATCTGAGGGAGACTATATTTCAGACAGCAATAATCTACAAGATATTTGAAGGTTCTCCTGAGCTTAAAGCTGTGTGGTGGAAATGTTTCCTGTTACTCATTAACGCCACCTAATTAGTCCATTGCAAATGTGGACGAAACGTTAGAAACAGTTACACCGGCACACAGCTTCAATATTTGTATCAAAAATCTTGAACATAGTTAAACATGGAAATCCCGGTTGTTGTTATGCAAGCAAAATGAAGAACATTCTAGAAAATGGGAAAAACCACTAGACCAAACCAGAACTAGAAATTTATTATCAAACAGAAGGAAGGGCTAGGAACGTGTGGAGAAAGACAAAATATGATTCCGAAGACACGGAATGTGGGTTTTATAGATTTGTAGAAAAAAATAAAAAGAAACCGAGTTTTAATCAAACAGTTCTTGTACAATATATGTTATTACATTTGTGACAATATAAGCGCGCAATAAAGTGCTCCATGGATGATGTGTAAAAAAGATGTGCAAAATTTATTGTTATGAGAGTGGTTGCAAATTGCCTTTACTCAATTCAGTTGTACGAACCTAGGAACACATTCTGAGGAAAAAAATTATATTTGATTAAATGCAAACTCTGAACATATTTTAAGGATTATTTGAAGGATTCTGTGGAGACACACAACTGTATATCTATTAGATGTCCAAATCTTAGTTGCTATATCAAAAAATTGAATTCACAGCACAAGAATAGAGAAATTTCATTCTCCACCTCAGACGACGACGACGAATGTTTCAGTGGTGGTCCAAGTTTTATATTTAATTTTGCGGCCAATTTTTGTTTGTCACAAAATTCGTTCAACACCAACAGTTTGCATTCGGTCATTCATTATAATAGCCAACAATTTTGCTTTCAAATTTCATAGTTTTAAAGGTGAACCTAACCGTATCCGGTCCTGACCTATACTCGACGACCTTCTCGTGCTCGATTCCAGCCGACAAATTAATTGTTAAATCGACCAAGTTGCATAACATCACCCATCTTACAAATTCAAATAGCGATAAAATAAGATCGCGTCTGGAAAAAACGAGGTTATCGTCTGGGTTATCGCTACTAGAAACTACAAAGTTGCGGGCCAGTATTTGTTTGCATTCTGGGCGCGCCCCCCAAGTTACCTCGTCAACAAGCGGCACCGCACCACGTGTATGAACCTCACTGCCGACCAAGACGCCCAAACCATTTGAATTATTGTAAATACTGACCTGCGAAAACACGGTCGCGAACACACGCAACTCCAGCAGACTGCTTCGCCTGCGGATTTCGCGTTCGGACTGTGCAGCAGCTCCGAGCTCAGTCAAGCGCCGACGGTCGGAGGGAAAGCATGCGACGACGCCGGCCGTCGATACCATGCGGCGCGACCTAGTGCTTATAGTAGCGTTGTTGTCTGTGGCCCAGGCGAAGATATGTCCGTCCATCGACGCTCGAAACGACCCGAGCGCCTTGGAAGTGCTGCGGAACTGTACCGTCATCCTGGGCCACCTCTATTTCGTTCTGATGCACGACGTCCCCGACCCCAACATCTACCGCAACTACTCCTTCCCCGAACTTACCGAAGTGTCAGACTTTATGGTGGTGTTCCTCATCAGAAACCTCACCAACCTGGGGATCGTCTTCCCCAACTTGCGCGTGATACGAGGCAACAGGCTATTCGGCGATTACGCCCTCTCCGTTTGGAACGTGGACGAGCTAAAAGAGGTGTGTTTATTGCGTTTGTTGCTGAGCTGTGCCGAAATTTGCGTTTTTGTAAATTCATGCAAATCGGTGACGCGGCGGCGCCTCAGGTAGGGCTTCTGATTTATTTCCTCTCCATTTAACTGCCTCTCGAAAACGCGATGTTATCGCACAGGCGTTAGTTTTAATTTATGACGCACCCGCAATTGTGTTTTCATTATCAGGATCATCACACAATCCGCGCGGAAATAAATTTCATATTTGTAACATCACTTAACTCGCGTGCCCACGGCTCCGCAACTGCTAATTAATTTGTAACGCTGCAAATGTGATGAAGCGTTTTGATTCAGCAACCCTCGGAGCCAACACGAATTCGGTGATTAATTCGTACCGTCCGTTTCATGAAAACCACTCACCTGTAATTAAAAACACTAATGGTGAACTTCACCACTCTCCGGTGAACCCGATAAAACGTTTTCTGATTTTAATGTACTCCTAGAGTCGACCAGAAATGGTTTACGCCAAATATAGTCGCGCACAAAGAGAAATCTTGGGCTTCCTCTGACGCACTCGAAGTGATTAATGGAATTTTCTTTTCACGACCAACCATGCAATAATTTTTACTACAACTTCAGTCGTCAGGCCAAAACAGATATTAAAATTTAAGAAACGGTTCCATCACGTTTCAGATGAAACAACTGCTGAGCACCGAGATTCCTACTGGACGAGTTCTAGGACTTCCAGATCCGTTATATTTAACAGTTGCGTGAAAAGGATTGTGTTTTATTACCTTCTTGCACGAATCGGTATCATGCATTTCAAGTATTTTCCAATTTATGGTGAACACCGTTTGTGATTTTGAGAGCATCGCAGTCGAAACGCTTTGAAGTTTTGTAATTTTGCGTATTTTTGTTCTAAAGGTTTTCACGTGAAAGTATACATATTTCAAAAGAATTTCGATAGTTGGGGGTTCTTATTTTCTATAAAGGGTCGATCTATTTAAGGGTACGTAATCCTTTGAATTTTTCTGTGGGTTTGCAGCTGCACCCTGACAGTCCATAAAACAGATGATACTTCTTGTAGTAAATTGATCCGGCAATTAGTTGCTTTCATAACTAGTATTCAATTCGTTGGAAAAACCGTTATCCAAGTATTTTTGCCAGTCAATTAATTTAAAGAGTGATTGACAAATGCTAGAAGAAGTAGTAATATCAATTTAGTTTAATAATCACCTGAATATGCAGCATTTAGTGTTTCATTGTTTTTAAAATCTGGCATCGCAGTCTGAATAGTTAAAAATTGATTACGTTTCCTGTTTTTTCATCATTTACCACTTCAACATTAATATCGATTTATTTTCCTACTGACAATTAGTAGGTACCGTAAATGGAAAACGAGTACGAGTTATCAGTTATTATTGATACAGATTAGCAGATCATTTCGTTAAAAAATGTAAACATCTTATGGCACTATAAAAATATAAGATTATTGTTTGTTTCATTTCATTCTTTGAACCTGAAAATTAATTATCTCCAGTTCTGAAATCGCCTCGAGACGAAGAAACACTTCCGACAGTCGATATTTGTATTATTTCCACTGGAGAATTTCAGCTACCATCGTATTGCTTTTGACGTCGTCTACGCTGCGTCAAATTAAATCAGTTATTAAAACATAAAAAATGGCAGAAATTGTATTTTATGGTAGGTATAATATAAAATGTCGGCGTGAAAATTCTCACTTCAGTGTGCCTCATGAATTAGGTGCAAAGTTGTTTTTTTTTCTAAAATAACCTACACGCGATTCCGTTTGTTCGGAACACGAATTGTTATCTGGGATTCGTACACGGTTGGTTACGAATTGATAATTTTGCTATATGCACGGATGGTCTCAATTTCTTGCGGTTCATAAATCGCGTAATACATTTTCTCATCTAATACGATGCTTAAATGCTTGTCAATCATGAGATTCGATCGAGGCCGCGCTTAGCCGCCCATTTCGCCAAATTATTTTAGTTTATTCGTCAGGTTTGCGGTGGACCGTGTATTTTTATAATACGACGCCTGAAATATTTACCAGACACCAGGACAGCGTTGTACACGTCAATCATGTAACCTAGATTTTTTCGGGTCGGGAAATTACAAGACATGAGACAGATAGTGGAGGATTTATCAATGAAACAACGCAAACGAAATGAAAGTGTAACCAGGAGAGCTTTTGAGTAGCTTCGAAATTATCGTTTTCGGAGTAAGGATTTGGAAACAGGTGTTTAGAAACACACTCCGACTGCTAAGACCCCATGGTTGTTAATTAGTTTAATTATAAAGAGCAGGCGCAATGTTTGCTCGTCAAATATGTGTTATCAGATTTATTTTTGCCGCCGAAATTGCTGCGTAAAAAGTGCTATTTTTATTGAGCCGAACGTGAATGGTTTTACTCATTTGATGGCGAATTTGTTATTGTTCCCTCCTTAATGTCTGAACTGCAATCTTAAAAATTCCAAGTCACGATCCGCGAATTATCGCACACAAAAACCTCCGCACTTCTTGTCTCACCCTAATCGTGCCCGTTTTTGCCATCGACTTCTTTCTCTTCTTCAGTTTTGTCTTTTGTGTGCGTCAACTATGTGGATTTTAACGGAATTTCTTACGATTTTAACCTGTGTGTTTGTCTTTGTAAATGGCAAAGTGTGCTACTCGACAGATGTGCGAAACGACCCTTCGCAGCTGGAGGAGCTGAGGGGTTGTAGAGTCATCCATGGCCACTTGCAAATCGTTTTAATGGAGCTAGCGGAATCGTTTACGGATTATGAAATGGTCGCTCTTCCTGAACTGCTCGTCATCACCGATTATTTGTTGGTGTTCCGAGTCATGCAACTAACATCCCTATCCACGATCCTCCCCAATCTCGTCGCCATCAAGGGAGAGCGATTGTTTCTGGGACATGCTTTAATCGTTTTTGGGATGCTCCATCTCGAAGAGGTATGTCGAGTTCATGGATTTTCAATCGAATTGATTTTATAGTTGTATGCCAACGGCTAATTTAATTAACTGGTGTGTGCTTCAGAATCATCATGGAGTATCGTGTTTACGTTGATTGAGATTATTCGATACGAACTCTCCTGCTAAATGCACATGCCACCATTTTTGAGATCAGTTGGTTGCGTTTGTCTGTAGACGTTTTACTACCAATCGTAAAATATTAGATGCACGAAGTTTTATGGGCTCGTAATTTACATGGCCATCTAAAGGACAATCGAAAATAACAATTATTTTACTGACGGATTGTTCAGTCATACGTATGTGTTATTCTTCACTTTGTTTTGTGCAATGACGAATTAATATATCGTAAATCGTCATTTTATTCAACTTATTTCATTTGGAAGAAACAGTGTCATCAATTTGTAAAAGGTCAATTAAGAAAGGCGTCAATCGTTTTGTAAGCTTTGAACTGAACATAACCATTTTAAATAAACGTCAAATATTTGAAAACAGTTTAAATTAATATTTGTTTCAAATTGCCGAGTTTCTTTCATAACCATAAATTATCAAAAAAAATATAAATTTAAAAAAATCGTAATTCAAAGGCCGGCCGAATTATTGCAGAATGTAATGAGAAAACCAAAACACAATAAAAAAACGGTTACATTTCTTAAGAAAAAAGAATTTGGTCGGTCTGCGAGGACAGCTTGTAGCCGCAGAGGGGCGAAACTTTCCCCGAAATAAATTTTCTGAAAACTAGAAACTTATGAATTACTGAAATTTACAATCGATATTATAATAATAAAGACAATTTTATTACCTGATCTAGAAACTCTTAACTTGATCAAACTTTTTTGGATTTGTTTGTTTTTGCGATAGAAAGTTAGTTGCGGGCTCAAATTATCACAATTTTAAGATTATACAATGTGTAAATAAAAAAAACAACGTTCGAGGTGTTTATGTGTTTTACAAGAATATGTGGAAAACTTGGTGAGGTGATGATCATTCTCCCGAAGGGGTCAAGGCGGATATTTAAATTATAATTCATATTGCCGTGCTCAAATTACGATTTGTAGTAGCAATTTTTCTGAGCCCGGAATATCCTATTTCAATCAATCATAGACTTTGTGTGCGTACTTTGGATTGAAATTAAAATGTCCACTTTTTCCAAATCAATCAAGTTTTTTTTATAATTTAAAGCCGAGGTATTTATCTGCCTTGGGATCACTTGATGCTTAGCCTCATGTCTAACTTCGGCACTCCTCTACACACATTCTACATAGAGGGTTTCAAATTGAAAAAGGATGAGAATATAACAAAAACGTTTATTTTTAGGTGACAAACAAGTGTTTGTTCGCTCGAAGGACCAAGAAATGATAAATTCTCATTTTTTTTGTATAGTTTATTTGGTTTTAATAAAAACATTATTTAACATGTCGATTCACATTGTCCGGATTTGGTCCAATAATTTACACTGAGTTGTGTACCTATAGTAAAAATACATGAGTTAAGTCGGCGATTGTTTTATACGGAGTAGATAAAATTTCATTTGCGTGGGTGTATCTGCTCTGAGCATTTTACAGCCTCCGTAAAACATCCACCTCGAGTTATAGTCCAAATGTACATACCACAGGGAGCAGTAATAGCTAGTTTAATTCGTTTTATTATTACGAATTAAACTAATGTCTGCGGGAGACTAGCAGTCAGTCCATTTTCCTGTCTGTATTGATCAGTTCCGATTTCCTTTTGTATGCCGAGAACGTTTGAAATTTACGGAGAAGGAAACTGAAGGAGTTGCTCGGGCGGGCATTAAATGTTTGTAGCGTCGATATTTCTCTTTATTCCCTTGCAAATCATTCATCAACCCGTTCGTTTGTTCCTCAAAACCGAAAAGACGAAATCGAGACGCTCATTTGTAAAATGTCGGAACGCTTTTTCTTTCAGAAAGCCGTGAAATTGATTAATGGCCGAGAAAATAACGAACGAATCAATTAGAGGACAATCAGTCAAACACTCGCGCTGTTTTTAGCAGACGATATTGTTGCGTAAAAAGTTAGATGGGGAGAAAGCGATGCAAATCACGTAAAGGCAGTGTTTGTTTTTCGCAGGTTTGTTTTGAGAATTGGGTCATTTCGACAAACGATATAATCCAATAAAAATCCCCGCTTCTAAAAAAAGATCCGTTTTGTTTCATTTTCGGTGATCCGTTTCAATTGCAGCCAATTTGCGACTTGGGATAACTGCATCAAGAAGTGATGATCTCCAACCTGAAATGCAGCCTTATTAGTATTAATAGATTTTATTGGTTTCACTTGCGGATAAACCGTACTGGACGTTCATAAATCACGTTTTTGTTTGTTTTAATTGGAGATAATTGAATTCGAAATTCGATAATGATGTTCAATTTTTTAACTTTTCCATTTCAACGAGATCGGAATGAGGAAGAAACGAATAAACAAGTAGGCAAAAATTGTAACGTGACTTATTTTTGTATTTTCTACGTCCGGAGGATGAAGAATGTGTGCGAAAGCACAAGTTGGGGTCACGACCGCTATAAAACTGCTAGATATGTCCTGAGCTGCTTTATAAATGGAATAAGTCATCTTCGTGTGAGCTCATGGACAATTATTCTACTGGATGTTATGTGTTAGAGCGCGGTATCGTAAAAATTGTCAATTGACAATTGATCTGACTGAAAATGAGTGTTCAGCCCCCGCGTATTCTAAAAATGTCGAGGTAAAAGACGTAAAACGTGCCGGCCTAACAGCGAAACACGGTTACGCAATTTTCTTCTCGCTCTTGAAGTTTCCCAAAGGCTAAAACGAATTTTTATAAAAAACATTCGTAATTAATCTCGGTAGTGTCTCGGGAATTTATGTTTGTAACATCGAACTGTGACTCTGTCGGATGCAATCGAATTGACGGAGTTGGAGTTCATCCTAAAATTATCATTTTAAGTGGCTTGGGGCCGACATGATAATAATAATAATAAGTCAAGATTTATATTTCGTTGGCGTTATTATTATTGTGCAGCACAAGTCACAACTTCTGGCAGCTGCACTTCTAAAAATGTTTGACACGATACAAATAACACCACCAGTGCAAGACGATTTCGTAACTGCGTTTTGAGGAATAATCACGAACTGATAGAGTTGTTGTTTCAGGCTGAACTTAGGCTGAAATAGAGTTCGTTTTAAGTCAGAGGCTGTCAAAACACCGAATCAGGAAACTGGAGTAAAGATCGTATCGAGTTGTAATAATTCGATTTTGTAATTGAAGCTCGCTGGGGCTGTGTTTGCTTAGCCGGAGTAATGGGGTTCGCCGTGGCGGTGGTGGAGGGTGCGTCCTATGTTATAAATATCGCTAAGAAATTGAACGTGGCGCTTTTCTATTGCGGAATTTGTTTGTTCGAATCGTTCGATCTGTTTGTCGTACACGTAAACATTGCGTCTTACGATAAGTCAACATCGGCTTTGCAACAATTCGTCTTATCGGGAGCAAAAACCAATTAAGTAATTGACACCAATCTGGTGCTTCCCGCGTGTTTGAAATTAATTATTTCCCATATTACCTGACCAGAGTTTCATTCATCGAAGCTTGACCTTCTTACAGTTAAAGTCCAACGACCTATCTGTTTTTTGCTATATATTAGCTAACGGGCGCCGTGAAAAAAAGCGGATGAATTTGGGTGTATGGCGTCTCATAATAGAGAGCATTAGAATTTTTTATTTCTGCACAAAATCGAGGCGATGATGACTTTGAAGCAGATGTTTTGAAAATAGACCGCTCTCAGGAAGAGGGACGAGATCTGTTATTTGCAATTTTTTGTGAATGGTTTGATAACTATTTTTATCAAACGGAATGGCCTTGATGTATTTTTTATCTGTTTGTTTGTCGAAAAATTAAGTGGATTACTACCAACGCGACGACCTACTTTAGATTTGTCTCAACAATTAATTTAATGCCGATTATCATATGAAATACCACGCAGACGCTGTTTTGGATTTTTCACCATTGCACGTCATCGCCGAAAACAGTTATGGAAGCATGAAAGCCTCTAGGTAAACGGGCATTTCCAATTTTTTCAGTCATTCACTTATGTAAAATACACATATACAAGTATGTACCAACACAACTATCCTGAAAATGTTGGTTATCATGCTAATTTCAGCAACAATCCTCACTCATTTGGGGCGCGTTTTTCAAGATTCGAGCTTGGTAAAAACTTAGACCTTCTCCCTCGATGCCGATTTACCTAATCCAAACGAAAAATGAAAGCGTTCGTTGGTGTAATTTCACCGGAAACAGACTTTAGGCACCCTAATAACATTTCATCCTCGCGGCTCCATTCATTCCGAATTACTTTCAATTCATCTTTTTATATGAAATATTTTTTAGTCCCGCTCTTTTATCACACTCTTTGTAATTACGTTTTAGTCAGATTAAACCCCTCAATGTAACTTTCCGGCCACGTTTTTGAACTTTACACGAAAATAAATTATTAAGTAATTTTCTCAGGTGCGGTGGAAGCCAAATTTCTTTCAAACTACCTAATACTGTAAATAAAGAGCAGGAAATTATGGGTTTTCCACCAGACTGGTCTTGATGTTCAAAGCACATGTTTGAAAAAATTTCTGTATTTTTTACAGCGCCGTTGCGGGTTGGAATAGGGGTTTATTTTTCAATTTTTATTTACAAACAGCGGGGACATTTGCTTTGCTAACGGGTTTTGTCGTTATAATTTAAATGCGAACAAGGCATTGTTCTACCGCACAAATTATTAAGAACAAAAAATGGAATTTGTACACGTCAACTTGCACTTTTTCATTGTTTTTCATTTACTTATTACGGCTGCGTCCGACGTAATGATTTTTTTTAACGATTAGCAAACAGGTTTGAAATAAATACATTGCAAGGCTAGTATTATGTTATGTATTTAAAAATTTGAGAAACAGAGGGATTGAATAGAAAAAATATCAAGATATAAAATTAGACAATAATGATAGTGTCCCTAAAAATCTTTCGTTTTTAGAATTTCAACGCCACGTTTAAACTTGAATTAATCCAGCTTGTTCGCTTTTCTTCAATTTCGTTGAGTTTTTTCCAAACACCTTCAAGCCGTATAATAAACAAACGTGATACCTCCGACCACCGGCTTCGTTTAGTTTTTGTCTTAACGATCTCACCCCAGAGCTTGCTAGTCTAAAGCCAAATTGATTAAGCAACCACCTTCTTTCTTTTTAAAGTAGCCGTGTCCACATTGAATTCCAAATTTTAGCAAGTCGCCTAGTTTTTTAACAACATAATTTGTAGTACATACTTTGTTCCATAAATCATCAATATTTTGTTTGTATGGGCAGCACTAAAATCTATCTGAATCTGGAAATATTTGACATTTACACGCTCGTATTAAAGGCAATTAAAACTTTATGTTGTACGGACACCGCACCTGCCAAATAATTTATTAAGCTCTGGCATTTGGAAATTACGCATTCTTCCAGCTGCGCTCCTGCGAGCAGTCAAATTGCTGGTAATATATTTCGTTTGAGGGTTGCGAAGCAGCGTTTCCTAGCCAAAAGTGATGACTTGAAACGTCGATCAAAGCGCAGTATCAGTTTAAAGTCCAATTTTTGCACGTGTGACATGTGAGCTTTGTTGGATTTACTTGTCACCATCAACATTTGATAACAACATCTAATCTTCGTTTCTTATTTAAATTTAGCCCAAGAAGCGTTCATGAATAATTAATTACTGAGGTGACAGGAGCGAAATCCACTTTTACATCGTCTGTCTTGACTCATTCATCATAAAATGTTGCGCAGAATATTAGTTTGAACTTTCCGATTGTAATACAATGGGCAAATTCGTAACGATTCTATTGTTTAGTAAATAGCCGTATTTTGGGCGATTTTCCCAGCTCAATGTGCGTCGTGTAAATACGAGTGGCTGGAAGTTGTAGTGGAATTTAGGAAAACACACCCGACAGATTTATTTTAAGCGAAAACGGCCTATTTGTTTTGATTTGGAGGTCGCAGGAAGTGCTGAAACAAAGCCCCAATTTCGCTGAGGCCCCACATGATTGACGTTGCTCCAGTTAATAAATCCCGGAAGAAAATCCATAAGTCAATTAGGCGGAAAGTGATTAGTCGACAGAAGGTGTACGATTACAGAAGCGCAACGAACTCGGTTTTCAGCTCCTGTTGCATTATTGTGAAAAATAGTTATCTTTCCGCGTTCGGTTACCCATACGTCCAACGAATGCACTGTAAATATTGACCGGGATGTGTGGAAATAGAAGCGTTTTTCTTTCCTCACGTTCACTTTCGGTACACGGAAAACGTGTTAAATTATTGCGTTATAAGTTTCTCGTTACTCTTTCTTAACATTGAACATTTGCTACATAGTGTAGAAGTTGGAAATTCTTCTCGTTGGCTTCGAAGGAATAATCGCCTTCTCTCGCAAAATGAGCAAAATATAGCCGCTCTTCACATAACATTTTCACAAGTTGTGACAGATTCATTTCTAAATTTTGTTAACAATTTTTGTAAGTCATAATTAAGATAAATTGAATGAGATAAGCAGAATAATGGGAATATTAAGAAAATAAGCTGACATAATTATTGCAAAGTATTTTGGCGACAAAAATAACTACCATTTATGGACTACTTGAAATCGTCCACCACAACACTTTTCAAATGCGAATATCATTTTCAAGCTTCAAGATTGGAAATTTGAAAAAATATTTTCTAATAAGCGGAATTTTAAAAGAAGCGAATTTGGATTCGAGATGAAATTCTAAACGCAAATAATTGAAATAATTAGTCACTAAGTATAAGTATATAGTCTTCACAATAATATGTCCAAGTTTATTTGAGTGATTTTATTGAAAATATACAAACGGTAAACCATTAATTCTCGATTGATTGACATTAGAAACCGAGCTGTCACCACTGGCACTAATGAAAAAGCAATAAAATGCGAATGTTACGAAAAGGAAAGTTCTGGCTTAAATTTGTCAAGTTCAAAACACACGTGGACCTCGTGTCAACACTGTTTACAAAATAATGATAACAGGAAGGATGACGTAGTGGATACAACACAAAGAAAAGAAATGCTCCCAAACGCGTTACAAACATATAATTTCTTACAAATTGAGTAACGGATTTGACGAATAAATTATTTGTTTTCCTCAAAACCTCGTGAATTTTTAATTAATTTTAATTTAATTAATTTTATTTATGACAATGTTTTCGTTTTTATATTCTGCTCGGAGAGGATAGAATAAGTAAGCAGACAAAATTGTTGTATTTTTTATTAATTAGCATTTATTAATGTTGAATTGTTTCCATTTATTATATTTGAAAATTAACGATTCCAATTCGTTGTTGAAATCCCTCCCTGTAAAATCAGTTGTATACCTATTTCCTAAAATGTTGCAAATTAGGCCGATTCGTATGCGGCCTAGAAAAATTTGGTGTGCGCTTTTGACATTTTCCGACTTTTTCGTATTACTCATATCGGCAATTAAATTCTGCGTTGGTCTTGTTTTTGTCGCTGGTTATTACCGATCGATTTCGATATTTGTGCACCGTCGGTTTCCGCTAACTCGTTGCTCAAAGGCTCGTTATCAAAATTATCCTGCACGTCCGATTTTTCCTCGCTTTCGGCGGCAAAACCGGAACCTTGAGTTACGAATTTCAAAACGGATGTAAATCGGTTGAATTTGGACGCTGAAACCTTGAATGAATTATAAAATCCTATCGTAATTTATTATCGATTGTAGTTGTGTGCGAACAATAACTGATTACAATTGATGCAAATAAGATAGTGGAAACATGTCAAACGTGCGATTTCATAATTTTGCATCGTACGTGACAATTACCGTAGACTGCGGCTCAGGAAAAGTTGTTAATAAACAATACATGCGATTGTTTGGTTCAGTCGCTGGACGGACTGTCAACGCTGGGAGCCGATTCGATTCAATGCAAATCCTTCTTCGTTGGTTTCGTGTAAAGCGGCGTGACAATTTTTGTAATTGCAGCAAATAAATCTTTTAGGACCGGAAACGTGACGTTTTATTTTTTCGGATGGGGAATTTTTAAATGTTGACGCCGAACAACCGCATTCTTGACCGGTGATTGTTTTTCGCTGTCAAGGATAATCTTCAGTTTTGTGTGAAACTCTTACCTTCAAGAATGTCTCCATAACAAGTTGACAAGACGCTACCGAATGATATCTATCCATCGATTATCTCCATTAAGAAGCAAAAAAGCCGCCACAATTACTTACTTACCTCTGGATTTTAATTTGAAACTGATTCTCTAGTTGGAGACCGCGTCTCATGAATAATTCATGAGAAGATATCGGCAAACCAGCCAGATGCAGCATCAGCTAAGATGTTTTATTCACCTCAACGTTGTTGCAGATCGGTTTGACAAATCTTCAACGCATCGGAAAGGGAGATGTGATCGTTAGCAAGTGTCCCCAGCTATGCTACGTGTACACCATCGACTGGCAAGCACTGGGAGCTTCGAAGCTGGAATATCCTTCACCGAACCTTGACTGCAACAGTCATCTTTGTCCCAATGAGTGCGCCGGTGAGTAAAAAAAACAGCTAAGACTTCAATTAAATCCAATTAAGTTTTGCTTCATCCTGTGATTGCCTCTGACGCCGCGTGAATGGATGTTAATGACTGATAATTGCAGGACATTGCTGGAACTATCAGAAGTGTCAGCGGACGTCGCGCGAATTCTGCATGCACTACCAAGACGACGGCAAATGTGTGGAGAAGTGTCCGGATTCAAAGTAAATACAAATTTCGCGTTGTGGGCATAATTACTGGTGTTCTGGTCCGCAGAGTGACCAATGACGAGTTGATGAGGTGCATGACGAAAGAAGAGTGCACGACCATGTTGAACGGTTCCTGGTGGGTGTTTCAGAACGCGTGCGTTCAACACTGTCCATTGTTTTATTACAAGAACGAAACCGCCGAAGGTGGGTGTTACAAGGGGGAGAATTACGTCAAGTGGTGCACTCCTGAGCTAATTATCAACACCATCAACGCTTTTGAGAAGCTGTACGGATGCACCCACATCAACGGTTCCTTGGATTTGCGCATTAGCGGACAGAAACTAACATCGGACCTGGAGAAAAATCTCGGGAACATCGTCAGTATTTCAGGGTTTTTGAAAATTGGACGATCCAACACGATACGCTCCTTAGATTTCTTTAAGAACTTAACAGAAATCGGGGGCAAGGTCTTGGACAACCATCGATATGCCTTGTTCGTGTACGAGAACCAGAACCTGGCAAGATTGTGGAACTTTAGCGGTTTGAGTATTTTGAACGGTGATATGGCCTTTCATGATAATCCTCAGCTGTGTGTTTCCGAAATCAACAGTTTGGAAGAAGTTGTTAAAAGTAGAGGCAACGAACGTACGACTTTAATTCAGTACTCGAATGGTTACAAATCTATTTGTAACGAAAAAGACATGAACGTGACCACCCTCAAAACAAATCCGACTAACATCACCTTCACTTGGCCACAACCCGAAGGAATTAACAACGAAACTATTGTGGGATACAACATTTACTACGTTTCTGAAGAGTACATGAATATCAGCAGCACGAAGGATGAGTGCGCTCTCCATCATTGGGACGGTCTCTTTGTCACTACCAATACAGCCACCTTGCACTCGCTCACTCCATACACTCGCTACGCTTTTTACATCAAAATTTACATGAATGTACCTCAACAAACTCCGATTTATTACTTCGTTACCGCTCCTGATTTACCCACCGAAGTCCTCGGGTTTACGGCGGTAGCCCACAACGACTCCACTGTCATCCTGACATGGAAACCACCTCAACATACCAACGGACCTCTGTCTCACTATCAAATATCAAGACTTCTCATCGATGACTCCCTTCCAAAAAACGAGGAAAGAAACTACTGCACTCATCCTTTCGTACCACAACACCAAGAACAACCACAAACCTTGCACGGTTTTGATAAAAATACGTCGTGTTCGTGCGAATTCGAGACAATTTTCAACAACGTCCGCTTACCGAGCCCTTCGTGCTACGAAAACGATCTGGAGCAATGCATGCGAAGCATATACTTCAAACCCAACCAGCAAGATCCCTATTTTAGTGAAATCGATGCCATCACGAGACGTGCGTTAGAAATGCAAGACGATACACAACTACAAGTTGTCCGTCTCCAAGCAAACCTTACGACCTATCAGTTCGAGAACTTGCAGCACTTCACGTTATACGTCTTCTACTTGGAGGCTTGTAATATCAACGGCGAGGAAGTGCAGTGTGGTAAATCCGTCATGGGTTATGTGAGGACCAGAAGGAATAAAGAAGCAGATATTGTGGCGTACGTCCGTGTGACGGTAAACGGGAAAAACGCGGTTGTGGAATGGTCGAAACCGGACAAGACCAACTCGGTGCTTGTTGCATATCATATGGAGTACAAACGAACGGATTCTGAACATTCCAAAGTCAAATCTGAATGTATCTCTCGTAATCCAGCTTCAGAAATTGTCAAGCACAAGCTTTCCATCGTCAAGTTGAGTCCGGGGAAGTACGCGGTCCGCATCCAAGCGATTTCTTTTGCTGGACCTGGCGTTTTTAGTGAGTGGAAAGAGTTTGAAGTGTCTCCCGAAGGTGGTTCTGCGTTTGTGATTTATGGACCGATCCTCGTGGTGTGCATTTTTGCGATAGCTTTAGGGGGTGTCTACGTTTGGTACAAGAAGAAGCACACTAGGGACAACCATCTAATTACCAGTGTCAATCCTGACTATGCCGGTCCGTTGTATCAAGAGGACGAGTGGGAGATTGATCGTAGCGATATCGAAATAATTAGAGAAATAGGACAAGGTTCGTTCGGGATGGTCTACGAGGGTGTGCTCAAGTCGCGTCAATTTCTATGTGCCATTAAGACAGTCAACGAAAACGCGTCGATGCCCAGTAGAATCGAGTTCCTTAACGAGGGGTCGGTGATGAAGACTTTCAACGACGCCCATCATGTGATCAAGCTTTTGGGGATCGTCTCGCGAGGCCAACCTCCGTTAGTTGTTATGGAGTTGATGGAGCGTGGTGATCTTAAATCGTATCTCCGGAGGTGTCGCGAGCCTTCGCAGAACCTTACCACCAACGAAACTTACAGAATGGCCGCTGAAATCGCCGATGGCATGGCATATCTAACTGCTAAGAAGTTCGTACATCGTGATTTGGCGGCGCGAAACTGCATGGTAGCAGCAGATCGTACGGTGAAGATCGGCGATTTCGGCATGGCCAGAGATATTTATGAGACTGACTATTATCGGAAGGAGACCGTAGGGTTGCTTCCGGTGCGCTGGATGGCTCCCGAGAGTCTCGCGGATGGCGTCTTCACCTCCGATTCGGACGTGTGGAGTTACGGAGTGGTCCTCTGGGAAATGGCGACACTGGCAGAGCAGCCGTACAAGGGGATGTCGAACGAAGAAGTGTTTCATTTTGTCAAGACTCGAGGACGTCTAGAGCGACCACCTGAATGTTCGGACTTCTTCTACGAAATCATGGATGCGTGCTGGATGTGGCGACCGAACGATCGGCCCACTTTCTCGGACATAGTACACAGACTGGTGGATCACGTAGGACAGGATTTTAGACTCGTGGCGTTCGTGTTCAGTCGCCACGGTTTGGAGTTGGCTTTGAACGCCCGACCACGAGTCTACAACCCTCCGGCGATGTTAGCGGCACCAGAAGCAGACATCTGGGGCCACTACGATCCGGACGAAGAAGAAGTCAGTTTGTACGTTAGGGAATCAAACCGTCCATCGAAATATCTACCTTTTTCAAGCCAAAGACCGAAGAAGTCGTCGCCGTATCGAGTCAGCCCCGGTTCACCGGCATCTTCCACCTTCTCCTTCGATTCTTCGTCATAAGTGTTTAAACTAAATGTGATATGTAATGTTAGTCACTAGAGTTGTAATTTAAGCGTGTGCTGCCTGCCTTAAGAGTGGGGTGAGTGAATGCAGTGAATATGTTTTTATTTCGATGAATTCCAAGGGATCAATGTTACCTAATTTTTGTAGTATCGCAGTTAGTATTTTGTATTTTTTTCAATTTATTATTTATGATTGTAAACGCGGGGAACGAAGTTTTTGTTTCAACGTATAGGCAATACCAAATGGCGTACAAAATGCAATATTCTTCCGGCCTCGGAAGCTAACGAATTTTCAAAACTAAACATTTGTGCCGGAAAAGTATTCATGACCATACGTTGTTGTCAACTCAATGTACCTTTTATTGTCAATACGATTCCTAAACATGATGAAAGGTTATATTTCTATATATCACCGGAAATATATTTTGTAAACGTTGTACAATAAATATTTTTCGAAGAAATGGTCTTTTTTTATACAATGATAATTATCAAGCGACGTTTTGGTCGGAATTAATGCAGATCCAAGCTCACTTCGTTGAACGAAATTTTTCTACTCGCTTCACGTTAAAATTTGATACTGCCTCTCTAGTTTTATGAAAATATTACAAGACTTGATGGTGCTGATATTTCCACGACTACTTTGTAAGTTTGTAGCATCACCTGAGATGATTTCAAACTTGTTATGGCACATCCAACTCGACCAGATTTAATAAAAGGGTATAAAACTTTTAGAACCTGCAATATGCGTGCCGCGGCGCTGAAACTGCATTATATTTACTGAATAAGAATTCCAATTTCCTACTGGAATCACTCTCGACACGCAACGACGAAATGTTTTGTAAGCAGCTATGAGAATCAATTATCGACGGATCGTATAATTCTTTGAAAAAACATTTAACAAAAGGTAACACAATTGGAACGTTACCTTGAGCGTGTGTTTACTCAAGTATTGGGCTAAAATCTAATAGCTTGACCTCTAATAATTCCGATATGATCCATATGAGATTTTGGGTAATAAACTAGATACTGACTTCATATATAAAATTATTATTTGCCGACACTTTATTTTACGTTTTTGCGACGTAATAAATCAAATGAAATGTTGATGTGCTGTATGTATTTACACAACATTTTTATTGAACAGACATTAGGCCATACAATCAAGTTGTTAGAGCTTCAAGGCATTAGTGACATCTACCGAAGAAGCTTTCTATTAGACGCAGATGTATAAAAACATACAGGATGCTACTAGTGGTTTTAACTGGATTCTAGAGGCCGCCACAAAAATTGAAAGTCGCGCTAAATATAAAAATAATAACTCCGAACTGTTAAAATGCAAAGTATATAATTCTGATTTTGTTCTGTCAGCAATTACTTTTTTGGTAATTTATTTCTTCATGCATCAAGTGATTCCAATTGACACAGGATGACCTCTTTTATGGAGTCTCCCGTTTTGACCCCCGTAGGTGTAGGCACATTTATCGTCGTAATAGAATTTTATTTAAATCATGAAGCCGTTATTAGTCCGACTGAAGACAGTCACAACTCTACCATCACCACATTACCATGTATTTTCATCTAATAGTAGTGTTATTACCCATTCCATTGATAATGGGTAAAGTGTGTAAATCTATCGACGTACGAAACAGTCCACAACACATATCTGAATTCAGCAACTGTCGCATCATAGAAGGTCATCTCCAAGTGCTTCTCATGGAAAACGTTAAAGACGATTCCGAATATTTCAACTGGAATTTTAGAGAGTTGCACGAAATCACGGAATACCTATTAATTTTCAGAGTGATGAATTTAACGTCTTTGGACGTAATTTTTCCGAATCTGACCACAATTGGAGGGATACAACTGTTCCAAGGGTTTTCGCTAGTTGTTTATAATTTACCTCAACTGGAACGGGTGGGTGTAAGCGGATTAGTTATTACAGCTAAAATTTAGTGTTCAGTTAGGTCTTGAAAGTCTGCGAAGGATTGGTCGGGGTGGCGTATTAGTTCAAGGATGTCCCAATGTTTGTTATGTTGATACAGTCAACTGGAAGAAGCTTGGAGCGTCCGCGGTCAATATATCCGCAGTTGGGTCTTCGCTCGTTTGTGAAAACGAAGTTTGTCTAAATGAGTGTGCTGGTACGTATCTGGTCCAATGAATTAAAAAGGATTTGTGAACTTTTCGAAGGATGCTGGAACAATCTGCGCTGCCAAAACTTCACCACAACTAAATGCCATCCGGCTTGTATAGGGTGCTCCAAAGTGGATTCACACAAACATTGCGACTCGTGTAAATATTTTAACGACTCTGGAAGTTGTGTGCAGGAATGCCCATTATCTAAGTATGCGCCCTAAATAATTAATCCTGAATACTAATTGATAGTTGCAGGATAACGGATAACCATGCAAGTCGTTGCTTGACCGCTAAACAGTGCACCAGCAAGCCCGAAAGATGGTCGATTTATAACAACACCTGCGTTCCGAGTTGTCCCATGCAATATAGAAGAAGCGAAACAGGAAAGTGTGTCCAGATCAATAAGACTTGGTGCAAGGGTATTAAAATAAATTACGCAACCGATTTGGAAAATTTGGTTGGTTGTACTCACATCAACGGCTCTTTGGAAATTCAAACCTCGGAAGAACCCTTCGGATTGCATCAGCTGGAACAAAGTTTGGGAAAAATCGAATATATTTCTGAATATCTGAAAATCGTGCGGTCTCTACGAATCAAGTCGATGGAATTTTTCAAAAGATTGCGAACGATCAAGGGGAGAAAATTGTGGAGTGGCTATTATGCAGTCTTTGTGGCGCAGAATCAAAACTTGCAAGAACTGTGGACTGTCAATACTAGTCTTGTGATTACGCGAGGAGAAGTCTTGTTTCAAGACAATCCTCACCTGTGTGCAGCGAAAATTTACGATCTCACCAACCGCACAGTGATGCTTCAAAAAAACACAACCAACATGATTCACGTCCACAACAATGGCCAACAACTTGCTTGTAACACCACAAAATTTAATGTTCGAATTGCTGAGGTGAATTCCTACAACGTAACACTAGCGTGGGATAAAGCAACCGCTGATGAAGTTAACAATACCGTAGGTTTTACGGTTTACTACATTGAAGCACTTGGACAAGATAGTGACAGCTCAATACTTCGAATGAAAGACGATTGTGATGGTTACGGCTGGAGTAGCATCTTTACACGGAACAACTCCGTACAAATACTCGATCTGAAGGTGTACCAGCAGTACGCTTACTACATCCGTATTCAAAAAAACTCGTTTCAAACTATACAGACTCCGCTCGGTTATTTTCGCACAGCTAGTTGTGAGCCCTCGGGTCCGGTATACTTCGAAGCGGTTTCTGCAACCGAATCCAGCATTACATTACAATGGGAACGACCAAATGTGGTACACAAAGAGCTGACACATTATGGTCTGGCAGTGTACGAAGAAGAAGATTACGCGCCAGTCATCGCACAACGCAACTATTGCCACAATCCTATTTGCACGTGTCCCAAATCGCCCGAAATAAGAATATTTTTGCAGGACGAGCTGTGCACTGAAGAAACCGGTTTTTGTATGAGTGGCAAGTACAACACGGCTATTCTCACAAACGCCAAGAAAATAGTAAAACGGGAAGTGCAACTGGAGAACAGGAACGTACAAGAGTTTAAAATAAATGCAAACGCGCTCAAGTACAAACTCACGGGACTTCATCACTACACTCTTTACATTTTCTACTTGAAGGCTTGCGAAAATCAGAACTGTAGCCAGCCGGAAATGGCGTGGCAAAGAACTGATAGCAAGGAAGACGCGGATGTTGTGACGTACCTTAAAGTCCTCCGCGATTACGATCGAGTTAGTGTGTTGTGGATGGAACCGAAAGAAGTGAATGCCATGGTTGTGGCCTACAACATTGAGTATAAAAGAAACGATTCTAAAGTTTCCACCATCAAGTGTATTCCCAACCAAGAGTTCAAAATTAAAGCTTATAAATATGATATCACTGGTTTGGGTCCTGGAACATATGCTGTTCGCATTGGGGCAGTTTCGCTAGCCGGACCAGGTCTCATGAACAATTGGAGATATTTCAAAATTCAAGGCAAAGAAACCAGCGAACCTCACTGGTTATATGGCGTTTTAACAGTAGTTGGTTTCTTGTTTCTCATAATCATAGCTTTGGCCATAAGGAAGCGGTGTTACAGCATACCGAGTGCTTCGGACTCGGACCAGTTGTTGCGTCGTCTTGAAAGTGTGGATCAAGAAATGAGCATAGATCAAGAAGACGAGTGGATGCTGGATAGAGAGACCGTGGAGATAATTAAGAAGTTGCAACAAGACTCGCTGTCTATAGCATTTCATCGGTAGAAGTTTACTAAACTCACTTCTTGTTATTTGAATTTATAAAAAATTTATGCATTCCAGTCTTGTTATTTGTCACAGTTTTCTACATACTATTTAGTCGTATATTTATGAGAAATCTCCACAAGGTGGCACTGTCCCACTAATGATAACGTGCGTTCAAAAAAAAAACGAGGCTGCGTTGGCCATGGAATTTATCGGCTTTCCAGTGTAGAAACCATAGAAAACATAAACATAGATTTGACAAATGTCAAGATCTGTCAGTTTAAAATTTACCATCGAAATAAAACGGCCCTAACGCTAGGACAGTTTAATTTTATTTTTAATGAACATTTTTAATTATTGGTTTTTGAACCTTCGAATCCAAGCAAATCCGAACCTTTTTTTTCTAATGTATATTGTGTAATTTATAAATTACTAGTGGTCAACGTTTGTGTTTAACTATGTATACGATTGCTAGGTCACAAACATATTATTATTATTATTACTTAAATGATGGGGAAAAAAAATTTGGTACTTTAAATAAAATGTAAACATGTAAAAAAAATTAATGTAAACTTTAATGAAAGACAATCCGTAATTAAACTCCAAAAACAAACAACATTTATCGCAATTGCTTTCGATTTTTAGCCGTAACTCGTCTAAATTTTTTGGCCTACTAAAATAATAAATCTTGGAACCTTCGAATCCAAGCAAACCCGAACCTTTTTTTTCTAATGTATATTGTGTAATATAACTCCCTAGCGGTCGACGTCCGTGTTTAACTATATATACAACGATTTTTGAAATATTAATTGAGAATGCAGTTGCTCTTAAACTGAATTGGTAGGTCTCGAGTTGCGCATAGAGACTGATGACCCATGAAGGTTGACGGGTAGCTGAGTGCTGCCAAATATTCTCAAGACATTTTTCGGTTTTGAGACTGATTCTTCTTCATCGATCTATTCACGACTTACAGTTATATCAAATTAATGACCGTCCTGGTCGTGCCGATATTCTCCTCAACAGAGGAGAAGCTGTAACAATGAATAGATTGATGTTTGGATTCACAACGATACCGGGAAATGTTTTGCACTTTTTTTTTATCCCATAATGATTTATCCCATTGTCAACAAGGAAGCTAACCTAAAAAACATGAACAGACTCGAACTGACACTTTGAAGTTTTGCTACACTAAATTGACGCACAAAGTTTTTCCATGGCCAACGCAACTTTTTTTTGAACGCACGTTATTATTATCAGAGATATTATATCAGTTGAGAACAAAACATGTTAAATTTAACCACAGATTTAACCAAACAAGCAAATTTTATTTAGTATTTATTAATGCCAGAATTCAAAAATACTGTTATGTAACCAATTATAAATTTTATTGTTTTATATGCAAAAACATCCTCTTTAAAATGACGCAATAAAAAATTACGGTTGTCATTTGAAAAAAAATGTAATTTAAAATAGTTTTGCAAAATGTCATCTTCTTCGCACATATATAAATAAATAAATAAATAAATAAATCAGATAAAACAATTTAAATAAAATTGGTCTGTTTTATTTTGATGGTAAATTTGAAACTGACAGATATTGACATTTGTCAAATCTATATGTTTATATTTTCTACACTGGAAAGCCCATAAATTGCATTGTCAACGCAGCCTCGTTTTATTCTTGAATGCACGTTATGTAATTTGAGGCAGTGTAAAGCAGCATCACAAATTTCTGTGCAAATTTTATATAAAACATTTTTATTTCAGGTACAGATGTTATACATAATTTTATAGTTTTTTTTAATAAAATTTTATATGTAATTTAACAATAGTGTCAGACGGCATTAATGGATTGTATTATTATTAGATTGTATTATTGCACATAACAATATTCAATATTTTAAATATAAATAAAGTTGTTTTGATAAAAAATTTCAAAAATAAAAATTTGGCAACGGGTTAAAAAGTTGCAATAAGATTCGCTTTCTACAACATTTCATCGTTAAAAGTTTACTCGGTAAAAGTTAGCTTGTGGTTGGTTTTAACAGTTTTCTAAACTGCTATTTTGCAGGTTTTCGAGTAAATTCCAGAAGGTGGCACTGTTTCGCAAATTGAGTGACTATACTTAGATTAGATCAGAACAGTTTACATTTTCTGAGTCGAATTTAACCAAACAGGCGAATTTTATAAAGTATTGATATATGTGAGCGTTGTCCCCTTTGTATCGGTGGCATCGAAGCTAGGATTGTCGAACTGACTCTTGCTTACAGTTTCTGTTTTTACCGTCTGATTATTTTCGGGAAGGGTCCACGAGATAGCGTCGTCATAATAGTTGTCTGCAGTAATCGATGCAAAGTTGGAAACTCTCAGGAAACTTCCTGCAATTTAGGACTCAATTATTGAATTTTTTAAAACTCCTACTTATATATACAAAACGGAAATTACTTCTCTGCGTGTTGAAATTTTTTTTTATATAATATTGGTTTAAAAAATGGACGATTTATGTGCTAAAAATGCAAAATTTTACTTTTTGATTGAAGTCTTGAATCTGATCCTTGTTATTTGGTTAAGATCAATGCATGGAAGCAACCAAGCGAGTTCATCGTTGTAAAACTTATCTCGTAAAATAAAGGAGTGTTCATTTCTTATAACCACCCCTAAATTAACATCCCCTAATTGAAATAACTACTTGACATTATTCTCACCTGTTAAGAGACCTGACACAATTGCCAACCCCACAGTCACCAGCAAAGCCAACACCTGAAACCCCACTTGCTCCCCTTCGCTTCTTCCCAACCCTGGTTTCAAAAAAGTATACTCAGCAGTCGCCGTCGCATTTACACTCGCTCTTGCTGGATATATCTCGTACAAGGTTTTCCCATAACTCGCTTCGGACGCGATACCCGCCATAAGCGCCCCAATTAAACCCGCTAACACTCCAGGAAACCCGTGCAGGTTATGAACGCCGCAAGTATCCCGAATTCCCAAGTTTCTCCTCATCCAAGGCTGGAATCGATTGTTAAGCGTCCGTTGGCTGCGCTTATCAGTACTCACAGTTAGCTTAGCGTAACCGAATACTGATACAATTCCAGCCGTGGCTCCTACGAGGACGGCGCCGTAGGGGTGAAGCATGAGATTAGCGCTAGCACCCACGGCGACGCCCCCGGCTAGTGTGGAATTCTGGACGTGGACCATGTCGAATTTGTGCCCTTCGCTCAAAATCAAAGATACGGCGAAGGTTGTTACGCAACATGCTGCCAGCGATAAATACGTGTTGATGATGGCTCGCTGTTGCGCGTCCCCTGCGGTTTCAATAGCGTTGAAACTTGGCCAGAAAAGCCACAAGAAGATTGTACCTTAAAACGTTAACTATTTCAAGTTCTCACAGGACAAAAATCGGAATACCTATCATAGCAAAGAGGTCTGATGTGTATCGTGACTCTTCCAATGAATTTTGTGGGCGCTCTGAACACTTGTCTTGCTTCAGGTCCAATATGTAACTTACTGCTAAGCCAAAATAGGCGCCAAATGTATGGACGAAAATCGATCCGCCCGCATCTGCCACCTGTGTAATAAGGTTTTTTATTATTATTCATATGTTAAGTAAACATCTTGTTATTTTTAATGTGCCGCGCATATTATCTTGTTTCTGAAAATTTGATACACACCCTAATTTATTTTCTTCGCAATAAGAGTATATTGTTTCAATATTACATATATTGTCCAGCAGAAGTATAAAATTTGTTGAAAATGTGTCAATATGTTTTGTACGTAAAACGGGAATACTAACAATGAGAACCTAGTAATTAAGAGAGAATTTCAGCGTTAAAAAATTAGCAAAAATTGAAGGAATCAAAAGTTAGTTGACTTCCAATTAAGTAACCTTTAGGGATATTTTCAAAAATTTTGGATTCTGCCGTTAATTTCCATGTTTTATAAAAAAAAGTTTGTACTGTTTGTGAAAATTAATAAACGTAGTGCTAAACAAAGTATAATGTGATTAATAAAATTGCGCTGACATTTAAAAGTAATTGTTTGTTTAAATTTCATTGATTAATAGAAAACTGCAGCGTTAACATGTGACTTGGGTTGACAAAAGATGTCTCCATTTATTGGAATGAAGATGCATTAAATTAGTTTCATATTCGTAAAGAATGCAACAGAATTATTACCAGAACATGAAATGAACTGTTTCAGTCGACGCCATTTAATGAAACAAATTCCACGAAACCTCAGTTACCTTAGTTTCCAAGGAACAGAGATTTTCTGTCTAGGAAATCACAAATAACTCTGAAAGTAAGGCATTCTAAAAATAAATCTTTGAAAGTCCTAAAATTCAAAATGCTTAACAATTCTATCCTGTCTGGTTTTGCTGTTATCGTTAATTTTTTTTAAACCGAAAAAACGCTATTGTACAAAATATAGAAGATATTCGTTCGAATATCTAAAAAATTCCGCAGTAACTCGTTTACAACGAAAATATCCGTTCATTAGTTTGAAGCGAACCAGAGATTAAAAGGGCGACCAGAGTACAGTCTAAAAACCCCGACACCGTCCCAAAAGTCAGTTGGGCGTAGAGCACTAATTAGCAATTTACATTTCGTTAAAGTAGCGGTACCTGAAAAACGTCGGTGCCGAGATAAGAATTGGCCGAGAACACGGCAATTTCCAAAACGCCCATGATAAGCAGTTGCATGTAAGAAGTGCGCCCCAACACCGCCCCCATAGATATGAGGACGGCGGCGGCCCCGATATCCGCCTTGTATAAGCTGAAACCGCAACACGAGGATTAGGCAGAATGGCAAAAAGACGAGTTAACCTGGCGATCCCGACTTCAATTTTATTATTCTCGTTCAGTTGGTAGAATCCCTGACACAGCAAAGCCCATTGAATAATCAGAGCACCCAATAAAAAATTAAATCCGACTGCGCTGTATCCATATCGGCGCAAAAACGTCATGAGATAGCCGAATCCCACGAATATCATCACGTGAACGTCCTGAAACACTGAAATTTATGGGTTATTAGAAGGGTTGCGGGCGGAGGAGGATCACTCGTGTAGTCGGCGTTCAGTTTTTGGTTGCGTTTGAAACCACCGAAAACGGGGTTGAGGGAGTTTCGCAAGTCGGAGGCATCGGCTCGTTGGGAGTACTCGCAGAAGTTGAGAAAAATTAGGGAAATTGCTAGTTGGAGGAAAAGAACGATGAGGGCTAATTTGAGGCGGTGGATGCTGTGGATGTGGGGGTTGGGCGATGGGGCGGCGGCGCGTTTGCGAGACAAATACTCTACGAGACGATGCATCTTTTCAACTAAACGTGCGACCACAATGCGTTGTTTAAATGCGAGCCTTACAATAGTTTGGCGAATAATTAAGTTAAATTTAGGACAAACGATTCACTACTCACTGGCGTAGCTTTTTTCTTCGTATTTCGCATCGTATTCTGCAAAAACCACAAACAAAATAACAAAGGCAATTTGGGCGAAAAGCACTAAAACGGTGGCAATTTTCCGGCTGGTCATGGCTACAATCCGCACTGAAATGACAAAACAACTTTATCACGGTGAATAATTCACGTTTGGCGACGATCCGAGCGCAATTTCTGATCACGAAGATGTAATTACTAAATAAAATATTTGTTACAACTCGTTTGCTTTATATATTACGTGTTGTTGGAGCAGTAAGAGAACGAATATTTAAAGAATGGGAAAATTCGGTTCAAATTGTTAGAAAGCGGCACAAGTTCCATCCATGCTTTAAAAAAATAACATGTACAAATGTTTCAAACCATTTCATTTTTATTCAGTAGGTATATAAAAAAAACCCTTATGTATTTATTTAAAATTCTTTATTTTACAATTCTACATTGTTTTAGTTTTGTTGCCAATCTGCTGCTCCCTTTTGATTAAAGTGAGCTTCGAATTTATTTCTGATTTCAAAGTATTTAGCATTGTGAAATCCTCCCGCTCGATTTTAATTTTGAAAAGACACAGTTGGCTATATATTCGGATTATATTCATAGTATGTTTAAATAATGTGCTTGTAGTAAATTGTGCAGACAACAAGTCGATATTACCAAATTTTCACAAGACTCAGATTACACAGCAATGTGTAAATAAAATACTATGAAAACTTGTGATAGCAATTCAAAGGCAAGCCAAGCGCACCTTTATCCACCACAATTCTGTTTCTGCCCGCCGATGACTTCTTCGAATTTGATGGCTTTTCTCAGACGAGCATGATTTGCGTGATCCAACTATGATCATTCTAGGTTCATGTCAGGTGTGATAGTTGCATTATTTCGCTCCCAATCGGAGCGAATTTCTGGTAAAAAGCATGGAGCCGGCTAAATACGTTGTCGGTTAATGGGAGCGACGTTGATAATCGATAGCTTTTTAGTCTGTCAGTCGTGTAAAAGCTTGTTCATACAACAACCCCTGAAAAAAATTGCCGGATCTGTTTGTGTTGCAGATCGCGTGTACTGTTCGTTATCATCGAATTTAAAATAAAAACACGTTTTATTTTTGTCACGATACGGCTTGTGCCAATTTGCGCAGTTCGTCCACGAATCATCATCGTCAGAAAATCAGTTTTTCTACTATGGTGTTCAATGTGTGAAATTTCGGAGTGAAACGTTTTATTACATCTAATTATAGTGGCCGTGGTAGAATCGACTTCATAATTTCATGTGTTTGGTTTTTGTAAACACACGAGTATCTATAAAGCGGACCTTGCAAATATTAACGCATTCGTTCGTTATTACTTTTTTTATTAAAGTTACTACACAATTACTTCTTGTTTTATTAGGGGCTACATTCTTTATGTACTTCCTGAATAAAGTCAGACTGTATGGAGTGCATCTCGTCAAACGTGGAAATATTACTCTTTGAATCCAATGCTGCTTTTAAGTGTTAATTAAAATTTTACAGCCGGCTTTTATTCACAAGAATAATTTTATCATCGTTAAAATTTCAAATATACATTTTTACGGAAATTTATATAAAAATGGTACAATAGACATACTATCAAAAATCTATATTACTTGTAGGTACTACAAGTACTGAACATACTATTGCGCCGTGTCCCCGAATCGACATTATGACCTAAAAAAAATAAATTTGTAGTTATCGGCGAATGGGCAACGAATTCTGTCCCGAATAACCGAAATTTGTAGTAAGGTTTGATAAAAAATAACCAACAGTAAACAAATGTAGAAAACGAGCTGCGTGGAAGCAAAAGGCAGCATTCGAGAACCCACGCCTTATAATTAAAAATTCGAGAAATAAAAATATTTATAAAAAAATCAAACAATAAAAAAAAACGTGATTTTAACATTTCTAATTCATTGGACATTTTTTGCATGAATGGTGTGTGAATTATCCAAATGCAATACTCGTAGTTTAAATGGTGATATATTTTCTTTATCGATTCTTGCTACATGTAATTAGCTAAAGTAACCTTCTTATTTTGCCATTAGAGTCGTTTTAAGTTATGACTTATTTGCTTTTGATGAGCGGTGAAGCATATCCATGTTTCTTTGAAGGTGTTAGAGATCTATGAAAATCTTTCCGGTGTATTCGTTGGCATGTTTGGTCATTTAGAAATTCCATTTGATCATGTTTAAATCAGAATTTTATCTCTTCTTCTTTTAAACCTATCTCTCTGTCTTAACAAGACATCCACGTTTCATACACTCAGATGCTCATTTTCGTCCTTCATTAGGCGAGGAACTTGTCCGAAGTTCTGCGGGACTCCGTATTATTTATGAAGCTAGACTCTTAGGGAAATATTTACGTCTCGTCCGATTTCTATAACTCACGCCAAAACAGAGGTAAACATATTTATTATGCATCGCCTTAAACTGTATGCACTGCGGGATAGCACGACCTGTAAATAATTTTTGTTGCAAACACACGTATCGTATTTCATACGCAGTTGACAGGACTGGACTACCCGGTAGACCGCATGCAATTCGTACCGCTTTACGATGCACTTCACTTTAATCCGTCAGTAAATTTGACAACCGAATATTATTTATATGTGGAATTTACAGTCAGCACACGACATGCAAACAAATTGCGTTCCGTATAAAAGTCGACCTGAAAATATCCCCGATTTTATTATTCATTTCGGCGGCCGAACACGGTCTCAGTCGCTAAACCGCGAAGAATCACTCGAGAGAGAGTCGTCTGTGTGGTTGTCTATTTTTTCAATCGATAGGACTGCTGCTTTCCGACAGGAAGTTTCCGAACGCTTGGTGTCCTCCTAAAATTTATCAACTCTCAACAATTCTGCACGCAAACGTATTTGATATGATTACGCCAATCCGAGTAATGCGGGCCAATTTAGTGCGATACGAAAACTATAATTCTGAAATTTGTCACGAAGCACGAATACTTCTGGAGGCAAACAAGATCAGCCAAACTGTTGTCCCACTAAAGGATGTAGATTGATTGTGTAATCCTTGTGCGAGGGCTCAGAGGACGAACCAGAAGATAAATCAAAATTAAAGTAATGCATTGCTGACGCTTGCGGCTAGAAGCAGGCTAATTTAAATTAATGTCGTCTAAAAAATGAGAACACAACGATTTATCGGAGAATCGAGGCTTTTGTCTGATAGTTGTCGACTCACGTCCGTTGTATTTATGCAAACTATTTATCTTGGGGATGTTTGCGTCAGATTGTTTGAATAGGTATTAGTTGGGGGTGGCTTCAATAATTTGCAGCGTCGTTCACGAGCCGAACTAATGAGCGTTAAAAAAAACAACGGAGGCTCGTGATTATAAAAATTTATATCAAATTTTTCCAACTCAAGGTCGTAATTTTGCCACACTCTTTCCAAAGTCAAAGTTATTCCATTGCCAACAAAGCTTCCGGATTTTTAAACGTTCTTTATGAACACCGAGAAAAAAATGCATTTTTCACGCTACGTCCGAGATTCCAGACACTTTCTAGAGTTCGCATGTCTTCAAAGCGCACGTAATTGCTTCAATTAAACTTTTTACCATTCAGCGAGTGGGGAAAGCAACTTTAATTATTTTTATTTCGGTTCTCGAATAGTTCAATGCTGGAGAAAAATTCTTTATTTTCAAACGTCTCAAGTAAAATCAATGTTCATTCTTCGGCGCTTTTACCTCTTATCTAGGTATCGTGATAGATCGTGGAAAATAAATAAAAGTCATGTTCTAGTAAAAAAATTTATGTAATGGTGCTGTTGATAGAATATACAAGGTGATTATAGACAATATAATTTAAATATTACAATTTCAATCGATTGGCGATATAAACTGGGGAAATTGCCTTTTCAAAAATTAAAATATTGACGATTTGTTTTGGGCATTTTCTTTGAATCATTGTAAGTATTTAGAATGTGATTTAGTTTTTGTTGAGTCAAACTGAAGATTCTACAAACTTTCTATTATTGACTGCAAAAAACAGTTTGCAGAGGTTACAGAGATATAATTTTTTTAATAGACCATCGTAAATGCTAAATTTAGTAAAATAATTGACAATCTCCAAAACTATGACAGAGACAACATAGATGCACTGTATTCAGATAGAAAAATAGGACTCTAAAATTGAAAAGAAACTGCGGTGTCAGTTAAAATAACAACGATGGCGTCGATTTCCGGTATAAGCAAAAGCGCCACCATATTGAAAATAATTTATTTCCATTCGGAATGCTCAATTTAGGAGGTATTCCAAATTTCCATTTTATAACACTATAGGAAGTTAAAATGTTCTAATCGCCGCCTTAAATAACATTCTGTACACCTGTATCAAATTACAAGAATTTTATTTTAAATCCTGTTCAGAATATTTTTTCGTATTACACACTGAAAAGCTAATGAAAACAACTTTTCAACTATCCGACGAATTTTTAAATTTAATACATTTTCTTTTCCATTTTGCTCTTGTTTATCCAATTTTTAATATAAAGTTGACTGTACACTGTTTCAACATAAAACATCAAAGTCTAATAAAAACTCGCAAAATTTGTTAAGATCGTTTTTATAGTAAATTTTTTCATATTGTGCACGTCTGCACTTATTAGCTGAGTATTTAATAAGCAATAAAATACCTTTCAGAGCATTGTGATTGCATGTTTCATAACTCTTTGCTTTTCTTGTTGTGCTACTGGAAAATCACTTCAACGAAAACTAATATGTGTGGGTGTGTTTTGTTAGTTAGAAATTGCAGTGACTCCTGCCGATAAAACAAAAGAAACTAATCAACGTTTCCTTAACAATAATAAACCATCCAAGCTGCTGGGTGGACGAGGAATCACAACATATTCCTTTTATATAGGTCTCAATAAAGGTTTTGTGCTTGATGAGGTTGGTATAAATATAAACATACAATGCTCAATACTTAGGATCCTCATAGATAAGAAAATTTCCTACAGTTGTTTCAAACCCTTGACCTTTCATTGTTTAGTTTTAAAAATTATCGCGTTAATCTCCAGAGAACTTGGAAATTCTACAAAAGTTTATTTAGGCCAGACTGGATCAGTTCATGTGAGATTAAACTACATCTGATTAGATAAACTCAAGTCGGATCAGGTTAAGTCAGTTCAAGTCAAGTTAATTCATGCCGTTTAACGTCACAAAAATTTAGTATTGAAAAGTAGTAATCGCGACGTTGCGTAGGATGTTTTTTTATACTACATATCTTCTTAGAGAAATTTAAGAATTTTTTGGCTTTGTTTAAAATATGTTATGAGGTATGAGTGTGTTATTACTTTTTGAAACAAGATGTTTTCGTATATATAGATCGTCAGGGGGTTTCATATTAACGAGCAATTTCCTCAATGGGGAATTTCCTTGTGTTTAAAATTCCGTTGAAATGTAAACTCTCTTCGGAAATAGGAGCAAGCCGAGTGCTTTTTGCTCGTATTAATTATGTTTTTGGGAGCTCATCGTCTATGGAATTGGGCGTCTGCTGGGAATGAAATAGAGCCGGTCGCTTTAGAATTATATTTTCAATGAAAATCACATGAAGGGTATTTACAAAAATCAAAGGAAAATGTTTGAGATTTAGAACAAGCGAAATACACAGTTCAACACATACGTACAAATCTGAAAACACATGTGCAGAGATAGAGATAAAAGGACGTCTTTTTGAAACGTTTAAATCCAAAGACCCATCTGTGGTATACGAAACGGGAAAACGTTCGGACGTTTCGGGCCGATTACGGTGAATCCAAAATAATTAGTGACCGATTGATTTCGGATTGACCACATTCCGTGTCAGTTCGACGGGTCCAAAGCGCTCGTTTTTGCTTTGCTGCCAAATTAATCGGAGCTTGTCGCTGCATCGAACGCACATTACGAATCACAACGAATTAACATTACACTTTAAGTTATCGATAGGTAAACATTATGTCAAAATAGTTGCTTACAAATTAATGGCATTAGTTACGTCAGTGCGGTCGACATTGTTAAAAATACACTTAAAGACTAGGCGTTTCTCAATCGTTTACAAAATATCGTCTAGGTCCAAGTCGTCTAGGCTAGATATATTATATGTATTATAAACTTCTGTGTGGGTACATTTAGAGCTAGTTTTTAAAATCGTGACAACAGCCATTTCATTACATTAATATTTACAATTATAAGAATGGAACGTGAGTTTTTATGACTTTTTGGTATGTTTTTGACTTTGGTTTCGAGGGGACGTACCAGAAACGTTCCAATTGAGCTACAGTTACGATATGCGACGTGGTGGTGATTTGGGGTTACAAAACAATGGTGTGCAGAGTAGGGTAACAGTCTTTAGAACAATCTTTCCAATGAATCCTCATCTCACTACTACAACTAGTCCACAGCCACACGATCCCTGTCCTCATGGCATCATTTTTACGTGCGCAACAGACCGATGAGAAGTACAACACCTGTCGGTGTTAAACCAGCGGCGGCGTTAGCGTTAATTCCTGCATACCCCGGGGTGTGCAGGAGTGTTCTGGGTGCTTCCGTGGGGTGCTCCTCCTGCGGACAGGGCAGCTCCTGCACTGGTATTTCGAACAAGTGCCGCTTCCTAGGATCCTTCGGACCGGGCGTCGTGACGAAATTAAGCGAGCTGTCCTGCTGCTGATCGTAGACGTCGTTGTTGTTGTTGTCGTAGTCGTCCGTTTCGTATTCGTATTTGTAGTCGTCGGCGGAGAATTGGTTGTTAACGGTGCGCGGAGGACCAGTCGCCGGAGTCGAAGTGCTTCGTGCTAAAGTTTGGCCTACGGACGGTTCCATATAGCATGTGATCTCGTCCAGAGTATTCCGGATCACTGGATTCTTCGTTTCGTTGCGTAGAGTGTGCAGCCAGGCCAGACGGCAATCGCAGACGAATTTGTTATCTAGAATAGATGGGAGTTCAGTAATGGTTTTAAGCAAGGACCTGGAGATTTCAACGAGATAATGCCGCTATTATAAGAGATTTACGTTGAGCTCTGGTGCAAATGCGGGGAATTACGACGCGGCCAAGCGCGGCGTCGATCATCATCGAACGTTGTTGGATGGAAAAACGAAAAAGCATCCGTGTTTATGCAATTTATGTGGCGGCTCCACTATTCTCCGGCTTGTTACTTGCATTTACAAAATAAAGAACACAATTTGTTTTAATACCTTGGATTTATCGAAATATTTTAAACCGTGTCCCATTTACTCATTCTGAATAGTTTTGTCAATTGGAAAAGCATTACTTACAAATATATTTTGTATCCAGGTAACGATGTTTTAGCTACTTCTGTCCCTTTTTTTAAATCAAAATACCGAAAAGCCCCTTAAATAAAGTGGTTCGTACTTATCGAGTTCATTTTGAGCTCGCCTTGCCGTGTGAAGAAACCTAGTTTATGAATAAAAAAACACTTTCTATTCCAAAATTTTTGAGATACATCTGTTGCGCATTTAATTATTTTCAGGTTTGGTCCATTTGAAAAGTGTTGATGATGTTCTGTAACAAGTTGGATTTTTTGCGTCAAAGTAATACCTGCGGTAATACCTACTATTAAAAATTCATTTATACATTTCACGATTTTTGGTATTTATTATACATACATTTTTAATTACTGTTAAAGTTTAAAAATTCTCGTGACATTTTGCATTAACTAACATAATAGTTTCACTGATTTTGGCCTAAAATGTATTTTCAATATTCGACAGAATCGAGGAATAAATTGCATTTTTAATTGCATTTCATTGTGGTAATTCCCTGTGATAAATATTCAATAACTGCAAAATTTAAAGCCATGCTGCAATAACGGGAGCGAACTCCTTTGTTGCGTTCTATCGTTCCTGAGCGCAATTTAGCAATATTTGCTTTGTGGTGTTTATTAATACATATCTCAATGTGCCGCAAAACTACGACGAAAATAATCTTTCCACTGTTTAAACAACCCATCAGGAAGAAAAACAAGAGATATTAATGGAGTTTCAGCGTTGTCAGTTTTTTTATCAAAGACCCACACGTTGTTTGTTCTAGATGCCATCAAAGCCATTTCCTTGATTTCCGCATTTTTATGCGTCAAACCGTAATACACATTCGCCCCTCACGGCCAAAAAAATGTTTCGTACAAGTCGACTGGTTTCCCCCATGGCCATCTCGTCACAAAATGTCTCATCTGGGAGATATAATTTTAATAGATTAATCCAGTTTTCATATAATTAACAGGAAGGGTGGAAGGCGAACCCTCCTCAACCGGAGAAGCTCGTCGTTGTTAATTCAGATTCATTGTATGTACCTTACATTATGTTTGTGTGTGGCCGAATTCGGATGATTTCACTCGAATATGACATCGGCGAGCAATCGATGGGTTGATTTGGAAGATCCGGAATTTAATAGTCGCATGAACGCTGTCTGAATTTCTAATTTGGGCAACTTCTTGGCTGCATGTAGATGTAATCCAATGATTTAAGGGTTGGCGTTTCGGGGTATGAAATACGGCTCCATGTTAATTCTTATTTTATTTCCATGTAATACATGGAACTGTTAAGATCGGCGAGATTGGCGCTGAAAAATGCCGGGATTTCTGGTTCGCGATATGAAAGCAAACGCCGGGATTTTCATGAATCGTAATCGCTTTCCGTTTGCAGACGACTCCCCAACTTTTTCAATCTATTAATTTCGATAAAGTCGGATAATTACGAAAACTCCGAGTCGTTCGTTCGATCGATCGCCAGTGGAAATGTCAAAGCGCTTCTCTTATTACCAGCTGACGCACGGACACGATACTGTTCCGATCTTTATAAAAAACGATCCGTCTAGATTTTGATTGTGTGTTGTGTCTTGAGCGCTCAATTCATCCCGCCAAATCGGTGTTGGAAAATGAAGTGATAGATAACGCGAAAGTGATCGGACAGTTCAGCTTGACTTCCTCGTCCAGCAGACTTATCCCCAATTGAATCTCTTTAGTACAGTTTGAAGCTAAACTGAAACTTCTCGCATGAGAAGTTTTGACAAAGTACGCAGCATCCCCTCAACCCCAATTTTTTACAATCCCTAACTAACTGTGGCCATTACGTTCCGCGAGGTTGCAAATGCAAATGTCTCATGACATATAAGGGTCAAATGCTCTGTTTCGAGGAAACTCGTTTAGTGACAGAATGAGCGCCCTCCGGCTCTAATTGGCATTAGTATCGGTACGGATTAGCACCCTTAGGGTTGCTGAGTATCTGAACCTGCGGTGACATTTCATTGATATTCTGCCGTTCCCTATATTGATTTAGCACTAGGTAATGGCTCATGTTGAGGCTCTTGTGCTCTCTGTGATGTGATAAATAAGCTTGCGGCCTTCCTGTCGCTGACATCTCGCTTTAATAAGAAGTTTATTGCCGGCGTGTATGTTCTTTGCACGAAGCTTCGCACCCGACGTGCATTTGCACTTTGTTCCCAGAAGATGCTGCGGTTGGAGTCGCAATAATGGACAAATTCCAAATTACTGCGCATTATTGTGCGTTATCTTGCACGATAAATTTCATGGTCGTGTTAAAAACGGGTAAAATATAGTATAATGATTATTACGGCCGCTCCTCAGCGCCAGTGCTTTATATTCACCAACTAATGTTGCGTGAACCGATGTTAGAAAAGTTTAGGAATATTTTGTGGCCGGGGAAATTTTTTATTTATTTTTTTACTTACAATTTATTATAATTTTTAGAATGGTTTTGTTTAGTTTTTATTGTTCGAACGATTCAAAGATTTTTCGTTCAGTTCTAGTGGATTTTTCTTTTTGTAAAAATCGCAACTACAATTCCATTTTTTCTATGTATTTATGAACAATAAATAACTAGGAATTTCTAATAAACGTTTAGGACGAAATAAAATGGGTTCAATGAATATAACTGTAAAAGCTGAGAACAAGTAAAGAGTCCTCTGAGTCAGTGAGAGTACGCTACTTTATGATCAGTGAAAATGGTTAAAAATATCCTGCAGTCCGTTTCATAGCTGGAGTGTAGTAGCCTCAACAAGATTCGAGTGATCTCCAGAGTGTTCCTACCCCAACGGACGCGTTTACATTAATTTACATTGTATTTAAGACCCGCACTGGCGACCTAATGGACACAATATTATCCAGAACAAAGCTGACGTCACCTCGAGGATCCGATAAATCGTCGATTGTAATTAACTCAACACGAATGGGGTGTCATAATTCAGCTTATAAATACGTTCTTCAGGTCAAAGCTCTGGTTTCAGATAAAATAAGTTACAGGAGCTTAGCGTTGGAAAAACATGATAGGGATGCGGTCCAACCCTCGTTGGCGTAGATTTGCATAGGGTCGGACAAGCGGAAGCATGTGCTTCTAATTAACCATATCTAATGAAACAACGACATGATACCATTTCCTTTGTTTGATAAAGTTGAAGAAAAATCGGAAATGAGTATAAATACAATTTCCGGCGGAGTCGCAACGACGAGACAGACTTTTTCTTAAAAGATTATGGATGTGGAACGCCAGCAGGACGACTCAATCAGTCGTGTACCGAAAGTTGACCCGAAAATGTAATGAAGCGTTGAAAAAATTAATAATAAAGAAGCGCCGAGAGTCAATATCTGGGCGAATTAGAACAAACGACGAAAAAAGACGAAACTTTGTTTATTATTTTGAAGTACATAAACTTGGAGCGCTCAGCTCGGCACATATTTGATTTGTAGCGAACCGGTGCATTGCAAGAAAGAGAAAGTTTGGGTGAATAATTTGCCGCGAATGCTCGTCATAATCACGCCGGTGAAACTTTAATGAACTGTAATGCACCCTAAAAGCTCAAGATCGGAAAATATGTAATTAACAGCAAGCGCCCGAGAGCTTTTCTTGTATTAACGGTGCATGTGTCTGTAAGAGTGTCATGCCCGTTACTCCCAAATACATTAATTCCGGGCCCGAAATAGCACGCGCGTTTCAGAGACACGGTGTAAATGTAAAATACATGTTTCAGCGCCGGCGAAACACTGCAATTATGCTAATTAATTCCTACCATTATCAGATGCATGTATTCCGTGCCTCTTTTTTGCCGTCAAAATTTCAGTCAGTTTCGGCATCGACTGGAATTGCAATTAGGAGCGAGGGATGTTTTATACATAATGCGCAATGAGGAAATTTTCACGCTTGGAAGGGGTCGGAAAAAAGTGTTGCGTGACCTTTGCGAATCGATAATCGCCGAAAAATGCGCATCCCCGCTGTAAATTAGGGTGAAGGTGACAATGTCTTGTTAGGAGTTTATGGGTGTATGCGAACCCAGTGTTGTTGGAGTTGTCACATTCTTCAAACTTAGCATCGTAAGGTATATTGGGTTAGCGACGCCGTAACCACGTCTGCAGAGTATTTTCTTCTGGAATTATTAATGAATCTCCGGGACATTTCTTTATCCCGCTGATGGTTGAGCGATTCGTGAATACATAATCCAAACCAGATTGATTACGTAATCGCCGATTAAAATTATGCAGGCTTAGTCATTGAAAATTTATTTTGCTTCACTTTCAATTTCGAGATTGATGTGTTATTAATCAGAGTTATTAAAGTTGGGGGCCCGTAATTAAAATTCACGTTTTATGCAAATTCGCCTTGCTAATTTGTACGACGGAACTCCCGACCACTTTACAGTAGTTGAAATTATTACAGCTTCGTTTCCATTTCTTATCGCTGTCGAGCGTTAGCACGCGAGCTTTCCGAGCTTTGCATTGATCATCGAATTAGCAATTGTTGAACAAACGACGCGACTGCAATTTCCGCGGAAAAGTGCGTTTTTGGCGGACAGGGCCGGATCAGGAGGAGTCCCAGACTACAATTTCCGCAACCCGCCCACTTCATCACGTCGTTTCGCGTCTCGGCGCCTCCATAATTAATGTCCCAATGATGATGTCACCGTAAGGACACGCCCCAGCATCCCCGTTTCCTGATCCCGGCCAAATTCACCCCACGTATAACGCACGCATAGAAATTAAACCATTTGAATCAAAATGGAGTGATTGTTGTGGAAATTCGATTCCGGGACCAACATTCAATCACGGGACTGTGTTCTTATCAGAAACACGGAAAATTATTTCCGCTTATTTCCCAATAACAAGTGGTGTCTTCGGAATTTTTATCGCATTGCGGTTGGTATTGTAAACACGTACTTACTTACACACATGGCGCCGCATCTATCACCACAAATGGGAGTTTGAGGAACCGACAAGTGAGCCCGTTTCAAATGTTGCGAAATTAATGAATTGTTGATGCTTGACATTTACCGCTACATCTCCACATTCAATAATTCAAAGTTTGTGAATTAAAGATTTAACGTTCCATTGTCGCGTCAACGTCGCCGTAAATTTTTCATTAAAAAAGTTGGGATGAACGATATGTCCGCCTTCGCGAATAACACATTTTCTACATCTCTTAAGATAACTCCTACATTTGTTCGATGAGAGCACATAAAATATTTTATATTTCTGTTTTAGTTTGCGAATGAAGCAAACGTTTTCACGAGAAAACTTTAATGCTACGCTGGCATAACTTTTCACTTAAAATTTAACATTTTCCACTATGGCTTAATTTTGCAGCTGCTGTAAAAAGTTTGGGGATTGCTCTGTTTTGATGACTCTAATGAGAATTTTTTGTTAATCAAATGTCTGAAGGAATGTTTGAAAATATTCACAAAGTCAAGTCGTTAAATGCGCCTGTATTAAGCTCTAAAGCCCTTAAAATACATAATGCACTGGAACTGAAACTAGAAAGCGAACATTAGAGAAATGAATTGGAGCCCACAGCGATAACATAAAACACACGAACTGAGCCTCAGATACATATTACATTCATCCTTATCACGAATAAAAAACTGAACACATTTAAAATACCATGAACCATGACAAATTGTAAACAAGGAAAATATTAGACTGGCGCATCCACCATTTTGCATCCAACAGTATTTAAAATATTTTTTACGTACTTAAATCTTGTAAAACATTTAATATGTTGGTGATATTGTTGGAATGTTTAATTAAAAACCAGAGGTCCTTTGATATAAATGTATTGTAATGTATAAATATAGTAACTTATTATTTGCACGAGCGCTCTCTGAGCTGGCTAAAAAGCAAACTGAAAAAACTGACTGAAAAACGCACAAACTGCAGATCATTGAGAGTATGCGAGACGTCGAACAATCGTAGTCAAAACAAGTCCACGTTAGACGACATCCGGACGCCCCACACACTCACAAAACTTGTGAATATTTTTCCAACACTCCCACGTATTCACAATCTTTTCAATTCAATTTGCGCTTAAAAACAACTTAAACAATATTAAATTAACAAATTTAGTTTAATAAGTAAGTCGTTCAACATTCGTTTTGTAAGCGGTTTTGTGAGTAAATCCGCCAATTGTTCACTTGAACTCACGAAACGCACTGAAATGTTGCCCTTTTCGCATTCATCACGCACAAAATGCACTTTCACATCGATGTGCTTGGTGCGGCTGTGAAGTTGCTGAGCTTGGGCTAACCTGATGGCTGATTGGTTGTCGACGCCGATGTCCACCGTTAAGATGTTGATGTCCAATTCTTGAAGAAGAGACTTCAACCACAGAGCCTCTTTGACACCTAGGGCTAGGGCGATGTACTCCGCTTCAGTGGTTGATTGTGCCACCATTGTTTGTTTTTTTGACTCTTCCATGTTACTGGACCGTTGGCAAGTACAAAAACATACCCACTCGTTGATTTTCTGGTCTCCGTACAACCAGCGTAATCTGCATCGGTATATCCAGTGACTTCGATTTTTGATGTGTTGGAGTACACTATTTTGTAATGGGACGTCTGCTTCAAATAGCGTAAAATTCGTTTTACGGCTTGCCAGTGATCTTCACTCCAGTTATTCAAAAAACGACTCACTTGATTTACGGCAAAACTGATGTCTGGACGACTCGAAGTAGCTAGGAAAATAAGCGATCCAACTGCTTCGCGGTAAGGCTGTCTCTGCTTGCACTCTGTATTATTTTCCACTGATTTTAAACGTATACCCGGATCGGCCGGAATTGCAAGTGGCTTTGCATCACTCATTTTAAATTTTTCAAGAACTTTTGCAATGTACAATTGCTGATGAACGGTTATTGTTCCCGCACTCAAGTCCTGTTGAATTTGAAGTCCAACAAAATGCATGTTGTTGTCTAAACTCGCGATTATTTTAAACTTGTTCTCTAAGATTTTAATGAGTTCGTTTATTACACTTGGCGATTTTGATATGATCAGTCCATCGTCCACGTAAATTGCTAAGTAAATCTCGAACTCAGCAATTCGACCGACAAACACACACGGATCGGATTTTAACTGTTTAAATTTGTACTCACTCAGAAAAGACACGAACTTATGATTCCAGCATCTAGGAGATTGTTTCAGACCGTACAAACTGCGGTTGAGTTTACACACCAGGTTCGGCTCTTCCTTTGAGACAAATCCTGTCGGTTGTTTCATGTACACATTCTCAATTAATTCACCGTATAAGAATGCCGTTTTCACATCAAAATTCGCGATTTTTAGTCCTTTTTCGGCTGCTAAGGCTAGCAAAATTCGAATTGAATCATAACGCGCGACGGGTGCAAATGTTTCTCCGTAATCCACTCCTTTTTCTTGTGTAAAACCGCGTGCGACCAGACGGGCTTTGTATCGTATCGGATTGCCGTTTGTATCACTTTTAATTCGAAAAACCCACTTATTGTCAATGATTCGCGAATTTTTCGGTAACTTCACAAGTATCCACGTATCGTTTGATTTTAAAGAGTCCATTTCTTCTTCCATTGCTCGACGCCACTGTTCCGCATTTTTGTCTTTTATTGCACTTTCGTAACTGTCCGGTGTTAGAACTGCACAATAAATTGCTGGTCCATAATAATCGGGTCGTTGCAACGTACTTCGATCCCTTAATATATGAACGTTCTCTTCCGCTGCGTCTTCTTCATCCTTATTCTGTTCGTCTTCTTGTGTTGCTTCCGATGCTGATTCTTCATTTATTTCACTTTCCTGATTCTCAAATGTTATAGGAAACACAGAGGGATTTTCTTCTTCTTCACGTGATTCTTCTTTTGCAAATGCTTCTTTTTCGTTGAAATTAACGTTGCATGATATTTCAACTTTTCGTTTTCTTGGATCCCACAGTCTGTAGTTGTTGGAAATTTCCTGGTATCCAACAAACATTAGCTTCTTACTTTTCGGATCCCACTTTTTGCGAAATTGCGGAGGGATTGACATATATGCACAGCAACCAAAGACTTTAAAGTGATTTATTTCCGGTTTTCGTCCAAACCATTTTTCAAATGCACTTTCTTCTTGATTCTGTGATAATGATGTTCTGTTCAGAATGTAAACAGCGGTGTTTACAGCTTCTGCCCACAAATCATTGGGTACATTCTTGTTGTACAACATTGATCGCGCTGAATCAATTATTGTTCGCAATTCTCTCTCTGAAGATCCATTTTGCTGTGGTGTATAGGGAGCAGAACATTCGTGGATTATTCCTTCTTTTCTTAATCGCTCTTGAAAGTTCTGATTCTTGTATTCCGTTCCGTTGTCACTTCTCAAAATTTTTATTTTGTTGCCTGTTTGTTTTTCTGCAAGAGCCTTAAATTCGTCGAACTTATTAATGACTTCTGATTTCTGCTTCATGAAATGAACGCTTCTGTAGCTTGTTGCGTCATCTTTGAATAAAACGAAGTAACGTGATCCTCCTGGTGACTCGATGTTCATGGGGCCACATACATCAGTATGAATCATTTGTCCCGGTTTATTCTCTCTCTTCATTGTTGTCGAATGTGATTTTTGGAACTGTTTACCAAATTGACATGCTTCACAGAATTTTTCTTCTCGATCGTCAATTTTTAAACCACGAGATTTTACTGCTTTCTTTATTGCTCCGTAATTGACGTGACCAAGACGTTCGTGCCATGTCTTCAATGATGCTTGCTTGCTCAGATTACACTCCAGCTTCGACCTTATTCTGAATTTCATCACCCACAAATTATTTTCGCGAACACCCACACATGCAACATCACCATTTTCTTCTTGAAACTCGCACTTGTGTTTAAATGCTTTAAAGATGAACTTTTTGTCAGTCATTACTCCCACTGAAAACAAACTCCGATTGAGTTCCGGGATATACAAGACATTATGCATTTCTCTGTTGTGCCACTGGCCTTGAACTTGGACTTGGATGTCGATGTTTCCAATACCGACTGCTGATATTACCTTATCATTGGCAATTTTAACACTTATGGGCTTCTTTAGTGTTTCGATGTGTGTGAACCAATCTTTTCGATGAGTCATGTGGACGCTGGCTCCTGAATCACAAATCCACTTTTCTGAATCAATTTCTGAACTGGCTGAATAAAGCAATGAAATGTCGCTGATAAAAGCATTTTTTGGCTTTTCATTTGACTTTTGTCTGTCGTTTGCTTCTGCTAAGCGCTTTCGACATTCACGCGCCCAATGCCCTTTCTTTTTGCAGTAATTGCAGTTTGTCTTCTTTTTCAGATCTGCAATTTTGCTGTTCTTCTTTCCTTCTTGTTGAAGTTGACCTTCTAGTTTTGCTTGAAGCGCTTTCACTTGTTGTTCTAGAAGGGATGTCTCATCTTCTTGCGTGCTCATCCTGACCTCTTCTTTTAGCAGGCGTGCTGTGAGATACTCCAAATTTTGCGATTTGGGAGCAACTGAATCCCATGCAGTTCGAAAATTGTTAAACTTCGGCGGTAGACCGTTGATAATCTTCGAACACACTGCACTTTCACTCACTTTTTCGTCGACATCGTTGAGTTCTTTTACGATTGTTTCAATTCTGCACAAAAAACTTGACATCTTCTCTCCGGTGCTCATCCGCACTTCATAGAATTTTTGCCATGTTAATTCTCTTGACAATTCCGTCTTCTGCTCGTGCAATGTGGTCAGCTTTCGCCACATTTCCATTGCTGTCTTGCAATTTACCAACGATTGCAGGACGTTCGGTGAAATTGTTGTTAGCAGAACAACTTGGGCTTTTGAATCCTTTGCTTCCCAAGCTGCCCATTCAGCAGATTTGGTGTCTTCAGGCTCAGGTTCATGTCCATCAACGACTGACATGAGCTTTTCGGCTTTGAAGACGATGGAAACGCTGAATTTCCACAATTGAAAGTTGGAACCATTCAATTTGACGATCTGTGCAAGATCACTTCGCGACGCGGTTGCCATTTTATACTTTCGTTCAACGGGAATACTAACACTTAATTCTGTACCGACTTGTACTACACTTATACACAGTTTTAGTGACCTGGGCCCATAACCTGTTGGAATGTTTAATTAAAAACCAGAGGTCCTTTGATATAAATGTATTGTAATGTATAAATATAGTAACTTATTATTTGCACGAGCGCTCTCTGAGCTGGCTAAAAAGCAAACTGAAAAAACTGACTGAAAAACGCACAAACTGCAGATCATTGAGAGTATGCGAGACGTCGAACAATCGTAGTCAAAACAAGTCCACGTTAGACGACATCCGGACGCCCCACACACTCACAAAACTTGTGAATATTTTTCCAACAGATATCTTAACAAAATAAACAAAAATACATAATTTAAAAACAATTTTTGTTGTTATGAAATGTTTTAAAATGGGTATCAGGAGTCACGACATTGCTTTTCTCATGTTGATTCGTCGAGTTGAACAACATTTTGTATTGTTTGAAATTTTGACGCAACTCAAATACAAATAGAGCGAATGTGGGGCCTATAAATCTCATTTCCTCTTTTTTTCTAAAAAATGTACATGCAGCAACAATAAATTACAATATCCACAATAAAAGCACGTTTCATGCATTCCAATAATTGGAAGTTTTTTGAAAATTTATGGCGTCCAAAACGCTGCATCAAACTATTTTAAGGATTTTCGTGCAAACCCAGCCGTCTACTTTTTCGCAATTCGTATGCACCGAATTTCGTAATTGGCAGTTAAAAATTCAACCATTTTTATAAATCCGTGATTTTCTATGGATCTAGTAAAAATTCCCATTTATGCATAAATAAAAGATAACCCACCCACCGCAAAATTCTGCAACTTAATTATTCATAGGCGTATTGTCGGTCGAGTTTTTATAAATTTGAAAAAACCAACCGCCTGTGTTTATATCAAACAGCATCATCCATCGATTACATTGGTAACAAAGTTCAAAGTACACGTGGTTCTTTGACAGTATCGATGCTTTTGCAGCCGGTCGGTAATTAGGGCTCGTGGAACTATCTTTAAAAATTAACAATAATTACAAACTGCGCCGTAATTAATAATGAACGCTAAAAGCACTCCGTATTTTTGCACGAACCGTATGATTTAGAGTGCATTAGGCCGGAAGGATACATAATACCTCTTTGATTCTCCGCCTCCGGTTTTACGTTGACTCAACTGACTAACCGCGTTAATTTCCAATAGAATTGAATTTTTATGGAATTTAATGAAAATACGTTTGAAATTTTAGGCACGCATTTGCATATAAATTAAACGTGTCGGCGATTTTTGGCGATTAGAGTTTTTCGGTGGCGAGATGTGGGCTGTGAAATCAGTTTCCAGACCCATGGAGGGTCTTATCTTTCTGGATCCCGAAGCCATGATAGCATCCTGACTGATATTATCCCAGCGAGCTTGTAATGTCTCGTCTGAAGTTCGTAGCAAGTTATTTATGTTACCGGAGTTGGCTTACAACCCAGACACAGTTATACTCAATTACACCGTTCACTCTCGCAATCAGCCTGATTCATTATTATCATCTTTTTATGACGCTTCGAGGCAACGTTCGCCCGAGCATGGAAGCTTATAAAACTCCCCGAAGATTGCGCCGACGCTCTTATATAAGACATGTGTAAATTTAATACCCAATCTTTGAAATTAGTGATGCACTCTGCACTTCTCGCCGATGGGTGCGAATTATTCAGCTGAAACGAGTCGGGTCTTGCATTCAACACGTCAAAACCAAAGGCGCGAACTTGCCTTGACCGACCGACTTAGATTCAATATTTATAACAACAGAAATGTATTCAACCAGTGAGGAGTAATGACTGCCACTCGTCTTAATTATCAACTACTATGGGGTAATTCGATTCAACAGCACCAAGTGAATAATATTTGAGGCAGTAAGAAGAAGATATAAAAAGTTTTGTCCACTTGTTTATTTTTGTGGTCAAGAAACTGCGACTCGCTTTGTTTTATAACTATTTTATTTATTAATCTGATTATTTATAAATAACGTGCGTTCAAAAAAAAATGAGGCTGCGTTGGCCATGGAATTTATCGGCTTTCCAGTGTAGAAAACATAGAAAACATAAAGATAGATTTGACAAATGTCAAGATCTGTCAGTTTAAAATTTACCGTCGAAATAAAACGGCCCAAACGCTAGGACAGTTTAATTTTATTTTTAATGAACATTTTTATTAATCCTATAATAATGTATATTGTGTAATTTATAACTCACTAGTTAGTATATAACAACGTTAGTGTTTAACTATGTATACAACGATTGGTAGGTCACAAACATATTATTATTATTATTATTACTTAAATGATGGGGAAAAAAATTTGGTACTTTAAATAAAATGTAAACATGTAAAAAAAATTAATGTAAACTTTAATGAAAGACAATCCGTAATTAAACTCCAAAAACAAACAACATTTATCGCAATTGCTTTCGATTTTTTGCCGTAACTCGTCTAAATTTTTTGGCCTACTAAAATAAACCTTCCAATCCAAGCAAACCCGAACCTTTTTTTTTCTAATAATGTTATATTGTGTAATATAACTCCCTAACGGTCGACGTCCGTGTTTAACTATATATACAACGATTTTTGAAATATTAATTGAGAATGCAGTTGTTCTTAAACTGAATTGGTAGGTCTCGAGTTGCGCATAGAGACTGATGACCCATGAAGGTTGACGGGCAACTGAGTGCTGCCAAATATTCTCAAGACATTTTTCGGTTTTGAGACTGATTCTTCTTCATCGCTCTATTCACGACTTACAGTTATATCAAATTAATGACCGTCCTGGTCGTGCCGATATTCTCCTCAACAGAGGAGAAGCTGTAACAATGAATAGATTGATGTTTGGATTCACAACGATACCGGGAAATGTTTTGCACTTTTTTTTATCCCATAATGATTTATCCCATTGTCAACAAGGAAGCTAACCTAAAAAACATGAACAGACTCGAACTGACACTTTGAAGTTTTGCTACACTAAATTGATGCACAAAGTTTTTCCATGGCCAACGCAGCCTCGTTTTTTTTTAATCATTTCAATGATTAAATATATATTTAGTTATGAAATTAGGAGGCATTCTTGTTAATAAAATATTAGTCTCCGTGGGTAATAAACAATTAAAACACAATTAGAAACAGATGTTTAAAAGATTAGACTTGCACTCGGCACCTCTCTCTGCTTTGTGTTATACAAAAATCGATAATTTTAAATTATTCGCTTAAACCGAACACTCACAGCATCCGAAAACAATATTCGACCCACTTCACTATAATGCTAAATTATCAAATGAAATGATCGCCTAATGACAGCTACCACTCACTACATTATTATGTATTTGTAGTTGCTTACAACAAACTCTAATATTTTTCTAATTTTATCTAAAATTTGTTTCATTTTTTAACTGTAGGTACCATTAGCAACAGCAGTTCTTATTTTCCCGAGAGATATCGTGGTTGCGGGAAATGAGCGGTGCCAGTTGTGTAATAAGAATTGTTGCATCGTTCGCGTGCATTCCCGGATTTTTCAAAACCTCCCCCGAGATCGCTTTTTGTAGTTTTTACGGCCCTCCTTCCGACCTCAAAGCGGTTAAACTTTATATCCGCAGCATCCTGTATGTATTAGGACGATATTTATTCGGATGTCGTTAAAGTTGTATTAGGAGCGATAAATTTCGCCGGAATCATTGTTCCCTTTATTTATTTGACCATTATTTCGGCGAGTCGAAGAAAGCTGCCGCGACTTATCTCAGGTGGATGCTGTTTTTGCTTTATCCAATGAGACGTGATGTTCGAAATGAAATGTTTCCTGCTTATGGTTGACTGCGGAAAGACATAAATAAGACTTAGAGTTGGACACGTTTTTACGAAGGAATATACTCGAAGCGGAATTATGGTCGGCGTCCAAATCCGATGTGACGTAAATTATGTATTAATCAAGTCCCGTTTCTATATATTTTTGTGGGAAAGGAGTCGGAGATTAATCGCCCCAATGCGCCGGGTTATTGTACGCCTTTATTAGTTTGGGGTCTTAAAGGGTGCATAATAAGCCCAACAGCTCGCTTTATCTCTTTGTATAATTAGTCCCCTCGTCCATGCATTTTTTATTTAGTTTCAAATGATGGAGACTGGAGCAGCTCCAAGATGTCTTGGATCACGAGGCCGCGTTAGTTATCCCAATAATGATAAATCGACGACGGTGACCTCTGCGGATAAATTGCGTTTTAATGCGTCCCTCGACATAAAATAAATCTTCCCTGTCGTTCGGAACTTTGAAATTGCACATAATGCAAAAGTGTCCGTCATCGAAACGGCATCGCTAATTACCGGGCCAATGTTGTGTCAAATGTTGACGCGAAGTAAATTGAACTGATTAATTAATGGCAAGCTAATTTGAAAGTTCATCATTTAATACGTTGCATAATTGCAATGGAGCTATTGCGAGCCCATTCTATATTATAAACGAGGTTCAGAAAATGGGACGGATCCGACCGCATCCCTCATCCGATTGACGCGTACAAACCGTTGCTGATAACAGATGCATTATCTATGCACCTGGATGACCCAGTTCGGACTGTTTGACAAACAATCGCATACTCTTTGAATCGATTTACTATCATTTGCTGCATTTTTCAGAACGATTGGTATAAAGTATAAGTAAGTAGTAATTTAGAAAATATGGAATAGTTAGAAATAGTTTATTCGTTCATTTCCGGTTTTGTTTCGTTTAATAATCCGAGTGATTATTCGGCAAACTGACCAGAACTCGTTGAAAAATTATTTAATTTCACTACAGCTCTTGCATTTAGCAGTGCATTTTAAGCAAATCGAGTTTGGTTCGCTTCGGCTTTGATAAAATATTCACCGGTTAATTAAATAGCTACTGAAAGCACGCACTTATGTGTTTACTCTTGTTTTGGGCAAATTTGAACACCAATTTGAAGAAGTTGCCTCGGGGTGAAGAGTTCAAGGATTTTCTCTAAAAATAATTTATTGTTATCGAATTATTACAAGCGCGTGTCACACTTACAAGGTATGTTTTTACAAATTGCTATATTCGCAATTATTAAAATACCTTTAAAACGATTCGCATTGAAAATGACAGGAATCAATGATCGGGACCGTGAAGCATTGACTTTGCTTTGAGGAAGATCCATGTAACACGAGCGAAAAATTGGAAACCACATCAAACCCATTAACGTGGCTTTGATAATAATCTGTTAGGGTTGCATTTCAGTGCGTTACCTCCGCAAATCATTTTTATTCTTCCGTTTCGGCCATAATCAGCCACGGTTAATACCACCTAATTTAATTAAAACGGTCGCATTTAAAACATCCGCACACTGAAATGGGACTAATTAATTTTTCCAGCGGCGCATTTAAATGGAAACCGCCATCAATGATAGATCATCCTGAATAAATTTAAATTTATTGTAGCAGATAAAATCCAATCAATAGTAATTTCGGTAGGAAACTAGCAATGCGGCAGAATGTTTCTGAATCCGGACAAACTAACCAAATCGCTTCGATAAAAATAATAGCCGACACACGTACACTAATTAAATGGGAGATTTTAATGACCCCACACCGATTCGGACGCATTCAGCGTCTAGCCTCGCATCAATAACGCCCAAAACTCCGTGCCCCGTTAATCGAGAGTGCGATTGCAATATCGGCCGCTCAAGACCCAATTTCTGTGTGCTTTTGCCATTAATCTCACTTGAGCAAACCGAAATTACGGCACTTACTCTCCGGAGGTAAAAAATCGGCTCGCATCATCGCCGAATTCCTGCTCGTGCAGCATTAGATTTATTTCGCATCGGCCGTGTTTGATGCAGAATTTGCATTTATTTGGTGGTTTATTTACCAACCGCCGCTAATTTCAAGCTGACCACAGCGTCAGCCACACGCACTCTTCTATTAATTTGATTAAAACGGAACCGGCGCGGCTTAATCGAATTTAAAGATTACAACCATCGGCGTTCTTGTAATTAAATCTTAACGCATGCCTCCGAGCCTTCCACCCCTTCCCTTATTTTATATTTAATCAAGCCATCGACATGTCGAAATCAGAAGAGCCCCGGGCGATCGTTATGATAGCGAGAATTTATTTTCAATGTCAAAATCCTTGAAATCTGGACGATTTAACTCGCTTATCTTGTTTAGTACATTTAAAGTGTTTTATGATTTGTTCGGGGCGCGCAAACTAACCCGATAGCGAGGGTTAATTGCGTTTATGGTGACGGCAAGTAAGAAAACGCTTAAAATAATAGCCGTTGACCTCTGTGCATCCAGAGATCAACCAACTCCCCGCGTTAACTGTTGAACAGCATCGATCTCGGACTTGCTTCACACGTACTAGCTCTGTACCGAATCGATTACGGTTTTAACCATCTCGAACTTTCAACAAGGTCGTTAGGAATTAGATGCAGTATTTGATCTGACGTAAGTGCCGTGAAGCACCTGTTAAGTGACGGATTTGTCAGGTATAATCATCACAGCTGCTTAATTCGAAACACTATGTTTTGGAATCCGCTTTCCGTCGACAGCGGAACAAAAATATCGCTAATTGAACGTCGCCCGACTTTCTAGAAAATTAGCAAAAGTCGGGACTAAATATTTTACTCGATTCAAATTTTAAGTACGGGACTTCGGAGATGACATTTATTAATTATTAATTCTAATAAATGGACGTGGTCTGAATTTTGTATGAAGTTGGATTAGTTAGGCTTGTTTTCGCTAAATTTCCCTTTTTGATTAATTTGTGTGATTGGCTCTTTTATTATTAAAGCAATTCACACGGATTGATTGATTTTCATCGGTGGGAACCTCACAGTATCAATTTCCTTGTCACAGACTAGGACTAGCGTTGAATTTGAAAATTATTAGAAAACCTTTTTTTTACAAGAGTTACACAACAAGACCGGGGGCTTAGTTGGTAAAGCACCGCTACCGGCAACTTTATCTGAATACTACACGAAATATCTTATCAAATCTGTGGGTTAACATAAAAAGCTGTTTGTTCCTAAGTGGTCATTGCGTGTAGTGGAAGTTGCAATGTTCATAAAATTATGAAATGTGGTTTGCATTGGAAACGATTTTTTTCAAAGCAATATTGTCAACGTAACAATGCATCAACGGCGTTCGTATTATGTGGGAATGCACCATTTGCAAATTGATAGGATTTGGGTCCGTTGCAGATGATTAGCTATTGTATATAGCAACAGCGAATTAGTACAATGTTTGATCTTGTTGCTGCAGGCGCAAATGGTCGTCAACGCCTAAATATGGGTCCAATTACCCAAGGATGGGGCAAACCGTCCTCGAAATGTCCATAGTCATGCTTGCGTAATTGGCACAGAACGAAATAAAATGCAGACCGATTACAACACGAAGAAGCTCGTTAAATTCATATCGGAGGAGGAACTCCACTTGACCCGGAATCGCTGAGGCAGAAATTTCAAAATTCTCGGTCGGATGTGTAAACACACCCCAGTCGAGTGTAGCATTCGAGGTAATTAAATTTCACAGGTGAATGTGAAATATTTTTACTTTTGCGGTTTGCCGGTCGAATGGGGAAGGTCCTTAGGTCGTGGCGGCGAAAAGCCGAAAACTCCAACAAAGGTGTTGCCCAACAAGGGAAACCCATATTAATAAACGCGTAATAACGACGTCTGTTTTTGTTAATATCTGGCGGGCTCCATTATCACGTAATCTGTTGTAGTCCGCTTTCAGGAGCAATGCGCAAGACTTTATCTACAATTGAATTAATACAACGGGCGCCCCGAATAAACCATTTTTATATTTTAATTAAAACGATTTCCAAATCCCGCAGGAGCGCACTCCACCCCTGTTTACATTCAGCACTAACAATAAAAACACACGCATGGGGTGAAGTCCCAGATGAGACTATGCACGACATGTGACTGAGGCCACGATAAACAGCCCATTATCATTCCTTGCGACTCCATTAGGCGAGTCGAAGGGTTGGAAATAAATATACGGCAAGATTTATAGTTTATTTTAATCCACACCTTGCCTTCCGTGTCTCCGCTTCGTGAACAACGTAGACGATTTGACGTGCTTATGAATTTTCAGTCAAAATCGGTCTCATTTTTTCCGACGGCACTTTAGCTAATAGAAGTCTGCATAAACCAATTTGATATATTTTTGTTGGGGGGACATGTGTAGCGCGACTCCATTAGACCTCAATAATGTTTTTCAACGATTCGATTTTTTGTCGAGGTGCTTTGATCGGGCTTCAATTAGTTACATGAAAAACGGATCGGGAATGTAGATGGAAAAGAAAAAAGTTTCATTTGCTTTCATCTGGACTCTTAGAACTTTTGCTTCTTTGTTCCTAATAAAAGTTTTGTTCAAGACAGATTAGACCCACCATTTGAGCTCTTTTTAATTAATTTTTGCAATTGCTAACAACAAAGGATCACAGAAAACCGCCGCGGATCGTTCGCGTTTTTTCCGTTTAATTATATTTCCGTGTCTATAACAGTAAAATCGACTTTCAAACAACTTACCAACAAACTTTGGACTATCGCTAGCAGAAGGAAACGCGACTTAATTAGGGTTGTCTTTTTACCGCCATAAAATGTGCAAATTTTTTGTTGAATTTGTGATCATTCGAATTGGAGAGGTGATGTAAATTTTCGCCGACGATCCGCTTAGTCCTTCGCTACAATATTCTCAAAGTAAAATTTATGTTTCAAATAAATTCCGATATAATCTAGCCAAAAGTCATTTCAACCATTCATGCCGGATTAATTCGTAGTTCGAGCTTCACGTAACGTTTCTTTAAAACAAACATGCATTGAGAGTTATGGCCGATATAATATAAAATACCGCACAGAAATAATGGGGAGGCTTTTAAGTTGGAAACTTGAAACTCCCCTTTCTCTATGCAAAACTAGAAACAATGCTATTCAATCCCCGCCGCGGCAGCATTTTCCTCTAACAGGGATTTCGTACGGTAAAACCTAATAAAGCAAAAGTCATAATACTCATAAATAATTCATGTTACGGCCACGAAATGAACGAACTAATCCTACACCACCCCAAGGCAATCACAGTAAATCAAAATATTCAAATAATTTCAACGACACACACGGGGCAATTGTTAAAGCCGCATTTCTAACATCTTTGTCCTAAAACACAATCCAGCTAAACATGTTTTCCGTAAAAAGGAAAAGTGAACATGAATGGAATGTGTTTGTTCACTGCAACTGTAACATGTCAAGTGGTTAATGAATTGCTTTTTTTATGTTCAGTTAGGTAAATATGACATTTAAAATCGTGTATAGAAAGTAAACCAGTTGGGTCTTTGAAATTTTATTTTTACTCAAATAATCGCCTCCGGCTTCAATCTATTTTTGTAAACAAAATTTCTAAAGACGAAAAGCTTTAAGCTATTCATTTTGTGGCATCGATGCAAAATGACGAAAAACGAAGACATTGTTTTTCATGCTCGAACAATAGCCAGAAGTCGTTTGCATCAAGATGAGAATGAATGCAGATCAATTATTATTTGGGAAAACCAAGTGAGTAACAAATTTTATTATGTGAAAGTTGGGCCTGCAGTCGCACGGCGATCTAACGAAGAAAACCAAACAACAAAATAAAATAAAATTCGACACAGCTATGCGGTTTAAGAGATAGAGCCAATAGGAAGGATTAGCTCCAGAAGTTTCATTGTTGGAGGAATTTTTAACGATCAGCTTTGTTCTAATTCCTCGTTTATTCTGAATAAACTTCTTTAATGAATTTCCGTGTTCAACGAGAATATATCATTCGCATTCAATCTAACGATGTTTAATGTCGCAATCTGAAAACTTCTTATACATTCATGCTCTCTAATTAGCCGTTAGGGTTTTTAGTGTTTAAGTATATTGCGTTTTGATTGTCGTAAGCTGTAAGGTTGTGCCTGTTATTTACGAGCGTTTATTTATGCAAATTGTAACCGATTCCGGGAAGAAGTTATTGCAAAAATAGTAAAAGACGTGCGAGCGATTGTTGTGGGAAGGCAAATTATAATAAACGCTAAATTTCCCCCAAGCCGTGGAGCTGAAATTGCGCGGAGTAATTGAAATCTAACGTGTACCGGTTTAAATAATGTAAAACGCAATATTCGGGACCGGATTCAAAGTCGGCGGAAAGGTAATCCGACGCATGAATGGGCCCCCAAATTTGTATCGAAGAGACGGTGAAAAAAGCGTGTCCGTTTTTGGATTTAATCACGACGGGGACATAAAAGACCGTCGAGATGGAGCCGGCTCTTTGAAAATTCCAATCGGTAACAGCGGAGGGAACACGATGATCCTTTTCCTAATTCGTATCGCGGTTGCAGCCGGGGGATGTAATAGAGAGGTGCACTTCAAACACGGAAGAAGATAAAATAGTTTCAATTCAAATGAAGTCGGAGTTCACGTTTTTCATTTGCAATAAAATGATTACGTGTCTATCCACGGTTTCTTTCCAGGGGAAAGGATTAGCATACAAAGTGAAGGTCGCCGGTGGCCATTGCCGCAAACGGAGGTGTCAGAGGTACGGATGCAAATTAAGCTTTGGGTTTCCGCGGGGGATTTGAACAAACACAGACACTCGGAATCGATTTCGCCACCTCATAATCTTAATTATGTATGCGCCACCTTTTGCGAAAACGGCGGATTTGTTTTCATTGGGGCTCGGATTTGAATGCAGACTTCCGGGGACGGATGTAATGATGATCGAGGGTCGTTGTAAATTTGCCTCTTTCGTCCCCATAACGACAGTATGTTGTCTCTGATCGATAAGCTCTGCTATGTTTGCTTGATCGCATGAAGGGTCTCTTCCCATGCCTCAGTTCCCCGTTATTCAAAACTAAAACTTAACGTAATTACGCTAACATTGTTAGTTATAGTATCGAGTTTCGGGCTAGCGCGTCAACAAAACCGAATCTGATTTGTCTACTAGTTCCATTGTTCGCGAATTATTCAATTATAACCAAAATCCGATGCCCGAAAAACAACTTATGGAACGAGGCAATGTAATTTAATATCACTTTTAAACTCGATTCGTCTCATCCCTCGTGTTGTAAAAATTGGAAACGATGGCTCGGTTTGGAAACGCGATTATCCGACACCATGATTTCATGTTTTTCACGACAAAATAATCAGTTCTACACAATATCTCACGTTCATGATCAATCGACGTTTCGTTGTGAAATATTCAAGCCTTCAAACGACGCTTAAATGGTGGATGCGCCGGGATAATCTATTCGTATGTGGGTTTAAATTATTTGTGTGCAGATTTCAAATTCTAACAATAATGCAATTTAAAGGTACATGTATTGATAACTAACTAGACATCAGCGCAGGACCGCAAAATTATAAGTAAACAGCACATAAATTGGAACGCTTGATTGGACCGAAATCTGGCGTTATCTAAACACGAAGCAATTAATTATTGTTTCCGCATTTTATGGTTATTATTATTAGTTAGGGACAAGAGCAAAGCAAATTAGAGAACATAATAAATTCAAAATGTTCGATTAAACTAAACGACGTTAATTTATATTGTGCTAATTTTTCAATCGGATTGATTTTAACCAGGCATTATGTGACAATAATTTTTTTTAAATGTATTAACTTGCCCAGCATTACAACAAGATACCAATTACAGGTTAGAAATTACCTAATCAAGTATAAATAAAACAAATACATAAAAAATTATGTAATTAAGTAATTTTAACATAATTCGCTATAAATTGCACTTATTTATAAGTAAGTATAAGTAGCTATTATAAATCAAGAAAACCAAATATTAAAAAAGAAAAAATTACCAGGGTTTGCTTCGATATGTATTTTGTCTACTTTGATAGCTTCTTCTTTCTTATTAAAATGATGGACCGTCTTGTCCATAATTAAATTATTTCATTTTGAGGTAATATTGAGACGTTCTTGAAATTTTTGAGTTTGTTTGCTACGATATCTTCAAATTGTTAGAAAATTTTATTTGGTGACTTAAAAAGCTGTAATACTTTAAATAAAAATTTGGCTTCTTTGACTTAATTTTAAGTTTCTTATCTGCGTTTTTACCGCATTTTAAATCATTACGAGCTCTTAATGTATGTAAATAAAAATAAAAAATTAAAGAAAATAAAAAATTCCGAAATCCCAAAGATTCAACGTTATGACAGTTCCTCCGCTATCAGTAGAAACGAAAAGACTAAAAGCTGTAAAACAAACTACAACATTTTCTCGGTTATCTTTCGTAATAAACGTATGTTGTATTAAATGTGACATCTCTGTGGCAAAGTGTCGTCGACTTAGTTAGAAGTTTGACATCTTGCGAGTTGTTTTGAGCCGATTGTCAGATAAGTGGTTTACGTTTAGCAACCTGAGAAGCGCTTACTTCATAGTTGTAACTTTCGATGGCTCTTCTCTGAACGATAGATAGGGAAAAATTGCTCGGCAGTCGCCTACCAGTCTGGTAACAAACAGCGATTTTGAAGAAGCCTACCGGTACTGATGACGGATTAGCTAATATAAATCTTGTAAATTTTAATTAGAGTTCAACACGCGCAATAAAAGCAAAAACTCGCCTAAAGCGATCGCACTAAATTACGGCTGAAATTGCTATTCATCACGGTTACGTTATAATTTTATGAATACAAACGTGTGGAGTTTTTGAAAACGGTGTCACTTGTAAGGATTCATCAGGCGACGATGAAAACATCAGTTCTGAAGTAATATGCGGAAGCGTAGTGTGTAAGTTTCGTCGCGACGATACCAACGAACGTCCTCAAATTTATTATCTATAACGGTTTAATGATCGTAATTAATGTTGGTACGGAACGGGGAATTGAATTGATTTATAAAGCGGGCAAGTCGCCGCTTAACAGTTTACGTCATTTTTTAGGCGGTTTCTGCTTGAAACTGTGTCCTGCTAGCAAATGGATTGTTTTTGATAACTCGGTTTGTGCGACCACCCAAACGTAATTATTACGAGTTCGACTGAACTGTTTTGTAGGCTAATTCCATTACTAATATTGCTATTTTATACCCTTCACTGGAGCCAACTTAATTATCCTGATTGAATCAAATGGCACACACATTTGTATGTTATTTGTCTAATTATTCCGGCTTGCTAAGTGAACGCGTGACGGAATTATCACAGGAGCAACAATGAAACGATTCCTTTCCTGAAAAACATAGTTTCAGGGGCAAGAGCGTGCTAAAGAAACATACTAATAATAATCTGAAGATGTAAAACATTGGATTTTGAAACTAATCAGATTTAGCTGCAATATTTTAATTAATTTTTGAAACATGATGCAGCCGCCGTAAACGTTTCGGTTAGCTTTCGGGGTCAGCTTTTTACGTAAATCGACATACATAGTTAGTTTTCAGCGCTTAAGAGCACTTGTTTGTGGATTGCACTCTTTTAATCGTTTTTTGATAAATACGCAGATCTCGGCTCTTCGCCGAGAAAAGTATTAGTTGCTAAAAGCGAAGCGATCCGAAAAGCTTTTAAAAATCGCAAGCTTCATGGAAGACTTTGATGAACTTCGATTAATTTCAAGTAAAGTTTTGTATGCAAATTTTCATGTTCAATTAAATGTTGCAGACGAATCGTGAATTAGCCTTTTTGAATTTTTTCAATTACAATGACCGGCGTCGAAAAAAAAAATTCCATTTCCACCTTGACGAGTGCGACATCCCCTCTGCAATATCCCCGGTCAACTTTGTCTTCTTTTTGACAATTTAGGGGGATGGCGCTGTCTAGTGTGAACCTTTTAAGTCGTTGACGGGTCTGGATATTGTGCGTGTGACGAGAGCGAATCAGAGTGCATTCGTAGACGACACCGTCATCTCGTTTAGGCACCATTTCATGGAACATTTACGCTCAAGATTGCGTCTACTCGCCCCACGACTACGATACAATTTTTAATTAGAACAACACTTCTGTGCTCTGTTACAGTCTCTAGATAACACAATACAGCTGATCGTACAGATAATTTGCTTTGTCAAGCGAGGCGAGGGGTGCAGGTGCAGTGCTCCGAAAAGATAACTAATAAACTAGAGCGCTAAGCCCAGCTTTGGCCAAAAAGTCAGATTAATTAGGTGTGGCGGTTTCCTAAAGAAACTGTAAATCTCTTTGTTGATCGCAGTGCACTCTTTCAGATTTTTTCAGCTGTCACATTATTAACCCAGCTCGGGGACTTTCTTTAAAGCGAGGCCAGATACGTTTTATAAAGTTTGAGTAAGCTTTGTGTAACTTGTTTGTCAACATGTTTCATTGAAGTTGTTCAAGATTTATCATCCTTATTCAATGTCGTTCAAATTTAATACATGTGGGATATAAAGTTCCTCCAGGTCTTTTCAAGAAGCCAAATGGACTTTATCCGCTTGTTTGAACGATTATTGTCATTTTGTCTGTTTGCTTCACCCGCCCATCGAACTTTATAAATCAAATCTAGAAAGTACATTTTCCAATTCGCACTGCATTTTCGCCAACAAATTGATAATAAAACGCCGAATTTATCGCATTTCGTTTACACTCACATCTCGTTTCACCCGTGAGCGACTGGAGAAATGTAAAAAATATTGAATTTGGCTGGAATCGGCGCGTGATCGATCCACGATTCCAACAATTAATAGTTCGAATGCACAAACTTTCTCCAGTTTCATAAATTCAAATTAATTAATAGCTCGTAAGTTTGTAGTGCGTTTGAAGTTTCAGGCTGCTTTTATTTGGTGTGTTTGTCTTTAAACCTCACAAAGCAAATGCGAATGCAGCTCTCCGGGAGCGTAACGAATACTTAAATAAATTTTAATGAAATAATTGTAAAAAATTCTTGACGCGTTTCCCCCTTAATATTTAATCGGCCTCCACTCGAGTCGTGTCATGTTTTGAGTAATTAAAATTGTGCTTCCAGCAGCCATAATTTATAATTCGACCATACCTAGGAGCATCTGAAATAAGACTAATGGACTGTTTTTGTAGATTTGTATGGAGGATGCACAAAACTTTAATTTGATGTATTGCGTGACCTATGTTTTATCCCTCGTACAGTCGCACCGGAAAAACAATTAGGTATTTTGACAAAAAGCCATTTTCCCTTGGGTTCTGAAAACGTTGTGTCACGCCGTTTTTTGCAGATTCGAAATTTACATGGTTGTAAGGAGTGTACTTTTTATCTGTGCCGCTCAGTATAGTTTTCGGAACATCCACGCCTGCACATTGCAGCCGAACCGTTCTGAACAAGTTGAGCGATTTGTCACGTAGCACGATTTGTACAATTACAATAAAATCTAGCTGACGATGATGGAGAGGCGCCGGAATGCAATTTTGTCGGAACAACTCTAAGTGCAATGACGTCTGATCTTGAAACGTATGACGCCAACTAAAAATGTTGCAATCGCATCAACGCCAAACTGATTTGAGGCGAACTGGAACGAGGCAATTTGGTGGATGCGCCGGGTTAATTCTGTTAAAATAAAATCCGAATTTGGTTGCATTTGGTTTGCATTAACACTTGTTGTTGAAACTTTGATGCTACTTATTCATTCTATTGGTTTTAAAACCAATTGTGAGCAAAAACATGCAATAAAAATTAAACTTTACAAGCTAAGTAATAGAATTTCGATGAATTTATTTAACTACAAATTAAAATTATAAATGAATTGTTATACATTATTATTATAAATTATACGATCCGAACGGAACATTTTTTTTAAATTAATAATAAACTTCCGTGCGATTAATTCGCACCGCAATCATGTTTATTTTACAATTTCACCGCTTGTAATGCGCATGTGCTTGGGGAGTGGGAAAAAAATTCAATAGATGGTGCTATGACCAAAATAAGGTTTTTAATAATTTAAAAATAAACATTAACATTTTGTACTGCTTGTTTATTTTTCGCAGATAGCGGTTTGTGGTTTTGATGTAGTATTAAGGGAGATATGACGTATGGGAATAGTATATATAGATAGAGATGTGCATCGGGTGCTTTAAAGATTTCATAAATATTATTTTTAAATTTTTATAATAATTATTAATCAATTATTTTAATTATAATTAATTTTATTTATAAATTAGCATACGGTTCTTGCCGCTGCATCTGAATTTATAAAAAGAAATACTTTATGTTTGAAACTTTTTCTGTTCATCGTTTTCACTAATATTTTTACAAATTTTTGTTATAGTGACAAATCCATACATTTTATGTCGTAATTACATAATATAATATTAACGAAGCTCTAACAAACAAATTAATCTAAACATTTAAACAATACTTTATGTTTGAAACTTTTTCTGTTTTTCGTTTTGACTTAAATTTTTACAAATTTTTGTTATAGTGACAAACCCATACATTTGATGTCGTAATTACATAATATATATAATATTGACAAAACTCTAACGAACAAATTACTCTAAACATTATAATTTTAATAATTTAGGACAGTCAAAAAATTTATTTTTGCTTCGCCATGGTATTCTTTTTTCTAATTTTATACAGCAACTGCTAAAAATAACTTTGTTGAGTAAAATGATTTTATAGAGGATCCAGTGGAAAAGTCGTATTTTTCGTAATGGTGCTGTAAAATTTACGGTTTAATTTCGCAAGAAACTCTTTTTACTCATTTTTTTAGACGTATTAAAAAATATATTGTGAAGATTGCAAGCGACAATTTTGAACAAGTGCTATAATATATTAGGTTGACAACCGATTGCTTATACAGCGAACTTTGGTATGAACTTTGAAGACAATAAATTGAAACTTAAATTTTTTCGTATGCAAATATTGATTTTTTAAGGCCTTGAGGAAATGCTATTATTAAGAAGATTAATTAGCTTGGCGTTCTTCTTACCAGTTTTTGTTTAAACATACCTTTTTGCGACTTAATTTCGGAAGCAATTACTGGTTACGTAGAATATAACTATTATATATTAAATAAAAATATAAAATAATCAAATAGATGCTCGAAGACACATTTTGTCTGTTTCATATACATTTTTAACGGCACTAAATAATGTTTGTGATAAAGTAATGCGACGTTTATGGCCGGCTGAACCGCTATTAACAGTAAGGGTGGCGTTTAGTGGAAAAAAATTAAATTCAGTTCGACCCCGCCATAAAAGCCAACCGAATACACGTTCGTTTCGTTTTTCGTTTGGGATATTTTATTGATTTTGTATTTGTTGGGAGATAGCTTGACGAGCACTTTCTTGATGTTTCCAAGAAAATAAACAAGTTGTATGGCATTGTGCTGACGATGCAATAACGTCGTGGGATTTATTGCAGTATTACGTTATTATAAGTGAGGCTTGACCGTCCATCTGAGCGGACTTACCGACCACGTCTAATTACTCTCCAACAACGACAAAAGATGGAATTTTGGGTCTCGAACTTCAAAGGGCTTAATTTTTTCCACTCGACGCGCCTCGGTGTCGTGTTGAGCAAAGTTTTGTATTAACTAGACACCGGATTTTTACGCCGCCGAGTGTTATTGACTTGCATTAGAATACATTAGCGGCGAATGTCATGCACCGTTCAAATTTATAGGAGTATCGTGTATCGGGCACGTCAGGCGCCTCTTCGCTTTGAATTTATCGGCGTTCATTACCTGCAATGTAGAAGTAGCTGCTTTCGTTGCGGAGGTTGGACATGATGGGCTGGACGCTGTCGTAGGTGATGGTCTCCAGGCTGTTGTGGCGCAAGTCCAGATGAAAGATCGTGGGGACTCCGCCGAGGAGACCGCGTGAAAGAATTGCAAGTCGGTTGTGGCTCAAGGTGAGCTTTCGCAGATGGTTCAAGCCGGCGAAGGCTCGGTCGGATATCAGCTCGATCTGGTTATTCTCGAGATTGAGCTCCTGAAACGATTGTAATTTTCGATTAGGAGTGCGTGTTGAGGTTCAATTTTTTATCACTCGGAGGATAATTGAGATGACGGTAATCAACCGCGACCTCAAATAGTGCTGTTTTGTCACTTCTTTACGATGGAAACTGATCGATAATGCGCCACCGACCTTAATTTACAATACGATTTCGCGTCCGGCGTTAATTATGAATTCCGCATTATTAAATCGATTTGAATCTGTTCATGCAACACGATTTCTTTTTATTTAGTTAACTATTTATATATTGGGCACATGGCTAAATTGCACCATAAATCATGTCGTGTGCGTTTCGAATGTTCATTAAATATTTACACCGCATGCATTATTTTATTAGATTTCTCCTAAATATAGTAGTGTACGTTATAAATTAATATTTGGTCTGTATGCGGTGTTTGTAAAAATTTCAGGCATTCGAAGCTCAGCTCAAATCTACTCTTCTCATGTATAATTTGCAAACAAAATTCTTTCATATTTTTCATCTGCTCAAATATTTAAACATGTGTTGTTTGCCGTGTCAAAAGCATAAATACGAGCGATATCTGAAATACAACTTTTATAAAAAAAATTGGGCCGGCGACCGTTTTTGATGAAAATGAAATACAAGCTAATGGGATTTTTCAATAATCCTTTAATCATGGTGCCGGAATAAGTTAACAAGGACCACTTTTCGTCGCCGGTCGTTTAGCTAGATTTATAATTTTCGATACCTACTCGGGAAAGAATTACGTGTGTGAACCCTTACGGTTTAATCCGGATTATTTTCGTTGAGGAAGTTTCCTCATTTTAATCACGACTGCTTTCGAACATCCATGTAATGAAGTACAAAGGATGATACGTTTGTGAAAGTTGGATAGTTTATGGGTTTGCGGTTGTCACATTGTGGCTAAAATTAAGTCAAGTTCTCAGTTTGCAACACCAGAATTGTCGACAAGTTGAATAGGGAGTGCGCCGCTCATTCAACGACGTTCACGAGTTGAATATTTAAATGTTGCAGCAAGAGATGGACCGACATCGAGTTGTTGTAGAAAAATCCACATTTCACATTGGCACTCGAAGATGAGAATGTTTCCAATAGGTCAAGAAAAATTTATTTTTATCAGTTGTATATTGGTCATTATTGTTCAACTTCCAAATACTATTTTCGGGCATATACAAGAACTTTCGGGAGACAAACACAAAAACAAACAATCAAAAAATCATAGTTAGATAATCACAATATTTGGAGGCAAAAGAACCAACTACTAATGACTGCTAAAACAATTTTAAAAATCCACTTTGTAGATTTCTGATAAGAACCTTCTTGCGCCTGAATCCGCACCCTTTGCTCAAGATTGGGTGCGATTAGATGCATTCAAGATTAAACTGTAAAGCAAGAGCAACGCTAACAGTTTGTCTAAAATTTAGGAATAATTAATCAAGTAAAATTGCATTTTATTTAGAAAAATGTTCGATCAATTAGTGTTGTGGCCTAAAGCGTCAATCACGATAAATTACACGTAAAAAAATTCGACTGGCGGTGTTGCAAATTTCATCAATATTAACACAACAATCAGATGTGGAAGATTGATGCAAATTTTGCATTTTTAATGAAACAGTAAATGCAGTGGCTGCTGTGCATAATCAACTAGCGAAGTCAATTAAATCTCACACTAAAGACGATAATCAAATTAAAGTGGCAGCATTAAAATTAAAATTTGCGAAAGCGTTTAACGTCACCTAAAACAATGAATTTAATCCGCGGCTTTATCGTGATTGTCATTTAAAATTAGCGCCGCCGAAAAAGCCGCCCCTTCCATCTCTGTCGCTTGTAAAATATGTTCGTACCTGGTAATTTCGACTGGAGCTATTTTAATTAGGACGGAAGCCGATAAAATTTAACCGGTGGCTCAATATTCTCGCTAGATTAAACTAAACGCGGCGGCGGTATTGCACATATTGACCGTGCGGTTGTTTTACTCAACATAAGAGAAATTTCTCAAGATTGCTCGGACAGTGAGCGTTCTTAATTAAGTTTTTACTTGGGGCTGCTTTATAGGAACTCTTGGGGAAATCGATGATTTACAGGTACAAGGTCTCGCATCAGCGTTTAATTAACTCGACTCGGGATTTAATGGCCGTTTTGATAAAATTACCGAAACATGACCCTTTAGCAAACAACAGCACTAACGACACACCGACACTTAATACGCGATCTTCTTGTTATGACTAGACCCCCGATCGATTAGATTAACGAGATGACCCACGCCGTATTCATCCATACGAAATGAACTCGATGAACAAAAAATAAATTAACACGAATTTACATAGTCACATTCTGTTTACTTTGATTACCTCCATTGTTCGGCTAAAATAACTATTGTTTTAATCAGAACGTCCATCAAACTATGTCAAATATCCAACGCCTGCAGAACTGTTTAATCAATTTATGGACTATATAGTCGTCGAATTTAAATTTCAAGTGTGTTTACATCAAACGCAAAGCTCGCTTGTTACTGAAAACAACACAGCGGCTGCATTTTCAGTCCGGCTTTTGTTCCTTTCTTCGAAATTTTTTACAAACCCAAACATAAAACCGTCGTTATTAAATATCGAACTTTACAGTAAAGAACAAAGAAGAATTGTAATAAAGAAATAAACGTTGAGGCTCTTAATAATAGAAATGGTCTGGCACATTTCTGACGCCTGTTTCATAATGGTCATAATTAAATATAATAAAATATATGAAGAATGGAAATAACAATTGATGTTCTAAAAACTAATTTTAGTAATTAAAATTGTATTGTAAAAAACAAATAAATTTAAATAGAAATAAGTAAAGAAAATGCTCCAATGGAGAAAAATAAGTCAAAAAAAGAATTCAGTTGTGCAATATTGATATATGTCAGCTGCGCAATCATTAGTTATAAAAAGCACTTAATGAAAACACATTAAGATTCACTTTACTATTGGAATTTAATTATATATTAGACAAATTAACAAGACAACTAATAAAATAAAAGGAATAACGAAAAAAATGAAAATTATGTTTATGAAAAATATTTAAAAAGTACCAACGTCATTAATTGTACTAATTGATTGAAATGCATAAATAATCTAATAATATGTCAATGCCGTTTTTATTAAGTAAAATTAATTAAATTTAAGCCAAGTAAACAACAAAACAAATCCATAAAAGACAAATCATTCATACCGGAAGGAAATAGAAGGTCACGATAATAATGATAACGATAATGATGATGAAGCGATCGATAACATAAATGTAGGATACCGAAAACATATTAGCTAAAACGATTTTATCGAATAAGTAATAAATTGTAAATTACTTAAGCGTTCACTCAAAAATAATTAATGAAAATGGAGACCGTCGAGTCGTCAAATTCGTTTTTCTAATAACATTCCTGATATATTAAATTCAACGCTTTGCCTCCCAAATTGCCGTCTTCTCGATATTAAATTTAAATTTTAATCACGGTGACGGGTGCAGCCTGCATCGGTCATGCGTTCCACCAAATTATCTCAACGATAATAACGATGAGTCCTTTTCGGGTGATAAATATTCGATTAATAAATTATGCGGAGAATTCATGAGGCGACTCCACTCACGCGGAATAAAGCAAAATTATATCAGTGCACGTGCACTTTAATTAATTCAAATCTTACGCTTTCTCTTTGTGAGGCAAAGTTCGCTCGTAAAGTTCACCCCTCGAGCACATTCCCATCAGATGATATATCTGGATGCGAGCGCGAAATAAATTCGCAACCAAATGAGACGTGTCTGAGTGTGTTTACCGCAACCTACCTCCAAGACCCAGAGCTCGGAGAAGGTGAGATCGCCGATCATGCTTATCTTGTTGGTGCTCAAGTCGAGCTTTTTCAGCTCTCCGAGACCGGTGAAGGTGTCTCTGGTCAACACAGAGATGTAGTTCGTGTCGAGCTCGAGTTCGAGGAGATGAGCCAGATGCCTGAACGCTCCCTCTTGAATAACACTGAGATTGTTGTGAGCGGCGAAAAGCTTTTGTAGCCGTGGCAAGTCGACGAACACATCTCTCCGAATCTCCACAATTCGATTCTCTTCCAAAGAGAGCTCTGTTAAGTTGGTGAGATGTGCAAAGGCGTGGTGCTCGAGGATGACGATTTGGTTACGGGAAAGCGTCAGTTCGCGCAGTGTTGAGCTGTTGGCGAACGCATAAGGATGGATTTCGTTGATGGTAGCGTACATGATCTGCAGCTCCTTCAAATGGTTAAGGTGTCTAAGACCTGAAATGTGTGTGATTTAAACAGCGCCGCATAAACCCCGCCACCCACACAAACCTTTTGTGGGGATGAACGTGAATAATCCTTGAGGTCGCACGAGGAATTTTAGTTGCGTTATGTGTGGCTGTGTAGCGAACAGCGACCAAATGCTGTGATCTTTTGATACTCCGGTGAAGACCCAGCATTCGGCGCTGGTCGTGTTTATTGGAGGTGCGCCTCCCACACAGACGCAATGCAAAGCGGCGGCGTTTCCTTCCATGGTGCAGAGATTTGCATCTCTTTGCGGCTTCAGTTTGTCTCGCTTCCGATCCTTCTTTTTCCAAGAGTTTGGGGTCACGCCCACGCACAATGATGCTGCGATTAGCAGCAGGAAGAGATGCGAATTTCTCATTGTGGCTTTAGCTGGAACAAGAAAAAATCAGTTTTTATGCGGCCCCACGGGATTCGCAACTTCCACCATATTATCTGTTGTTTTACGTGTATAGAAAAATTATAATAAAAAAACCAGTTTGCTGAATATTTTTTTGTATTTTTTGTGACACCGCCGCATTAGAACATTTTAAAGTTGATTCATTATTAATAAAAATTGACAAATCCTTTTTGTCTATATGCAGATTAGTGTTAAAATGTAGTAAAAAGTAGAATCCGTTAATAAAAAAGTATCAAAAATGGAGTAAGTTTTAAAATATCACTATATCCGGTGTGGTTCGTAAATTTTAAGGGATTGGAAAGGCGCAGAACATGACGTAATGAAAAGATATTCGATGTGATTTTGATGCAACATAAAATGTAGAAGTAAACAGCCAAGGATAAGAAGAAAAATTTATTTCCAACCGAATTGTGTCTCGTAATGATTTTATATAATAAATTTGGACAAAGCAAAAACCTACAAAAAGCGGCAATCTTTGGACAAACCAAACTCATAGCTCATAAATCCTACAGCACATGAACGCTTCAAGAATAAATGGAAAACTACACAACGCTAGATCAGGAAATCAAAAGGATATGAAAACAGTATCAAGTCATTGCCAGGCCATAACGAAATCGTAAACATAACATTACATTAAAATAGTTGGCAATATGGCTGACGTGAACTGGGTGCCTTGTTCACATTAACGAGAACTTATTTAGCGTGCGTTAAAAAAAAAACGAGGCTGCGTTGGCCATGGAAAAACTTTGTGCATCAATTTAGTGTAGCAAAACTTTAAAGTGTCAGTTCGAGTCTGTTCATGTTTTTTAGGTTAGCTTCCTTGTTGAATCATTATGGGATAAAAAAAAGTGCAAAACATTTCCCGGTATCGTTGTGAATCCAAACATCAATCTATTCATTGTTACAGCTTCTCCTCTGTTGAGGAGAATATCGGCACGACCAGGACGGTCATTAATTTGATATAACTGTAAGTCGTGAATAGATCGATGAAGAAGAATCAGTCTCAAAACCGAAAAATGTCTTGAGAATATTTGGGTACCACTCAGTTTGTCCCGTCAACCTTCATGGGTCATCAGTCTCTATGCGCAACTCGAGACCTACCAATTCAGTTTAAGAGCAACTGCATTCTCAATTAATATTTTAAAAATCGTTGTATATATAGTTAAACACGGACGTCGACCGCTAGGGAGTTGTATTACACAATATACATTAGAAAAAAAAAGGTTCGGGTTTGCTTGGATTCGAAGGTTCGAAGGTTTATTATTTTAGTAGGCCAAAAAATTTAGACGAGTTACGGCAAAAAATCCAAAGCAATTGCGATAAATGTTGTTTGTTTTTGGAGTTTAATTACAGATTGTCTTTCATTAAAGTTTATATTAATTTTTTTTACATGTTTACATTTTATTTAAAGTACCAAATTTTTTTTTCCCCATCATTTAAGTAATAATAATAATAATAATAATATATTGACCAATCGTTGTATACATAGTTAAACACGAATGTTGACCACTAGTGAGTTATAAATTACACAATATACATTAGAAAAAAAGGTTCGGATTTGTTTGGATTCGAAGGTTTAAAAACCAATGATTATTAAAAATGTTCATTAAAAATAAAATTAAACTGTCCTAGCGTTTGGGCCGTTTTATTTTGATGGTAAATTTTAAAGTGACAGATCTTGACATTTGTCAAATCTATCTTTATGTTTTCTATGGTTTCTACACTGGAAAGCCGATAAATTCGATGGCCAACGCAGCCTCGTTTTTTTTAACGCACTTTAGAACCATAATAATTCAGTTCTGCGTTCGCAGCAAAAACCTCTCTCAATTTTTCGTCATCTTCCGACTGATTTGTTCTCTCTTGTATTCCTACTGTGTCGCTGCAAATAAGCTCGCTTCAGAATTTTGCAAACACAATGAATGAGATTACATTTGAAGCGAAAAAGAATCACGAAAACGAGTCGCCTTAACGCGTTTGACTTAAAATTGAATTAATGTAAATCGAGTTGGTCCGAAATAAAACTTGAATCGACGTGAAAAAGTGTTTGCGCACTGAAATAATGAATGAGACATGGGAGATTGTCACTGCATGAAGACATACGTGTGCGTACGTGTTTTATTTATAAATGCACATGTCCAAGGTATAATTTTATCGAACGCAACTTTGCGCACTCCATCCATATTAATGAAATATTTCAAGAACACAACGCCAGCCCCAACAAGCCATACTCATTTCCTTCAATGTAAACAGCGTAATATTTTGAATTCACAGGAGTCTGTAATTTCCCGATATTATGATATTTAACTCATTTAAGTGCTAGCAGGCACGGGAAATGCATGACGCATGGCATTTCTGCACGAATCGCGGAATATACATTAAAAATTTTCCACGTTTCCGACCCGATTTCCTTAATTGCGCTTTTCTGGATGTCGACTCCGTGATCAAAGCCCGGCGACTAATCCGTCTCTTTTATTACGTTCTTAAAGTTTTCGCGGTGCGTGTCCCGGAAACTCATTACGCGTGCATAATTTTCGCAACGAGTGCAGCGTGTGCCATTTACAATGCGTCCTGTGTGCTGGTGGAAACCAATTAAGTTTTGAATTTCCGCCGCCTTCGTGAGAAAATTATGGCAGCGGCGGCGAGTTCTGCCGGAGTCAATAACATCGCGCGAATGCGGACGACAACTTCACAATTACAGCAGATGTTATTAGCTTAAGTTAAGCGGAAGTTTTTTGGAACGCGCTTGAGAACGATATCCGGGCAAAAATTTCGCTTAAAAACGAACCAGATTTGAGTGATGGAAACAACAAAGTAATGCTGAAATAACATAATAAGAATTCATTTTTGGTGGATGCGCCGGGCAAGGAAACTACGGCAATTTAAAAAAAGTAACAATTAAATTTAATTTTATGATACTTTGTCGATAGTTAGTTGAGGCTTCGTGTTGCGTATTTAAGAAACCCGATGCAAATATGCAGCGTCAAATATCTTGCACACAATTCGTGGAAATGGCAAGAAGTCGTGGAATGAGTGGCATTAGTTCTAGGGCGGTAATAAATAAGGCGAGCGCGCTTCCAGCTTCGGAAGATAATGGAATCGGAGTGGAGAAGCGCTAATAAGAGCGCAATTTTTTGGCAAAACCCTCCCTTCCTAGCGTTTGACACGTTACTAAACCCGAAAAATCCCATTTGATGTGGGATATGTTGCCGTAATAAATAGCTTGAAAGCTCCATTAGATGATAATAGCTCGTACTCTAGGCGCTTTGCTTTTATTAAGTCAACGTCACGATCAGTGGGCCGCTTTGAAGTTGGTACGGGGAAAAAGTTAAGCGCTTGCTGGACATTACAAATAACGCTGCTGGTTTTTCTTTGTGTGGGGAAGAAAAGGGCTTGCCATCATATTTTATTCGCGACCGATACGAGAACAACGGTCAGTTTTTCAGGCAAATAAATGGTAGGGCAAACGAACGCAGAGAAAAGTTTTATGCGGCTTTATTCGTCTTCTTTTATGGCATTGTCGAGGCGTTTTGTATGCGAACGGTCAGTTGAGTGAAAACAACGATCGGATCGTTTTCGCTTTCAATTTTCCGGCTGGTCGAAGCCGCGACGTGATTAAACGGCAATTATTAAACTTGATACTCGTGATGAATGAAAGCTAATTTCGAATGGCACGAACATGATTGATGGAAGCGCTTAAGAAAATGAATATGTATTTTTGCTTGCAATCAATAATTCCGAAATCGAAGCATCCAGACGCGGAGACTCAAGTGCGCCTCTTCGCTCCGAAATAATGGATTGCCGCAGGGCGGTTAACAAACATAATCTTATTAAAATTTGTTCGGTCATCCGCTGCCAATTGGCATGGTCGAGTCAGCTCATCCGGCGACTCACGTTTTCTATGGCTGATTAATTAATGGACACGTGATCATAACCCAGTAATTTATTCATGGACAATGTGAATTACAAGTTAAGTGTCTGCGTGACATGAAACTTTTTCAGCTTCTTAGCGTTACGTTACTATAAATAATGCATTTGAGTCATGCCGCCCGAATAATCAGCTGAAATGAGATGTAAATGCCAGTTATAAAAAACGGAATGAAACATAAAACCGTTTTAACCGTTCCACTGCTACAACACTGAATGAAGTCGCCTTCATTTGATCATTGGTCGTAAGAAAAATATGAAATATACAAGCGCACCAACTTGTTTATTATTTGAGCAGCTAACAACGGTGCCACCTAATTTGCCGGGATCATGATTTTCGCACCTCCACATGTAAACATATGTTCAGTTCGGTGCGAAATATTTGCCGGCGATATCTTCATAAATTGCGTAGAGAGGGCTTTGTTTTTAATTAATTGCCCTTTCGTATTTTCCCGTACACCTTTAAAAGCTATCGGCGTTAATTGAGTCTTGAGTTGAACGCTGCCTAGACGGAAATTTTATCTCAGTTCCGAGCTTCCGATAAACGGGACAGGGGCAAAAGTGATTATATCAAGTTAATTCGAGTGGAGCACGCAATTATTTTGTCAGTTCAACATTATTTTTGTGTGCTTTCCGGTCGGTTAACTTTTAGCTGGAAAAGATCAAAACCAGGGAGCGGGAAAATAATGAATGGAGAAAACGCCGAAAACAATCTGTCCTCTGTCTTTATACCTTCGTACACGTCGACGTTCCTTGCCGTCACATCTGACAATGATGTGTTGTCAGCGAGAATTTAAAGTCTCAGTTGAACGACAAAGAGAAGGAAGAGTTTAATTGCTTCCGCTCCGAACGCAGTTTTTCTGATCGGAGCGGCAAACCGGAAAATTTGAGGTAAAAAGCGGCAAGTACATTTCGCTGAAAGCTGTGCTTAATTATTCAGGGGACACACTTTAACGGTGCTGCTTATTAATTGAATAAAACATTTAGGCGTCCATTTATCCCGAGATTTTTATTCCCGTGAAAACGGGATCGAAGCGCGATGTAATCGAAAATAAAGGGGTGGAATGACGAGACTTTGCAAGCTGTTTGTACTGAGATGGAGCTCGTGGAAATCTTGTTTCATGCCTGAACGCAGTCTAGATCGTTTTTCTAAAAAAAAACGATGCGATTATTATTTCGGTTGCACAATTCGCTGCAATTTTTTCGCGCATTGGTTTGAATATGTAGTGGTGCGTTTTGTGCAGTTTTCGAAATTAGGGTATTGTTCGAGTACTTGCAATTCAAAACGGAAATCAATCAGAGAACCTTTGGGGCCGGATTTTCCGTTCAATTCTGAAAACGCTTTCAGTGCCTCCTGAATAGCATAAAGGTGAAAAAGCTTGAGGTGAGAAACAACGAAACAGCGTGTAGTTTGTTTTCCTATTTGTTTGGAAATTAGGTTTAAAGAGGAAGTTGAGAGCACTTTTCGCTAACGAATTCACGTCAAGCACGCTCTCATTACTCGCAACCAGATTGTTGTTACAACATAAAATAAAGTAGTCAACTTCAGCCAAAATTAACATATTATAAATTACGGGGGACGTGTTGGTAATATTTGCATTCGTGTCCCGATATTAAATTCAAACTTAGTGGAAATCAGTTTGCGAAATTCATAGCCTAATGGAATGGTGCGCCGGGTGACGAATGGGCCCTCGAGAAAATTCGAGCGCCGACTTAAATTTATCACCAAATCAAATTTATTTTTATTAAATCACGAGTTTGACAGACCGTAAATACAATGAACGATGTGTGAGCAGATAACAGTTTAAAAAGCGTCTCGTTAAAATATCTCGCCGGCGGGAAATCGCTTCAATCGTGGACGCGCTGCGTCCCTCAAACGCGACCTGCTTTTAATTAACTTTTATACGAAATAAATTTGATGGACTACAGCCGAATCGATGGTGACAAACAACATCAACATCACAAATGAAGGGTATCGCCTTGCACCATGCAAATAACTGTGCAGCCCATAACTGCATTTTTCATTTTCCTGAAAATGTATCAAATTCTTGAGAAATAGCTTGGAGGCTGCATGTGATGTAACGGGGATACAAAAAGTCTTTTCATCAACCAATATCAGCTCTTATTCGTGGATGTCAAAACGTAATTCGTATACTAGCATGACACTAAAAAATAAATTAATAATAAATAAATATACTCGTACTAATATGAAATTGGCTCATACCACAAAACTCCTATTTCTTGCGAAACACTATTACATAAATTATTCAGCAAGTTTAAAATACGTTGTTTGTCATAAAGGTATCAAAAAAATGAAGGGACAAATGTCATGTCGGTAGTTTGAAGCTTCAGTTGTGGTGATTAATTTTAATGTTTATTTTTATTTTTATTGTAAGATGTACCGTGCTCTAGCATTAAATAAGAGCAATTTGAATAAGCAAATATTTTCGCGGCGGATCCACCACAACTTCCCTAATGTGAAAGACTCGAACCGACTCGTTAAACACCTTTCTTCAAAATACGATTCACCCCAAAACTGACAGTCCTGAAGTTTTCTAAAGTTTTCTAAATAAACAGTTTATTCAGTGTGTAGGGTGCGCTTTGCTTCTATTTTCTTTGAATGTTAATTACCAACCAGTGCATGCATGCTACAGTTGCTGTTTGCATTTCCGGTGCATTACCGCTAACGTCAACCGCCTTTGATAACAGCCACCGGGACACGAAATTAAAGTGATATTTTCGTGTTAATTTTTCGACAGAAAACGCTCATAATTGGAGACAGTAAAGAGCGCTTTTGGTAGGCGGCTCGTAACAAAGAAGAGTGGAGGAATTCGTTTTTAGTTAATTAACAAGCACGTGCACAATTCCGACTCTTTGTCCGGTCATCGTGTCGATTTGTTACGAGTTGCAGCGGAACCATGTGATTTTCGGTAGCGATAGGAGCGAATGGAGATATGCTCGGAAGGGCATTAATCTTAATATCGCTGCGTTTCACAATTAATTGATTGTCGGAAATCGCATTAGTCAACTTATCAGTTCGGTGATTTATTTCCGCGCCGAATCCGCGTTTTTCCCACCGATCAAAACTTGCTGCTAGACATATGCGCCCTTATTAAACAATTTATGGGTAAGTTCGAGGGTGGCTAATGGATAGGGGAGCCGAGTACTCAACAGGGTTTTATCAAATTCAAATAATCTCGTTCTTAATGATCGGTATTACGGTTGACAGGAGAATCCTCCTGGGCCTTCAATTCAACAGGGCACGAAAACACCCCGGACATCCTAAAGGGACTCAATTACTATTTTCCACGATGTCGAATCCGAAACTACCCCGCAATTTTCAACTGTTCTAATTAAATATTGAACGGCCTTCTCTATGTTTGAATAAACCTCTCGGGATAGATTATCATATTTCATGACGAAGACTGACGTCATGTCACACCAAAATTAATTACAGCGTAACGCAGCCGACGGAATACGAACGCGCTGAATTCCGTTAAGGGCGCAGGTTATAAGAATTTTAATTAAACGTAGGCGGAGCACAATAGTCCCACAGTTTTAATTCAGCTCCTCGTAGAATTATTGTTTTTTTAGTGTGAAGCGATAGTTGTGGTTATATAATTTAAATGCTCCAAACACCGGTTCAAGAAGGTTTTTATAAAGCGATTTGCACGCTTGTTCGTCAACTCAAACACAGTTTTTCACACAAATAAGCGCCGCCAAAAGACGTCGGGGTTTTGTAAATAATTGCAAAGCTGCGGAAAATGGTTAATCCGAGTTAAGTGTCTTTCAAAATGTACATCAAAAAGCCATTAATATTGCCGGCTCCTCGAATATAAGATATTTCCAGTGTATCTATATTTGAGACCAATGGGAATCAATTTAGATGAGGGCAAAATAGCTCATCAAAATATAGATAAATCCGGGGTTTGTACTTTTGTAGAGAATTTTGTTTTATTTTACACTTTGACTCCAATTATTCCGTACGGAAATAATGGCTGAAAGCGCCTGCGACTTTTGGCCGGATTTCAACAGCCGCCAACAAAAACGTTTTTATTCTAAACAGGTTCGATATTTATTTGTCCCCGGCCTGCGTGCAGCCTCAACTTTGATATTTCATAGCGATAAATTTGAGAGAAAGCATCAACGGAGGACCCCTGCGGATGATATTTTTCCCGGGTCTATATGTTAATAATGCGCCGTATGTGCACTTTGCAACACCGAAGGAATAACAAGTAATGCGCGACTTCCTTAGGGCGCAATGGAGGAGGCACTTTTACGCACATTTTATTGCCAGCATTTCGCTGGATGCAACTGCGAATAACTCGAGGTATTGAATCGGCGCTCACGCTTTGTCAAGTTTTTTAAAATTGGCACGGCAAGCAAATCAATTGAAATTTTCTGTACCGGCGTCTCCACCATAAATGCAGCAAAAAATATATGTTACGTGAAGATTATAATTAAACTTTGAAATTTGTAGCCCGGCGCATCCGCCAAAAATACAAACAAATATTAACGACCATTTATGAATCTTCAAGTCGAGCAAATAATGCAAAATGTGGCAAAGTTAAGTCAGATTAATAATTACACTGCCAGAGTGCCCAGAACACAAACTAGAATCGCAGAAACGATGCGATAAAATAAATAGTAAAAAACCGTAAATTGCGAGATATGACCGGGTCGCACGTTAACGAACAAAGAGATTACGGTCGCCGTTAGCAAACAAACCTCTCGCAGGCATTGTTAGATTATTGCGTCTATTATGAATTAAATTGAAGAGAAATCTGGGTGCCAATGGAAAAAAATTGGACATTTTCCATTCAGCCGTCCGAATGGTTGATGGCTCGTGGACTTTCATATAATTTTAGGATCCTGTTGAGAGTTTGAGTGGAAACAAACGAGGTTGGTAAAATTTTTGTGGGTTCTTTGGGGAATTAATCATTACGTGCGATATTTGCCCAAAAACCCGACAACCACGAGGGACCGGGCTCGCAAGTAAACACTTCCCAATTATACACATTCGTCGAAGTCTCATGCGACACAAATTCGCGTTAAATGCTGCGTCAAGTCGTCGAAACTAATGTTGCAAAAACATATGTTTACTTTTGGGAAATTGACTGTCGGGTCGTTCTCAAAATGGTTAGTTTATTTCCAATTATGGATCTAATTAGAACTTTAATTATTTCTCTCAGTTTCGGCGCAAACAATGCATTAAAGCTGTGCACCTAATAGAAATTATTGTGCGCCGTGATAGTTAATTGCATCCTCGCATTCGCATTTCAGGAGTTTTGTCCACATTTTAGGATGTCAGTTGTTAAATATCGCTAATGAAATGTGTATTTTTCCGAGTTCACGGTTCGTAAATCGGGAGCGACGAAAAATTCAAATGTAAATGATCCTCACCTCTTTCAGGTTACATTGTAAACAGAAATTGCATTACAAAGTAAAATTTTCGCTGCAGCAATTAGGAACACTGTTTCCTCGAAACCATAAAATAAAAACTATCTAGCGTCCATTTTTGCATAATGGAACTCTGGGTTGGTGATCTCCATAAAACCGCCATTAATTACGATCGGCCGAGAACAGGACTAATTAAATTGGACTTAAGTGGAAATGGTGTTTTGCAACAATTAGCGCTCATCGAGCAAAAATCCACGTTCGCCAGATTTCGTCTCAAATAATTGCCGTTAATTTAGTGGCTTAATCAAATTAAGTGGGTACCTAAGGCACTAATTTTCCCCAACCAACGTTTGGCTGCAATTTCATACGAGAAAATTGTCATGTGATAAATTAGCTCTTTCTAGAATGAAAACTGTTATTTTTATTAGTATTTCACGAATTCTGGTGGAACTTTTAATTTTCAAACTGTTGGACAAAATTAGTAAGTAATATTGCTTTCTCCTTCACCTCCAGCTGCGCTTCAGTTAAAAGTTGAACGTAAATGATCACTGCGTCCGCATCACAACCCATTCATTTATTTCAGACTGACATAACTTTTACAGTTCTGTATTAACAAAATATTGTTAGTGTTGTTGTTCCGACGCGGCTGCGGTAACAATCGACGAGGCGAAAAAGCAACAAAAGATTTCAACATTGGGGCGCATGAAAGTGCATTCATTCAAAGAAAATCTTGGAGTTTCCGTGAGGCGAAATGACGACCAAAAAACTTAACATTCGTTGAAATTTTCATCGCACAATGTGCAGTTACGTGGCAGGATGAAAAAGAATTGAGGGAAACTAGCAGTGTGTATAAATAGTGCGAAAACGCCGTGTATAAAACAACCACGTAATGCATCACTTTCGCCGTCAGATTTACGCCCAACAAATCGATAAAAAACACTAACACGAGTGTCCTTAAAAATCCAATATGAAATCACATGTTTGTCGACTTCTAAACAACTTGACCTCTTCCATTTACCACAAGTCGACAGGCGAAATTTTTATTTTTCTTCGGTACGTTTTTCAACAGCGTCGGAGATATTACACGGGAGAGTTTTCGTCGATTCAAAGCAAAAATCCGATAGGTATTCGAGCGAAAGGCGTTGCTTTAGATGACAGGTACTTGGAAAAGCTTTAATTTTCATAAATTTATTTTACGATTCGCGCGCTGCAAGAAAAATAGCCAAGTGCGATTTTATCGCGGGATTGTGCTTGTACTTGTGTCGCGGTGTTGCCTTGTTTTTAAAATCCTTCCCGGGCAACATTATTTCAAACTTTCCTTATATAACTTCCACACGAGAACATGATGCATGACAAAGTAAGTTCAGACATGCCACATTTTTAGGCGATATATCTTTTTTAGGGGTATTTATGCAGCGAATAATCGTATTGGGAAACGCTGCGATCGACCTGAAAACGGTTCAATCCCCAATGAAAATAACTCCTTATCGCCACTTCCTCGTGTTGATATTTTTCTGCAGTATATTGCCTCCAGAAAACGAATATTTTACTCGACATCTGAGATAATATTATTGACATATTAGATTCGTATTTCTCCCCTTCGTTCTAACTTATTTCTTTCATTCCCTTCTTTATTTGTTTCAACACACACGTGTCAACAAGAACGTCACATTGTTCGTCCACGGATTGAGTGAGATATTTCTGCTCCACTAGGCGGTAGTTTAGTGTCTCATTTTCTCGTCTCGTCTTCATTTGGCCCTTATAAGCTGAAGGCGGAGATCTGAACTTGGGAAAATAAGCCGGCTTTAACCGAAACTATTCTTCGGAGCTTCGCCAATAGAGTATATCCGCTTAGTACATATTCCTTACAGAAATTAAAAAATAAACAAACCGACCGAATTCCAGTCAATAGTCTTTACGATCGCTTCGATGCCCGGCCAAATATGCAAAGAGAGCAACCAAACTGACTGAAAGGTTGTAAAATAAGGCTGACGTAAACTGAACGAGTTTACGTTCAATTTCCTCTCTTGTTTCTCGGACAAACTATTTCGCTTTTACTAAATTATAGCCCGGCCCTTATCCAACTCGACCCTCAAAGAAATTACTACGCCACTTTTTCGATCCGCGCAACCTCTTCCATATTTAAACATAATTATAGCATCACGTTCGTCCGGATTAAAGGCCAATTTCTTTAAATTCTCGGCACTTTGTTCCACTTACGGGCGTATTTATCTTAGGCAAGTGCGTGGTTTGCGTTACTAAGCCACTTCTCTTTCTAGTAAACACTCAATGTTGCAGCCCGCGGGGATTTTGGGGATGAAGCCGCAGAAGCCGCAGCTCCCGACTGGACTCCAGATCCAGAATGATTACGTTTCAGTTAGATGTTTTTGTTGCGATATGTTCTTCAGTATCTGAACTGAAAACCGGTTAATCTATTCGGAAGTAAAGGGCTCCGGATTTATGGCATTAGTTCCCGGAGCTTAAATAAAGATGCTTGTCGACTTTATTATCTGAAGCACCGGCCACTTTACTATATTTGACTTTCAGACAGATCAAACGATCCAAACACAGCACCCTTTATTTTAGTTCTCAATCCCACGGAGCGGGCTCTCAAATTTGGAAACATTTTTTATGAAAATGTTGGATGTTTATTTTGCGGCTGTAAATAGGGAAGAAGTCGTAAAGACAATACTTTGCTTAAAAAAGAAATAAAACAGTTGTAAACGGCGTCCATAAATAAAGGCGTCGCTGAAATTTCAGAGAGCCGTAAAATGCACCGAAATTGTTAAAGTTTTACTAATAAAATACGATTGTTTTGCACTATTCGTTTAAAATTGATGCTCCGGATGCCATTCTCTGGGAAAATAATTTCTCCCATGCTGCGCCGCCGTTATTAAATATCATCCCCTATAAATAGTGCGATGATACGAACCTTTCGGTGTAGTTATTTGTTGAGCTGCGCCAAATTAAATTACGGCCTGGAATAAAGGGACGCGGCTAGAAATTGACGAAGTAGCCGTTTGACAATAAACTACAACAATTCTCTTAATAAAAGTCTCCGCACGATACTCGGAATCGAAATATTTTCCATAGCGAGTGAGTTAATTAAAATCGCTTGGGGGCGAAGCATTTTCGCATTTTCGCCCGGAATTTTTCGCGATAAGGCTTCAATGGGTGTGATTTAAGGCCCCCAGAACGATCAAGTTTTGTCGGAGTGCATGTAAAGTTCTTAATGACGCTCCGATAGAGCCGATCTGATCCCGGCAATATTAAAAAAGTCGCCAGATAATGGCTTGAATTGATCACGTGTATGAATTGAGTAGAGGAGCAAAACCGAGCTGCATATGCAGCACACGTTATGAGGTTATTTTTCACGTACATCTGCACCCCCGCGGTTCACGGCGCTAATATCAACGCTTCGTGACTGCTGTTTTTATGTAGATTTACTTTATTTTAACATTCTAAGGTAGCTGCTGTGTAGTCTATATCTTGCCAGTCGCAATATTCCGGCTTAGGGTCGCTTCAATATTTTATGCTTTGCTTATGATTCAAATACGTTCCTCACTCGACACGTCCACACTTTCAACTGAACCAAACCAAAAACGGAACGCCGAATATACCTACATATCACTGTTAATTGTAAATCAACAATTTGCCACCCAATATTTATTCCATTATTCGCCATTAACATTTTAAGCGTGTCGTTTGCATATAAATAAGTTTTGTAATTGTAATACGCTGTTTTAACGTTGTCATAATGAATTGACAACACGAGATTTTTAAAATATACCTCTCATTCAATTAGAGGAATGTTTTTGTACAATTACATAACAATTTAAATTATTTGCAGTCCCATATTCGCCGTCCCTTAAGTTTCAGAAATAATCTGCAACACTTGAACAATTGAAAATTGTAAAACGAAACTTTTTTTCCTTTATTTAGATTCAAGCGTAGCTGTTTACATTATTCTCGGCGCCTCCACCAAAACTGCTAATTATCTGTTTATAATCAACTTTCAACTAGTTTTGCAAATTATTTCAAAAATTAATTAAAACAAACTGAAAACAAGGTTTAAGCGCAATTTAAATACGCCATCGATTTAAAAATGCACATTTGATAAGCAACAAAATAAATATTATATTTTAATAATAAATTAATGGTGTTTTATACATTTGAACTGATTGTTGCATTTTCCAAATTAATTACGATTTGGGTTGTAGGAATCTGGAATAAAAGCAGAAATGTGTACAAACGGTATATAATTTAAATTAACTAGTAATTAGTTACTTTTAATTGATTATATTATTCCATTTTTTATAAATTTTTTGGTTACTCATCCGTTTGTGTTTCTTGTGATAAACCACTTTTAAAAATTTACAATTGTTAGGAAATTTAAAAAGTGTAGTTATTTATATTAAGGTAAATAAAACATGTGAAAAATGCACACTCTTGTGAATAAGCAATTCCCATTCTGCTTACTAAAATATAGGACACAAAAAGCCTATAATCCATTGCTCTCGTCATACGAGAAGTCCCACGAGAAATCTATCAAATTTAAGAAGTTTGTTCCGTAAGTAGCTTTGAGCTCTGTACATACAGATGAAAATATATCTACAGTTTGATTTAATTCATATATTGTCTGATATTCATTTAATGCGCTTAGATGAAGCAACGAAAAATTTGCTTCAACTTTAATTTATAGAATTCCGTTAAATTTAAGCATCCCTAACTAATTATAATTTTTATAAATTTATAAAAAAATATTTTGTACGGTATTGAAAAATGTGAGCTTTGTTTGCGGTTCATGCACTGTAAATTAATCCCGGTGCATCCACCGTTTTTGTGTGTAATTTTGTGTTTATTGCATTTCAAATATTTAGTTTGTGGCATCAAATATTTATGCATAAATTATTCCAACAAGCGGTTACAAAAATTTAGAAATTACTGAAATCATATTAAAACAAATTTATTTCAAACAATTATCATGTGAGTTTTGTCGTCTTATAGCATTTTGATTAGAATTTAATTTTGGAGTTGTGAGTTTAGCAAAATTCTAATTAATGATGCGGCCATCCATTCCGTTCACACCCTAGTTGTTTGAGTGAAAAATACTGTACCGGGAAATACGATTTCATAGCCGCTTAATTTATTCCTTAACGAAATCCAGAGAGAAACAAAACAGGTATTTCTTCCCCTTGTTCAAACACGCCTTTAAAGCTTTTTAATAGCAGGTTATTAATTTAGGTAATTGAAATTTGAAGTTGTGCTGTCGGGAGCTTTCAGTGTTTCTTACAAAAGCGCTGCGGTCCCAACCAAAACCTTAATTATTAAGCAAAATCGATGAGTTCCGCGCTAATTCCGCATTAATTCATTAACAATCCGGCGGCGAGTAGTGCTAGAAGTGATTGATGAGGATGGAAAAAGTGCTCGACATGAGTTCTGCGGTCGTGATGCATAATGCATGGGTTCGGCGGTTAGCAGTCGTTAGAAAACCATTAATCAGCAGGATTGTGTGTCCGATTAATTGTAAATTGGAAATAATAAATCGGAGATGGTGTCGTTGCAGCCGCGAATGAGTGAGTCCTGGACGGGATATTTAACATGGTGTGGGGTGATGGACGCCCTGCAGTCGACCTGGGTCAAAGGCAGACACCACTCGCCCCATTCACACAGAATACAGACCATTGTGGTCATTGTTAGGGCACGCCGCTGTCCAATCATACCCCTTTTGCTTTATTGCAAAGCCCAGGTGAATTATGGATCAGAAACACGTTCTGCTCTCGATTTATGCGACTTTTAGCGCTCCCCAAAAAAACCTCTCATCTTTCCCATCTGACAAAATGAGTAATAGCAACAGCGATTCTTTGCCGGACCGCTAATGCCGCACAAGAAATGTGCTTTGCTCGCACATCTCGACTGGGATTTCCACGGACTCCGGATCGATTATGAGTCCGACTTGTAATTGCCACTAAAGCATTTGTTATTTGCTAACTATGTGGACTAACTTATGCGATAGTAATAATGCTTCATCCATTTTAATACATTATAATTTAATTTTCCGAACACATACTTAAATAAATTCACTATTGTCAAATTTATTGAAAAAAATCGTCGAATCGAATTTATTATCAATTTACAATTTAAACTTCTTGCCACTATTTTGTCAGACAGCCGAGCGTGGTTCGAAAGATTTCCAATTACTTCTGGCCCACTCGTTATTTCCAGCCGCGATCCTCTTGTCTCAAACAACTCTTCAGCATTACAACCCCACACAATACAGCAATAAAGGAAAAATAGCTTAGGTTACAGCTGTTCTGGCGTTATTGTTACGACACGAATGTCACGCATATTTGCGCCATTAATTTCGTCCCAGACTGCGGGAATCGAACTTTAAAATCTTCGTTTCGGTGGCTTCTTCAAGCTGAAATTAATCCAGACGTCGGCTGACACCGGAATTAATTAAATAAAGTGCATCCTGAAAAAGTGCATTCCGTGACTTGTAACGTATTCTCTGTTTCGTTTGCAAAATATCTCAATTATTCATTCCTCGGCAAAACGAAAAAATCCAAAGAAGTTTATGCTTCTTTCGACTTGAATCAACATTACGTGTGGCTCAAAATGCACGTTCTCTCGAACAACAAAATATTATTATCCAGCGATTCGGATGTAAGAAAACGTAATCAAATCTAATATTTGAAATGAGTGATTCGACGACCGGAGTTCGCTTTTGTGGTATGATGGCGTTCATTGTTGATAGTTTTGATCAATACTGAAAAAACTCGGGAGGAATTTCGCTAATTGGATTTCGGTTTTGTGCAGACCTTTTGACGTGGATTTTTTCTCGAAGATACGCCGGAGATGGATGAACGATCGCCTTCCGATCTCTTTTATTCTAATGAAGGGGATCAATCGAAATTGTTTATGGTCCACAGATAAAAGAGACGAGACGTGCGTTCAGATTAGGGGAATCCCGCGTTATTGCAATGTAAACACAGTTATGGGGGACAGGATTAATAAGAGCAAATAAACCTACCCCACTGCTTCAATAGAAATTCCGCCCATATTTTAGATCCAACCCTTCATTAATCTAAATGTTAGCTTGTTCTGATTGAGTTTTGATTACGCAAATACAAACAAGCTCTGTCAACCATCGTCTTCGAAATTACGTCACCATTCTGATTTAAATTACTAATGTCATCAAATGCGATATGCAGATTTATTCGACATTCATCTGCTTCGGCAACCAATCAATTTGAATTCGGCCTGCTCGCGACTATCAGACGGTCACTACAAGATTTGCATCGGGTTTCATGCGCACCGCTTAATTTATTGCCTCTGAAAAAAATGCATGTTGGTCGGCATGGGTGAGTATCGATTGTGCAGAAAAATTCGCTTGTTTAAACATTCATATTTGTAAATTTCAAGCAGTTGTCGTAGCGCGATCGCAACATAATTCATTTCAGATCTTTCGATAGCGCTACCCTATATTTATGCGTTTGTTAAAAATACTCCCTAAGCGAAGAACTAAGCGCCGCGGGCGCAAATAGCCCTAAATTATGTAATCACGGTTAATCAACCGATTCAAATTAAATAACCCTAGAATTGGCAAAACGATTTCATTTCGGGAGCTTGTAGTAACCCCAAAGCGATTTTCATGCATTTTTGCTCTGCCTGCGTATGTTCAAAGAGAGGTTTTTTAAATCGACCACTTTTGTTTTTGCAACCCTTCAAGGGTTGTTTGAGGGGAAATGCCACCATTCTATACATTCAAATTCTACTGAAAACTGACCAGACTTAACTTTCATGACCTCTTATCCTACCCGAAACCCTATCTCCCACAACTTCCGCGATTTTTCAAAAATTGACTTGAGCGTATCATCATCGATAGGAGATCAAGCGTAATAAATCTATCCATTTATACAATCTATCCGCTAACCCCCACAATTTAGTCCTGATCTTTTTTAAACTTGCCTGATGTAATTCTGCAATATTTAGTCTGCTCCTTGAATAGTTAATTCCGGATTACGTTACAGATATTGTTTCTTTTAGTTCCTTCCAGAGACATAAACTTGGTTCTTAAGAGAATTTAAAGTAAAACCTTTAAAGAAAGTTCTCTAAATGCCTAATAATTGTGGCGGAAACCCCACGAAGCCAAGACGATATCATAACTTGGATAATACGCGATAATCGTATTCTAGTTGAACATGGCGAGGGCTTTTCAGTTTTCGTACGGAGAGCCGAACCATCGTACACATTTAAGAGATTCTCCCGGGAAATTAATGTGGATATTGCCCTAATTAACTTTCCCATGACTTCATTTTATTTTGTTGAACTTTTTTATTTGAAAACTCGCTCCATTTAAAAGATCGATTGTGTTCCATAGCGAGTGTGAAATTTAAGGGATGCTGCCCAAGAATTTAACAGGAAACTTTTACCGGTTTATAATTGCATTACCGAGTTAAAAGAAAATGTAAAAGAGGGTTAAATCGCGCGTTTACGTGCGACTAGTGCATTTTAAGCGTCTAGGAGTTGTTTTGAAACACTGCTCTCTTCGTTAATAAAGACGACGATACTAATGGAACTGATTATCGGTAATGATGGACTGCGGACGCCAAATCATCCCATTAGATAAGTGCTAAGTGACTACTTGCGGCTTCCTCTGAGTTATTTATAGTGCGAGGGGGGACCAATTAAAGGTCAAAGTTATCGCGTTTCTGTGCCAAAGTCAAACAAATCATTAGCTGAACATGCGGCGCAAATGAAGAAAACTGTTTGAGGTGTTTGCATGAAAAATTTAACGAGCGAATTAAACTCCCAAACCGAAGGGTCGTCCACCAAAAATTGTTGTGTGGGGATTAATAAATACATGTGCCGATTAATCATGCTGCGATGTAATGAAGCAATTTACATGAATCACATCGAATTAGGCGAGAAATTTATGCGATTATTAGAATAATTAGCGCATTCGTACATCCAAACGGGCCCAATAATTGTAACAAATATCTCGCTAAATGGCCAGATCAAGTGTCGAAGAGTGGATGAATGTTTCACGGATCGGGATTTGGGCATAACTTATAAAAGAAGCAATCTCTGGTACGAGTCCTATAAAAGAATTAACCGGGACCTTTTTCGTGGAGCTGTCCAATTATTCCACTTGGTCAGGGTGGAGTTTGACAAGCAGGGCACAATGTTTGGATATGGCGTCACGTATTTTACAGACACTTTCCTGCTGTCATTCCCCTACATAAATCATCTGCTCACGTTTCGAACATTTGTGACCGAAAAAGTGACAAAAACATATTGTTTTAACTTGCTATGCATACGACGGAACGGTACCGACGCCAAAAAATAGTTTCACAGATAATTATCACCCGCACAACTCGTTCGTCTCTTCGCGCCAACTTTTAATGAGAAAAAAGTTGAAATCTCGCAAATTTTCGCGTTACATGTTTTGCGCCACGCTAAACTTTAAATTACATAAATTATAAATTGACAGACTCGAATTCGGGCCGTTTCTAATTAATGGAGCCGCCACCACAAGCCTTTTCTTCAATCAAGTAAACAGTAAGGGCGCCTTACAAAATTTCTCATAAAAAATAAGTTTTAGAAAATTCCAAATGGTGGCAAAACTATTTCATTTTGAACCGTAAAATCCCCATTCGCCCAACACTAATAATAAAACTTTTATCACGAAAAGCTCAGTTGTTAAATAAACTTTGTGTTTAATTAACAAATTGTAACATAAAAGCTCGTGCTTCATCCGTACAGTACATTCTAAAAATAAAATAAAAAACAGCTAAAACTTATTTCAATTCCGGCTACACAAATTAAATATCAAAATCGAGATAATCTTGAGAAAATTAATAAAACTTATTTTTATTTTCAGCTTATTTTATTCCTCTCATAATATAAGAAATTAGGGGAGACTGTAGGCATTTATTCGAGCAGATATAAAATGTACAACGCCAACAGTTTAGAAATATGTCTATTATGAAAATGCGTTATTAACTTTTTATTTTAACTAGTAAATTGACGTTTGGTGTTTGTTAGGTTTCATTGAAAGCATTAGCACCATTAGCACCATACAAAACCACAACCAAACCAAGAAAATGTAAGAACAGAATAGTAAAACTAATAATGAAGAAATCAATTTAAATTGAAGTCTAGCGTTCGAATAAAACTAATTTTACAACTGTTGTGCAATATGAAATTCAAGTTATTAGTATCGGATTTCATATTTGCTAACTATACATATATGTATTTAATACTATTATTGTTTAAATAATAATAGGCGGGCGGATATGTGCATTCAAAAACGTAATTAAAAAGTTATGGAACAATTAAAACACCATGCACGTACCAACTTCAGTTCGAATTTTATTAAATTTTGTATTTGCTTTGTTGTAAATGTTGTTGTAATGAACCCAAAACAACGACCCTTTGTGAAGTTTCATATAAATTAATTCCCGAATTGCACAGACTTTGTGAAAAGTCTTTAAAAATATTCAAACGGCACGGTTGATATTAAAATTGCAATAACATTATGCAGGACGAAATTTTTGCAAAAGTTCAAAATGTAAAAATTAGGATTATCAGGGTTCTGGTGGTGTGTTCCAAAGGATTCCATTAGGAGGATGTATCGAGCGCCTTAAGGGGCTAACCCGACAAGTAAAAAAATTTTTCGAAACCTTTTTTGATTTTTTTTCCATATCCAAAATAAAAATATATATATTTAAAAATTTTTATATTTAATCTGACTACGCCACTGCATTTGAAATATTTTCAAATGGGTGCCATCAAAATTTTACAAATAAATAAGCATAATTCAAATTTATTTTATTTTATCATATTTCTCGTATGGAATTTTTTGGCTTCGGTCGTCAAAACTAACATATTTACCATAAAAAAATTTTTACTTTGATTTAATACTAGCTGAAATTACCCCGACATAACGCGTCAGCCCCTTTCAAGTTTACAAAGCCATCGTTGAAATTTTTTGGTTAAATACATACACGGTATCCGCGAGCCAGTTTTCTTTAATATTATTTAATTACAAAAGAATGGTACCGAATTTCAAAAAATCTCTGTGTTCACTTGTGATCCACCCGAGTCTAAAATTTCAAGTTGGCAGCCCTTACGGTTTGGTGCGATGATGATCATTCAGTGCGCGAATGAATGAGTTTATCAGTGAGGATACTTTGTTTTATATTGCATATACTTAGAATTTAGAAAAATCACGTTTTGTAATAACATATCGTGCACTTTGCCACAAGCCGGCAGTAATAATTGCGACCGCGAAGCAACTTGAAAATAAATTATCGCTTATCTGCTGAAAATATTTAGTTGTGCATAATTCAAGGGGCGGTAGTTTTTCAGGTTGTAAATGGAAGATGACATGTTAAAACCCCTTATTAATTGTTCGCCCTCAAGTAAATAATCCCTGTGCATGTTATCGCGTCATAAAACGTTTCAAAGACGATAAACATGCAGTTTTTTTATTCAAACTAGTTGTTTGCGACAGAAATGTGCGACTTCATAAATTTCATTAATACTAAAAAATGCAAACGCCATAAATCTGCACTGCGTGTCATAAAATCTGAATAAACTTAGAAATGATTTCAGTGTTGTTGTGGATAAATCAGGCACAACTTAAAATAAAACTTGTTTCATCAACCAAATATTGCAAATGTTCCATTCCTATTCATTAAAAATCGTCGCGACGATTTATTCAACATTTAATTCGTCTTGCATGAACTTCACTTCATCAATTATAACTTTGTGTTATGATTAATTGCGCTCCGGCTTAATTAAATTAAATCAAAATTTCATTTGGCTTTCTCCGAAAAAACTAATTTATTCGCGGAATTTGTTATTTTTTTATTTGGCCAACCAAACGATGTTGTTCTAATGAAAACCCCCAGCTGAGACACCCGCCACTTTTTATGCCAATTTAATATCAACAGACAGTCCTGTCAGTCGCTGAAATTAATCTGCCGAAATGTATCATCGATTCAGAATCTCGATGGCAACGTCAAGGGGATTAGTAAGAGTCGAAGCGACTTTTGTGTAGTTAGCCATTTAAAAACGGTTTTAAGTAGACAGCTCGAGTTTGTACATATACTTACAATTTCCGAGAAGAAGGTAAACACCGCTTCATCTTAAACGCACTAAAATCTAATTTGGAGTTAGCTCCCCATTCACTTCCTGATGGAGAAGCTCTTATTTGATTAGTAAAATACAGTTTATGTGAGTTTGAAACTTAGCCAACTTTATGAATGGCTACTTTATTCCTCTCTAAAGCCGTTTACACAAGATTATATATTCTGTACCAAAATGCGCACGAAACAATCGCTTCACCACTCGCTCGCACACCAGAAAATGTATTCCCGTTTTTGTTAAATTTTCAACTAAACACTTTTGAGCTTTCGATGTTCAAAGCTCAGTTGCAGCGCGCTCTGGCTTTGTGCGCTTTTCTATAAATTTATGCACACAAAAGCTTTGTGCAGCGGTCAGAAAACGCTCCTTAAATATTATTCAAAACTTGTGACAGGTGACGCGGTGTGCAGAGGCGGACTGCTTTAACGAACACGATCATGATATTAATGAGCAACGCAAAATGCATCATATTATGTTATTATATTAAATTTTTAAATAAGAAAAAAATAATTGTCTAAATTGTGGCAACCTCGGCACGAAATGTTAGTGTTTATCCACGACACGCAACACTTCTAAGCGATGCCAACCGCTCATTATTTAGCATTAAACTTACCACAAAGTACACTTTTGTAGTAGCATTTTAAAAATAATAAGTAATAAATAAAATCTCGTGGACACAGAATCGCAGAAAACGGCTGAGTTTCTCACGCTGACTCAACACGTTACGTAATAATCGTTTATTAACGCCTTCCATCTGCCTCAACTGTTTACGCATAGTTTGTTTTGATTAATATTTATGACTTGTTTAGCATAACGCTGGAACTATTGACAATTACAATCAATTTTGGTTACTGGTGGCCGGACTACCTGTTCAAAAACGCATTTACGTCATCTAAATATCAGAAATATCAGAACTTGTTGAATAATGCATGGCTTTCGTTATTTATCCAAGTTTAATCAAGCAGAACCCAAAAATGCTGCTGTACTTTGAGAAAACCCTCGCCCTAAATATATTAGAATAGTTCGGAAAGTTCGCAAGGATTCGGGACACGGAGCCATACATAAATTGGTATATCACATTATTTTCTAAAGCGTTTCATTTAATATTTCATGGCGAGGAGTGTTTTTAAACCGGCGGGAATTAAGTCATACTAAAAAAGTTACGGTCATGGCTTTATAGGATTTTTCAGCTGCTAGAAAAATTTAACGTGGCTTGCGTTCTGAAACACAGAAATAAATCAACACTATGGGAAAACCGTTCTATTTGCTGTACTATTTTCAGACGAACACTTTCATTGTCATTACAGGGGAAAGAATGATTCAGTCTTCTTGAAAAATTGTAAAACGTCATTTAATGTTCTGCTAGGCTGGAACATGCGCTCGTTCAGCCAATTGAAGCCAAAACCAACTTCTTTGATCTCTGCTGCGTATTCCACGGCCAATCTTGCAGTATCAGCCTTTCCCGCCTTACATGAATTAATAATTAATATCTTCCAGGATAAAATTCTGAAATTCTTTTTTCAAACTAAACATTTCAACAATTCTCCGACATACTGTTTTGAATGAACGCATTTTCACTTTCATTGGCACATTCTGACCGTTCAGTTTTCTTGCATTTGTCTTGCGATATGTGATACTCAGCACTTGAACTTTTCCCATTGTAGTCTTCATTTTCCCTTAATCACTGTAGATGACCTTTCGGATCGTCGTCTTTCTGGATCCACTCCCACTGCTTGGGGAATTTGACATTTGACTCGATAGGTTTTATAATTTCACAAATCCTTTATAAATATATATATTTCGTTCATTCACGTGGTTTTTAATAATTTAGCTCCACATACACTATTCATTCCAAATGATAACCCTTATGCAATTATTTATTAAAAATTCATTTGTAAATGTTACTTGAAATTTAATTTGACAGACAATGCAAATCAATTCAACAAAATCCCATTTTTTTAATACGAAATTTCATTTCTACAATAGTTTGATAGAATTGCGTTAAGCAATTAAAACATATCTTATAAAACTGAACAATTCAATCACATAGGTATCACATCACATAATGAAAAAATTAATAAAGTAAGATGACAATTTAAGAATGTGTAGAATGAACGTAATATCAAAATCATTACGTCTCGATTCAAACAATCGCATCCCAAACAAAAATAATTCGCATTTTCTTATTTATTATATTGGAACACTTGAAAATGTCCACCAACAATAAAATATTCCTGATACAGGTTTCGAGAGAGTAAGATAACATACCTTAAGCTGCATTACGATATAAAAGAGGTTTCAATTCCAAACAGTTGAAGATGTGTATAACTCACATTTTCAGCAAGTCGATCGTAAAATTTAAATAAAACAAGACCGTCAAATTAAGAAAATTCTTGCTAAAAATATACAGCGGAGGAATTTTTAATAATTAAAATACAATTAAAATTTGATGAGGCAAACATTGAATCGAATTAAAAAACTCCAAGAAACGCTTCTCAAAGTAAAACTCGTTTATTGCAGCAATTTACACGACAAACAATAATAAAATGTAAAACGAAAAAATATATTATCATTACAATCTTCAGCACTCAGTTGCCCGCCACTCGAATCCTCAAACTAAAAAATATTTCAGAATTCATTCTGTGTTTTGCTTTATGAAATTGTTTCAGGAAACTTATTGTTTAATTGCGCCAGTGTGTGTCACTGAATTGCAAAATTTGCGTTGTTTATTTGGTGGATATGGCCAAAATATGGCAGTCGTGCGTAATAAAATATGCATAAATTGCAGCGACGAAGTAATAAAACAGCATTTATCCATGGGCGGGGACAACTTTAAACAAACAGATACTGAACATTATAAAAATATATCTGTATTTTATTCACGATGCTGGAAAAGCGCCTTAACTTAAGTCGACATCCAAGCCCCGCGTAGAAAAAAATCAGCCGTCTTGAAATACGTCATACGCAATTTGTGTCAATATAGAATAGGTTTAAAAGAAGACGTCTCTTGATATTCTCCTATGAAAAAATTTTCGTAAACAACGTAAATATTTAATGCGTGATCGATTTAGGGGCGCTATTTATAGCGACTCGACTGCAACGACCGCAACACTTAAGTCGCGAGTTCCAACTTAATACGGTCCCGCTTGAATTACGCATAGTTTGGGGATTTGTAAGTCGGACAGGACGAAGGGTTAGAAATCGTGTAGCTGTTTGTAATTTATGTTTAATATATCAAGTTTCGCAACTTCCACGAGGACTTTACATCGATTAAGCGTTGAGAGCTGAGATATTTCAACTAGTTCCAACACACACTCGTACGTCATAAATTAATTTCATCAGTTTCGGATTTGATTAATTTACGCCGCCTTGAGAATAATCGCCGACTCCTCTGAACCCATATTCCCGTACGGCGCAGGCTGATTTTTCCTCTGAACACGTTTTTCCGATGATTTTAACATCGCCTCGGGTCGCCTCCACTACAACATGTAAGCTAATATTAACGGTATATTGAACACAAGCTCCCTACATGGAAACTCCCAAAACACGAGGAAAATAATAATGAAATCGAGAAAGGGAAATTCAGAAAAAATCACTTGCGTCGTCTGCTTTCTGGTCCGGAATAATGAGCAAGGAAGCATGTGGCTTAATCTAATTGATCAATTTGCGATACTAGCACCTGAAAGCGGAATTCCTAACGGCGTTCTGTGTTCTCTTAATTTGCTACGTGGATATTACGCTATATTGTCATTGTTCATTATTCATTGTAATTTAACGGACCTCCAACTTACTACAGCGATAATTCAGTTCTCTGTTTCCCTAAGCGACCGGCAAATGTTTATTATAAATCCGAAATGAAAAATCCAAATGAAATTCTTGCATCTTCGCCAGTTACGTTATCTAAATTCATAAATACACAATTTCATAGAAGAGTCAAATTGATGAAAATGTATTTCTTTCAAAACAACAATGTTTGCTTCCCTGGCTGATTGCTGATAAAAACAGAAAGCTAATGACGCCGTCTTTATAAAAAATCGACCCCGTTTTCGCTTCATTTATTACTGTTTTTGAGGTAGATTATATTTAACACCAGATTTAAAGTTTTCACGATGGATTATTTGTGCTGCTGGACCAAATTCCAGACAAATTTTCAAAATTCGTTTGTCTACGTTCTCTTTTTTCACTGTTTAATTCTAAACATTCCGACAATTTTACCCGAAACGAAAAAAATGTTTATGCAAACTCCCATGAGGCCGTCTCACTTTTCACATTCATGTTACACCCTCGGGACAATCAGAATATTAATTCAAATGAATTTAACATAAAAATGCGCGACGAATCGCAATTAGCAGAGTCGGGGGTCATGGTCAACTCCAATTTATTTTGGGGTGGAATTATTTATAGGTATAAGTGGCGAAAATAATCGGTGCGACATATGCACATTATTTCTTCATCGGTTCCTTGCAAAGACGTAAATAACGTCAAACCGTATTATCGTTTATCCAGCAAAAATGCGTAGATTTTTAGACGATTCCAGGTCAAAATGCGAAAACAAACATTTGTATCGATTTTATGTCGTTTTTATTTACCTGACGTTTATAAATTCACAACGTACATATGGGATAATGGGCGGAATTTATTTTATTTGTTATTCTAATCGTTAGGGTTTTAAAATTTGGTATCGGAGATCTTACCAGACACCAAAGCCTGTTTAAGATCTATTTTTACCTATAATATCAACGTCCCTTCCTTTCAGGAAACGTTTTCTGGACACGTGATTCCGAGGATTTATGTTTTATTATACATTTAAAACAACTGTACCAGTCCAAAACCTAATTACATATAAAACTGGTTGTGAAAATTTCGAACTATGCGAAGAACGCGGTCGTAGTTTTCCACATATTGCATTCTACAGGAGATCGATGCAGATCCTGATTTAAATAAATAAAAATGTGGTTTTTCCGGGCGCCACATTTCAGCCCGTTTATATGATGAGGCAAGGTTGGCAGATTATTAGTGAAATAAAATGATTTTTCTGCTTTTAACCACTTTGATGATAAAGCTGACGTTCCGGCACTCATTATCATTAGAGCGTCTGATGCACACGGCGTGAATATAGTGAATCTAGCACCACTGACCATTAACTAGGGATGCTGGCGAAACAAACAACTCACAAAACCTAACAAGAAGTAATCGTTTTTACGACGAACAAAACATTTATGCTTTATAGACCTGCGATGCGGAATTATAAAGTCTCACTTTTACGTCCTTTTATGTCGAGGAGATATTTCAATTTTTTTTAATAGGAATATACTCGTGCTCTGAGTCGGGACACATGTGTTTAAGGCGGGTTATAAAATTTATTTTAAGTGCTTTCATCTAATAAAAGGATATTGATTGGAGGGTGGGGTCGTTGTAAAATACGAGTCGCTCAACTCATATCAAAAAGTCATATCACTATTCGTGTGAGTGTTATTTATTCTTATTTATTAACTTCATTCATTACAGTATCCAATCATGTTTGAAATTAAAAAGTGCACTTCAAAATGAATTATAAAGAGTAACAGTGCGTTTATAAAGTGGCAACTTGAGCAATTGAGCAAACCAAGGAGTATTAAAAACCATTAATTAATTTCAATGTATTTACTCTAAATCATCGGAATGCTGTGAATCGAAACTTTACAGACATTCAGTGAGACGGAAATCGTGCAGATTCGTACTGAATCTTCTCAATTAACGAAGAAACTTCACGAATAGGCGATTTGTAGAAAACTGATTAAACTCGAATATCGGATTGGATTTGTTAAGACAAGGAGCGCCTAATTTTGCAAAAATATCAATAAACTAGCAAAGGATTACCAGCGGGAAGTTCGTTCCGTCCGAACGAGTTCGTTCGAAAATTGAACACACAGATTGCAAACGAAAAAGACAAACTGCAGACGAGTCTCGTGCCAAATGGGCGAGGAAAAATGTGTCAAGGCCCCATCGAACTTGAATTTTTCCCACTGTTTGCATTTGCGGAGCCGCAAAATATGGCAGTTCAATGAGAAAGAACGTGCTGACCAAGAAGTTATAAATTTATCGGCTCCATTTGTTCGCGGCGATGTTTCCGACAAAGGGGATTATTGAGGACTGAAACCGCAACTTCACGTCGCCGCGATTTGACTAATTGCAGTCGATACAGCGAAAGACGTCGGGCGTGTTAATTTCATAACCATCAAAAACACATTTCGAGAGATAAATCCGGTATTTGATGTCTAAGCGGCGGGCTCACAAACCGCATCACCTGCTCTGCTTAGTAAATCATAAGACTGCTCAGAAATTTAGGATGGGGGTTGTTAGCAAAGTGTCCCGAAGTGGTGCCACACCTTCGAAACCCGAGCGTTTAGACCACCCGAGACACTCCCTGCGGTCAGCTCGACCTGCAACTCCTTTATCATCTTTATGGCTTGCTTTTGCAGTCTATACACACGCGCGTCCGGCAATTATGCAGAATTAATATTAAAAACCGACCGGGGAACACCTCTAATGGCCATTTCTAGGATTTTGGTACGATTTTGCTTCCCCAATCCAATTCTCCAACGAGCAAACCCCTAATTTGTTTATTACATTTTCGCTTGTATGTACTCGTTTTTCGAATTAAATTTACTTTATCAATGTGTTTTTATTTTCTGAATTTAAACCCTTTTCGATTAAACCAGTATTCAAATATGTAGATATTTCTACATAAATGAGATACGATGTTTAAAAATCTTAAATGGCATTTTGCTCCGTTGTGTAACAAACCCAGATAAAATCTTCTGCTTTTAAAATTTTGATTTAAAATATTTTTCTATTTTATTTTATATTTTCTACTCGTATTTACAAACCCAAGTTACATTGATGAGGCAACCAAATCAGGGTTTTTTTTTATGTGAACAAATAAATATTTTATTTTTCGGTGTTGAAAATCATATTGTCTTCGTCCTTATTCGAATTTTTGACCTTCTTGAAAATGCTTGTTATTTTTTGTATTATTTTTATATGAAAACCAAACCAACACTATCAAATTACTTGCACTAAAATCATCGAAGCGACTAATATTTGATTAACTGATTTTTAGTTTTTAATTTTTTTTAAGTGGAACCAAGAGCTAGCTGTCAATATTTTACTAAATCAACTTTTGTTATAAACAGAACATCTCAATAACTGAAACAGTTCTCATTTTCCTAATCGGGTGAATGTTGTGCTCCTGTTCAAATTCTTGAATAATGGTTTTCTTGTAATCGATAAATTCGATACTGACATTTTTGTTATTGTCAAATTTGTTCGTGTCATTTTTATCTAATGCTACTTAGTTGTTATTTATTAAATAATTTTGAACATCTAATGCTTCATATCCATAAGATTCTTGTTGATGGATTTAAATCTAAAACTTTCCAAGCGGTTTATTTATCAAATCGGTTTTAAGGCTTCGCCTGTAAAATGAGCCAGAGCAGCGAGGTTGAATTCCTCTTTTTGTTGCAAACCTCTGCTAAACAATCCCCCGGCTCCATTACAGTTTTATTACATTCATCAACATTGATTAGCATGGGATTCAAGCTCTGACCCGATTAAAACTGATCGCGGCGCATTAGAACCGACAAATACGAACCATTCAAAAATAAATTAGCGTAAAACTGGCGACATATGGTAGAACTTACACAATTTCCGCAATTCCGTTCAATATCCTGTTTTATCAAGATATATTTATGGAGGCGCGTCTTCCTAACGGCCCGAACGGTAGTAAATTTCGAAACAAAAACCGAAATTGCAAGACACCAACTGGCAAAGGGCGGAATTGCCAATAGATTTTCTAATTTATAGGCGAATGTAAGACAAGTGAAACCCCAATACTCGTATTGATAAATTGACGACGAGAACGGTGTTCCACCATTTATATTTTCGTCTGAAGGTAATTTGTTGCTAAGATGTAGCTCGGCGCGTTCACCACACGTTTTGTTTATTGTTAATTGTAAATCAGCGTACGTGAATATGCATGCACAAAGCGAAGACAAAGCGAAGTCAAAGCGAAGTGTTAAATTTTGACCCGGCGCATCCACCATCTAGTACAGGTTTAGCTCGACTTGCTTCAGCTGAAGCATTGTCGTCCGTTTGTCGGAAATTACTGCAGCAAACAGATTTGTTTATTGTTAATTGTATGAAACGCCGACAGTAAATCACGTTAGAAGCAACCCTTGACCGAGCGATGAAAATACAACCGGGCAATTTGCCTGAAACATGAACTGACCATTTCAAACGATCATCAATCATCAGCTTTACAAAACCGACACGACTGGTGCGTGTTCTTCCATCAAACCGTCATTAGAATTTCATCACAGATTATTGAAAGCGCCAAAAATTGGCTTCAAGTTTAAAGTTTTGCTACCAGACGCTGATGCGTTATTAATGGACAATATAGCCGGTGGCGAAAAGTTTGTCTCGCTAAGAAAACGTGTTAGACAGCGGGAAAGTTTCTTAATCAAAGACCTGACGCTGTTTGTAGACAATAAAAAGTCTAATCTAGTTTTTACGAGGAGCTAGGAAAATATGAGTGAAACTCAGGTAGTGGACGCGGATAAAAGAACATAACTATGCAATAACGCTTTTGTCGACGAGGTGTAGTTCCACGAGCAAATTTAAAAGGATAGTCGTGTTATAGTGATGTAAAAGAGACTACTACAATGCGATTGTGAGGGGTTTTGTGATTTCTTTAGTTGGCCTCCCATATTTGGATCAGCCGCGACTATTTCATTTAAATAAATGCCGATTTGAAATGCACGTTTTTGTCATCATCCATTACACTAATTTAATTAAATAATGTTCGTTTTATTTTGTAAATCCTCATTCACGAAATGGACATTATATTTGTGTGTAAACCGAAAGTGTAGATGTGCACTAAACTAATTAACGTATAACTGGTAATTGAATTTATTGATGAATTAAAAGCGTGTTTGCGTTGCGCTTCACTGCGTTTGTCTCAACGCTGGGGAACAAAAAAACGCACATTTTGCTTTGGCTGAAATGGAAAAGTTTGCATTCGAAAAACATCCGCTGCCTTTTGCGGATTTTAATTAAACAATAATTAATGGCACATGCGACTAATAAAAGGCAAAGATTTGTTAGAAAAAATGCTATTTTAAACACGGAGTGGTTTCGAATTGTCACACATCGAGCGATTTTTCATGACTCCATTATTTAATTTCATAACTCTTCACGACTGCATACACTTATAAACTTTGCCCGTTTCAGCCAGACGAATGTTGCTGCTTCTCAGAGTATTTTCTTTTAGCTTTGTTTCGCTGTAATTTCTAAGAGAAACGTCTTCTCAGTCGTCCACTTGAAGCGTTTGACAAAATTTTTTGTGACTTCTTCAGTTTTCTTGCAATCGTCTGAGTTATGATGGTCATCTACCCTGCCCCAATTTTTTGTTCCCATCAATTCCGAATACTCATCAGTTCAATCGACAAATCGCAACTACTAATCGGATCTAGCGAGATCAAATTTCATAAAAAAAGAATGGTGTGAATTATGGAAGCCATTATGAACGAGCGACGAGGAGAATGTGTAAATTATCGAAGGATCACTTTCCTAATGATTGAAAATTATTCATTTATATCGTTCGACAATAAGTCAACAGGATAAAGAGGTTCTCTTTTAGAAAAGTGCTCTGCATAATAAAGTAATATGTTTAACCGCTGTTATGTTCCGATAATTCCGCACATTTATCATGCCCGCAAAAAATTGAGGATGGACTTCTAAAAACAAAATCCGCATCGGTTTCAGATTATTGTTATGCTTTTTACAAATATTTGTGTTCGAGTTTATTGATTGAATTATGCAAATGGCGCATTAGAATTCCTGCCGGGGCGGCAGGAATTTAAAAGTTGGATGTAATCGAAGCAGGAAGACTGGTAAAAATTCGAAATATATAAAGTTGGAAATGGTACAACGCAAACTGAATCAAACATTCATGACGCATAGCCGCGAAATTAAAAGTTTTTGTGGTAGTTTGAAAAATTGGCGAAGGAAACGGCACAGACGCTGAAATCGCTGTAAATGAGGAAAGACACCGGGAAACGAGAACAACACGACTTCCGTCTGCACGTTGAAAGTTTGATCATTGCAGATAACCCCCAGATATTGTCCAGGATTCTAACGTAAAGCCGTCCTCGGAGGAAGTTTGCCCGCTATAAACATTAACCGTGTTAAAGGAAATTAGAGCCTGATGATTAATTCGGTGTTATTGTTAAAGCTCGGACGCTGCGTCGTACGGGTCCATATATTCAGATACGGTTTGATCCGCACCCCATACATCATTATTACGACATGTTGCAGTGGCTGTCGATGTGATTTACTTTAAAACTTCCACTTGATTTATTATGTGTCGCAGCCAACGGATTTGCCCATAGAACTGTGAAATATGTCCCAAATATTTCCTGCAAATGTGCGAATATTTCCTCGGCCGGTCGGCTGCCCGAATTTTTCAGCCACACCTGACGATTAACTTGAGAACAAAATTATAGTCGAACTGTCGCGGGCCATTTATGTTTTTAATAGAGCTGCTCCAGTCGGCGAAATGATGCAGTTTTAAGGGCCGCGCCGAACTTCGCAGAGAAATAAAGCCAGTTCCTGAAATATTTGCATCTCAAAGTTTTACAAAGCTTACGTGCGACTAAGTAAAGCTTTTGACGTTGTTCCCAGAGAGAAAGGGCGTGATACATGAAAGCTCACTCTCCAAATCCGAATCTTAGTTATGCCATTGTTGTAGCGGATCCTCCCAAAACCGGCCAATATATCAACAAAATACAACACGGGATAATAATGCTAATCATTTTCTTTGTCCATTATACGCCGGAAGCTCGTAATCTAACAAAGTCGGTCTTCCGAGTAGCTCATACGAAAAACTGCCTTTGTCGCAACTTACGAGGAGTTCGCAGTCCTCTAATTAATACGTAAATGATGCCCTACAAAAATATCCGAACTTAGATAATGAGTTCAGTACGATGCGCTCTGATAAATTTGGAAAAACGAATGAACCGTTTTGCAATTACAGCTAATATGCACCAGCTTAATCTCCACTTAGTCAAACAACTGCCTTCGAATCAGGCAACATTACGAGTACTGTATTTCCCTTTTTTTGTGCCTAAACCGTATTTAATGAAATTTCTCGGTGGGTGTATTATCTTTTACGTACTCCGCCACCTAACCAATTTATTCTTGTTTATTTTCAATTTAATTTCAATTTGTTTTCGACATTGTTTTCTTCGTGCGCTCTCTGGGCTTGGAAAAAATATTTGACGAATGTCCCAATATTTCATACAAGTTCGAAGCGCCATCCTGTCCAGAATTAAGTCGTTCGTTTGAATGGACTCTTTGTTACACGATGAGGAATGTAGATTTGCCCGACCATAGCGGCGAAATCTAATTTAATTCAGCACGCATAATAGTAGCGACGCCTTTGTCGATATTGTTAACAGGAGCTTTTGTGCAATAACAACATTTTACATAAAATTAATTGCTGCAGAAACTTGTACACACACCGGCAAATCTGAATATCAGGTTTTTGGGGTGGAAAAAGCGACAGTTTAAATCGGCTATAAATCGCGGGAGAGCGATAGATGGAGGCGCTTTTTAACCGACAATCAATACAACGCCTTAATGTGGCGATATCTGTTTCAGGAGAGTCTGACAACTGACGCTGAGCACACTTTACGAGAACCTAATTTATTGCCTTGGATTGCCGCCAACGATTCGTCTGTAAAAGCCGCGCGCATCCTTCGTCCATCCCAATAAATATACCCGTCGAAAGTCGGTCTGTAAATTATTTCCCGCAGGGCTGAAAGCCGCCAATTCGCGGCCAGAACACAAATACTTAACACCTAACCAGCATCGGAGTGCTGAGCGCGATAGAAACTGGAATTCCAGCAATTCTTCGCTCGTTATGGACCGAACAATGCGATTGTAAAAATTTAATTAGTTCAACCCGAATTATAATTGTGTTTCGGCGCACAAACCCGCTCTCGTCGTTGTTCAAATTATGTTCCATTAAAAAAACAGTCTGTAAACGCTTTCTAATTTCGTTACTAAAATTCGTGCAAAATATTTCAAAGAAACCAGAAAAAACAATTTTATGACTGCAGAAACGAGCGGCGCCGAATAAAATTTAATTTCGCTCTTAATAATGTTGGAATATTTTTTGTTTACGGACGGAATATAAAGCAGTAGTATTAATGAAAAATGTATCGGTTTTTATTGCAAAGAAAATTCATTATGCGGCCACGGAGCATAACATTCGCAGTGGAAATGGTGGATGCGCCGGGATCATTTTCATACTATTTTACTAAGCAATAGGTGCTTGTGTAGACATGGTAACTGCACTAAATATTTAAGCAGTTTTCGTTCGAATGTGTGCCGTTACGCAAATTAGGAGTGGAATAGTTAGATGACAACACCCTCATTGCGTATTTAGCCGAGAAACACTCACCGACTGCAAACTAAGTCAGTGACATGAAGCTTGCAAACTTCACTCGTCCAATAAAACTTTCAAAACAATCGCATCATCTTATACCAGATAAACCAGATTTATTAGGCGGTGCCGTCGAAATAAAAACACTGCACAACCAAATTCGGCGAGATAAACCTGTAAAATATAGACAACACAAAACGGCGTTGCAGATAAGCGGCACAGAACTTGGCCCACATTAAGTGAAAATCAGAGCTTTTGTGGTGTTGTAGCATGACTATTCTTAGTCCGGAATGATTTGTTGTTAGCTTTGTAAAAGTCGATATTTACGGTTTCGCGCACGCCTCATTACAACATCCTTGCTGCAATTTTCTAGAGTAGCGTTTCGAATCTATGTTGGCGCTTTCAATATCTAGGAAGAAGTATGGCCAGGATGTGTCGAGATTAAAGGATCGACGGTTTCGATTTATTTTACTCATCAGTTTTCTTCTTTGCTGTGTAATCTTGTATCTTCCACCTTCTAGGATTACTCCTGACGGACGTGTTACTCCACAACAGATAACAAAGTGTAATAACGCAGGAATTACGAGCGCCGAGGTCGTAAATTCAAAACCGGCTATTAAAAAACACGAACAAGCCTCCGATCAGCTAAAGCGAAATAATTCACAAAACTTTTAAAAGTCCAACGTTGAGTTATGGTTAAACTTTGATATTCTTTCGGGTTAGAGGTATAACACTGATGTATGCAAATAGTTAAATTTCATACATAAATATGAAGTGGGATTTCCAGGGATGTGATTTCGCGATTTCGGCACTTGATCTGTCGCAAGTGCGCTCACTCTCAACTCCATTATTCTAATTAAAGCGACAACTTTTACTGTGTACAGGTTAAGCTGTGTTCATTAACGGAATAATGATTATCGCTGCTGTCACTAATGGGGCCGAACAAATATCTCATGTATACGTAAATAGGGGTTAAAGTATCTTTCCCGTTGGTGCTGGGTGAAAAATGAGAGATGAAATCGATGGAGGGGCAGATTACCGCACACGGACCCGCCTCCATCCTGTATCCTTTAATAGCGCTTTATCTTGGGTCCTCGCCGAAATTTTTACGGCCTCCACACATGTGTCCAATAATCCGCTTTTGCGTTATTTGTGTCTTCCCAGCTTCGGATTCACTTATCCAGACGAAAAATAGACTCGAAACTCGAACCGAATTAACGTTTGCGCAACTCTGCTGATTCCGATCTTGTTACCTCTAGGGTGTATTGTGAAAAACTTCAATTTTACCGAGCAATAAAAATAAAACATTTTCACTTGTTGCACACAGGAGCAACGTGTCTTCATTCAATTGTCACAAGTTTGTAAGGTGTATGAGTTATAGAAGAAGCGCAAACAACTTTATTAAGTTCGCTTCGACAATAACGAGCAGCCGTAATCTCAAGTTACGGTTTTTTTTTCAAATCTCGTTCGCGAAATATTTATTTGGGCGTGCTGAAAATTTCAATTACCCTGATGGCGCCGGGACAGTTCACTCATGAACATTACTTCAGCTCGAATGAATCGTTATATAAATCTTATTAGTGCGGATCCAATTATTTCAAAATTGAATTAGCTAAACGGGTGCGTTAGATAACGTGACGACTTCTCATAAAGTGCACGCTTCTGAGCAAATTTCGCAACGGCTCGACGGATACGAATCGGTAAAAATGAACAAAAATTAACAAATTGCATGCGCATGTAAATTTTTGTGGAAGCTGGCACGTATTGTTTGTAAACATCAGCAGCGGTTGATGTTTAAAGAGCGGCCGCATTATACTCCCAGAACAATGTATCCGCCATATTCGCATTCGAATATTAATACGTCTTTTTCTTAGAAACCGCATAACGAGGAAGTAAATGTTTATTTTTCAGCTCCGCTACGACGCAGACGAGCTTATTTCATTTTAAAAGACGTTGAAACGAAAACAAGTGACATTGTTGTGAGATTTACCCTTTTTACCGAGAGTGCAACAATAAAACGTCTTGTACGCGAATGGGATGATATTTTATGAAACGTCGGCGTAAAAAATGTCACAGCGACAAGTGTGGAAACCTCGAGAGGGAACGTCTCGCGTCGGCTTCAATAAGGCTAACTTGTGATTTCAGGGGAATCAATCAAACTAACCGAATTAAGGCCGAATTGGTGTTTTAAATATCCATTATCTCCCAGGTCGCAGCTGCTCTCGGAAAGAGACACAACATCCAGGAATTACTCCCGGGAGATATCGGGGTCCCGTGGTTTATTAAAGTTCCTAAACTAAAACAATTTATATCACAGCTTAGGAGGTCCGCATTTTGGCAATTCGATCAATTTGAAAACGTCATACTCAGCGCTCTGTTTCGTGCCGGTCATCGCGTGTCCATCCTCAACAACAATCTCCACATCTAAATAATTATCACACACGTATATTAATTTGCACGAATTCATGTAATCCGAACGCGCGAATTTATGGCGAAATAAGCGCAGACAAAATCGCCAACTTCGACGCGGAATGGCCTTTGTTCCCGTGGATTTATGCGCGTTTTTCGGGTGACAAGTGTAGAACGGCTTTAATTGGTAGTGGTGAAAATAAATCAATCAACCGAGCCTGATTAAATATAAATAAAAATAAAAACATGCCGACTAAAATTTGACTCGTTAATAATGCATCTCGGCGGGACTAATTATTAGCTATCATGTGAGAAAACGGTGGGAACATTTTATGAAAAATTCAGTGGGACAGAAATTTTAATCACTTCTGCGGTCCCGAACCGAAATAGAAAGCGACACGTTTTGTGCGGTCACAAATCGGCTCCATTTTTAACGAGAACCACGTAACATCGGCTCTTAATTACCGGTTTAACAATTTATGCTCGTTTTCGAAAGGATTGTTCTCTGTGCGGCACATCGAAATATCGAAATGCATTAATGACACACCGATATTATCTATGCCCCAGAATAATAAAACAGAACAGGACAATTGTACGAACATCAGTACATTAAGGGGAATTAGAAATTGTGAGCGGTAAATGGTCTCATTTAATGACAATATGGACCTAAAAGCCAAATAAAGATGTCATAGTGGATTGGTCGTTAAATTTGATACTATTTTAACAACAATTTTCAAAGTGTTGCTCTGGATGTCCTTGGACGGGGTAAATGCGATTATATTTTCAATGTACATTAAATGTATAAGTCGCAAATGAGGCGTTAATTGTTTTCGTCTTCCTATGTCCATTAAACATCTTCCAGTGAGTTGTTAACGACCTATTAAAATCCGAAAACAAAAACGCTCAACAAGTCGAGAAAGTCACTCGCTTCTCGCATAATTCGATTTAAACGCTTGACATTCGACCAACAGCAACATGTTTACGTAACATCTGTTCATCTGTGGCCCTTCATGATCGATTGATTTGCTCATTTCAATAGAAATGCGGCCTGAATAATGGCAAAGGGAACTGTCGCACATATTTATCATCTAATATAACTCCCAATGGACCGCACGTCGCCCGAATTCGGTGCAGTGCATTTGCAATTTGTGCTCTGTTATTACAGTGATTCCTTTCCAATTAGTTACCTGACTCATGCAAATAAAATTGAACAGAACGAAAACTGACTTTGGACTAACGAGAGTAACGAAGTCTACATTCAAGAATTTCGTTGTTAAGGGATGTTTTGAGAACTGTTTCCGTTGGGTTTTAAAGAGACGATGCGATCGAATCGACGCTAACAAGGACGACTTTTATATTTGGCCCCCATACGTCATATTTTCAAGTACAGATGGGGCGCCAAATTTGACCAGTTAACACCTCATCTGGCGTATTTTTTCGTATTTTTTTTCACGTTCATAAATCCATCCGAGTCTTTGTGGTTTAAACAGAGGACACGAGTCGCTAATCTGAAGAAAAAGCGACCCTTTCCGGTAAAGGAGTGAAATAACACAAAGCGACATGCAACTTCTAATGTTCAACGTCATTCGTTTGGATCAGCGAGAGTTTAATGTTTAAATCGCGGAACGATGGAATTATTTGTTGTCAAAAAAAAATTGGCTTAACTGGCAATTATTGCGTGTGTGTGTTTTTGATCAGATGCAAATTAATAAATGGAATTGTTTGCAAAACTACATAAATTTTTAAACGGCAAATCCCTGTTTGGTTTTATTATTGCAGGGCGCTCGTTCAAAAATTGATTAGCACTTAAACGCATTGTGATTCGTTTTTGTGCAGACAAAAATCAGTTATGAAAAGTCGGTCTTTGTTTAAAATATACATGGACGTCCGATTTTCGTGGACGTTTCTATTAAGTAATTCATAAATCGATGGAATCGAGTTACCCCTAATAAGCTTAGCGTGAATAATCCGCCCATTGTTATTAAAATAATAATTGTACGTTCGAGCACAATGGCCACCTGAAAAAATCGGCCGTAAGTTCGCATTCACATGAACATTATGTTTCGAATCGCATTGTGTTTGTTCGGGTGCACAATGCGTAAAAACTATTTAAGCTGCGCTTAGTTGGTAGCTTTAGTGCCATCCTCGATTACGCTCGTTCAAAGTGTGCATTGATGCGCAAACGAGGGGTGAATTATCGGTGCACAAGAACCCCAATATTTGTTGTTTATTGTTTGCTACTTATTCCTCATTTCGGTGGAGATTCGACGCGCGATTCGAGGGGAACGAACACACACGACAGTTACCAGCATAACTCGCGGACCCGTTTACCTTTGTTCTTTTTCATGATTTAGCGCGTCTTGTTGTCTCAGGTGCCCTCTTCAAAACACAAAAGTCCGACCGCCGCATTATACCTACTTCAGGACTTGTTCTACTTTTGTTTGCACGGGCGACGCAAACTTCCCTACATGAAAAATGCATTCTGATGTTTTACGAGAGCCGCAAATTTCCCCCCGATACTACGAATTCACCCTCGGCTTGATTTCGACGACTTTATACACACATTGTTGGAGCCGGAGATAACTCCAGCCACTTAAGTTCCTTTATTTGGCCACTGCAACGCGAAACTTCAGACTTTCCATAATCCGGTTTGCACAGAGTTGGGGCGAGTTTAACACCTACTAAAAACGGTGGCGATTGTCTCGAATCGTCGCCGTATCAATTCATTTATAACGACGGATAAATCAAACGGAAGCCATTGTTGAAACAAAGACAAGAAAGCCTTTATCTCGCCTGAAATAAATCCAATGACAATAGCAGGTCGGCTTCTTTAAATTTATCGTTTTGGAATGTTCGCCTTTGAAGATCAAAGCAACACTTGCCAAAGAACGCGCCGCTTATTCAATTACGGAAAAATCATCCGGGAGGATCCCAGATTCCCGAATTTACCTACAACACACAATCACGTCACCGCCAGATTCTTCCATTAATTATTCGCAATTTTGGAAATTGTTTGTGGATGCGTGACCCTCCGGGCTTATCCTTTGACGCTCCATCATCTCCGACTCTGCCTTCCGTCCACTCCATTTACCGACCCGCGAATCATCCCCTGATTAATGACATAATCCGTCTGTAAATTTAATAACACGGCCCACGTTAGTTCCTCTCCCGTTTTTGCGATTCCGCGACTCAACGCAATATCGATGCTTTTTTCGTTAAGCGCCAAAGCAAATTTCCGAGGATAATGTCCGACGATAAAGTTTGACGCTGGCAGGACTATCAAAGCTTTACACTCATAAAAGTCGTAAAGCAAATAAGACTGCAAACGGCGCGGGATATTAGGTGATTATTTATATTCGAGCTTTCAAGCGTCCCTCTAATTAGACGACCCGGTTTAATATTAGTCGCACGGTGGCTGCAGCGCTCGCGACTCGATTGCATTGTCTCTATAATCAATTTCTTGCAATAAAGTCTTTTGTCCCCTTAAACACAATGGAGAGCCAACAAAAGACCTCAAATTGTAACAGCGAGGATGAACTGTAAAATGCGCTTCCAACGACGATATTTTCAAAACAACAAAGAATAACTGCACTTAGTCGCATTGTGCAACTGCTCAAATCACTTCGTTCCTAATATTTGCAAATGATCTTCCGAAGAAAACGCCCGTTAGGTATATATTTTAATAAATTTTCTGTCGGAAATGTCAACACTAACAAGATAACGTATCTCGCTGCAGCTTTTACCTTTCCATCGGCTGTACGCTTGAAATGATTACGCTAAATAAAAACCTTACGTTGCTCGCATTTGCAAGGACCAAAACTGAAAATCTCGAATAAAATCAGCAATTAAGTATTTGGCGGAATGTCAGATTTCAACGATTCGCTGCGACTATTTCAGAACTTTACGATTGGAACTAGTGCCATAAAACGATATAAAGCCGACCTGATGTCGTTATCTTTTATTTAAAATTACGACCGCCAGTGGATCAACGATTTTATGACATTTACTCGTCACGGATTTCCGCGCCAAACAACATCATTATGCAAGGAACAGTTGTCATTGCAGTTTGAATACTTGGATCAACACCCAAGTCAAATATGAAAAATTTGCCTTGAAAAAATATGAACTAAATAATATAAACTATCATTTTTTTTTCAAATATTGAGATTACTGAATATTACTTTAAAAAATGATAAAACACTGTAAATAAATCATGGGCATGTGCAATTGATGTTTAATTTATTTTAAAAAATTGCATAATTGTAGCAGACGGTCCAAAGAAACATATATCTCCTAGAACTGAAAGGAGAATAATTGCAAAAGCAATTCAGTTACCCCATTTTTAAACAAAAAGATGCAAAAACAGGGATGGTTATGCACCTGAGTTTATAAAATCGACCGATCCTAAATTATTGTGTCAATTCTATGATTCTATTTTTATTCAACAAAAATTAGAGTTATTGGTAAATCGTTCCTGCTGATTTCGATATGCCAAAAAATTGTAAATAAAATAGGAAAACTAAAAATTAAACAAACCAAACCAAATATTTCGTTTCACGTTCAATAATATTGTATATCCGTTTATTTTCATAAACACGATTTTTGTGTCAAAAAACTGTGTTCTCCGTAGTTTGTTAGTTTATAGTTATAGTTTGTTGTTGAATAGAGTTTTACTGATGTGTGTCCGCTTAATAATTTCAGCAGATTATAAGTCCGTGATTTTCATTAATTATTGTAAATGGTCAGTTCGGGCACCGGTGCCGGCAATATCAACGCGAACAACTCGATTATAACTGTTTGGAATTTTAGCGGTCTAATTTGTTTTCTCGCCCGAACTGATAATGCGATTTTCTTTTCCATTTGTGGCGGTGCGAGGAAACTGGCTGAAAAACGTCAATTTCTTGGCGGGAGACCAAACCGACCTGTTAAACCGCTAAATTTATTTGCGACCGTTCTGTTTGCGCCGCTTTCAAATTATAATCCCGTTTCCGGATCGAATCGCTTTTGTCGCGTACGGTTTTTCGCTTTGATAAATATTTAAAAATTTTGAGAGAACGGGGATTGACGAGACGGGCGCCCTGCAAACAAAATCAGATCAAGTTGCGATCAGCGGACCATTATTTTTCCGCCGGCCCGGAAATCAAAGGTCCGCTTTGTCCTTGCGGCAGAAAAATCGAAAAAGGAGTCGCACCCCACTGGCGTCCACTTCATGGTGTTGCTATTAATATTCTGCCGCATGATTTAGTTCCGTTTCCGATTTTTCTAATATTGGGGTGTGTACTTCGACGCGATGATATTAAACCGTAAATCACCCCTCGGGAAACATTAACTCCCAACTTTGCCAATTTGCAGCATTAGCGCGGCCTTGTTTTTACTCCGTGCGGTGAAATCGGCGAAAGATGCATCCATGCACTCCAGTGCAAGAAAAACGGCTGCATTTTTTTAATAATTGCTTGGGAGGCGAACGCGGGTTCACTTCTTTTATAATTAACTTACCGTAAAATATGTTCGGCTCAAGATAAACACGAATAATTTAGAGAATGCTGCATATTCATAATTGACTTTATACATAAATTCAGCCGCGCATAATTTGTGTAAACACTCCAAAGAAGGTTTACCCAGGATATATTGCATATATTAGGTACTTATTTCGTATAAATCTTCGAATTTAATTGCTTCGTGCTCCCAGTTCTATGGAAAATTAAATTAGTCGCGCAAGATCAGTGTCGGATCTTGAGATTCGGGACATCCCGGAAATCCATTTACCCCACTCGAGTGTTTTATGTCGTCGTTCAGACTTATTATTAAAACAATGAGCGCACTAGTATGGAAACTGGAAAAAACCGTTTAAAAATCCATTGTCCGTTTTATGATGGATGCTAGAATATTAAACAGCACCATTTTCGTCTCTCCATATCCTACGTGACATTTATTGTACATTGCACAACAGGATTTTCACATTTCAATTAAACATTCCTTAATTTAAGTGATTTTGAGACAAAGCTAGCAGCTAAATAATTAATAATGAAAATTATTGTTGCTGTTAATTTATAAGAATAATATTAATTAATTTAATTAATCTAGAAACAAGAAAATTAATTTTACGTGAAAGGTATTCCCAATTTGTTGTATTATATTGATTTTCTCTTGATTGAATTATATAGAAAGCTGATAACACGTACAACACGTTTATTAATATCTCATGATCTATGCCTATAAGTGGATGTAGTCCATCAAGGGTGCAAATATAATAAATTCGTTATGTTAAATTTATGCTGTAAATGGGAAATGGGAAATGAAACAACGGCATCATATTACTGCCTAATATTTTCAACAAAATACATATATAATTAAAATTTATATTTGTAAGTAGATTATTTCAAAAAAATAAATCACTACATTTTATATGTATCTAAAAACTACACTGATTGCATAATTATTAATAATACATTCGATTTAGATGTAATCTGAAATATGATATGACACAACTTTTTACTTTTTATCAGCTATCCGAAGCCAATAAAAGTTCTTCGTCGTTCGTCTTGTTTGCTTGTTTCGCCACCGATTAGACAATAACGTCTATCGGCTGATTGTGAACTTTCAGATGTGTGTGCAGCGTCGAAACGCATGTGTGTAAATCTATGTATGTAGATGCAAGTCGACAATTTCAGTCCATGTCATGCGCTGTATCAATCGAATTGTACTTGGATGTCGTCTGCATGCATTTGCAATGCGGCAAATTGTGTTTGCCGGTTAAATATATTGGCGGAATCGAGAATACAGAGGAAAACCTGAAAGCCGGCTCTTCGCGGGGAAACTAATGTAAATTAACCCCTCTCAGGCCACTCTGAGGAGTATACTTGGGCCTTTTTAAGTACCGGCGAGCCACCGTCGTTAACGAAGTACATTAGAGCAGACGTTCTCCAACAGGACAGCATCACTAAAGCCACGTTTCCGTTTCCGTTTCCACCCTCCGAGATTGGGTTTTTGAATGCGTTTATTAAACATCACACGCCTAAAGTAAAATACATTTTCATGGCAGTGTCTCCGAAATACAAAAATGTCCCGCAGGAGAACTCCACCCCTAATTTATTCGTGTGCCGCCCGCCGGCTGTTTTTTCCCCAACAATATACACTTATTAAGTTATAAAGAAATTAATTGGGCCAGACCTATTTTGCCTTTAATTAAATTTGTACTCGCATTCATGCGGGTTGGTTATCGATGCTAATTAGTCCCACGTACATTTAAATATTTAACATCATAATAATTGTTAATTAAAGTGCACGAAGAAAAACACAACCGACCTGAAAAAACGACAGGAAAGTCATCCAGGCGAGGGTTGTGCAAATAGTTGAGGAGATACGGTAACCCGTAAATATGAAAATATTACGCCGCTTGTAATCTAGCAAGGGGAGAGTGGCCTGTCTGTCAAATTATATTAACGCAAACTGTAAATTAAAAGAACAAAAACGAACGTATGGATTTTTTCACTCCTGTAGAGCTCGGCAGCAACTGCTCGCTAATTTTTTGGGTCATCTCCTCTGCTCACTTTCATCCGGATGTTTTTTACACTGGAAATTAAATCCAGGAAATGTGTCGTAAATTACTTACCACCAACGTCGGCTAATTTATGGCGCGAATTAGAACGGGGTGGCTGTTCTGTAATAGTTAAAAACACAACTGTTAAGGTCTTATCTTATTAAGGAACCTCTGAAGTTAGTCGCTGTTTACACAAAAAGTTTGATCATTTTATGTTTGGTTAACTATAAAAGTTGGAATAAAACTGTGATAAAAAAGTTTTGCACCGATCTAATTGCTAGAGATGCTGAAACATGGTAACATAAATAAAACGTCCAAAAATTTAAAATTAAAAGAATCGTTCCAAATTAGTTCGAAACAAGGAAATTTAACAAATTCGTCCCTTTAAATAATAGAGTGAAACATTTTAACAATTCGTTTTATTAAGACAAAGTTTTGGACCACCGTGGGCCCTTAAACACTTTGATAAACCTATACAGAAACCATTTCCACTCGTTACATAATTAGACTCTTGTTCTTAGAAGTGAGGATCTGGAAATTAGCTATTACAGTTAAATTGCATCACCACGACAAGAACCCAATTTAGGAGTAATAGCTAATGATTCCCTGGTCGCATGTTTTCCTTCAAAACGTAACCGATACTTCAGCGAATTCAATTTTTATTGTCATTCGCATCTGGTAAATATTTATTACACGGTTTTTTGGGCACACCCGTCAAGAGTCGCCAGCAGAGCTCGCAATAACGAACTGAATATACATTTTGCAAATGACATTTATTTTGGACGGTGGGAACGTTTGTTCAACATCAATTCGGCGAGATCGGTAATTGAAACGAGTGTAAAAAAATGTTACAGGTCGTGTAACCATGTAAGATCACACCGATTAAATTTTCGCCTCAGTTTTAATAAAAATCCCCTCTTACAAGTCCGAATGCCAAAGTCCTCAAGTAACGAAATTGATTTCAATTTTCATTAGACAACTTTTCAAATTACACCGCCATTTGCATATTTATAGAACAGAATCGGTTAATTAAACGGAGGCGGAAGGGCGCATGTTGCGCATCTTCCATATATATTTCTGAGGTATGAATTCAATACCGACTATTAAATTATTCAAGCGAACACATCTCGCACTTTCCATCGACTGACATGCAGAAAGAATATAGAAGCACTGTAAAAGAGACGTCGCATACATCTTCTATGCTCTCTTTACTGCCGGAATGTACTAAACACATGTCTTGCATATTTCATCCGTCGACATCCGTCAATTGAATCTAAAATGCGAACTTTGACACCGAGACGTTAATTGGTTAGCGGCGGGCTGCAGCTTATTTTTAGTGCCAACGACCACTGCGGTAAATATTTAACTAACAACAAAATCCGTTACAAGTCCTTCATAATTGTGTAAGTGCACTGGTATTATGACACTAAAATTTATAAAATTAAAAAAATCTTGGAGAATATGGAACAAGCTGATAATCTTTAAAAACTGTTAGACTAAATAAAAAGTGTAATTATTTCCAAACGTTTTTGAAGGAATGAATATTCAGTGATCTTTATAACAACTTTAAACCCTATCTGACGATTTAAGTAAAATCTAGATTTTAATATAGTTCAATTACTTAAATAATGGCCGAAAGACTTCATCTAGATTTGAAGCAATGTTTACAAAATCTAAAAGAATTTAAAACGAATTAGAATTAAAAGGAAAATATCTTGAAGAACTGGAAGAAGACTCTTTATTTCAGTGGTAATGTAGTAAGGTGAAGTACGTAAAGTTTTCTTTGAGTTTTTCGTAATTTCTGCTGTTTGATCTCTTATTTTACAGTTCTGTGACGCAACGACATTTTCATCTACTCGTTCCTCCTCATTTCTTCATCATATGTCCGATTTGCTTCCGAAACTAGAATCGGATTGTTATAACACTTGAACTTTCTCTTGAAACTTTTCAGGTTTTCAGGGTGAAATGTAAATTGGCTCGCTGTAATGAAACAACAATAAAAAACTCGTAAAGAGTGTTTATGCGGAAGAGTTTTGCGTATTCGGCGCCATTGCCGTTAGCAAAATAAAGATTTGTCCCTTCGAGCCCCAAGCGGCCGTCTGAAACCTCTGCTCTGCCGCGTAACATAAACTTCCGGAACAATTCCGCTTTTTCCACAGAAACTGCTGTGTGCTGAAACAATCCCGTCATTGATTGGCTTAGTTGAGTGTTTTACGCACCGCTACAGTCATTTAAAAATAAAATTCCAGTGGCGGTGATGTAAGTTTCGGGAATTAATTTTAATAATCCGAGTGCTTTAAACAGAAAGCGGAGACAAGAAAGTCGTTCTTAATTGCAGCAACTCTAACTGCCAACTTCACAATTATCCTTAATCCTTCAGGGGCGGCTCATCCTAAGTGGCCACTAATTTAGCAATGAATATTCCCATTTGTTAAAAGTTTGTCGTGATTTACTCCCGACGTTTCAGATGTAAACATCATCAGGGGCGCATTAGCCCGATCGCCCGAAACAAGAACGTTTTCAAGTCTGCGATCGACTCGAGCCTATTTAATGATTTATTCTTAGAGCATAAACTTGTATCTTCCGAAGTATGGAGTCGATCTCGTCCTACTCATACGCCACATGTGTGAATACGGCAGCAAATAAGACACTTGATAGACTTTTCCCCATACAGTTTAGAGCGTGAGCGATTGCAAAATGAATTAAACTTGTCCCCGGTGCCTCATAACTTGACACATAAAACTCAACTTTATACTTGATATCTTAAAACAGAAGCCATAACGGGAGTAAATTTTCATCAAAATAATAAGAAGGGAAATGTGCGCGAAATGTAAGTAAAAGACTTGACTCCCCTTATTTACTAATCCTATTTGTGTGCATACAAAGAACTTTGAAAGAATCGATCGTGACCTATCAGAGGTGTTGCTTGCATATGCAGCGTGAAAGAAACTTGTGAAGGTGGTCAGAAATGGAATCAGTTATGGTGATTTGTTAGACTTTTTATTTTTTCTGAGGCTTAATGCACAAAATGATTCAAATTGATAAATGTTAAAGGTTTCAAATTTTGATGAGTTTCCGCATTTCGGTTCAACAAAGCACGATAACTGAACCATTTCAGTAAACGGGGACGCCATACAGGAACTGTAAGTTTAACGTTGCCAATACAGCAATTATCAGTCGTCAGATATAAATTATCGCCTCCAGTGATTCTCCATCAAGTCCACATGTTCGAGCAGATGAATACCAGCATCCTTCCGGCAAATGAACAAATTAAAGGGGGCACAAGTGATGACCCTTTTAATTTCGGGCCATATTTCAACCTGATTTGTGAGATCGATGAAAAATGTATGGAATCGAATGAGAATTCATTTTGACAGTTTCTTTTATTCGTCCAGATCCGGTGGGGCTTAATCGGATTAATTTGTTATCCGGAAAAGCGGCGCTAGAGCCGCACATATCAAACAAGGGCACAATTCGATACATTCCCCTTTATTAGTATTGCTTATGGGTTTTCTGAAAGTAATATCGTAACTTTGGCAATGCAGGTCCCCGATATTTACCGAGAATTCGCTACAGCGCCCATTTAAACAATAACTTCTGTTCGATGCAATAAAAGTTTTAAACATGTTTCCCAACTTTGTTTTTAATACGGTATTATCTGTTTTGTGTTATTTTTATGAGGCCGGCGCCAGAAAAATCCCGCAATTTATTGACTGTCCTGGCCCGAATTAGGGGCTATTACGATTCACTTACGAAACGCCAAGCCCAGATAAATCAGATGCAGGGAAAATAAAATAAAAACACGATAAATAAGTATATACATATCATATATTTATTTCCGGCATTTCAATCAATCAATCACATTTAATCATTAAAACATTTTTGTTTAATTAATATTCGGTGAATGATTAAAAAATAAATTTTATGTCTCGTTCGATATTTATAGTAGTTTAAAATTCATATAATCTGTTTGAATTATTAAATTTGTTCATGGTTTATGGAAATACTGCATTGTGCGTATTTTTATGACAAAATATTAAAAATAATACTGTTTAATCGTACATGCTTCATAAAATATACCCGGTCACTATAATCTAAAAAGTTTTAAGCACGTAATAAAAAATCACATTGTTTTAACTGAAACAGTCATTACAAATTATCCAATGCAGTTTCAACTATCAAATCGTCCGATTTCTACTAAAAATCCATTACTCTCTAATTTTCATGAAAATAATAAGAAGATAAATGTGCATGAAATGGATGTAAAAGACGACTACATTTATTTACTATTCCTATTTGTCTACAAAGTACTTTGAAAAAGTCGATCTCTCTAATGGATTGTTAATATAAATTAAATTATAACAAGAATTACAGCGGAACCAATAAAATGGGCATAAATATCATAATTCCTATTGAAATCAATGCAAATTATAATCAATAATAAAATATTAAATTTTAATATCAAGTAATAATAAAAGTCGTCGCCAAAAATTCCACAGTATGGGCCTTTGCGGCATCATGGCGATCTTCCTTACACTTCCTCAACTCAACAATTTTTCGACATGTGTTTTACATTAATTTTCACTTTCAACCAACCAATCGCTCATTTGTGTCTAAAATCTAAGTTTCAGACACGGTTTTGCCATCTTTGACCCAACAAATTTTGCGTTATCCATTAGTGTAGTCGACCCTGAACAAGGCTTCATCCAGCGACACCATTTATTCTCACCTCTGAACCGCAAGACACTCTTCGTTCAGCTTTATTGCATTTGTCTTGCAGGTTGCGATATGCGATGCTTTTAGCACATGATCTTACGTATTTTTGCCAATTTTTTTCCACAATTCACCGCATATAACCTCCGAAATCTAAATGATTCGATTATTAAGCATTTTATTCGAAAAATGTAAAGCCATGAAGACGTTCCCTACTTTCTTTTTTGTAGAGCGAATTTTATAATATGTAATTTAATATGGAAAGTTACTCAAATTTTATTATAGATTATTAAACACACACGTGTGACATAAAAAGAGTAGGTATATTTGAGTATCTCTATACTTATAAATCGTTTTGTTTCGCATCAAAGCCATTATCACTTTGATTGCCAATAATCTATAAAATTGTAGGAATTCAACAGAACTAATAGCACAACCGGCAGTTAGTTAGTTATTTATAGAATTTGCAGAATCGAAGTTTCAATTATAGAGAGAATCCGAGGTAAATATGCATGTAAATGATCGTATAAAGCGGTTTTGATGTAGCGTTTTTTCGTATGTTTGTCGAAGATTTAACGCAAATTCATTCGGCCGAAAAAATGTTTGCTTTTCCGGCTGCATCATGCAACTGCACTGTGCCAATTAACGAAGAGATTGTGCTCATTTGCGTACGTCACATTTATCCGAACATTTTTTAACGAGCATGAATAGAACCCCGTCTTCTTTGTTACCCCATCGAAGCACAATCAAGTTACGTCATGTACTTTGCCAAGATCCAGCAAAAACATCCCTTTGTATTCAGACGGTCTGCGGCCCTCCTGTTTTACTGAAGTGCAAATGTTATTGCGACAGACATCAGGTGAAACGTAATTCAGCCACAGAGATGGTGTCGCGACTAGACATGGATTGTCCAGAATGTAGCGAGTTAAACGGACCGAGGGGCTGCATTCAATGCTATTACTTTTGCATTATTAATGTCGCTTTGCTACGCAGACTTGTTTATCTTGTTGATCGAACCTCTCACTGGGGAATGCTTCTAAACACACACATACCGCTCCCCGTCTGTCACGATATCGCCCTATTAATTTAAAAACTAAAGAATAAACGATAAAATTATAATACATTGCAGTTAACTTGAGCCTGGCGCACAACTCGAAGGTTTGTTAACGGATTGATAGCAGCAACGATATCAAGAAAATTAAATTCGGGGCTTTGTGCCGACATGCAATATTCTGATTTAAGACCGAGCGACTCATGTTTCTATTCAGCGAGCTTTTTAGGGGCAATTACGTGTTTCACGCGTCTCTCAAACTGATATCAATGCAAGCTTGCAAAGTGACGGAATTTCGTGTAAGTGCAAATGGTTTGTTTTCTTGTGTAATCGTCGACTCGTGTCCTAAATGTCTAAATAAAATAAAACCAGCCAGCCTGAAAAGACCTTCCTTCCTCCCCAAACAAAAGCGCGGAGACACCGAAATCTTGCCCTAAATAAATTTGTAACAAAATTTGTAAACCGACCTTGGAACATGTTCTGTTATCCCACTGTGACTACTAACTAGAGCTACAATCACTGTCCCGTTCTTCACAAGAGGTTTAATTTGCTAATTTCACTTAGCTTCTAGTTAAATACATAACATGGGCGTTATCATCGACGATTAATAACATGCTTAATAATTTTCATTGTTGAGAAAAATTATTTTAATTGCGCTTAAAAATATCGTCAGTAAATGTACAAAAAGTAAGACATACATTTTCTTAACCGGGGGCGAATGAACTTTTCGTTCATTTTTTTTTCCAAAAAATTGGCACTCGTCACTAATCAAGCGACGGTTTATCCAAATAAATTCATACGCGTATTCTGAGAATAAACTGCAAGAGCTGTATAAATTTTCAATGTTGTAAAATTTTTTTTACCATCTCAAAAACCCCATTATCACCAGTTGTGACATAATTATGATACTAGGAGTAGTACGAGAATTAGACGGAAATTGTGGCAATTATTTTCGTAAATAGTTAATTTTAATTCTCTCATTCACATCTTCTCAAATCCGTTAAATTCTTTAGCGTTCCTTAAAATTTTAAGGAGCGCATATAACAAAGCTGCCTTGTTAATTATTTCAATATTTCCCTCAACATTTGGAGCTCATATTCATTTTGTAATTGCAACCGTGTCGCGTGTTATAAAACTCGTTTTTTAGCTTTGTGGTAGTAAATATTTATGAATTTTTTATTCATTTGTGTATCTTGTTTCGGTAGAGCCTCATTTTACGTCCGAAGATGACGGCAAATCGATGGCTGACAACAAATTTTACGACCCAACCTATGAATGCAAATCCCGCTAGATTCCCTCAGCAAAAAAGCGTCTCGCGTGACTCTAGAAGCTTCAAACAAATCGCCAAATCTCAATAAATGTAATTAAATATTAAACCCGAGCCGTTTGTAAGCGGCACGCGATAAGAAAACACGTGCATTTTTTTAAACGAACGGACAGTGTCGGGGTTTAAGTTAAACGCCCGGCATATTATAATTTCGAAGCTAATGTAATATATTCACTTAGCGTGAAAAGTGGCTGTCAGCAACGTCAGTCTGCTCCACAGATTTAGCCTCACATCTAAGCCATTATTACATCCCTTCTCACTCCTACGATTTCAAATTACATCGTGTGGTATGTTACAATATGCGCTCGCACTCCCTCGGTTTAATAAAAAAGATAAAAAATTGTTTTTCATGGAGAACAAACGCCCGGCGCATCCACCAAATTTACACGCCTCAAGCATCAACTTTCAACAAAACGATAGATAGACGTTCGTAATTGCGTGAGGCGCTAAGAAATATTATTTTATTCAGACGTCGGGATAACTAGTAAATATTCGAGCGGTTTGCGTACGGAAGCGACGAATCTGTTACAACAAAATGTGTGATCACTCACGTTTTCGCACAAATTGATTCGCGATCTCAAAGGCGACGTAGACATTTCAAAGGGAGATCGCCGAGGCTTTCATGTACAAATAAATTTCTCGCTCGAAGATTAGAACCATCTGGGTCTGAATTCGATCGAATTTATTTGGCAATAAATTGGGTGCGCCGCAGAGTAAATGTACCTGACATACCTTGCTTTCGTCCTAAAACGTGAACAAATTGGGATGGTCCTGCACAGTAAATATTTAATCACTGAAAAGCACGAGTTTTATTAACACGCGCGCTTCTACTCGACGCTCCGATTGCGATGTTCTCACGGCGACCGTTTCAGGCAGACTGCGCGGTCTCTTCGGCACGAACAACTCAACCCCTGTCGCACGCGGCACATCATACTTAATACAACACGCATCTCGGACACTTTTTAACTTTGTTCCCGGAGCTTTGTCTCAGGAGCCACTCTCTCACGGGGCGGAGTAACGTACTTAGCTGCTTTCTGCTGCTGATAATGGCCGACTCGCCAACACTTAATAAAATTATAGATGTTAAAAGTCGTGCACCTGATTATAAAATATGAGCTGCTGCCTACTCCATAATGAAAAATCCACAAAAAATATCAAAAAAGCAATTAACAAGAATATAAATTCAAATGCCAACAAAGAATAAAACGAAGACACGAGCCGAATAATGGCTTAGAAACACGATACCAGATCTAGAAAATAAGTATTACATTTTATTACATATAATAATTTTAATCAAACAGCACGCCTATATTTAATCAGTGTTATATCTTCCGCCTCCAGCTGTCAAAATTCCATACTTAACACACATCGCCTTGCCATAATTTCAGCGCTGAAACCGCACTACCCGCCCCAGTCGTCCCAATTATTTCATCAAAACAGTTAAGACGCATTAATGTTTCGAAATTGTTTAGCCCACTTCCCGTTATAATGTCGCGTCTTTGTGGCAGAAATTTATCGACAAAGTTCGGACCCGGGACCGTTGAGCGAAAAAACAGTTATTACCGTTCGGAGCGGTGGTTTCTGACAGCGTCGTATGTAAATTCAATTAAAGGGTGAAAGCCGCATTTTTGGAATGCCTTTCGAACCGCGTCCACTTATGCATGGTTGGCTGGAACTTGATAAATATTTAAATTTGATTAAATCATTGCATCGGTTTTTTGTGAAGAGTTCGTACAAGCTCTGAATGGTTCTAGAGCAGACAACGGGAGCATTAATTAATTTCGTTTGAATCTTCCAGTGAGGCTGGTAGTTGAATGGAATGGCGTAATGTCTTTATCTGTTGACAAATTCCTCTTTTAAACACAAAGTTGTTAAGACAACGTCTTATCAGTCTATTCTAAACTGCAGGCGACCGGATCGCATTTAAAACGTCTTTATATAACTTGATCTCACAAACACTGGGCAAAAGAGGGTGTAAAGAGAGCTTCAGCTTTCAAGGTTAAACTGAATGCAACATTTAAATATTATCGACTGAACCGAAAAAATTTGTTTATAATATGTATTAATACCACGTTATTAAAATAAACAGTATAAAAATTTTAATCTATGGTTTCACGAAATTTATGGAGTTGTAAATAACATTAAAAATTAAAAAGAAATTAAATTATTACCTTCGTGTGCCATCCAAATGTCAAGATTCATGTTAAACGTGCAGTCGTAATGTTCAAGACCTTCGATGATTAGTTTTGTTGCAATTTTATACGGTATAAAACGTAAGAAACGACGACACTTTCATTTAAAAGAAAATAAAATAAATTATCGTCCCCGTATCCTTTATCGGTACTTGGGCCGAGTTTAATGCAAATTAAATGAGACTTTTTCGTCGACCTTTATAAGAGATTCCTGCAATTACCGAGGATTATTATTTTCTCTTCGAAACTTTGGATAAATAGTGCCTTAATAACTTTTAACGGCAACTCAACGGGAGTCAATTTGCTGCGAGTGGCCTAAACAGAACGTTGCGTTATTATTGACTGAGCTTGGAATTGATTCAAGCGCAAACACGAATAAATTGAGTGTTTTTAATAATTCCCAATCAGTCGTCGTCTCGTTAATTATTTGAGCACCGAGCATTTCTTACTAAACTAACAACTTGTAGTACGTGGACTCATCAAATCGATTGCTTTCGACGTTGAACAAATGAGATATTTTTCTACTGATCCTCCAACTTTAATATATTATTAAAGAGCCGAACCACAAAATATTCATTGACCGCTTTCTAAGCGTGAGCGAATTGAAGACATTTATTAATTATATAAAATTTCCGAGGACCTGCAAATCAGATCTGAAAAAAAAAAACATTTTTTTTTATTTAGTCAGAATGTGGAAGACCGACGCAACAATCATCAAATGTGGGTGCTTTAACGCACCAACTCAATTTACTGAACAAGTAATAGTTTTATTTTCAGGTTTATTTGAAATTAATTTTTGCTGTTAAATTATGTAAACAATTTTTGGAATGAGCATTCAAAGAATTATTTCCAAATGTTTTATTTACATTTGTTCGAATGCACGCATAGTCACGAAAATTCATTAAATATTTAAACGGTAAATCAACTTACTAAATTTAAATAATTTAAATTTTTGAAGTTGGGGAAAAATAATAATTAAAAGTCAATCTTTTTCATACTTGTATGAAAAAAATTTTTGCGTACTGTTCAGAATTGAATCGCTTCAAGTGAATTGTACGTCGTAGTACACATTGCTTTCCGATAATTGCTTGCAGAAACTTTTCCGGAACAATTTCTAAACATGAGCGTAAAAATATCCGCAAGTTATTATCCCGCGAGACTGGCGCAAAAGACATATTTTACTTGAAATATCCAACATATAATACCATATCGCAATACCACACATAGCAGGTACTGTAATTTGCATATTGCACTATACCATTGCTCTGTATGAAATTAAGTTTCGTTAAAATTAATTAAAGCGCGGCCACACTTTACGACCGCCTTGGAAATAAAATCGCACATTAAAATTTCATACTAATGCACAGAGTTTTATGATTTTCCGCTAAACTTCGCCGATAATAAAAATAATAACCGATAGACTTGTCCGCCACGAGGAAAAAACTCGTCAAAAATTCATATCCGCCGCCGCTTTTCCCGATACTCGAATTATTTCACTACGTAAGTTACAACAGAAAGGAAAAAAAAGCCGCAATTGCACACGTGACTGGGTCAACCCCGATAACCCACCTTGAAAAAATTTCCTATTCAGAGGTCGGCTCACGTCCGACCTCCTCCATCAAAGCCCCGATATAACAAAGACGTAATCCACGCTTATCTACCCGTGTATCTTCCTGAAAAACGACTCAAACGCCACCAATTTACAACTCGCTTTATTTCCATAAAACTAACTCTGAAAACCGTCAGCAGGAATCTTGTCCAGTTTGTACAAATCCACAAACAAACAAATCGCCGCCTTCAAGTTGTAATGACTGTCCTCCAAACACCTGAAACGCGGCATGTCGCTCATCGCAAAACTCTCAATTCGTCACTTACTTCTTCGCCCATTCTGTGGTCAAACCAGTAATCATCTTCAGCGCCGCCACCATCTGAAACTTCTGTTTTGGATTCTGAGCTGGAGGCAACATCTCGGGCCTTATCGGCCTCTCGTGTTTGAACGCTTTGACCTGTTGAGACGTTAATGCGTTGAAAACGTGCAGCTGCTCGTTGGCTATCGTATAATCTCCATTAATTGATTCAAGAACGAAACATCTATTAAACCCCAACACTCTTTCCGAGTCCAGAATTGAATCGGGGGGCTCCCGGAACACTCCAGTCACCACGACAACCGCGCACGTCACCTAAAAGCACACTCACATGACATCCAACTCGATAGCCATCACCGATTTACCGTGTGGTGTATTAAATCGACGGTGAACGAATACGGGTCGTGTTCTGATAAGGGCAACATGTTCAGCAAGTCAATTATTGCCTTGTTTCCACAATGAAGGTGCATATCGCTACGAGATAAATCGGCCAAGTTTAGTATATTGCGCGAGTAAGCCTTGTAGCTCTTCAACCTGGAACATCGCGCCAAAACACTAAATGAAACAAACAGTTTTTGTGAAAAATTACTGAGCGGTCGTCGAGGATAGTTGCATGGGTTGATAATCTGCCGTCAAACTGAACATTGCGCATTTCTGGTAGAGCGACGTTAGCATGGAACGGTTTTTGGAGTCGTAGGAAGTGAAATAATACTCCAAAAATTGATCAACCAAGTCCTGGCCGCTACCGTCACACAAAAAATTGCGTCGAAACGAAGGAAAACCGTTTTGTTTCAGTACAACTCCGTCCTGGGTAAATTCGAAATCGAAATATGAAGCAACAATTACAACTTACACCTACCAACTTTTCAATTTTAGGACAATACTCTTTGATGCGCTGGATATAAGTGTGTTCGTCGTAATTGTCACAGAGCGGATTGCCTTCAAGCCACAGCTCTGTGATTTTTAGCTGCGTCAAAGGCTCAAGTTCCGTTAAACTCATTATCTGGAATACAATTTAAGCTTCAGTACCTTATAACTTTCATTCATTAGCGCTCTTATTGGTACTACAGGACAAATATTTTTATTTTGATAATGCCAAAACTTGTAGATTTTTTAACGAAGCTAATTGCAGGGATTACAAGTCATCTCTTTTTAGCGTTAACCATTAAAAAAACAATTAAACAGCCGCTCGGCTCAAGTAGAAAAAAGACTTTACATAGTCCTTACAAGTGAAAATGTGTTTTATTATGATGAACATAACTTACCAAGTTGTTTCTTAAATCTAAACTGGTGACATTGATGCCCCACAAAGCTTCAATCGGAACCAAAGTTCTTATTTCGTTATTACTTAGTATAAACACTTTGGGCTTAGCTGTTCGAGACAAGTGTAAAACGTACGACATCAATTTGGGTTGGGACAAAACGCAGAATTCCATCAGTTCTGGGTCTTGGTAGAAATTATCTAAGTTGACTGTACCTGTCGCCATATTCGTGCGCTTTCGCAATACTTTGCCAATATTTTTTGAAACGTCAATTTTAATTTCATTGTTGGTGGAGAATCTTAGAATGATTGTCAGTTTGAACTGAAACATGCTACAATGGTGGGAAAGAAAATTACGTGACTAAATGTACCGGTTGGTTCTTAACATAAGGATTGTCCACTATGAGATGGTCCCGGGAGAGTTTCTCAATCGCCGCCCCACAATTTCTCGCCAAAAATGTCGCTGTCGCACCCTCTTTAACGAAGTATATTGGAATTAAATCGAGCGGCTGTACGTGATCCAAAATTGTTTTTAAAATTAGGTCCCGACTAAAATCCTCGGCGTTGTTCACCTGTGAAACTGTACATTTCAAAGGAGTTTTACAAACACGGCCCTTACGATAAATTTGTGCCAATAAATGGGGTTTTCCAGGACTTCTCTGTTCTTATAAACTATTCCCATTTTGACAGTGTAGTCGTTAACAGTGATTGCTTGTGGACTTTGTCGGACTTTCTTGATGTCAAGATTTGTTACTGACTGCATATCGGAGAAAAAGTTGTTTGCCATTTTTTAGGTTATCTTTGGAAATTCATAAGAAAATTTACGATGCGTGTAATTCAGCGTTACTTCTATTAAAATTAAAGCTGATAATTTCGCATCCCTTAACTGTTTAGACCTAAAAATACACCGTTATTTGACTCATAAGAAACTGATAACAAAATTGCAACTTGCAGATTTTAGACACGGTTCGCTTTTGTTTTGAAAATTTCAGGGGCACCAATTCTGCGCCAATCCACTAACATTACTGAAATAATTCCACCAAATGCATTTTCTAGATAATTGAAAGATAAGAAATAATCTGGGCTTTGTTTAAACGATAAAAACGAAGCAAGGTAACATGCAACTATCATTTTAAAATTAATTAACTTTGCTAATAAAAATGTATTTATGTGTAGAGTTTGTACAAAAAAAAATTAGGCTGCATAGGCCATGGAATAACTTTGACGTTCGATAGAGTGCAGCAAAATATCGACTTTGGTTGGAGAAATGTAAAATGAAGTTCTTTGTTAATAACCGTCTCGGACACAACTCGTAAATTACATTTCATGTCATCTTCAACAAATTCCATTTCTAGGTTTGGGTTAAAATGTCATTATTTCGAAAGTTTCAGTGCCCTTTATTTAAAACGTATTACAATATAAGTTCATGGACGTTAGCTATAACAAGTCATGGAAGCAACATTAAAATAAAAAACTTTGGCAAATTTACAAATCATTAAACGCTAATTTGAGTATTAATTTCGATGCTAAATTCTATGAAATCAACAAACATTTAACATTCGCCATATCAATATGTAAATACTTTTACTACAAAATAATGCCAGAGGAAACTGGCGTTGATTAGACAGCTTTCAACGACAACTCCCGCGCTTCATTGGGCGCCGGTAGTTTCTCATATTTGGGGTCAACTCCCCAAATTTCCCTGGCGTACTCAACAATGGTACGATCGCTGGAAAATTTGCCGGCCGTTGCAATATTATTAATAGCCATTTCGACCCACTTGTCTTGGTTCTGAAACAAAATTTTGAACTTTGTGTTTGGTGAAACCCCACATTACCTCGTAAGCCTTATTAACTTCTTCTTGCTTCTTAATATAAGCGTCGTAATCCGCCAGCATAAAAAACCTGTCGTACTTCAACAGAATATCAGCCAAGTCCTTGAACTCGTCCGGGTTGTTTGGTGTGAAAAATCCGTTCTGGATTTGGTCCACCACTTGCCGCAATTCTGGATTTGCATTGTAGTAGTCGTATGCGTTGTATCCCTTGCGTTTCAAAGCTTCCACCTCATCAACGGTCATTCCGAAAATGAAGATGTTCTCCAGACCCATTTCCTCTGCCATTTCCACGTTGGCACCGTCCAACGTACCGATAGTCAGAGCTCCGTTCAGCTGGAACTTCATGTTACCAGTACCAGACGCCTCGGTACCTGCTGTTGAAATCTGCTCGCTTAAATCGGCCGCCGGGATAATTTTCTCGGCAAGCGACACTCGATAGTTTTCCAGGAAGATCACTTTCAACTTATCGCCTACGATCGGGTCGTTGTTGACGACGTTCGCCACGCAGCAAATCAATTTGATAATTTTCTTCGCCGTGTAGTAGCCCGGAGCCGCCTTTCCGCCGATCATCACCGTGCGCGGGGTGACTTTAGCCGCCGGATTCTTCTTAATTCTGTTGTACAATGTTATGATATGTAGGCAGTTCAACAACTGTCGCTTGTACTCGTGAATGCGCTTCACGTGTATATCAAACATCGACGCCGGATTGATTTTCACCCCATAATCTTTTTCCAAGAGCTGTGCCAGTTTCAGCTTGTTTTCTTGCTTCACTTTCAAGACGCCGCGCTGGAAATTGGGGTCTTTCGCCCACTGCTTCAGCCGCTGCAACTCGTCCAAGTGAACGATCCATTCTTCGCCGATTTTATCTGAAATCAAATCGCTCAAGCCGGGATTACACAACAGGAGCCATCTTCGCGGTGTGATGCCGTTAGTCTTGTTCTGAAACTTCTCGGGGGTGAGTTCGTAGAAGTCCTTGAACCTGCAACACACCACTAGTACCTCTAGTACCTAGTAAACCTGTGTGAAAGACGTACAAGTCAGCTTTGATGATTTCCGAGTGGATTCGGGCGACGCCGTTCACGGCGTGCGAGCCGACTATGGATAAATGCGCCATGTTCACCCGTTTCCCTCCTTCTTCCTCGATCAAAGACATGCGCCGCATTCTATCCAAGTCACCGGGCCACTTTGCTTCGACGTTCTGCAGGTGCAAGTGATTAATGTGGTAAATAATGTCCAAGTGTCTTGGAAGAATATTTTGCAACATTTCTATAGACCAGCGCTCGAGCGCTTCAGGAAGAACGGTGTGATTGGTGTAAGCGCAAGTTCGTACAGTTACATCCCAAGCCGCGTTCCACGCTAATCCTTCGATGTCTATTAAAATCCGCATTAGCTCTGGAATGGCAAGAGAGGGATGTGTATCATTGAGTTGGATCGCCACTTTATCGGGCAGCAATTCGAAGTTGGTCCTTGTGGTCTCGCGGGTTCCAAATTTCGCCGCTTTGAAGCGACGAATTATATCTTGAAGAGTGGCGGCACACATGAAGTATTCCTGTTTCAGGCGCAACTCCTTGCCTCCGAAATTGTTATCGTTCGGATACAAGACGCGCGAGATGTTTTCGGCTAAATTTCGGTCCAGAACGGCTTGAATATAGTCGCCGTCGTTAACTGAAACAGAGAGTCAATGTCGCGCTTGGAAGAAAAAGAGGATCTCGTACAGAATTTCAAATTGAAATCGACGGGTGATTTCGCCGACCACAAGCGCAGCGTGTTGACCACATTGTTGTTGTAGCCGGGGATGGGGTTGTCGTACGGCAAAGCGAATACGACATGCGTGTTAACCCACTTCTTTCCAGTCGGGGTGTCGATTACATTTCCGTAAAAGTTAACAGGAAGCATGTATTCGGGCCTCGCTTTTTCCCACGGATTACCGAAACGAAGCCAATCGTCAGGCTCTTCCTGTTGTTCGCCGTTCAAAATCTTCTGCACGAAAATGCCGTACTCGTAGCGGATTCCGTAACCGTAGGCGGCCATACCTAACGTGGCCATAGAGTCGAGGAAACAAGCGGCCAAACGTCCCAATCCGCCGTTACCTAATCCCGCGTCGTCTTCCAACTCCTCCAGATCTTCAATGTCCAGACCTAGCTGGTACAGAGCTTCGTCTACTGAACTTTGTATGCCCAGATTGATCATCGTGTTTTGGAGTGAGCGGCCCATGTAGAATTCCAACGACAGATAGTAGACGCGCTATAGACATGTTAGTTTAAAAAATTAAAGTCCGATTCAACGAGACGGACAACAAACTTGTTTGCGCCAAGTGTTTATTTTCGGCGACATGCAATAATATTGATTGAATAAGAATAGAATATTTACGGCGACGCCTGTGCATCGCCTATAGATTGTGTAATTTTGTTAGCATAACATGTACAATAATTGAACATAATAGAATCAAGGTCCGCCGACTCGTTTTACAGCATAAATGTGTGTTATTTGTAGCCGCTGCTAATCCTACTTTCGCGTCAAGATACAAATCCTGAATTAAAAATTACAGACATTACAAATAAAATGAGAGAGACAGAGAAGAACAAAATTCTTCATACGAATGTGCTAATTCCAAATCTGGGCCTAGAGTGGAATTATTGGGGAATCAAGTCACAAGTCTAAATTAAGCATCGACAAAAAATTAAGTACATGTTAAGTGCTAAAATGAAAAAAGTAATTTTGTTCTGAATATTACGGATTCGTTTCAATAGATCACTTGCCATTTTTATTTAGGTCCGATTTCAAAAAATAAAAAAAACATAAAAAATCTTCTAATTTACTACAAGTCGACGATCAATTCTATTCTAAATGCTACCTGGTAACGTGCGTTCAAAAAAAAACGAGGCTGCGTTGGCCATGGAAAAACTTTGTGCATCAATTTAGTGTAGCAAAATTTCAAAGTGTCAGTTCGAGTCTTCATGTTTAGGTTAGCTTCCTTGTTGACAATGGGATAAATCATTATGGGATAAAAAAAAAAGTGCAAAACATTTCCCGGTATCGTTGTGAATCTAAACATCAATCTATTCATTGTTACAGCTTCTCCTCTGTTGAGGAGAATATCGGCACGACCAGGACGGTCATTAATTTGATATAACTGTAAGTCGTGAATAGAGCGATGAAGAAGAATCAGTCTCAAAACCGAAAAATGTCTTGAGAATATTTGGCAGCACTCAGTTGCCCGTCAACCTTCATGGGTCATCAGTCTCTATGCGCAACTCGAGACCTACCAATTCAGTTTAAGAGCAACTGCATTCTCAATTAATATTTCAAAAATCGTTGTATATATAGTTAAACACGGACGTCGACCGTTAGGGAGTTGTATTACACAATATACATTAGAAAAAAAAGGTTCGGGTTTGCTTGGATTCGAAGGTTTATTATTTTAGTAGGCCAAAAAATTTAGACGAGTTACGGCAAAAAATCGAAAGCAATTGCGATAAATGTTGTTTGTTTTTGGAGTTTAATTACGGATCGTCTTTCATTAAAGTTTACATTAATTTTTTTTACATGTTTACATTTTATTTAAAGTACCAAATTTTTTTCCCCATCATTTAAATAATAATAATAATAATATGTTTGTGACCTACCAATCGTTGTATACATAGTTAAACACGAACGTTGACCACTAGTGATTTATAAATTACACAATATACATTAGAAAAAAAAGGTTCGGATTTGCTTGGATTCGAAGATTCAAAAACCAATAATTATTAAAAATGCTCATTGAAAATAAAATTCAACTGTCCTAGCGTTTGGGCCGTTTTATTTCGATGGTAAATTTTAAACTGACAGATCTTGACATTTGTCAAATCTATGTTTATGTTTTCTATGGTTTCTACACTGGAAAGCCGATAAATTCCATGGCCAACGCAGCCTCGTTTTTTTTTTGAACGCACGTTATATTTTGTGTGATATTCAGCTTTCTTATTTTAAATTGAGATCCATTTTTTTTACATAATAAGATATTATTTTTCTTGATACAACCAAATACAATTTGTTTAATTTTACTTGGAAATATTATTTTATAATTAACTTTTATTAATTTTTATTCAATTTTGATAATTTTTTAAACATCAATTTTATGAATAGTAAAACATATTACCATTTTATGAGTGTACTCAGAGAAATAATATCTATCAAATTACGCAAAAAATGGGTCTCAATTTAAAATAAAAACGTTGTTGAATATCGCACAAAATATCTAATCTAAGTACTATGACAATTCAAAAAACTAACAAAATTATGTTTAAAAACCAGATACAGTCACGAAAAAAAGGAAATTAAATAGAACAAGATAAGATGCAAGGTGGTTTACAAAGACGGATCAGATTGAGCGTATTAATATATATATTTTTTTTAATTTTATCAGTTTTCCGATTCAATTGCGTACCAATAATGAAACAATCAAATAATAAAAAACGACAATAAAAATGCAATTCCTAGAATTATGATTAAACCAATTTCAATTAAATGGCTTGCAAATATAACAGATTAAAAAAATAATTTTGCACATTTTTGCACAAAATTATACGAAAATACAACAATTCTATAAAATTGTTCGGCTAAATTGAATCTATTAAATTATTATCGCAACCATTAATAAATAGGTAAAAGCCTCTGATAAATTTAATACTTTAATACTGATAAAAAATGTGAATTACAATTAATTAGATATTAAAAAGCGAAGATAAGGTTTATATTTGGAATAGCATTTAGGATAGCTAACATTTGGGGACAATGTCCTATATTAACTTTTAAATTAGAGGCAGCGTTCCTTCAAGTATTATTTTTATAAATTTAGTTTTCTATTAAAATTATTTTTTTATCTAAAAGATTCGTATTTTCTACTTGGGCAATTGGAATACTCTGATGTAAAAAGTTAAATATTTCCAACAGTTGAAATAACAACCGTAATGCCGCAACAAAGTTATTTTTTTAAGCATTAATAGAACAGCAATTGAAAGTAATTTCGTAAAATGTCACGAGATTATCATTCAATTACATATCCAGCTTAGACGACTAAAAAAACAACCTCAAAACAAACGGCGATTAATATAAAATCTTGGAAAATAACATTCGCTGTGACAATATTTTTAAAATTTTACCACTCTGGTAAATTGCCAACCGGATTAAATTAATAGCTGCACGTATGCGTACAAAAGAATGTCACAAATTATTTTCGGACGGAGATTTCCTCCATCGCTCCACTATTGAACAATGACCCATCAATTTAAGTCGATTAAAAGTTCGTTCACTTGCATTTTAGAACAGTATTTTTTTATTATTAAATAAATTCTCACCTTGGGATCGGTGTCGTAGTAGTGTTGTTGCGTCCTGATCCATCTCGAAACCAAATGGTCCTTAACGGTGTGGGCCAAAGCGAAATAATAATCTCTTGCGGTGGCAACATTCCGGTCCTTGACGAGGGTGTAGTGCAGGTGTCTGTTGAACGTATTCTTGATCTCGTTGACGTCGTCCAGTTGGGCAATACCTCTAACACTGATCTGCTTCCTTCTTTCGCTATCTGACTGTGGCACCGACATCCTGATCTCGTTGAAGATGACCGAGATGTGATAAAATTCGGCCGCTTTGCCGGCTCAACTGCTTTGAATACGGCTCTAGGGGTCACCTTGTGAATTTATGGACGGAGTGAACGCGCAAACGCAAGTTTGTAAACACCAAACAGCTGCTCGGAGAAAGTCGAATGTTATTCAGGGGTGACCAGTCCTTTATTGTTTAGTCGGTGAATACGTAAATGTCGAACTGAACTGGACGATCTAAATACGGTCAAATTCTGAAATCGTTGAGCACCTCTTTGTCGTAATTTCGTTTTGTAACGCAACAATCTCGTTTTGTTGTTGCTTATCACTTTTATAGTCCGATTCTAAATCAGATTTACATGGGCATAACTTGTGATTTTGATTTTGACATTGTTTGGACACCTCCTTGAATATAATTGTGCCAATCTACTACACCATGTTGTATTCTTTATCATATTTAATGCCATTTAATGAATATTATGATAGGGCATGTAGAGATTGATCACAACTACCCAGGTGAGTTTGCAAAATGTATAAATAAAATATCAATAAGAAATTAATCATATTTTTTCTTTTTTAGCAACAGACTGTTCTAAACACTCCACTTCGCGACGCTTAAGTGATAAAAATTCTGAGGCAAACACATCAAAGGTTCTGTTACGTTCAGTTAACAATTCAATCATCTTTCCCAATAATTTATTGGTTTCTTCACGACTGTCGGTTGGTTTTTTCAAATGATCCAAAGCACCAGTGGTGGCAGGGGATGGCTCTGGAGAAAGGTGATCTCTTGATGGGCCAGGTTCCAAAGGATCAACTGTGAAAACGGTTTACAACACAATTTAATTCTAATTGTTTTTTTATTAATTAAAAACATCAAAATTTAATTCTAGTCATTGTAAAATATTGAAAAATATATATTTTTCCTGAAGCAGCTGTAAATAAATGTAGTAAAAAAATCACTTACCATCTGTTGATAACGAGTGCTCACTTGCAAAATCTGGGGGTTGTGGTTCAAATTTAATTGGAAACGATCTTATATCAAATTCCAACAAAGAGAGTTGAGGAGAGGGCGATTTTTGCAACTTTTCATTCACTACAACAAACATATCTTTTTTATATGTAATTAATTGAAAGAAGTAATTGCTTACGTTTTTTATCGTACTTCTTAACTGCACTCTGAGCTCCCTCAACACTTTCTGTCCCAATAAAGTCGAGGACTTTCTTCTCCAAATCAGTTAGTGGAAGAGCAGTGTCTGGCCCTCCTCCAGGCTTCTTGCTTTCAGCCACGATAGCATTAACCTTCGCCTTCACCTTTGTTTTGAGATCTTTAATTTTACGTTTCAATTCCTCAACTTTCCTAGGAACAGGAGACACAACAATGACCAATTTCAAAACTTGTTCCCAGGCGCGATCTCTATCAAATTGGGTCAAACTAGGGCCCTTCAAAGGTCCAAAAAGAAGGTGTCTTCTTTTTTCCACTTCCGTCATCAAAATATTCACCTCTTCCGTCGTAAAATTTTTAGCCCGATGTCTTACGTAATTGGACATGTTTTCTTCTAAACCAATAATAAAATAATAAATAATCTTACGTTTTGTTCATAATTATATAGTTTGATATAAAAATTTGTGTTTTTAGGTATTAGTATTATAATTTACAGGTACACTTACTTTTTTATTAATAGAGGATTATTTATTAGGTATTATTTATTATTACTAATATAAAAAACGAGAGAAAAATATGAAAAACTTAAAGTGGCAATTTTGACATTTGTTAGCAACTTTACGCTTACGTCTTGCTACCAATGGCGTAAGTGTAGTGCAATTCGATAGCGTAACTTTGCGCTACACCACCGATGTAACAGTTATTTAGAATCATGGCGGTAGTAGGTTATTTAGGCCACTTCGATACACCAAAGCTATTCCATCGAATTTAATACTTGCTTTGTTCAAAATTGCATAAATAATTTGAGCATGTCATAAACATTTTGAACCGGAACAATTTAAATTGTTTAATTATCTGCTAAATAAATGTGCTAATTAATTTTAAATTAACACCCAATCTTCCCAAATGATGTTTTGTTTAAATTTGTCGGGTTGGAAGCAAGCGTGACAACGTAACTCACTTGAACTCAACGTACTTACAAAAAATATTTAATATTTTTATCAATTGTCTGCTTCTTAAGATTACGGCACTAAAATAGACTATTTTTTACACGATGTGGTTACGAAAATATTGATTGATTCGGGAAAAAAAAAGGAAATTATTGCAATTTCTTTTATTTGTCTTACAGTCTTACAACACCATAAAACGGAAATCCCCGTCACAGCTGTCAGCTGTCGAACTCGCTCGCAAGTTCTTTTTCGTGTAAATCCATAAAGCAATGGCTGCGGGTGTAAGTATTTTCCCATATTTCGTCAAAAATCCCAACATCCTGAATAAATCATCCATCGATCGGTGTTTCTTTCCAACAATCAGACAAGGAATTTGACGTTTTTGTTGTTATTTTTGCAGACACTCTACACTTACCCGGACAATTTCCGCGCCGCTAAAGGTTTAATCGCCGCCCAATACTCCAAAAAAGATGTGACAGTAGATCAGAAATTCAAATTCGGCGAAACCAACAAGACGAAGGAGTTCCTTTCTAAGTTCCCAACTGGCAAGGTGAGGCCCCGATTCAGTTTGTGTTGAGGTTAAGTCATACTGGACAGCTTGTAGGTTCCTGCCTTCTCGACGACGTCGACACCCGCATTCCACTTGCAGGACAGCAACGCTATCGCTTTTTACCTCTCAAATGACCAGCTGCGTGGCAAAGACCTCAAGCAGCAAACTGAAATCCTGAACTGGATCGGATTTGCCGAGTCTGAGATTCTGCCAGCCGCTTGTGCTTGGGTCTTCCCGATCCTGGGCATTGTGAAGAAAACTTCTGATTCTGATTCGGTGGGCATCATACCATATGCAAACCTTCATCAAAGGCAAACTAATCACTACTAGCTGGTTAGCTTGTAACTCATGAAGGAAAATTAATTTAGAACAACCAGACTGTTGGATTTCACTTCTTGTTTAATCCAACTGGCGCATTGTTACAATTTACCAAGTTTTCCTAACACCTCAGTAAGTAATTGTAATTTCTAGGCTTTGGGAAGAGCTAAAACCGACGTGCAAGCTTTTTTAAAAGTCCTGCAAGCTCACTTGCTAGAACATACGTACCTAGTTGGGGAATACATTACCCTGGCTGATGTCGTTGTCGCCTGTAACCTGCTGAACCTATACAAATATGCACTTCAGCCTGAATTCAAAAAACCATTCTTCAGTGTCAACAGATGGTTCACCACGCTGATCAATCAACCTGAATTCAAGGCAGTTCTGGGCAAAGTTGAATTTCCCAATGCAGCGGAACCAGCTGCTGTGAATGCAGGTAAGCGTTGTGCTTTATTTCTTTTATTCAAAATCTGTCACAAGTTATTTCATTACAAGCTGCTAATAGTAATAAAAAGAGTAAGTTGTTTGTTTGTGTGATGTTTTGCTGATTCAGTTTTGGGTGTAGGTAAAAAGAATGAAAAGAAGAAGCAGCAAAAAGAAGTTGTGGAGGAGTCAGACGCAATTGACGATATTCTCGCTGCTGAACCCAAATCAAAAGATCCGTTTGATGCAATGCCCAAGGGTACTTTCAACATGGATGATTTCAAGCGGTTCTACTCTAACGAAGAGGAAGCAAAATCGATTCCTTACTTCTGGACCAAGTTCGATCCTAAACACTATTCGATTTGGTATGGGGAATACAAATATCCAAAGGAACTCTCTAAAGTATTCATGAGCTGCAATCTAATCAGTGGGATGTATCAGCGTTTGGACAAAATGCGTAAACAAGCTTTTGCTTCAGTTTGTGTCTTTGGTAAAGACGATGACAACACTATTTCTGGTGTTTGGGTGTGGAGAGGACAAGACCTTGTGTTCCCTGTAAGCTGAATTTTTTTTAATATTTATTTTGCTAAATTTTTTTTGGCAGCTTTCTCCTGACTGGCAAATCGATTATGAGTCTTACGAGTGGAAAAAACTCGATCCGGATTCAGAGGACACTAAAAACATAGTCGCCCAATATTTCTCCTGGACTGGTAAGGACAAACAAGGCAGGGACTTCAACCAAGGCAAGATTTTCAAGTAACCGCCCTCTAATTAATGTCATTTTGATATAATTTAAATTAAAATTATTGTTCTGATGTTGTGGGTGGTTTTCTTTCAATAAAATGCTTTCAAGTGTGCTTGACGTTTTTGTTCATGTGTCCTTTTCCTGTTATGATTAAAACATGTTCCTTCAGCTTGTGTATAATTGGTAAAGAAAATCTAAGTATAAATGCTATTAAAAGAATCGTGCCGTCATCTGGTTTTTAACTCCCTTATTGAACTGTGGAGTCATAAACGCCTGAATTCCTAATCACAATGGATCACGATCATCCAAGTCTCCCTGTTGAGGACAATTTATAACCAGAAATTGTTTAAATCTAATCTAAATATTAATGTTAGTAAATGACCGAACTCAGCTTCTCGCATTTTTATGAATAAAGCTATTTTAATTTTTTTTATGTTATGTTACGTTTGCATGATTTTCTATTTTCGTCATTAGATAACTTAAAATGTAAACTACATTTTATTAAACATCACCTTAAATCTACAATAAACAAAATATAAGAGTAATCGCCTTCACCATAATTGAATAAGTAACCTATGGGGGGATAATGTAATTGGAAGAAATAATTATTGTTTGAGAGGAGGATAATCCTCATCAATAACTGCATGAACTCTACACACGGGACAAGCATTCTGCCTCTTCAACCAGTTAGTAATGCACTGCAAACAAAACCATTTTTATCGTCCTCGATACGCAGTTTCTATATTACCTTTTTATGAAACTCATGTTTGCACGTCAGAGTGTGTTTGTTGGTGGAATCGTAATCATCAAAACAAATACAGCACCTAGTTTCATGGCTATCGCTGTGCCAATCGAGTGCCACAGCTGTGCTCCACTTTCTGTTACCTTTTCCCTTATTGAGAATTTTTTTAACTTCTCTCACCAACGTTTGCTTGGGAAAACCTATAAGGGTGCCACCTCCGTTCGTGTCGCGAACTTGGCACACTGCATCCAGCAGGTCACCTTCCACAACATCCCCGAAACTTATTTGTATGAACTTAATCAACTCCTGTTAAAAACGCAAATTATTTCAACGAATGCGTTGTGTAGTTTATTTTACTTCTTCCGTTTGATAAACTGAGTCCGTTTTGGGTGACTTCTGCTCGTTCTCATGCTCGAATCTCTTGTTGTTTGTGCCTTGGTGTTGAATGGAATTTCTAACGGGTTTCACTACGTTAGGAGGAGGCGGTACCCAAGGAGATCCCGTAGTTCGTCCGTCTTCATTGCATGTGTTATAACTACTTACCAAATAGCTTGGATTACGAACTGAAACTATAATTAAGTAAAACTGAATAACACAAAAGTAGATATCGAACAATCGTCTTTGTAATGTCCGTAATTTGCAAACATGGACGAGTAGCTGCAAACCACAAATAAATAATTAGGCCGGGAACGAAATTAGCAACAATAATGAATCTTACTGAGTTGGATACGGTTGGGTGTTGTAATTCTTGCTCTGTATGATCACACCTTTGAAACTGTTATAAATCATATCTTGATTATCACGCGGAATTGCCGGAAGTCCCGGCCAATCGTTTGTCTTGATCAAAGCAAATTTCTTAGTCACTATTAGATCGTCAAGCGTTCTGTAAAACATCTAAATTATTCAATTAGTGCCTCTCTGAATCCACAAAAGCTACCTCAAAGTTTCGTTTGTTCTCTATGACTTTATCAAGGGCACATCTCCACATGGTAGTCTCTTTGTTGCACTCGTCGGTCGTGGGTTTGTCTCTGGGATTTAAATAGGCATATATCTCGTTTAAGTATTCAATCTTGAAGCCACACTTCTCTTCAAATACTTGATAAATGCTCTTCTGCATGTTATATCTCTGTTGCATTTGCTCGACCAGCAGTTTTTGTAACAACTCGTTTTGTTTTTGTGTGTGTTCCCATTTTTTCTCGAGCGTTAGGTATTGCTCCTTGAGAAACTCGAACTCGGCGCTTCGTTCTTGTTGATTTTCTTCTCTGGTTAGGAGTTTTTCGTTCAATTCGCTGTTTAGTCGCTGGAGATGCTTCACATCGTTATCTTTCCTGGCGTGTAAGCTGTTAACTTTGTTTCTTATATCCATGAGTGTTGAGATCAGTTGCTTGTTTATTTCTTTCTCTACAGTTTGCACCTGTTAAAATACAACAATTAGAGCGCTGTCAAAAGCCGAGGACATATATTTTTACTGAAACGGTCACCATTTTTGGCGAAGCAGTCTGAACGGCAATACTGTCCATTTTGAGCGCTTGCTTCTTAGTTTTGCTAGTTCCTGGTTTTACTGTCTTTCCTGCTCCGACCAGTTGCGGCTTTGAGTCGTCTATTTTGGTACCAATGAGCGACATTTTAACTACATCTGCATGACACAAGTTCCCTAACTTCATCATATCCTCCTTCAAAGTTTGCTTCGCGCTGAGCTTATCTTCTCTGGTTATGAGCTGGCTGTAATTTTATCACGTAACGACGAGGAATTTGCATCTAATCAAAACATACAATACAAATCGCAGTCCGTTTAATTTCAACTTGAGGACTTCCTCGTTCAATTCCGGTACAATGTCCTTGTTCAAGATACGATTAGGTTTGAAGTTGTAGCCGTTGTTTAAGAGCGTCTGACACAGCACGAGTTCGTCATGAGCAAACGACACTCTAAAATACAAACATTCTGAGGTTCTGTGTTGAAATCACGGCTGAACTCGTCACCTGTCGTTGTGCATGTGGACAAAAGCTTTCAAATAAGGCACAAGTGGTAGTTTTATGGACATGTGGAGCTGATTGAGGACGAGCAAAGCTTCTTCAGATTTACAATTAGATCCTATAGTTGAATACGCAAAGCAGCCATGCAAAGAAAAGACCTCTAACTCGTTCAGGTTTAGAGCTTCGATGATATTGTCATTGTGCAAATCTGATAATAATCCGGCGTAAATCATTGCAGCGTTTGGATAGTCTCTGTTCGATAAACATTCACTCGCCAATTCTAAACAGTTCTTGAAAGCTCTCACGCGGGACGTCAGAAGTTCCCCTGGGCCTTTAAAAACGCTTAAATCCATAATATGGTTGTCTTACTGAAATTTGATGAGGTGCGATTAGTTATTGTGTGCCTTTGGCTTCTTCCCTTTTATATATATATACCTATGTATCTATGAATAAATACTAATTTTTATCGGGACGATTATAATAATTGCCTGGAAAGATATCACAAGATTAGATAAGAAATATTATCATTGCGTTTTATCACATGTATGATATTTTATATTGTATTAATTAAGAATTGAAAGAAGATTACATAATGCAATGAAGAAGACAACAAGGTGAAGTATGAAAGCTTACACACTTTCATAAAGTGAAGTGTTTGGTATTCAGATGAGAGTGTAGAGTCGATGCAGATCAATAAAAAGGCAAAGGAAGAGGATGACAATTAATAATAAAAAAAATAAAAAAGTAAAGAAGACGCACGTTCACCAGTGAATTTTGAATTAAATTTCGAATTAAAACAATGGTATAAAAATAATTACAACAATAAAATTATGACTTACTATTTTTTTTATTTGCTACAGTTAATGTGTGTACACAAATACAACGAGGCTGCATAGGCCATGGAAGAATTTTGAAATTCTGATTGAAAGTGAAATTGAAGTGAAGAAACATTTTAATCTTGAATTGTAGTTCTCTGTTGGCAATCGTTTAGGATATGATACATTAGATAAACTTCATTTAGTATCTTTTTTAACAAAATCCATCTTCAGGCGGTGGTTCAGACGCCATTTGGGCAATTTTTTATTGATAGTTTGTCAAATGTTTTGATTAAACAACGCGAAAGGTCTACATTGTAAAAAATAAAACAAAAGCCAGTTTCCATGACCTCCTCAGCCTGTGTTTTAGGCTCAAAACAAATTAACGAACATGCAGACATAAAATAAATGAACAAGCGAAATGTAACCATACAAGAGAAAATTATTTAAAATCAAAAGTGATATGACAAATGATTACACAAAATTCTTATCGAAGCTTCATTGCAAAAAATTAACAAGCTATTATCGGCTTCACCTGAATAGAAAACCTTGGCACTTTTACTTGTTACATTGGCTTAATTAAAATAAACATATTAATGCTTAATTGATGAATTAATTTGGCATTTTCCTCATACTAATAGTAAATATCAACAAACATTAAAACAAAACAAATATTTACTAATATTTGCAAACTAGCATGTAACATATTTCAGTAACTTACCTCAAACGTTTAGTCTTAACTGCGTAAAAATGTGTGTTGATTTCACAGTTTTCAGCAACTGCAGCTGAACTTGCTCGTTTATGTTTATAATTATAATTTATTAAAACGCTTATCTGCTCTGTTAAATGTAACGAACCTTATTCTCCACTTAAGTCCACTTACGTTTTTTGTTTACGTAGACAAATCGAGTAAAGGCACGTATATACACATAACGAGCATAGACAAGAACGAGGTTAACGTTACGTTCCAGTTAATATTCCACAGAATGCTACCACAGGACTTGACGAACTTCAATCATTCACATTCAGGAACAATGTATGAAAATTACTGTATTCACTTAAATACTCAAAATAATTCAACAAAAATAGTTTTGTGTTTTATTTAACAAAATCCCACTTGTTTGGACAAATTTAGATTTAATTTTTTTGTTTTATTATGTCAAGATTTATCCAAGACAAAAACTTACAGTGTAAAAAATTTAAAAAAAAAAACTTAATTGCATAGCTTCCTTTTTATTTAAATTGCTTTATATTTTTAGAATTATTTATAATCAAAATGTTGCAATAAATTTAATTGAATGATTGACACTTTAACTGTTTTGATTAATTTTAGGATTTAAAATCTAACCTTGCTTTACATAGTAAAAAAGTTTAATCAACTAAGATAAATAATTAGCCGAAAACTTTATTTTGTTGTAAAAAATAAAACAATTATTCAAATAGTCTTAGACTTTTATTTTAGTACAATGCGATAGTTTGATCTATTTGCCTTGCACCTTGAGTTGACCAACTTTATAAATTTCGGAAAATTCCACAAAATCCCGAAGAACAAAAATAACGTGCGTTCAAAAAAAAAACGAGGCTGCGTTGGCCATGGAAAAACTTTGTGCATCAATTTAGTGTAGCAAAACTTCAAAGTGTCAGTTCGAGTATGTTCATGTTTTTTAGGTTAGCTTCCTTGTTGACAATGGGATAAATCATTATGGGATAAAAAAAGTGCAAAACATTTCCCGGTATCGTTGTGAATCCAAACATCAATCTATTCATTGTTACAGCTTCTCCTCTGTTGAGGAGAATATCGGCACGACCAGGACGGTCATTAATTTGATATAACTGTAAGTCGTGAATAGATCGATGAAGAAGAATCAGTCTCAAAACCGAAAAATGTCTTGAGAATATTTGGCAGCACTCAGCTACCCGTCAACCTTCATGGGTCATCAGTCTCTATGCGCAACTCGAGACCTACCAATTCAGTTTAAGAGCAACTGCATTCTCAATTAATATTTCAAAAATCGTTGTATATATAGTTAAACACGGACGTCGACCACTAGGGAGTTATATTACACAATATACATTAGAAAAAAAAGGTTCGGGTTTGCTTGGATTCGAAGGTTCCAAGGTTTATTATTTTAGTAGGCCAAAAAATTTAGACGAGTTACGGCAAAAAATCGAAAGCAATTGCGATAAATGTTGTTTGTTTTTGGAGTTTAATTACGGATTGTCTTTCATCAAGGTTTACATTAATTTTTTTTACATGTTTACATTTTATTTAAAGTACCAAATTTTTTTTCTTCATCATTTAAGTAATAATAATAATAATATGTTTGTGACCTACCAATCGTTGTATACATAGTTAAACACGAACGTTGACCACTAGTGGTTCGGATTTGTTTGGTTCGAAGGTTTAAAAACCAATGATTATTAAAAATGTTCATCAAAAATAAAATTAAACTGTCCTAGCGTTTGGGCCGTTTTATTTCGATGGTAAATTTCAAGCTGACTGATCTTGACATTTGTCAAATCTATGTTTATGTTTTCTATGGTGTCTACACTGGAAATCCGATAAATTCCATGGCCAACGCAGCGTCGTTTTTTTTTGAACGCACGTTATGACATCTAACGTGCATACAAAAATAAAACGAGGGTCTGTAGGTCCTGGAAGCATTTTAAAAATCGTGTGCAGAACATTATTGATCTAGTTTGAGTTGAGATTTTTGATTGATAATTTCTGTCAAATATCATGATTTGACATCAAAGGTCTACACTGTAAAATAAAAAACAAAAGTTAGTTTTTAAATTTTCATGTCCTAAGAATCCTCCGGTTTTTTTGTATGCCTATACTTATTCATATTATACTCATAGCAAAATCATACAATTTTTGTGTGATAAAATGATATGAACAATCACATAATGTAAAGCAGACCTTATTATTTGAATTTTTTTGTGTTTGATGCTTTTAACACGAGTTATAACCTTCCCTGCGTTACGTGGGTGTAGAGGAGCCATAAACGGTTGACTACAGAACACACAAAATGGTGTACTGTATTACCGATTTAGCTTTACATATAGATGGCGCCAAAACCGAGAAAGACAATTCGTTATTAGCTTTGTTTATAAATTTGACCCATTTCACGCAATTTAAGCATTAAAAATTAAATAATAAATCCAAGCGTTTTTTATCTATTAATTCATATCCGCCACTTTCAATTTCATTCAAACGACCTAAATGTTCCAAACTCTTGGACATTCTCTTTGTCGACTCAGTCTCACACAAATCCAGTTTGTGCAATAACAACAGACACATATTTCAGATTAAACTTGATCGAGCTGATTCATATTTCCCCTGCAATTTCAATTCGAAAGTTACTAATTATTATTAATGCAATTCGCGTTGCGTCACTAATTACCGTAATTATAATTGATTTAAATAGATAAAAACTTCAAAGAGTTATAAAATGTGAATTGAAGTATCGCTATTTTGAAACTCAAAATTTGAGACGCTTTATACCAAATGACCTAAAACATGGAACGAGTTTGTGTTTTCTCCAAACAACCACTCCCTACCTGACGCTTATAAATTTAAATGCTTTAATAAAAACTCGTTCTTTGCTGAGGACGTGATGTAATTTAAATAATCCCGAGTCGACATTATCAGTTCTTTAAACGAATTTGGTGCGTTATGAAATATGCATTTTGTTCACAAAAAGTTGTTAAATTTACTTTATTTTATTGTTAAAACACATTTACCGAATTTCTGCATTGGACATCTAATCCTCAAAAAAGTACATTTCAACATACAATATTTCAATTGTTTACTACTGTCTACTACTTATATGAATGCATTATTGAAAACATGCTTAATTTATTAACTAAACGAGAATATAGTTATTAGATTACCATTAGTTACAAAAAATTAACACAAGAATGTTTTTAGTTGCGAGCACTTGAGCTAGCACTACAAATTGCTTGTTTTATAAAAGCCGGCCTATAATAATAATTAATGGTCAAGAGTAATTTATAAATGGGAATGTAACTGGAAACATGTGGCTTCTGCAAATTGACAGTGAAAGGCATATTTTACCACAATTGGCAAATTCATATAACTTAAATAAATCAAAACAAGAAGTCGTTAAATTTTTTAACAATTAGAACTATGTCAATGTTAGGAAATTCGAAGAAATTCGTAAATTAACAACTAAGCAGCTGAGGAAAATGAAAGTAAAAATAGTTTACTGACATTTGTAGCATGATCAGCGTGCATTAGTTACATAAAGCATAAGGGGATCAAACTTGAAAGTCTACTCAAGGAGAGAACGTTGGGGTTTGTGTAAAAATAAATAATAATCGCGCATTGACGGATGCGAAGAGTGAAGATGGATTTCACTCCGGCAGCATATCGATTCAGGAACTTTAATTACTCAACCACCTAGCGTTAATTGCAAATATCCTTCTGCAATTTTCATATCAACGTCTGGCGCTTGGTTTCCTACATTTTTGCATGGTGTTCACTTCTTGCACTCGATTGACCAAGTGAAGGCGACAAAGAGGGAGGTGTCCACAGGAGGTCTGCGGCACAGGAGAAAGGCCTTTGCCGACCAGCGGCAGGTGAGAGGGAAACCGAACCGGTGATATAGTTTTTTTCGATTCTTTCGACAAATTTTGCTCATTCACAGTCTCAGTGCGTTACCCGGCGTCAAGTCGCGATGTTCTAACGAAACATTTGTGTCGAGCTTTTGCCTCATGTGGCGCATCCACCATAAGTGCTACTGACTTTAATATTAGTGCATCATGAAGGTTTTTTACTTACTATTTGCCGTTTGTCTTGTCAGTGCGGATGCTCAAAGGAGATCAGCGGTAAGATTTGAAATTTCAACAATTCGACTTTCACTAAATCCGATGATTCTTTTACAAAAGCTTTCGATACTTGGACACAATTTCTATAACCAGTTTCACTTTCAGTGGTTCTTTGAACTTGGTCGTAGTTTGTTTTTTATTTATTTTCACACTCTACATAATCCGCTTGCGTTGTGCGAGTAAAATATTAAATAATAGTGTTACGTTTCCATAAAAAAACTACAATTACCACATTCAAACCGCAAACCTACAAAAATGTAACATATGGCTTGAACAAATTTTACCGTCAAACCGTTAAATTAGATAATTATAAGTGCAGCAACGTGAAATTTCTAATTTATTGCCTGTCGTACGAGCTAGTTGCATAAACGTACAACTAACCCGGATTTCTAACATTATTATTTTATTTTTAAATATCACGTTTATAAGACATTAGATGCATTAAAATTTTTCTGGGTTTTATCCAGCATAACATTTCCCGTTTAATCCTCGACACGATACGTAAATTGTTTCATTTTATAGTTGTGAATTGCAATTTCTTAATCAATTTTCCGCTAACTTTTATAACTTCGACATATTATGTACCGGAAACCTGACAGCCTTGATATAATTGAAAAGTACAAACCGAACGACTCAACAAATGTGAATTTATTATATCTTGTTATTATATCGAGACGAAAAAATACGCTCGTGTAACATATTCTCACGTTGTTAACGTTCGAGATTTATAACGATCACTGTTACACATTCTCTTTGAACGTTTTAATTCTTACAATGAGTTATACATTTCAATGGAACCAAATCAGCTCGATCAAAAGGCCATTCCATAGAATTAGTACAATACCGATCATTGTCTGTAAATCGGTTTGATCTCTAATCGGCGTTTAGTGTTAAAAAGCGTGCACAAAATGTCAAAGGTCTCAGCACTTTGGTTTAACAGATGTTAATTGTTCTTAATTGTTTGCTAATTTACAATAATTAAATTCAACACTTTTCGGACAATAGGCGGTGAAAAGTAAAGGTGAGAATTGATTTTGATGATAAAACCGCTTCATTTCTTCAATGAGCAAAATCGAAAATTCCGACAGTCGAGTCGTGACGTCCATACACATGTTGCTTTCATCACACGACTTTATTATATTACTAAGTCATCGTTCGACGTTTCGGGATTTATTAATTAACAGAAATCGTGAGCACTCGAGGCGACGTTCGTTGCATAAGAACATTTTTACAAGCGAATTGTTCTTGCAAATTATCGAACTATTTATTGCTTTCTTCCGCTTCTGTTTCCGCCGTAGGTAATTAACATTAGCACGCATTTTACTAAAATCGTTTCATATTTGTAAAATTTCTCTCGGTTTCTCTCCGGCAGTGTTTTCAGCTGAAAACACAAGGCGAGAACTCGACAAAAAAGTCGTTTACATAAATGATTTAGTTTCGAAGGATAAATGAAAGGCGGGGTCTTGATACAGATACAGACTCCGATTGTTGCAATTGTTTATTAAAATTTTACAGTCGGTTTGACTTGTTGCACTGATATGCACTTTCACCCAGAAGATAAAGCGTAGGATTTACGAAGCTGCGTTCACAATTATTGTTTTTGAGAGCGGACGATTTGATTATGTGAAACGCAACACTGAAAGGTTTTGCATTCTAATTCCTAACACCAGCCTTGAGCATGTACTGTTAATTGCAGCAAAGCTGATTTGTGATTTTTCTCCAACAATTCTTCCATTGATTTGCTTAAAACGAAACAGTGCATAAATAAAGCCATGTTGTTAAAAACAGTTAATACCAACAATTGGCAAATGACTATTTTCACATAACCAAGTATTGTCGCATCGAGTTTTCACTTGGAGACCAGTCACCGGAACAAAAATTCCAATTTTCAAACGGCGCAATCAAGCGAAAACGTTAAGCACTGGATTAAAATCGTACCATATTTTTTATAAATTGTAGAAGGAGTGTGTTCGAAATTTTAGCCCAGAATATTTGCTCCGGGAAATTTGGAACTTGCGATTTACATAAGAACAATGGGACCGACACGGTACGGCTTTTCAAAACTTACAAATTGGATTGACCTATGCAAATTGCTTTTTTATTAGAAGTCATAATTACTAACCCAAAATATTATAACATTATACTTGCAAATATATATGTCAAGTTATGGTCGTAAATACGTGCAAAATGTCAGCAACCCAAAAAAAGTGCTAATAAATCACGAAAGAATGTCGCTTACAATTTCAATAGTTCGGTTATAACATGTTGCAACATTATTGTATGCACTTTAATTAGAAATAAATCAAAATGAAACAGCCAAAATACATTCGATACTTAGGCAAACTATCACAGTTTTCCATTAACTTTCACCAAAAACATTATTATTTTGTAGTACAGCTTTTTCTCTTGAAAGTCACATGGTGGATGGATGACTTGGCAGCATTAGTTCATACTATAAATAAACTGTTATTTTATTACAATAAGAGTTTCTAGTTGGTGATACAATAGAATTAGCAATTTCTACTTTGAAACGGTTTTTGTTGAGTTTTTACTATAATATACGTGTGATTTTTCTATCACTAAGGATTACATTATTTCAAAACTAGCCAGTTTCATTAATTGTACCAATAAAATAGATGCCGCTTAATTACATTTTATTGAAATGCATTTCGTGACTCTAAACAGATTGTGAGGTATAGAAATGTGCCTGAAATATCTGCAAATTTTGAAGGAAACACTGTTTCATGAAACCTATTTTGTTGTAAGTAGATCTTAAGAAGAAGAAGTAAGAATATAAGTGGGTGGAAAAATATTAATACAATATCAATACAATTAATTTATAAAAATGTAAAAGATCTGTAAAAACTGAAGAAACAAATAAAATAAGTTATTTACAAAATAAAAAAGTCCGAGTATAAGCGAAACAGAATAAATAATCTGAACATAACCTTTCCAATTTCTATAAAAAACATAGAAGAAAGTGTAAAATAATGAATGAAAAAGTAAACATCTGGTAAATTAATAGAAATTTAGAGAAACTAAAATGAAACACAAAATTTGGTCAAAATCAAAACACTTTATAAAAACCTTGAATTTATACATGAGTACTGCCCAATAACTAGGTACATACCTAAATGGTTTTAAATTTTTACCAAAAAAAAAATAGGTACTTTGGAAATAAATGAAAAATTATTTATGAAGTTGAAAATAAGTAGCTAAATTAGATATGTATTTTAAAATATCCAAAAAATGTACCAATGAAAATTTAAAATTTTTGTGTTGAAATATGTGTATGAACGAATCTGAAATTTCAATACAATCGATAATAATAACTATAAAGAGCAATTGAATTTATTCATAAATACATTGAAATTTATTTAACTGACTTTGGTAAAAAAATGATAAGTTAAAAACATAAAAAAACGGGATTTGATTGTAAATATTAAAATAAAAAAATTTATATAATTGAAATTTGCATTTTTTTGATGATTTTTTTAATGAACACCTTCGACATTATATTGACATAATCAAGTACAATAAAAAAACTAAATTTATTGGATAAGAAACATAGTTCTCTCTAGAACAAAAGGCCATCCTCTTTTATTGAAAAAGATCATGTAACAAACTACTTCATTAAACCAAAGATTAATAAATTCAATTAAAACATATTTATTTGTCTTAATGTTGGTCCATTTAAGAAAATATATCATCCTCGTAAGGGATGCTACAATTATTTTTAACATTCTTAAACACACTGCATTAAACTTTTTCAACAGTTTCCTTAAAATGGTAAACTCTATTTATTGGATGGCTCAAAGACCACAGAAATATCAATAGAGCAGAAAATGCTGGTTTACCTCGTTCCAAAACTATATGGCAACCAAAAATGTTAAGGATATCAAGAAAAAATAATAATTAATTTTTGTCCAATAGAAATTTAAAAAAATATGAGTAAATCTGTATAGAAAATTTTAAGTTCTCGGCCTTAGTTGCATTTAAAATGAGTTGCATTAAATCTTGAGCAGCTTGTTTGAGTCGCATTAACGATTGTTTCCTTGACTATTAGCATAATTATTCCACGATCTCCCCATTTATGTAGATTACACCGCAAAACTATTTTAATTATTATTTTCTGTTAACCCACAAACAGCCGTTTTCTGATTTACTTACACCTCAGGATTCCGCACGAGTTTGAAATTACTAAATTTAATTTAATACATTTACGGTCAAACTCTCAGAGTTGCCGCAATTCACCTTGCACGATGTATGGGTTAATTAACTAATACTTTTCAGTTAAATGCAGCAATCAATTTCGCAAAACTCATGCTCGTCGTTTCAAATCTAACCGAAAATTATGTAGGACGTATCTGCAACGTGGACTGAATTTACTTTCACTTTCAATGAAACGTAGACACTGAAAAATAATTATGCAGCTTTAAGATGCACTCACTTATTTGACTAACATAATATTTCCTGATCTGGCGATTTCTAAACGGAGACGAGCAATTTTGGCAATCCTTGGCATTTCGAATTCGTTACAAAACAATCCGTCAGGAAAATTATTTGAATTAGCTGAACAGTCCATTTTCTAGATTATGCAAGAGTTTTAATTTTTTTAACAATCTTCAGACAATTAAATAGGTTTGTTATGCAAGGAAGAATGCGACATAGACACGGCTAAATTTATGGAAACAAAAAAAGTATCATAGTTCATCGAAAGTCCGGACAGATATTGATACATTAAGTAGCGCTGGACTTTAATGCATAGAAAGTGACTTAATTATCAGCAGTTGCGTAACGCGATAACATAATTAAGGAAAACGGAAAGCGTTTTGCGAAAAGCTTTAATCCAGAGATAAACTCTTGCGACTTCGTGAAGTAATTGACGTAACAGTAAACCAAATAAATTGAAGATTAATCAGCGAGCGGTTAACAGATCAAACGATTAGTGACTCCATCGATTTTTTAAAACCTTTACGAAACTGCCTTTGCTATGGTATTTACACCGCTGCAGTGGTTAGCTTATAATCTACCAATTTTATGCTTTCTGGCCTAAATAATAACGTTTTGTTTAAAATCTGCTTTGTTCTCAACTCAATGACGAAAAAATATCACACCAAGCACCTTAAAATCCTGTTCGTTACAGATAGCGGAATACAAAGTTGTTGACATTTAAATCCGGTCAGTTACAAGGTAACAGTTAAAAGATCTGTAATCGGCAGTCGAACCAACGATTTCGCAAATGAGTGCACTTTGCTGACTCAAGGCTGCCAAAACAACACTTTCAAGCGTAAAAATGACAACCTATCAAGACCGGTTTCTTCTCTATCAATCGATCAATTGCAGAATACCTAACTTTGAACAACTCTATCCAGCGTAACGGTTAGAAAACAAAGCGTTTGTTCATGCGACCTTCTTTTATTTACTACAGAAATCTGAACTACTCTCCGACGAACCTCAACAGAAGCCTGTAAGACGCGGAAGAGCCAGATTTACAGCATCCACGGAATCTCCTTCAGAAGAACAAACCGCTGGACGAAGACTACCATCGCGTCGAAGACCCGACGCAATCAACGAACCGACTGTACGAAAGTCATACGCGGTAGAAGAAATCCTCGACGAGTCTCCTCAAGAACCATTCAGGAAGACACGTGTATTCACAGAGAACCGCTTCGAAGCTAGAAATGCCCCACCAACCAGCACTTTATTCCAACCATCGACTACTGAAGATCTTGACGCAATCATACGAAGCATCGGTAGTGATCTAACCGACACCACATTTTCTTCGGTGATTTTGTCATCTACCGCAAATCCTAACTTGGAACCGTCTCCTGTGGGATTTTCATCAAGCGAAGTGGTAAAGAACGACGATATTACGAAAATCCAAATCGAAGCCACAACACCTACAACCGTTAAAACAACAAAACGCAACAATGGAAGATCTAGAAGCAATACCGCCAATCAAGCGGCTCAGGCAGCTCCCACAGCTGCATCTAGATCACGTACAAGAACGAGAGCAACGCGCAAACCTGAAGAACAAACCGCTGCACCTACATCCGCTCGAACAGCTCAAAGAACCATACGAAGACGTCTTGAACCTTCTGAGGCAAGAACTAGAGCACCGACAGTGATTGCAGCTGCTGAAACCGTCGAAATACCAAGTCGATCTCGTACCGGTCGAAAGATACCAGTAGCTGCAACAAAAGTAACAGTGGAATTGCCCCAATCACGTCGACCTTCTAGTAGAAGAAACACTGAAACTGCCACTATAGCCCCGGCAGCTGTTTCAACTGCTGGCCCTACAAGAAGTCGAACAAGGTCGCGGTTTCGAGATGTTCCTCCAGTAATTGACGAACAAAAGTTGGAAGTGTTGCCGCTGTTTGAGCGCGAGTCAAAAACTGTTAAACCGCTCAGAAAGTATGCACCAAGACGTCGGACGTTTAATTCTGCAGAAGAAGTAGAGACCAGTGCTACTGAAAATGATGTCAAAATTGCGCCAAAACCTCCAAGACAGTCGTTAGTTGTCGAGACAAGAACTGAGTCGAATGTTAGAAGACGCACGAAGCCTACATTTAAATCAACGACCACTACAACTCCCACGACTTACAAGCCATCAACAACCAAACCGACCACTTATAAACCATCAACAACCAAACCGACCACTTATAAACCATCAACAACCAAACCGACGACTTATAAACCATCAACAACCAAAACAACGACAAGTAAACCATCATCAACGACAGTTAAACCGTCAACCTCGAGTCGGATTAAAGAGTCCGTGATCGCGGAAGTCAGCGAAGTGACATCGAAGCGAACGTTAACCAGAAGCAAATTGTCACGCAACAAAGTGGAGTTGCCCAAGTTCGTATCCCGCGGCTCAAAAAAATCAGAAGTGAACTTGACCAAGAGTAAAACTAACGGAAACAGTTCAGAGGAAGACATTGAAGACTCAGACAATTACCCGGAACACTTCAAAGCATTATTACAGGCCAAGAAACAGACAAAAGTGAGAATCGTGTCGGAGCTGGCAACACAATGATCCATTGATGTTTTAGGAGTCAAGGCCGTCTCCTCGTGCTGTAACCCATGCGCCGACGATCACGAAGACTACCCAGAAGGTCGTGACCGCTTCATCTAGCACTACAACGCACGCCACTTCTTCGGAAGCGATTCGACAGGTAATTGAATCCACGATGTAAAAGTGAAAGTGGCTCTAGGAAACCAGTTCAAAACGAATGAACGCTTGATTACCGAAACATGTTGCTAGAGGTTTTTTTCTGTTCGCAGCTCGAGGATTTTGAGAACGAATTGGATCCGCGGCGACGTCCCGACAAGATCACCAGACCAACGAGGAAGTCCAAATATGTTAGATCCAGTACGGTTGCGTCGGAAGCGAGCACTAACAGTCCGGTGAAGACTAAACCGTTTTCGCCAAAACCTCCGCGCGGCCTGTATAGCAGCAGAAAAAGCAAGGAAAGTGTGGCTAAGAGCAAGAGTGCGGCACCGGGACAGGTAAAAGTGAAACTTGCGTAAACGTTTGTGGAATATAAAAATGCTCCAGATTGCGGTGCCAAAAAAATCGAGCAGGTACAGCTCGAGATATCGCAACGACGCCTCCACAAGAAGCGGAATTCGAAGCAGCACCAGCGCTCCTGCGTATTTGCCCACGATCCCGACCATCACTCCACCGACGCCGACTTCGGTGAGTTAAGCGAACTTTCAGAGTGATCCTTGACAAGTGGCTTGAAATAGTACACCTTGACTTAAATCAGATCATGATTAATCAACTTTTGGCACCCATTCTAACAAATTCTCTTTGCTTAAGGAATATGTTTGGCCAGAAGAAGAGAATATTGAATACAGTTGGTCTTTCTCGCGCTTAATCTGAGAAGTGTCTCCACTGCTTCATCACCCCCGCTTCTTCACTCCTCTTCTACATTATTTTTATAACACTAGATCAAATATATCACTGGTGTCGGTTTACAGTAAGTACATGTACGGATATTTATACTTACCTGGCCACGACTCGTGTGACATGATTAATATGAGAACTACCTCTTCGCTTCCACCAGAGCCAGTACTGAAAGTATAAATATAATACAAGTCACTTGTATTCTTCATTTCTAAGATAGTTTTAAGAAGAGGTGTACTATTTTCTTTTTTTATACTTTTATACACGATTTTTTTATAATAAAAGCATCACAAAGAGGATTGTTTTCTTATTTATTCAGTCGAGGTGTACATACAAACCGTTGCACGCTAATTGCTGAAATTAACCGTTTGAATCGTGGGCTTCCCACCTGCGCTTCCCCAGCGAGGGTTTAATATCAAAAGTTTGCAGGTAAAATCGCCACATGCATATCAGGATAAAGATTTGGGAGTGGAGGTAATCAGTTTCGATGATCCTGTGAATACGGTACCCTCGGCAAATCTAGTTAGCGGAGAGTACCTCGCTTCCTCGACCGAAAACCACGCAGACACGCCTTTGGTAATTCGGCAAAACAGCGACGAATCTCAACCAAACTGACCAAAATTTCTTCCCAAAGGTGTCGGCGTCCCAAACCAAGACCACGGAAAAACCCGTTTCGATTATCGCAAGAATAATCAATTCGATAACGGCCATTTCCACGACCGAAGTCCCCGACCCCACTAGACTGACGACTCCCACGACGGAACCCCAGACTAAATCGTCCGCCATTCTGAAATTGGCCACAAAAAAAACGACTAAACTAGACAAAGCCCAGACCACACAACAAATTCCTTTAGTGACAGTGACAAGTGAAAAACCCACAACAATCATCGAGAGAATCCTCAGTTCTCTGTCGGCTATTCAAGCCGACAATACCACGGACTCTAAAACTTTCAAATCGAAGCAAGTAGGTACCAATTTTAATACGATTAGTTCTCCGTCCACCACACCTCTCACTAGAGTGACTAAATCTTCGCTTTCTGCACCAATCAGCACTTCTGTGAATCCTTTGTTTGTATTAGACGAAATTTCCAACGAACAAACCTTGCAAAAACGCACCATAGACAAACTGTTAGCTCTTCTCAACACTTTGATGTCGACGACACCAAGCTCACACCACACACCGCTAGTTGTTGTTACACCCAAGTCGGCCGGGTATTTAGTTGGATCTAGCGTTGCCACACCAGAAACTGCAACAAGTACAACAACAACAACAACCGCAACCACCACAACAACAACAAAAACGCCAACGACCAGTAGCCAACTCTTTACATCACCGAGTGTGTCGCTGAACTCAAGAGCAAACGTGGAAACCACGACCATAAGATATACATCGACGCCAACGACGACGACACAGATCACACAAAGTACAACACCTACACTCACTTCGACCGAAGCAATTTCAATTCCAACAACAACACCAACAACTTCTGATATTTCAAACGAAATCGCACCTCTTCCGTTGTCCACCATAGATTCAGGTGCTCTCAGTACCGAGTCTCCGTTCAGTTCAACACTTCCAACAACAGACCTCGTTACTGATACCGAAACAACATTTGTTTTCCCGTCAACATTACCAGCACTAGCTAATTTCGAAGTAAGTCCAGGCAGCGTTTCCATTTTCTCAGCTAATGACCTGGCTAATCTAATAACACCAGATGACTTTCCAAGTACTACTGTCACAATCCAAGGCAAAACTAATCTTCCGGAAAATGTCGTAACTACTCAGACGGCCAGCACTGAGTCCACAACTCCTGTTCCTAACACTGAAAGTACCACAGTGTCTAGTACTACGGTCGAATCTGAAAGTACCAGTACCCAGCCTTCTGTAACTAGTACCATGTCCAGTAATATAACAACAGCGTCCAATACTAGTAGTTCTTCAACTAACGCCCCTCCAACGTTGTCGGGTCGTTCCGGTCGTCTTCTAGCCACAGATCCAGTCCCTGTCCAAAACTCAATAGACAACACGACGGTCGCCGACAAAGACTACTTCATCTTTGCCGTCCTCAATAACAATACGATCTTGCGCAAGCGACCGAGTAGATTTCCGAATAAAGAAACACCCTTTCTAATCGTTGGTGTGTACCCTAACAACACTTTAGTGAGAAAGTTCCCAAATGGTACCCTTGTTCCAATGGAACCGGTCGTAAGGGTAAGCGGATTCGATACGCGCGAAAACCCTCCACCCTTACCGGAAATAACCAGTAACCAAGTAACACCCGACCAAGGCAGCCGACCGGATAATAAAAATCTTGAAACGGTATTCATTGTCAATAACTATTGGGTGCGTGGGCTTTCGCCGCTTCCTTCATCTATCCTCCAGGTCACCTGATCTCGAACTGTTGTATTTATGTTTGTGTTGTATATACCATGGCTTTGTGTCTTAATTCGTGCACGCTTGTAAAGTAGACCGAGCACAACTAATCGGTTAGTCTAAGTTCAGGTGACTTAGAAAAATAAAGAAGCGGTTGTGCCACTTTTTTGCTTCTTTATTTTTGTTAGTTATAACCTAACAACACACATCTTGCAACTAACACCTTACATCAAAGCAGGGTTTGACACGAGATGCCAAGCGCTGAAAAATCAAAGCTTTCTTTTTGTAGGTCGACCAAAATACTATACCGCCATTCGAGGCAAATCCGCTCTCGTTAAGTGCTATAAATAAAGCGACAACTACGACTGGAGCTCCTAGTACTAGTAGTACGACCCAACCAAATCCATTATCGATCAGTAGTAGCAGTACTAGTAGTATCAGCACCAGGTCTAGCACTCTACCTAGTAGTAGTAGTAGTAGTAGTACTAGCACAACAGCTGCTCCAGTTACGACAACATCAGGTACTACTAGCACAGCTCCCACCGCTACTCTGCCCACATTGACAGAGATTTTGAACGGAAGAACTGTCCAAGCCTTTAATAAAATCATAAATATCTCGGATCTTAATAAAGTTGAGACTCTGGACGTCGATGCGAAGGTAAGTCCGCACTCTGATTTTTTCAAAAAAATCGCCCATATCAATTTCTCATTAATAGACGAATCGTGTCGTAAATTACGAAGATTTGAAAACGAAAACCGACGTCATTTTCCGTTGGAAACCTGTTACTAGTGCAACATACACGAAAGACAAGGCAAGAGATGCAAGTCTTAAATTTAACTTACTAATTTTATAAGCAGTCAATTTTTTACAACGATTGTAAAATTATTTTCAAACACGCTATGACGACATAATAACGTAACAATTCAGCTACGGTGGTGTTTATCGGGTTTGTAGTAGACCGGGTTCTATGGAAAGTCCCATTAGGAGGAGGAATTCTTAAAACTCATGTTTAGTTTTTTCATTAACGATTTAATAATCAAAATGTTGATGGTTGTATTAGTTGTGTTATGGCAACACTAAAAGTAACAGTTTTTCGATCGTTCAAAATAGCCCACTGATTACATTTTATTGCAGAACAAGGTGACTACAACCTTACCGGTCCCGAATCTTCCGAACACAATTCAAGATGACCCAAAACCATCGACAACGACTCAAGCTACAACAACAACAGCACCAACAACGACTATTCCGCCAACTACTACAGCGGCTAGAACTACAAAACCAAGAACGGTCTCGCCTCTTACTCAACCCGTAACCACTACATTCCGAACGACTACTGGTTTTCCAACAACCACGTTCCTTCCAACTTTTTTGACAACCCTGTTTTCAACAATTCGTCCAAGGCGGTTGTCAACTGAATCTCCCTTCACTATTGTGACACCAATTTCGAACAGAATTTTGCCCAGCACGACTCCCAGATCAGTTGTGATTACCACTGGTAGTGGCGATTTGGTTACAGCAAGTACCACGAGGACTGTTACTACAGCAGAACCTTCTACTACGCCCACAACTAGACGGAGACGCACCACGACTACTTCCCCAACAACAACAACAGCTACAACAGCCGCTAGTAGTACTACAACAGTTCTTCCAACAACAGCACCCGCAAGAAATGCTAGACGAAACACTCATGCAAGAACTACCACGATACCAACAACAACAAATGCAACCAAACGACTTAGAGAATTGACTGATCAGCAGAAGAAAGATTTAGAAGCGTTAGCGAAACTAGAAATGGAACAAGCCGCACTTTTAAGACAACTTGCATTTTTGACCAATTTTGTAAGTCACATTTTAATCGGGTCGTCATCTTAATTTTACCAACTATTATTGCAGAACAAAGGCGAAACCGCCAAAACGACAACCGAGAAGAGCGATTTAGCAAATCGAGTGAGTAATAAATATTTCTCAACGCTGATTTGGTTTTGAAATTGCGGTTGTAGATAATTGCGTTAGCGGTCGAGCGAGACAAGAACCGTCAAACCACTACCGTTTCTGCAGAAACGCAAACGACCAAAGAAGGTCGTCAGTCTAAGAAGCTGGAATATACGAACGAACAATCATTTGAAGAACTCATCGAAAAGCTGAACATTGTCACTCCTTCGACTGCCAAATCAGAATACGGAAACAGCAACGATGCTATAGTTGCCGCTTTGTTGAAGGAGCAAGGAATTGGACCGACAACACCCAAAGATGTGGAAGATATATACAGCAAGACCACTACGACTAGAAGACCCAGACCTAAAACCACAACGGAACGACCTCAAGGTCCTCTAATGCAAAGTTTGAATTGGTTGCTGAACGTACTAGCTCCACCAACTACCAAAAAACCTAAATCTAGACCGAAGCCTAAACCGAAACGCAAGCCTAAAGTCAACGATGAAGAATTGTTGACACACCAACCGACTCATATAACACCAGTTGTGACACAAGCGCCTCGTCAAAATATCGTTAACTCGTTATCGCAAGCAGACATTCAGAAATTGATTGCGCAATTAGAAACGATTCAGAAGGAACCAAACAATTCCGATGGATTAGACTTGGGTTCAATTAAAAGTCTCGAGTCGCTGTTAAGCACCAACGAAGGAGTCCAAGTGAGTTCGGCCGGTACAAGTGGGACAACGACGAGACAATCAAGTCGAGCCACAACTCCAAGAAGCAGAACTAAGGGTCGCGTGGCCAAATCCACAACTCCAGCACCTCTAACAGTTACTAACAATATCGAAGAGGGTTTCCCATCAACGACCGCCAAAAGTAGACCATCATTGCCGCCGGTTCATCTGCGACCTGTCCCAGGAGTCGAAGAATCAGATACGTTAGTTAGAGGGCAGCTCATCACAGCTGCCGTTAATGTCACCCGAGCCATTTCCTCGTTCTTAGGAACCGCTCTTCAGGTAATACTCTTCACTGCACCTCCATGACTCGTTCCATATATTTGACTTAACACTATTTGTTTGGTTGTCTTTGTAGGACGCAGCTCAACAATTTACAAGACGTTTTACAAGCGGTTCAGCTAACTTGAACGATTATATCGGTGTTAGTTCCGTTTTAGAGCAAATAGTAAAGCGTAACGCGACCCCTAAAGTATAGAAGTCTTTTTTCCACGGTAATTTATTCGTAGCATGCGTCAACCGTAACTCACTCAAATATCATTCTTTCATCGTCATCCTAACGTACTTCGAATGCTAATAAATGCACTCTTCGACATGATCATTCGTACTTATAAATCATTGTCACAAGAAGCGAAACTGAAGGTCTTTACAAGAATATCAAGTGCATTTACATGTGCCTATTCTTGGGTTGATTCGATTTTCTAATTTTTGGTTCTTGTAGGGTGCTGCATCTTCGTTCCAGACGTTGTTGGGGTCAGGCTCCCGCATGGTGGGGTCTTTCATGCAAGTCTCTTCCAACAATTCAAATCGACCGGGATGAACGTGTTGTACTGTATTGTAACTGTTACTTATTTATTGTAATAATTTGCATATATCACTTGATTTGTTGCACCACGTCGAGGGAAGTTTTAGTCAGCTGAAGACGTGATAAATTTTATTTCCTATCGTTTCTTCTTAAGTAATTAGTCATAATTTTAGCCACCGGCTGAGAAAAAACTCGACGAAATTCATTCTGCTTTGTACATAAATGGAGTGTTGTAAATTATTATTATTAATTGTTATTTTAGTTTTTTAACAATACATTGTAAATAATGCAAATAAAAGAGAGTGGACGATAACTAAGCGATTTATTAAAACCGTGTTTTACAACATGTTATATATAAAAACATCTGATAAAATAATAAATTAAAGTTAAAACAACTAACTATAGCCATAAAGCTAACTTCACGTGCACCAATTTGGATTTGGCTCATGAGTATTATTACATCTATATTTGTGTTCATAGAACTTACTTACTTTATATATCATAGATATATGGGACCGAAATCACCAACTTTCGAAATTTTGAAAGACAAGTGTTGATTGTGAATGTCGAGCTTCAAAAGTGTAAACTCGAGCGTCGACGAATCACAGACACTTACTTCTTCCTTTTACAATCCTACTGGTCGGTGAATATTTTACTTAAAATAGACAAAACACTTGGAAATTACCTTCCTTTTGCGATATTTACAAACGATAAGAAAATTTGTTTCGTAGTAATACCCTACGAAATGACCAAATCGCTTGCGGTTTGATAATACTTCAAAACGCAAACGAAGCCTACACCGCCCCCGATTAACCCGCTAAATAAATATTATACACTAGGCCCTTACAAGTTGTAAGGATGGCAGAACTGGTAGACGAGCCTTTGGGAACGTTCCGTTTTCTTCATGATTCCCTTTTTGTAGTACTGTCTGATCGATCTGCTGAGCTTGTCGTAGTTCATGGCGGGTCTGTTCTTCCGCTTCCCCCATAACCGCGCCACCTTCACCGAATCCTCGATCTTAAAGATGCCTTTGGAACGATCCAACCACCTGATGCAAGAACCGTGCGTTTGAGGCGAGGCCAACAGTTCCTTGAGGAACTGCCACAGGTGGATGTGCGAACCGCCACTTCGACTCGTGGAGGGTTTGCTCGGATCCGTTTGAGATGAAGCGGCATCTTCATCGTCATCTGAAACAATGACGCACGTTCAGTAAAAGGAAAAGGAGACTCAAGGGCGACCGCTTCGAGTCGATATGATTTTATTACGCGAACGAGCGTTCGTTTGTCTAACCTTTCACATTCTTTGCGGGCACAATCGATCAACGCGAATGGTATTTGGCATCTTTACGTAACGGGAAGATAATTAAAGATCAGAATAAGGTTGAGAGATGATGAAATTTTCGGATTCTCGTCTGGCCACTTACCATCCGACATGTCTCCACTGGAGGCGTTGCTGGAGGCGGTTTCCGGTTGCCAGTGCATCGACAAGTCTTCCTCGGAACAGGCCGCCTTCCATATCTCCAGCTGAGCGTGCAAGATCATCCCGCCCTGGAAGCGACCAAATTAATGGTAATTGCCGTGCAAGAACTCATTAAACGCATTCCACGCTAGTATTTGGTCAAGTAGGTCGGTTTAGAAAGACTTTCTCTTGGATTGCAAACAGCGATCCTCCGCAAAGGACGTCCCGCGACATTGCCTCGGGTCCGCAAGATAGGTCGGAGGTGAAACCGCGCGAATGTCATTCAATGACACACACAATGACTAACTTCCACAATAATTATGTACAAATTTGCGTGTTGTTCAGCGATTTCTCGTAGATTCGTTTGCGCGTCGCGTTGGAACCACCGTTATGTTCACCTTAGTCGCGACGACCTAAATTTTTCAACACCCAGTCACGGTACCACTACATACACGAAAGTAAAACCGTGATTGTGCTGTTCGGAGACTGACCTGTGGCGAGCGTCTTGTGAAGTCGTCTTCGGAGAGGGCCACCAAGCCGGCCCCGTTTGTGTCCCATTGATCGACGACGGGGTCGGGAAGGCCGAACTGTCTGGAGGTCCATTGCAGCCACGACAAGACATCGGCACAACTCCACCGAGTGGGATCTGCAAGAGCGGGAATTAAGGCCACGTGCCGAAGAAAAAACCGCTAATAAATGCATTCAGATCGATATTTACTTTCACGCGGCCAGAAAAATCCAAACTGCTGGAAACGGTATTTAGATTTCTCTCGTTTGACAGGAGGGGCGTAAAATAAATTCATAAAGTTGACCACTCCTCAAACCTTCCCGTGGTTGGAATTGCGGATTTATTGAACAATCACCCACATGGACGCGTGTGTCCCAAACGTATTCAAGGAGGTGTGGTAGATGGAAGGTCAGCGAATGCAAACTCACCTGGAGATATACCGAGAGCCGCGCACGTGCTGTCCACATCCTTCCTCATCTGTTCTATTGCCAAATTCAACACGGGCTCGATGTTCTCCCTCATCAAATCGCGCTGTGTCTTCTCGTCGGGTTCCTCCATCTTGATCTCGCCTCCAATGAACCCGAAATCGAGCGGTTTTATGTTGTGCTTCTTCTGGAAGCTTGTGTCACGTAGCACCTCTCTCAACAACTGATGATCCTTGGGTTGGGAAGGTACGGTTTGAGGTCGGGTGTCTTCCAGCAAACGTCTCAAGCTTTCCGAGTCCTGGAAGCCACTCAATAAGCTCCCGAAATCGACCGTGCTTTCTTGTTTGATTTGTTTATCCAAGACAGTGTTTTCCAGTAACTCCAATACGTCCGCGTTCTCCGACTGCTGGATGTTTATTTGTTCTGGTGACGACAAACTCGAGTAGCTCGTTGCGGGGCTTGTAGGCGACGAAAATCCACACGGAGAGAGAAAATTCTCTTCTTTGATCCGGTACTGGTATGGGGAAGCCGGATACGACTCTTTTTTGACGTACTGAAAGAAGTCATCGACTGGGGATTGGGAGTAGAGCGAGCTTGGTGATGGAGTATACAGCGACAGCTCTGGAGAGCTCGGATAGAAGTTTGCCTCGCTGGATTGTCTGTAGGCGTTGGGCGAGAGAATAGGCGGCACTTCTAAATAGATATTGCTTTGGGATTTGTCGTCGTCTGGGACTAATAGCGTCTGGAAGTCGGGTTGCGGCGAGCTGGGGTAGAACGTGGTGTAAATTTTTGGTTGATTCTTCTCGGACGATTGAGTAAACGAAGGCAGAGGTTGGTCGCCTCCGGGCAGGAGCGACAAGTCAAAATTTTCGGCAAAGTTGGTGTAGTCACATGGTGGGGTGAACCCGGCGGACGGAACAGTTTGCGGCATCTACAAGAGATAATTAACAATCAGCCAGGTTAATTGGAAGAGAGCGGTTCCCAAAAATAGACATGACATTAACGATCAGCGAGGCCGGTGATCTCTTCGACACGCTTCTTATGCTCGTGGTTTTAAGGCTGAGTTTTCGTCGAGGTCGCGTTCACATTTCCTGATTCCACGATTGATCATCGCGACGAGATTGTCGCAACTTCATGCGAATTTACGGAAACCGCTGATTATTCTTAGTCACTTTCCTGCACTGACGCTCGAGCCATCTGCTATTGTTTATTTTACTTTATATTTGTGCGCGAACGGGTTAAATTTAGAACACATCAACAATATCGCCTTGCTGCTTTCCCTAAGAGGTACAAAACTGCAAATACCTGTTGCACTAGGCTGGATATGAGTAAGGATGCCCGGTCCTTCGATCGCGACAATCACATTTCAACTACTGTGGATTTGTGGAGATGTCGATGACTTAGGGGTTACGAGCGTGACGGCTGTGACTGGACTGAAGAGCTCTTATGGCTGAATAATTTTGGCACATTTGAAATGTTCTACATGAACGAGTCAGACGTTCTGATTTCGCCTTCGCTCGGCTTAAAATCGCATCGTGTCAAAGATGGCACCATCCATGGTCCACGCACCACGCACCAAGATGTGTACAAAACCGAACCACGCACCCAACTAACAACCAACAATCCTCTTTCCTAGTCTAACATCCAAAATTCGGCACGCTCCCTCTCTATCTATCTTTTGGTTCACCTTGGTCAAAAATCCTCGATTCATTACATTGTCAAGGAAGGTGCTACGTCACTCTTTTATCCTTTTCGAGTTAACAACTAGATGTATCTCCTGGCTTCGTCGGTGTGGGAAATTTCGTTACGTCACCGATTTTGATTTGAGAAACAATTAGCGAAAATTAGCGCGCTGCTATGAAATCTGTCAAGTTTCAGTCGCTTTGACTTTCTCTGGGGAATTCCAGTCTTACGTAAATGCGAATTTGGGCAGGTCGAGTCAAGGTTTGGGTTTCCCGCGAGCTAAAGTTCTTGCAGATTTGCAGCGGAAATCGGGCGGCCACTCCTGCAATTCCAACTACCGTTGTTCGGCACGACTCGAAGGAGTGGAGTGTCCACAAATCGCTTGAAGAGAAAGTGGTCAAGTGAAGAATTTACTTTTATTTATTCCGTTTCGCGTTTGAATCACTCGGGATTAAACAGGAGACATTGCGCAACATTCCATTATTTCGGGTCTCATTGTTCCAGTTCACCACAGTAATAATGTTGCGTTTGAGTTTGTCCAAATCCATCGATGATCCGTAACCGAACGGAAGAGACTTTAGAAAAAATGCTATCGTGCCGTCACATAATTTCAATGGACTTCAAATGCGGACAACTCGCTGGACATGGCAACGATTAAAATTACTGTTATCACAAACGTGCGACCCCTACGACTCTCAGTATCGAGAAGATTGATAACGAGAGATATTCGAAATTTTTGATATTGTTTCGAGAAAAACTCCACTTACCGTGTCTTCCCTGTCGGCTTTTTTCTCAAGTAGGACCATAATTCGGACACAAAGCGCACACACACCCCAATGCGTTGAACATCCGTTGTTTGGTCACAAATTCCTTTTGCAAAACTCTATGATTTGGACCCGTTTGTTAGAAAAGCGCGAGCGAGCGCGAAACGTTCCGTGCTCTACGATTGCTATCGACTCAATGTTAGCTCAGCTCTTCGCGTCCTACTTTGCTTCTCTCCTCCAAGAAGCGAGTGAAAGATTTAAGTGTGTACAACTCACCCAGCTCGCCGCTATTATCGTATCTGAGATAATTGTTATGTGGATAATAAATAGCGTTGTGGTTTGCCCTTTTGGTGGTTGCTCACGACTCTTTGCAGCGTTATTGGCGTTGCAACCTTTGCGTTTCTGACAAGAAAAAACTGTGCGGTTCGAGGCAAAACTGTTAACAAATTGTTCAAAAGACAATAATCGACGCAAATATCTCTCTTTAGAGCCTTATCAGAGATGTTAAACACATTTTTATTGTGTCGATTCTTTTAGTGCTACTCTAAAACGAGCCGTAAAAGCCGACAGGCATCGCATTTAGATAATTGACGCTTTATTACATTTCTTTGTGTTAATGGGCGTTGTCCTCGTTTTACTGATGGCTAAGACGTTATTATCGACGATTAAATGCGAAAAATTATTAAGTGTATAAGTGTAATCATTCCACGGCAGTGTGGAATGCTAAGACTGTTGAAAGTCAACATTTTTTTATCGACAGTCGAAATAGACAACAGTCGATTTCGTCTTTTATTTTCTTCACATTCATATTTTTGATTCAGACTACTCGTACCGAAACGCAATAAAGAGGCAAAAAAAGTAAGACAGCGAAATGTATAGCTTTATTCTTTCCGTACACCAATTTAGCAAAGATTACATACTACAGATACTAAGGAAGAGAAAGTAGAGTGAAGACAAAAAACGATTACAATAATAGAACACTTAGCAAGTGAAATTTAGCAAAGAGAACGAACAGAGTTTAATTAAATAAAACGTACAAATTCGTTTAACAAATTTTCCAAAGCTTATTTGCTTTATGTTTGAGAATCGAACTGAACCGAAACATTCCATGTAGCTACGTAAATTTTATTAATAGAGAATTTAAAGCAGACGTCCATATAAAAATTAATTCGCACAGAAATGAAATTGTTTATTCACATTCACATTTGTACAAAGCTGTAAAAACGTAGTAAAAACAATTTTAGAACAAGCGGTTGTGTGTACAGGAATATTTTTTGTTTCGATAAACAATCGACGGCAATTTTTCCACATTTGCAATTACGTGTAATTCGTTTCATAGATTATAAATTATTTAAACAAATTTTGTATATATTTTATATAATTTTTTTTTTACAAAATAAAGAGGTTTCATAGTAGACTGATAGGAATTCTTCGTATACCTGCTCTTTCCAACATGATCCATTAATATTTTACAATAAAAGTTGCGTTTTATAAATTTATTCAGTATACATTTTTCTGTTCTATAAATTGCGAAACTAATTATTCCTCGCTTGCTCATGAAATTTAAATCAATTTTTTAAAATTAGAATTGCATAACTGAGTAAAGCACGCAAGTTACAATTAAAATAAAATAACCATTACAGACACAATACGAGTCGCAGGGTAAAGTAATTATTTTAGAACCATTCGTAAATACCATAATATTTTTTCTTCGTGTGAGAAAATGTATGACTCACATCGTCATTACTCATTTGAATGCAAGTGAACGATTTTTGAATTTGTAGATTCACATAAATTGCTATATAAAATTTTAATTTTTGTCTTACGTTCTAATTGAATCTGATTATGAAATTGTTAAAAAGCAATCTTAATCGTTAACAATATTCAGCATCTAAATTTTGATGGTAGCTGAGTGAGTTCACGTAGACGCGGATCTCATCGGGACCAATTTCAAGTCGTCTAAGTACGCTTTGTGGCCCTCACGGGAATTCACATTTTTTGCTGATGCCCTGTGCGGCATCTTACCACCTCAAGAGATGCATCTCATTGTAACAACATTGGATTTACCAGTGAGTGTTGCCAACAATAAAAACCTATTGTTTGTCCGTTGGAATGCCCTATTATGTCATTATGTTAATTCATCTGATTTATCCGCACTCCAATACGCAAATATAGTAAAGTGCGATTCCTATTAATCACGCACTGATTTATTTAAAGCATAGATCCGCCTCGTAATTATGAAAATTAATGGCGACATTTTCTTAGCGGACCCACGGGCATGGAACGGATGGATGGAGCGCAAAGCCGGTGAAAAATCGTCCATGGGAATCATATCTAATCCTAATGACGTAGATACCAAAAACCAACGCAAATCGACGACGATATGGGTTTTGGGTTTGTAATGTTTATGTGCAACATGTGGTTTAAATCGAGATTGTGACGTCAGGAGAGGAAAAAAGCAACGAGAAAGCTAATGCAGCATGCTCGACATGGTGAAAAGAAAGCGGTTGATGGTGTTGTTCGGTTGTAGAAATGCAAAAATTTTTGAGAAAAATCTAATGGGGACAAGGCGGCTCTCATTTGCGATATTATTGCGTCACGTTCCCGACACTGATCTACATAGTTTTTTTTTTCAGTCCGATCAATTATGCAATTACTAGTAATAATGCGAAGACAACAAAGCGTGTCGAAGGGATAAAAATGATGCTGAATGACAGACGACAGGGCTTTGTTGCTCTCTCACCGATTAATCTTTCATCAGACCCAGTTAGTCACACAATTCCCGCAATTTTCTCAATTCAATATCTTTGCACATTGCTGAAACAGTGTCACAAGATGTCGACATTCTTTCCGTTTGCATTTGTTGTGTTTTATTTATAAGTTCTTGGTATTATAAACAAGTTCGAGTTTCCTCCATTGGGTGTGGTCCACACGCAAATTAATCTCTTTTAATCTAATACAGTTACGAAATTCGGGCCAGGGTCATGTAATGACAATAACAAAGCTGCAAGTAAACACACCACAATTAAATTATTGCCATTATTAACAGAGCGTTGTTATTACAACGAGCGGAGATTTTAATGAGTGGCGAATATTAAACTGGTTTAAATTTTCAAGTGCGTCAGAAGACACATTTTTTCGTCCGAAATACACCTTATATTTGATAATGATTGGCCTTACAGCAATAAATTTTTGTAAATTTATATGGTAAATGGCAGTTGGTATGTCGTTGTTGTTTTGCAAAATACTACAGCATACAAAAACGAATGGTACGATTTGGACTTGGTGGGAGTTTTGAGTGTTGGATAATTATTAGAATTGCAAATTAGTATATTTTGCTGGACTATTTTTAAATTTCAATAAACTGTCAAATCGTGGAATCAATAAATTACAAGTTTTGAATTGATCAAGATCGTATTAAAGAATGCCGATTTTTTTTTGAAAATAGTGTTTTCTGAATTGGCATGCTGCACAGTTGATTGGCATAAAATCCAAATGTCCACATCTGCGATTAACATCTTCAGTGGTGATGCGGACATGGTCAAGGTATCCTTGTCCGTATTCTTGCTTTTGAATTTAATGAATCTAATGAATTTAGATATGATAGATATTTCGACCACGTCCGCATCGCTACTGAAGTAAGAAAAAGAAAATAAAAATAATTTAGAAGACATGAATGACATAAAACAATTGTAGCTGAAACTCTGAGAAGCTCAGCACTTTAGGAATAATTATAGCCCATGAACATATTTCTACAAGATGTAAATGCAGAATCGAGAGGTTTTTGTAGGAGAATGTGGTGGAGCAATTTATACAAAACTATATACCTATTTTTTTATACAAATATAAATAAAGTCGAAATTTTAATCGTTCTTTAATGCATCTTCTTTAGTGCATTCTTTAATGCACGGATTATTGAAGCGTGTATCTTAAATAAAAAAATTAATTAATAAAAACTAATTACAAAATAGGAATATTCGTCAGAAACATGCTTAAAAGTCGCAAAAAATTAACTTAAATTTCATAAGAAACGACAGAAACCAGTTTGAAGCTTGATAAAATATTTCTAGTTGAATTGGTCCAATGAAATTCCGCTTGAAAATTTTATATTTTCAATTTTATTAAACGAGTATGTTTTTATTATGTCTTTTCAACAAATGCTATAAAATTTGCTTTAGAGAAGTTTTCCTTTCTAGCAAAAATGTATTCAATTATTAGTATTATTTGCATTTTTCAAATTTTTTACTGATTTCTTGAATCAACATTGTTTTGGAATAATTTTCTATCTATTGATTGCTGACGGATTTTCTTAATGTGTCTAGTGGCAGAATAATCAAAATTTTATTCGGCAAGATTTATTGTAACGGAAATATACTTTTATTTTGATTAATAATAAATCCAAGGAAGAATACAACAAAATACACTAATATATAGTGTGGAAAGATTTGGTCGAATTGACCTAACATTTGTACAAAAAACATTGGTAAACACATTATTTAATTGTAATCATTTTCAAAATATTATTATCTATGTATTTCACAGTAATCTTTTGTTGTTGTTTGTTATATTCTCTGCAGATTAAATCTACATATTTTACATTTTTCCATTCGTGTTTGTATTATCTCTTTTTCGATCTGTCCTGCCTCTTTTTGTTTGTTATAACGTTGTTAGGAAGCCAATTAGTTGAAAGTTTTACAAACTCTTAACTTATCTCTAACAGTACGTTTTCTTCAGCTCGTCTACCTTCTTATTTTCTCTTTTCTATTCGACGCTCCTTGTTTTTCTTAATATTTAATCAAGCTTGACAACACTCGTCATTCTTATTTTAACAAATCTGCCACCAACATCAAGGAATATTACACAAAAAAAAAGTAATGAGAACGTATTACGTGTGGCATGACAGGTATGTTTACGTACACTTTAAATACGAAACTAAAATTAGATTTCGTCGTAATTACAATTACGAATTGCGGTTTAGTCGAGTGATTACATTTCGTTACAGAAACTTTCAAGGTTGATCTGTTGTAGAAAAAATACCGGAAAATAAAACGGAGCGGGAATGGCTATATGAAAGCAGATCAACATTTTGTATTACGGTGCGGTCGTGTGCTAAACGAACCGGTTCGACAAGGACGTCCAGCTGTTAGTAAAATGTTCGAACTAATGATTATTGTTCTAATGTAACACTTTTTAAAAAATTTAAATTAAATATCGGCAACACTCAATACACGCGTCTTAAATTTGTAGACAACCATTCGTACAAAAGGACAGATGAATGTCAAATGATATGCAACACACTAGGCGGATTTATTTAAATTATTAAAAAAAAAGTCATTCGCACGTCACAGCCCCAGTCTTTAGAAATCGTCTACAGCGCAATGTTTTGGCAAAGTTTAAAGTTCAACAGGTCACAGCGGCGCAGTCGGCGAAATATAGTATTACACAGGCGCGTCGCGACGCCTTCCGCATCCATATTCCCTCAGTACCTCAAAATTAAGACATCCGGTCATACGAAAGTGAAGCATTACAAGCTGAAACAGTGCAATGTTTCAAATCTTTATAAATTCTACAAAATGTAGAGCGTGTTGTCGTTGAACTCAATTTTCATTTCCGCGCTGGCGCCACACAATCGATCGCTCCCCTAGTTTGAAATGAGCACCAAAGTGTCAACACGTCCCCGTAAACACAAGCACAAGGACGACATGAAGCAAGAAACCGTGGCCCAAGTGCACAAACCTGTGGTCATTGAACGAAACGAAGACAAGAACGACAACTACAGTACCAACACTCCAAGTCGCGAGATCTCGGTGGATGAAGAATCGCAGATCAATTCAAAAATTCTGTCATTGATCGAAAGCGAGATGAAGCGGGATGTTAACAAACATTCGCACTTCACCGATTCGCGTCCACAAAGTTTGAGTTTTTACGAAGATGAAAAAGTGCCGGAAGAGTTGTCCGGTAATTTGGAGCTGTTGAGTCCGGAAGAACGCAAGCATTATAAAAAACGACGCGAAATGGATACGGACGAAATGAACGCGTACAATGTGATTCAAGACTTGTATAGTGGCAGAGATGGCGATGAGATTATATCGTCGGCGAAGAAGTCGAAGTCGAGGAAGAAGCGACACGGAGATGCGGATCTCGGAATTGGCGACAGTAGAGAGATGATGATTCCGAAAGAAAAAAAGAAAAGTAAAAAGAAGAAGAGGGAGTCGTCGCCGACCGGCAAGCGTAAACATAAGAAGAGGGACGAAGAGTGCGAGCCTAGGACCGACATCACCGTGGCGCTGGTAGAGTTGCAAGACGATGTTTTTGAAACAAACGATGAAGTCGTGGGCAGAGTCGACAAAGTCAGGAAGAGTCCCAAAAAGTCGGATAAAGTTTATGTGCAGAAGAAGAACAAGTTTGAGGTTGTCAGCAAGCCGAATAATTTAAACCGACAGAGTGCATATGATTTTGACGAGGAAGTTCCTGGGAAAAAGTAAGGTCCAACGACAATTATTCACGTTTACTTCTGTATCAATTATAGATTTGACACATATCATCCTCTGGATTTGGCAATACCGTTCCAGGAATATTGGATGAGACTGACCACGCTTTGTCACGGTTTGCTTGGAGGTTTAGCTTTTGGACACTGGTTATATGTCATAAGCAATATTAACGTGCAAGATGACGAGTTTATATCGCACTATTCGCACTTCAGCGACGCTTACGTGTCGTTCTTTTATTTCCTCTGCGTAATCTGTCTCGTATCTGTTTTTGAAAAGTAAACTGTTCTTATTTGGACGACAATTTGTTAAGGTAAAAAATTGCAGGATCGATATTGCTCACTTCGACGGAGCTCAGTTGAGAAACTTGTTCCAATTCAAAAAAGGTTCCTTGGTGATACTGATCTATTTTACGTGTCTGGTGGTACATCTTTCAGCCGCCCGAATCGACTATAAACTAGGAATAACACCTCAAGACAACGAAACCATATCAAATGTAGGTGCCAGTTGTCGGACTCACTTTTTCAGGTCTAAGGTATTGATTTATTGCAGATAACAAGAAGTGAGCTTACGCAATGGAACCATTTGTCTCTTTGGAGATCAGTTTTGGCGTTCCTTGCGTGGATCATTGTTGGCTTGTCCCCACAAGAAAATATGTTTTACGCCAATCTTAAAAACATGGAAAAATATCTTCCACAAAAATGATATTCGACTTTTTCGTTCTCGTCAGTCTGCGATGTGATAACAAATAAATAAAGACTGTATTATTTATTGACTAGATAATAAACAATTACAACTAGATGTTAATCAAATACAATTTGTGTTAACAAAAGTTAAGGAAATTGGTGCGTTGTACATTTTAGGGCCGAAACAACATCCAACTAGTCGGTTACATAGTATCACAGAAATTCTACAACAATTTAACATGATTAGTATTACAAGAACGCAGTCCTGTCGTTGGCATCAACCACGTACGAGTTCTTCAGCTTGAAGTACAATTTACAAGCTAAAACAACGCCAAAAATTTGCAAAACGCAAATCCCCAAACCTACAGCACTCAAAATGAAGAGGTGCTGCTCCATGTGTAGTGCCATCAAGTCCAGACATCCCTAATTACCGAAAACGGTTTAAAAAAAGCAACTAAGTGGGGAAACAAACTTACAAAATAATTGATGTTGGAAGGGTGGTCGCTTACACCACATCCCACTGATACGCTCTTACAGCAAGAGTCTGGTACTTTATTTGAAATACCTCCCTGGTGGGTCTTCAACCAAGCACTATACTTCCAATCTTCAAAATTGCGAGCACCACAACAACGAAACTAATAAAAATCGTAATTATTAAACAACAACTGCCCTACTACTAGGATGGTACCCTCTCCTGTAAGAAGTCCACAGCTTCGGTTTTGTCCTCCTCAATTTGATATGAACTCATCAACGTGTTGTTCAAACTCATTTCCAGTTCAGTTTGAACGTTTTCTTCATAGATGTATGCCAAAATGCCTACCATGGCTTCGATTAAGAAAATGAGGACGAGCAAAAATATGTACTACAATCGTAAAAATGAGTAAATGATATGTCAAGGATAAGAGAACCAACATACGATTACTAGTAGAATCCGATGTTCTTTGAGAACGGCGTAGCAGCCCATGAAGGCCACGAAAATGACTAGAGCTCCTGCCGAGAGCAGGAAAGAAACGATAATGGGGTAAGTGAGGGAAGCCAGCAGCGTCACGTACTGATAACGATCCACCATCGTCCATATTGCTACACCAAGAACCCCCAGTCCTGCAAGCTGAACAAGAAGTGACGCATAAAAATCACAAGACAATATAGAGTGTTAATAATGACTTGTTGCAAAAAATTAGGTAGAAACGGTACTTAGTTCAGTGGTGCGGAGTGAGAGTGACATAAAATAAAAAAGCGGTCCATCAAGCATATTGATCAGAGGAATTTATTTTAAATAGCAGACGAAATATTTTTCGTCGGTTCACATCTGCTGTAATCTGCGCAAATGTTGATAACTACGTCGACACAATAAAACTGAACAAACAAGTAACGCAACAACTCCGCGGTATACTATAATAATTTAAAAAGGTTTGCGTGTCGTCCGTGGGTACACTTATTACATAATGGCAAAGACATCCCAACTTTATCGTCGTCCACGAACTCGTGAGAACCTCGCATCGCATTTATGTAATTGTACGGAACCGGCTGCACCTTCATTAAAATGCGCCGCACGCCCCAAATAAGGAGATAATGTGGGCATAAAAAAATGTTTCATTTGACAGGTTGAACGACCCTTTTCGACTTACCAGAAAGATTATGTTGAAGACATTGAGTACGTTTTTGATAAAATTCAAGCCGCAGCACTGTCTACTGCCCATGGTCAGGTCCTCATGCTATGCCCTCCTGCAACAGTTTCGACTATTTATAAGCGCTCGTCATAGTTAATGGATGCTTTGTCAAGACCGCGTGCGTGAAATCTGGCAGGATGAATGGAGAAACAGACGCATGGCTGGTCAATTTCTACAGCCAGATATGGGCAAAGCTGGTTCTATCTCTGACTGAAGATTCCAGCAGCGTCATTTCATTGCCTTATCGGGTTTAAGGTCACGGTTTCCACTACTGGAGAGAGGAAATGAAACGAGCGGTTTTAAGCACATGTATTATAACATCCTAATAACAAAATATAGAAATATACAAGTCGTGTGTCATATCCACAATATATTCTCTAGCCGACTGATTTGTCTCGATAAAAATGTATACACTGGAATTGTGATACACATCACATTCTGCTGTAAATCGTAGAGTAAACATAGTATAACTTCAAAAAAAAATCACAATCGTTTTGGCTTGGAAATCAAGATGCAACGCGAAGGCAAGAGGTGAGGTACCATCTACTCGAATCTTCTCAGCGTGTCCTCCAGCCTGCTCACAATGTTCTTGTAAAAATTCACTTGTTCCTGCAAGAAACCCTTCATCGCGGACTTGAACTCCGTGTTCATTTCGCTTTGAAAATGGTCGAGTTCGGCGAACACAGAGTATGTTAGGGCATCTGTGCGCTTCCTGACTTCAGTGATTTGTACGTGATTGATCTGAGGATTGCGTTCGCACTCTTTCTTCTTCTGCTCGGCGTGCCTCTGCATGGAAAAGATGTCCGGGTACGAATTTGTGATTCCCCGATATAGATACAGCTTGTCCGTTAATGGTTGCCAGTCGATTTTCGCCTGATCTTCATACAACTTCGCTATCTCAATGTAAGTGGTCCCAATTTTCTTCATGTCTGAAACACACATTCTCCAATTGAGACCCAAAATTATGGCGCGCATCTACCTGTCGCTAAGTCTGAAAATAAACCGGCTTCGCTGTTCTCGAACGCAACGCCCAGCGAGAAGAAGCTCTCGCCGACTTTCGACTGCTCCCGCTTGTATAGACTCTCGCACTTTTTTTGTTGGTCCGCTGCGGTTTGCATCAGTGCTTTAATACTCTGGTCCATTTGGTTAATGTATGAAATGCTGCTTTCGAGTTTGCTTTCGACCGTCGATGCCAATAAATCTTTCTCGGGCGCTTCCACGCACAGACAAAAATTCGCCCCGACCAACTGGTCTTTTTCCGCTTTTCTCTTGCCTTCCTTCCACTGCTTCTCGTTGGTACACATGAGAAAATGTCTCCAAACATCGCACGCCGACAACACCGGATGTCGACAAACATAATTCACAAACTCCTGCAGCTGCACTCTTCTGTGCTCAATAAAGTGCTCCTCGTATCGACCCGATATCTGTTTATCGGGCAATGGAGGCACGGCTAACATATTGAATTTTTCAGACAGTCTATCGTGTAACCAGTCAAAGTGTTTATATCGACGCGAGACTTCAATTCCAGTAAACGAAGGCGTTAATTGGTATGCGATGAAAGATTTAAGACCTCGGCGATCGGTCGGCGCAGCGGCTTAGCAAACCGACTTGCGCCGGCAAGGTCCTGGGTTCGAATCCCGGCCCGGTCATGGATGTTTGTATTTGTCCAAACTCTCTCCCTGTAATTGGGGCAACCTGTTGGGGGGGAGTATAAACAACAAATAAAAAAAAAAAAAAAAAAAAAAAAAAAAAAAAAAAAAAAAAAAGACCTCCCATTTTTGAGGACTTTTTTGGAGAGGTCACTTGGACTGTGTAAGGTTCCGAGATCAGTTCCCAACGGAACACGTTATCGTTCTCTCTGAATATCCGAATTTTGGTGTAAGGAGTGATATCTTTCAGCGTGCCTGGAAATTAATCGCGATACTGGTCTGGGCGAAAATAGCCGACTTAATTAAAATTCGGGCTGGGAATGGGAGTGGGTGGAAATCGAACCACACATGTGCGCTATTGTTTTAGGGGAATGCGTTCCGTGAACTAAATCTAATTTAATCAAAAGCAAGAAATTTTATGGGTTTGCTGTTACGAAGCGAAAACGTTCAATTCTTGTAAAATGTGCCGTAATAAATTAGCTCAAATCACGCGATGACATCATTCGCTATTTACGACTCTTCACCTCGTACACACAACATTTCCTTCTAAATTATTTTCAAATATGTCTGTGAATGCGCAAGGTCTCATAAGGTATTGAGATAAAGCAGACAGCATACGACTTTTCCTGGTAATATTTTATTTTAATATATCTACAGGCTAAACCATACAAATTAATTATTATTTAATATTATCAGAATACCGATGTGCAAGAAAAAAATTTAGTGTAGCCAGTTTTCGACCTTATTTTATCTAAAAATGCCAAAATCTTTACCGTAAATTACAACTTTTAGACCCGAAATTACTATAAATGGAAAAACAGACAAAAAATGACCAATTTTGTTTCTAAAAAAAATTGTGGTGAAACGCGTACAGGAAGTTACGATATTTCGACTCGAAATGAGTGTAAATCCTAAAATTTTGATAAAATTTTTTCGCTTTACGCGCGCTGTGTTTCGAGAAGTGTAAAGTACATTCAAACACAAATATCGGTAGAGTTGCTTTATTGAAATGTTCATTAGATTAGATGACTAATAAATGACCTTTAACAAATTTGGTACGTCAACAATCCAATTCCTAGTACAAAGTGGGAAAATACAATTTGAAATATTTTAGCACGAACATGATGTAAATAAGAGAAGGGGAGAGAATATTATGATAAAGACGTATCAAGTTTAAAATCTCAGTTTTAAAATGATTGACGTTTACGCTTCATGACAAGTGCGCTACAATCTAACCATCGCCGTAATTACCGACCAGCAGCCAGTTTTAAGTGTTGTGCCACTTGCCTAACGAGCTATGAATTTGGTATATTACCGCCATAAAAATGTAAAAATGTTTGTTATCAGTTGAAATAACACAACAATCTGCGATAACATGGGCAAACTTACTCAAGATACTTATCTTGAGAATTCAACCAATAGCGCAAACAATGGCTTTTGAAATCGGGGGGAGGATTAGGATGAAACATCGCACAACATCAACAAACATTACCCAAAATGTAACTTTCCAATCCGCTCTTCACATACGACGAGAAAATATTTAAACTCTTCCTTGTGGCCGTCCCCTTACCGTCCACACTAAAATTACTCTCGGAAATATTATCTTGTCCCCCGGTATAACTAAACTGATTCTGGTTGGGTTCGTTGACGTAGGAGGGCTCCCTTTGTGTGTTGTTTGCAATTTCGCTGTAAGTGTCATCGTTGTCCCACTCGTCGTCCCAGTCGTCTTCCTGTTGCGAGGCCCCCCATTCGCTCGTTTGCGGAGGTAGCACTGGGGGCGGCATGCTCGGCGGTCGCGACTCCTCCATTTTAGAAACATAGGCCTCGGGGAAGAGCCCCGACTGCCCCCTGCTATTCAGCCCCTCCCACCATCCCTCGCCAATATCCACGCGTGTCACAGTGAGCACCTCCCCCGCAGTTATCGACAATTCAGCCGAATTGCTCTCCCCAACAAAATCGTACAGTGCTTGCGCTTTGAAAAGGGCCATCTCACTTGTAAATGTCAGGCGGTGGCATTAATCGCTGAACTTCACTATGACACTTAACCTATAAAAACGAAGTTGTCGAAACGGTCACTGCCGCACCACGCACCAAAGGCACTTAACAAAACAAACTGACACGAACGCGTTTTGTTGATTTTCGGCCGCGTTTCGATGCAATTGCGGATAAATTATCTCCGACAATCGTCATCAACAGCTGTCAGTTTGATTAGACTGAATGGCACGTAGAGGCGCTGCAAGCGTAAGAATTCAAAAGTACACTTCGCGCCTGCCGTAGTGGATAGTGGCCAAGGTTACGCCGCGCAACGACAACAATCCAACAAGAAAAAACGATCGAAAGCCGCCAATAAGCTCGTATTATTTCACATAAATTCCCCGCGTTTTCTATTCATAAACGCCTCCGCCTTATCTGCATAATTAAACGCAACATGGTAGCTACAGGCCATCTGCTTATTTAGTCATCGAAATAGGCCAGAAGATAAACATTTACATGAAAGTTTTATGTGCTCGAAAATAATTATGCACGCCTCTTCATGAATAAAACATCGCCACGAGATGATTGATTGGGAAATGTACTGTCTGTCTTCGAGCAATGTGTAACACCTGTTATGTGGCCTTTCTTCTACGTTTTTATCGTCCAACGCAGTCCTACACTCAATTAAGATGATTGCTAGGTTGTAGGGAATATTATCTGATCCAATCAGACTTTATTTGGAGTTGTAATTAGTTTATTGATTCCGATTATTTTGAAATTAATTCGGTAACGTTCGAATCTCGTCACACTAAGGAATGGCACATCTGACGTCTAAAAATATTGTTAACAATGTTGTGTGTATAATTCCATGACCTGGTGAGTGAATCGATTTTTTTATTCTAAAACACGTACAGCATTGTTGTGCCAAGCAAATTATTCGGTCAAGAAGTACTGTCAATGGTGTTGACTGAAAATATTTATTAAATACAATTATCAATACCGTAACGGTTCTGTTCGCGAATACAACTATTATATATATTTCCTACTTCTATGCACAGGCGATTCTGTCTTCAAATATAACCTGCGTACAATTAAAAAATGATTAAAATAGTTATACTATAATATGTTAGGTTTTATTTAGATAAAGAGTTAGGTAACATTGCTAACAACCTATCCATTAGCAAAAGAGCAAGCGGTGTTTTTTGTAGGATCGATGCCCTTTAAAATTGGGCAGCCGACTTCAAACGGGGAAGAAGAAAAATCAGAGAGCACCAGTATCTTTTATTGATGGGAACATGTAGTATGATCCTGGAAGATCATCGAATTTAAACTTAAATTTACAATACAATAAAGTATGTTATAAACAATCACGCACTAGATATATTATTGGTGTGTATGTCATCATGTAACATAAAGAAATGGTTAAAAAAATTTTAATAGCTTCATATTTGTGCATATCTAATCGAGCACTTTCAATTTTCGAATAAATATCGAAAAACTAGAAAGGTTCGTTTCGTAAATCTCCGTATATCAGAGTAGCAGACATTATCGATGTGGCAGCATTTTCAAAATGCATTAACTAATCTGGCAAACAACAATTGTTTTTCAGATACTGTTTAATAACCACACAAAGGAAAATATTTATAGAAGGAATTATTAAGATAAAAACTCATTTTTACATAGTAAATACTACCTACTTCAGACTCGACGAAGAATAATGCTGTTTAACGGATCATTGTATTTATTTATATCCGTGCCATAAATTGTATTTGTGGAACCTCCTCCCTCTCAAAGAGATTTTATTCTGAATAAAGAATTAAGATATGGCCGTGCTCAAAGCCAAATCAATTTAATTGTTTGTGTTCCATGAAATTCCGGATGTAAAAGCCCTTAAATGCAACATAACAATAGGTCCGACTTTTCCGTTCAAGCTCCGGTTACGTACGTACGAAATGAAATGTGAAGCCGACCTTAAAATTCAATTCCTGACATTATATTATGTATAATTATATATTTTGGAGGTGATTTTTTTAATCTTAAATTATTGATGTCTTATTGAATGTTGATAATACCATTTTTCGGCTAAAAATTCTAATAGATTAAAAATGATAAACCGCTAAATCGCAATTTTCCTTTAAATAAAAATGTGTTTTTTTTTTTTAATTAAATGTAACTGTAACATTCTCGTATCGAAATTTCATAAGATAAAAATTCTAATAAAGTAAAATGAAAAACGACGACTAAATAGCAATTTAAAAAATAAAAATAAAAATGACTAAACTGCAGAAATCCTCGAAATCGGCCATTATTAATATTATTACTCCGAGGTCATATTACGTCGAATTCAATAAATTAAATTTATAGTTTGATGCTCACATTTACTAAACATTTCTTTAAACACGAATAAATATTTAAACAATGATTATCTGTTTAATTTTACGAATTTTACTGTCCCACCTCTTGTGAAAATATGTACAGTCGGCAACGATTGGACTATTAGAGCTAGTTTTGTGTTTGCAATATTTATATTCTATATTAAAATGGGGACTTGTGACGTCGGTGTGCTAAAATTAGCGCGTTGTGACATTTTCTTGGTTTCCATTCGATGATGATAATTGGTGGATCCAAAAGGAAAGAATGCCACAGTTAAATACTGGACGTTGTTTACACAACTGAGGTGTGTGTTGGATGTTCACTAAGAAGTGTCGGTTAATAAATATTGTTATTACTCGTGGACGTCCTTAAACTGACACTGTAATCTATGGTTTTCACGAATTGCGCTAAGAAATGATTCGACACTCTTAAATGGTGTCGTCAGAACCGACCTTAAATTTATCAATTTGATAACCTTTGTTACGTTTGCTTTACCTACATGTGCATTAAAAATGTTAAAAATAGCATTGCTGACGAATTTCTGCCAAATCACTGGCTTGAAATTAATAGTTCTCTAGAAAAAAATTAAAGGTAAGTCACTGCGCGGACTTTAGCATTCATACACATCCGTGTTCAAGTCTAATTTATAAACGACGTACAATTTAGAGTACTTACACAATTTTTTTTTGCAGTCGCCGCTCTTGCTATACGATACACATCGTCAAAATTTTATAAACATTATTATTTTTTACTTATTTACCACACCGCGCTTGTTCATTTGAACCAAACAAATAGTTCGTCGCGAGTTGTCAGTGCGCACTGACTGAGGAGCGGATTAAATTTCTAACACACGCGTGCTCTACCACCACGTGACTTGATGGGTTGAACTAACCGCAACCATGGGTTTATTTAGAAAACGTGCAGAGTTAAAATAGTTTATTATTTGAAAAACTATCACACAAAATATCAAACGGTAAGAAACGTAGATAGCAGCGGTTTAAGCGGCAGCTGGAACAACAACAATAATATTACCGGCTGATAAGTGATAAGAACGGAAGTAACTACCTTCGATAATAGCAGGCGAAAGGGGAGTCTCGATTGGTGGTAAATCGATCGGTTCTTCAGCGGGAGCTTCAACGGGTTGAGGAGTTTCTGCTGGTGGTTCAGTTGGCGTTTCAGCTGGTGTTTCAACCGGAGCTTCAGCAGGAGGTTCAGAAGGAGTATCAACCGGGACTTCGACCGGTAGAGGCGCTTCAGTAGCGGCAGGAGCGTCAGCTACTGGTGCGCCTTCGGTCGGAGTTTCAGCAGCAGCAGGCGCCCCTTCACCGGACTCAGGCGCACCTTCAGCAGGTTGTGCTTCGCCCTCGGGTCCGGTCTCACCGGCTGGAGGTGCTTCAGTCGCTGGTATTTCGGCTTCAGCGGCTGCTACGAAACACAAATCGTTACACTTTTGCAATGGCGTTTTTGTATGGGAATGATGGCGAGTGCTTGATGACGTGCGATCATGAAGCACTTACAACTCTGCTTCAGTTTATCCAAGAGCTCATCAAAGCTGACTTCGTGGTGTTCGGGGTTATCGCCGGTTAAATCGACAACTTTATATTTAAGAGAGGTTTTTATGTACAAGAGAACCCCGTCGCCGCTATTCTTACGATTCTCAACTAAAGAGTAATTGGGGATTGAAACAACTTCTTTATTGTCAGTGGGGGCTAAGACAGTTTCGGGTAAAGCTATGATATCGTAATTCTCGTTAAGGACAATCTTTTTAAAGCTTTCGAAGCCTGAAATAAGTAGCAGTATCACTTATTGTGGTGACGTTGCGGTCACCGGTGAATAAATACCTGTAGTTGGTTCTTCTGGTTTTTGTTCGGGTTCTGGTGGTGCTTCTCCTTCCGCAGGAGGTTCGCCCTCAGCAGGTGGTGCTCCTTCAGCTGGAGCCGCCGTTTCGGCGATGACTTCTCCTTCGGCAGCTGGTGCTCCTTCAGCGGATTGTGCACCTTCAGGAGGTGCAACTTGGCCTTCTGGAAGAGCCCCTTCAGGTGGGGCCTCAGCGGGTGCTGCTCCGCTTTCTGGAGGAGCCTCGGCACTTTCACCTTCCCCTTCCTAAACGCATTTTTATGTTTACGAACAGTGTCACCATAACATTTTATTTTCTTGCAATGGTTGAACATTGAAAATGTCTCGTTATTATTTTAATTTGTTATTTTGAGTGTCTGCAAAACAGTTTTTTTTTGTTCTATATTTCATCAGATTCAGAACATTAATAAGTATATCATTAAGCAATAGAAAATGTTTTTTTTATTCAAAACGACATTGCATTTTGTGAACACATTTCAATGACTAATGGGATTTATTAAAGTCTTATCTGAATATCGTTCCTATAATCAATAAAATTCCATGAAACTGTTTTATTTACAAATAATTTTGTTACAAGTGTTTTCTAATTTTACCCTGTCACGTCATAAAGGTGAAACGGTTTGTCTGTAAAACTTTTTCACGACGTTATGCATGGTCTCTCGAGTAATGTAAGCCATCAAAGGTATCATTCTTTGTCGCGTTTTTGAGTCTCAAACTTTACAATTGCAAATTTTAGGCAAATTCTAAATGTTAAATTTTAATTAAATTCCAAAATGTTTTTGATAAAATATGTATAACGAATAAAATAAAAAATAAAAATTGTAAGAAAAATTAAATCCAACATATTACAAAAAAACGTCATTTGACAAAAACGGTTGTAAAAACAAAAACAAATTAAAAATCAACGAAAAAATAAACGGAGACAAGGACAATACAACATAACACACAGTGGTAGATAGTGAAAATTTTTTTAATAACATATTTAGGAGTACAAGTGGTGCGTGCAGGAGTCACCATTTACGTCAGACACAACTGTATTTATAAATAATATTTCAATGAAAGTTAAGAGGTTGGGGTGTTCATGCTTCGACGACTTCTTGTACCTTCTTCTCGTCTCCCTTCTTTGACCAGTCGGGTTTTTTCTGTAATTGTAAAAAATTAATTAAAATTGTTCTAAGACCTGTGTGTTCGGGGAACAACAGTTATTACGAGGCAGTATGTGCAAATACTACAAAAGTCTATTAAAAAACTGAAAAAAAAACGTGGATTTGTGTCGTGAACCACTTTCTGGAGATACTAGCAAAACTGCTGTAGAAAGAATAAAAAGTGCATAAAATGCTGGAGAAGAAGGGCTGTGAATTACACTGAAGTTTACCTTAGGCGCAGCGTCAGCTTTTGAGGCATTCTGAAACGTTATTCAAAGCGATTTAGCCACATTTACTTAACAGTTTGCGAAAACACAATTTGAGAATAACCCACAAACAATAGAGCGAGTATTAAATGCAACGAAAATTAGCCAGGCCCATAGCTCACCTTTTATACATTCCCGTTTAGAGGAAAAAAGCATTTCAAAAACAAAAATCAATCCATAAAAATTAGGGCGAGTATTAAAAAAAGCCCGAGAAGAGAAAACGTGGAGAAATAGAGGCGATAAAAAGAAAACATTGGAGATAAGTGTAGATGTGTATATTTTATTATTAATAATGTGTGGGTGTGTTTAAATATCGATTGATATTTGTAAAATTGTTGACGGCTCGATAATTTACTTCTTTTGCCATTCGGCCTTTTCAGATTTCTTCGGCTGCGAAAAATAAGAACATTCTAGCACCTTGTCTACTCAACTTTCATCATGGTCAAGGTTCTTGATTCAACTCCAACAGCTAATCTTGATCGTACAAAATGGTAAAATTGAATAAAGAACCGCGAGCTTCTATGACTTCAATAATAAAAATAAATTCGGGAAAATGTCAGGCAAAATTTACGAGTATCAAGGAGTTTTTTTAAGGGTAAAATTGAACTTTGAATTTATGACAATTTTCCTGAATTCATTATTATACTAACTAATAATAATGACCGTTTACAAAATTCAAAAATTTTGACTTATTAAAATGTAAAATAATTGAAAACATCATTCTCACCTCTTTATCTTCCTCTTCCAGGGTGAACTCCTTCTTCTTGACCACTTTGAGTTGATTTCTGAAGTTGAACTCGGCTGCCTTCTTCTGGAGTTTAGCAAACTTGTTTTCGTACTTTGAGACTTTCTTCAGTGTCGGTTTAACGCTGCAATAATAATTTGGAATAATTTATAAACGCGCAGTTTGGTTTTTAATCGTGCTTACAATTTGCCCCTGAGGTCGTTCACTTGGCTGTTCAAGTCGGAAATCTACGGAAGTCACAAAAATCGTTAGATCGTTATTGGGTTGTTTCACAATCAATGCTGTTCTTGAGAGTTGAAGATGAAATAGTAATTGACAATTGACAACAATAAACAGAACAACATTGTTACATAGAGTGTCAGTAATGCTCGGCGGTTATGTCAAAACGCAGATGCTGACAGAAACATTCAGAAGCTTAAAAACAGCGAACAAAGTGAGTTAGTAACTAAAGGAAAATTAGGCTCGAGTGATAAGCGAGGCGAGATACCAAGACGACTAGACAGATGGGGGAGAAAACAGCAAAATCAGGAATGTCGCCTGTAAATACCACTAAAGATACTACAAAAACTTTATACACAATATACAGCCATGAGAAATGTCAAAAACAAAATAATTTCTCGGTAAAACGATGGACTATAAGGTAGGGAACGTAACTTCGTTGCAAAATCGTTGCTTCTGTAATAAAAAAATTGTCTGCAAACATGTAATGGAAGTTACGGTGGCTCCGTGGGCTGGATGGGTTTTTTGTCGTATACTATAGATATGAAATCTGGTCACACTCAGGGTTTCCGAAAGCTGTAGCTACTAAACCGTTCAGACCACCACATCAGTGCTGACCTGAACAATACCTAATATTATTTACAAGTTAAGTGAGTGAAAACCGATCCTGAAACGGCCGAAGGAATGGGAAAAAGGAGGAGTGAGCATGGCACTTCTAGTTCCCATACACTGCTAGCTTCCGATTCCTTCTTCCCGATACTGACTGGCGATTTGGAACGTTAAAATACCGTTCAGATCAAAATCAAGCATGAAGAGCCATGCCGTTCGAGGAGAAACAAAATGCCAAATGGGTTCTTGTTAAAAAGCAAACTGACTGGACCGTCATTTCCGAAACTCATCCATACCCTAATCAGTTGGATTAAAAGATAAGTTGCGGAAAAGTCCCAGGTGGTCACCACAACCGATTCTCGACAGTAAACAGAACTGGAACCGGTTGAAATATCAGTTCTGGTTACAGTTTACTGATCAGTGGTGGTGGGTGAGGTGCGAAAGCGTTGGTTGTTTCAGGACCAGCAGTGTTACAAATGTGTTCGGACCAAACAGATTTGCAACATATCCAAGTTAAACTGAGTATATACAGATGTATGTTGTAAAATGAGAGCAGCCCTGGGTGTCTCGATTAGTGGAGTTAGTTAACAGTGGGGTGTTACGCAGGAGGGGATCAATACGGCTTAACACTTCATGTACTTGTCTTAGTATTACAACGGGGGTCATGTATTATGTTGAATACCACAGGACTGAGTGCCGATCTTGGCGAGTTTTGAACACGGAACCAAACGTCCAGATGGTCGAGTGTTGAAAACTGGTCAAGACCAGAAGATGATCGATAAATCGTTGTATGTAATGATGTGAAGCGTAAAACAGTGTGTGGCGGTACCTCCCAATCTCTCTTTCGGACTTCGCGTTCCAAATCCCACTTCTGTTCCTCGCAAATGTACATGCGGTCATAATAGTCTTTCACTATCTTCTTAAGAGTACCTAGAATCGGAAACGGAACCGGCAGTCAGCAAAGAAACACAGCTGCTGGGCCCATGTGCATGATTCAGAACAGTTCGGAATGATGCACGAGGGAGAAGGTGTGTGCTTGTGTAGAGAGGGATTGTGGTTATAGGATGATTCTCCCACAGTCGAGTCGGGAGAACGGCACTGTAGTCCTAAATACAAAGCTCGGCAAATATTTACAAATAAAAAAGAAAAAAGAAAAACGAGGCCCAGCCTCAGAAACGCCACTATTTGTGAGACTGAGCCCGAGTTTGGGACGGAAATTCCATTCGAAAATCGCTCGTGCATCTTGTGCGAAGTGTACCTCGAACGCTTTATGTTTTTCGATTATTTCCAAGTCATATTTATCCCCCTCAAGTTGAGCAATTCTTTGGTGATAGCTGTGACAAATAGTTTGGAGTTCGGCTACAATAGAAGAAACAACACAGTTATCACAACAGAGGACCAGGCTGTGTATTCTATGAGGCTGTTGAGTGTTCCTCGAAGGTGCAGGAGTGAAGAGACGGGACAAGCCAAGCGACAGAAAAAATAGTGTCGATATTGTGTATTTACAAAACGCAAAAAAGAATGTCTAGTTGTTTCGCCTCGTATCCGAAAACGATTACTGTGCAGAAGCTCTACTGTGTGTGAGTGTTACGACTTTTTCCTAAGCATGTGCGGTACAACATGCCCTCCAAAGTGCCTAGTCTACCTGAAAATCTCTGTATTCCACTTCTTTTTCAAGATCATATTTCTGATTTTCAAGCTGTGTAATACGAGTATGGTACGCTTGACAAACTTGTTTAACGGTTCCTAGAATACACACGAGTGTGCACTTTACTGGCGTTAAATAGAAAGGCCGAATAAGGCGCACAAGTACAATTAGCATAGAGAAAGAACAGAAACTCCGAGACGTTCACTGTAGAGTAGTAAAAAAAAGTCAAGAGCTCACTGCATTCGTTCGTCCCGAGCAAAAAGCAAAAAATATCAACGAACTGCAGATCGGTTCATGCAAAGAGTCTGTGTGCGACTATCTAACCTCAATGTCTTTGAGTTTAACTAGATATTCCAGATCGAATTTGCTTCCCTCCAAGGCGCGGATTCTTTCATAGTAACTTTTACAGGTACTTTTCAACTGATCTAAATCAAATACTAATTACGTTACGAAACAACCCTGCCATTGACGTTGAATGTAAAATTATCTATGAACAAGCAAGACGCCTACCTTCGTTGGCGTCGTCGACGAGTTTCGGTTTTCCGCAACGTTCCTCAATAATGCGCCTTCTTTCAGCCGCCTTGCGTTCCTGTTCCTTCTTCAATTCCTCGGCCGCTTTCTTCCTCAATAGCAACTGTTGACGCACTCATTAGCCTCTGCTTTTTTTTACCACCACTCATAACTCACCCTCAACTTCTTCTTTCTTTCCGGTGTCATGAAACCCTTCTTAGCTTTTTTAGCCTTGGAGGCCTCTTCCATACGAGCACGGACCTCGGCGCGTTTGCGCTCGATCTCGGTCTGCTTCCTCTTCTTCTCCTAATCATCAAACCACAATCATCAATACCTACCTCTTGTATATAAAATAGCATTTCAAGCTATTTTATATACAATTACTGTTCCATTTTAATCTAGATCTTGTACGTGCCTCCTCCAGTTTCTTTTTCTGTAAAAAGAACAGTTCTCATTAGACATGGCAAACAAGTGAAACGTCACATAAAGTAACTATAGTAAGCACTCAAGTCTCACTTTATATGACGTAGTTCTTATTAGGGACACGTGATTTCGTGACACTCATTAATGAACAAGTGCTTTGAAAAACTAAAAACGGGATGTGACTTAGTAGTGTGGAAAAGTGGTCGGGTTAAACATTGAAAATTAAGGGCGAGTGGTTGTAAAATTGTACATTGTTAATGACGACAACCAACATGCACTGACTTACTTAGAAGCCATAAAACCATAAATCCATAAACCTAAAAATCTACTCTGCTACTACTACTACTACTAAATTTATCACAACAACTACTACTACTACTGGAAGACTAGCTGAATCATCGGTACTCTTCTATCACTTACTAGTAGTGTCATTGAACAAAATATTGCAATTTTATTGCTAGAGTTGTATTTCTGTTTTTTTTTTTAATTCTATTTAAGCGAAAGTTGGGTCTACCCTTAGTGGTTTGGAGCAGATTTAGTTTTAGTATCACACCGTGTCCAAGAATGATAAATACCTGATATAATTAAGGCAACAGGGGACTGATGCATCATACTGTAAATTCACAGTTGGAAAATACATGGAAAAGAAAAAAATATATCAGTAGCACATTTTTTACTCTGTTTGCCAATTACTTACCTAACCTCATCGTCCGCCATGGTGATTGTAGTTGCTGTAGTTCTGCAAAAGAACGCAATTGGGTCGTGTTATTAAAGGATTGAAGGCGCATATATTCAATCTATTTTAAGCAGGCCATCAAAATAGCTCCACCGGACCGATCGCCTAATTTGGCACGCGCACTACTTCCACATGGCTCAAGTTACATTAAAAATAGACCGAATGCGTTTGTTTTACTTTACATGTAAAGTAAATTGCGTCGCGCCTTAATCTCGTCGTAAAATTTTATATACAGTTCAAAATTTCAGTAGGACAAAATTTCATTGAAAAGTTATTGTAAAAAAAGTCCTACTTGTAAAACCTGGGACTGAAATTCTTAGCTAAGAAACCACCGAAACAGTTCACTACACAACAGTTTAGTTTAGTTATATAATATTCGTACCTTTTTTACGATGGAGCAGTGAGTAGCCAACAAGAGATCCCTGTGGTGACTGGTGAATTTCCTCCCGGAGGACTCTCTCTGGCCGGGATATGTCCCCACCAAGTCCCCCTCTACTACAATTTTGGTAACTTCCACTACCTCAATACAAAAATAAACCCCGGTGATCTGATACCACCTTCTGGTAACGTGCAGCAAACCAGCTATTCTCGTCGGAGAAAAAATCTTTTGATCGTATTTGGTCATAACAAACTCGAACGTATGTACAAGAAAGAGGGATAAATCAAGAGACGAAAATATATAAATAGATATAATAGACATAAATAGGTACAATGTGTTGTGGCTAAAGTAAGGGTTCTTCAGGAATTAATACCCCAGTTAAAAATAAATTATGAGTCTGTTTAATTTGTACAACTTCGTTATCCTCTAAATTCATTTTGCTTTTTTGGCGAGTTATATCGGTTGAACAGCAGTCGTACAGATGGCGTTCAACAGTTCTGAAATTCCTGAAACAGGTCGCTTTCAGGATAACGCAAGTGGCGCTTCATATGCACAGCCATGGAAAATATTGGAACTAGGCTTTTGTTTACCATGGTTGAATGACCTGTGATATAAACAAAATCTTACAGAATTATAAAAAAGTCCCCAAATTAAAGAAAAAAAATGCATGAAAAGCGTTTATTCTAAAATATATGAAATAGTCGACTAAAATACCACGAACTCGCATTGTTTCAAGTTCTTGTGGAACAGTCATAATTGTTAGATACGAGCGAGTTGAAAATTGCCTGGAGAGCAGGAATTTCTTGTATAAATTTGCGTTCATTGAGTATTTGAGGCATATTTACAGCTTGCAGCATCCCGAAATAGCTGACCTATATAACCCTAAGAGTGCGACTAGCTATGACGTCATGGCAGTAGTCATGCCAACGGGTTGACACCTCGGAAGCTGCATCCCTCGACTATGACCAATCTCAATGGCCAGACAAAGATTAATCCCAATTTTGGGTTGTTGGCGATTGAAAACGTTTCAGGAAACCGATATCTAATTTATTTGATTGAAAAGCACGAGGGAGGCTGCTTGAATGCTGGCAAGCTGGCTATTCGTCCAAAATCCAGAATGAATCCCGTGCAACGTCCTCGAACCTGGAATCCAGGGCATCGCACCCTGTTTGACCCACTTTTGCAGTACCCCACCACATCAATGACATCACACTGACGTCATTCCGAATGTGGGACAATTTCATTCTAAAATATCGCGATGCCTGGATTTACCCCTCTAATTTCCTCCCCAAATCCCGGAACCGTTCCCTATCCAATGGTGCATTAACAGGAAAAGATGCAATTTCAAATAACTAAAATCCGAACCCAATTTTGCGCCTCACAGCAAGATATCCTCATTTCAGGACGTATACATTTTTATTAATTGTCACAGCGAGAAGGTTTGTAATCAAATATTGGCGGTCTTAAGAAAATGGGGATGAAGGGGTGCAATGACGTCACGCCAATTTGGCAGTGGGGAGAGATGCGTCAATACTTGTTGCAAAGTGTGTCAAAGAGGGGGTAAATGGGTCAACATAGGGGTGCAAACCAGGTCTATGACCTGCAGTTCAATATACTGCCTCTCGCATCAATGTGCTAATTTGTATTTAATTAATAAAACTTTGCAATTCCAGAAGAACAATCAAGAATAGTCGTTAATTTTTATATTTACCGAAACATGGCCACGCATGTTTAGTTCCTGGTTTTTTGGAGTCACAAGAACTAATAACAAGTACTCGAAATAGAAAATGATTTAACTTTAAATTGAACTAGGTTTGACGTAATATAAATCCAGTAAAAGGTTAACTTTATTAGTGTCGTCAAAGAGGTGGAAGGTAAACATGGAAAATTCCGTTTTTTACCTATTTATAGAATATACAACGTTTATTTTAAATAAGCTTTCACCGAACTCAGTTTTGTCACGCGGAAATTTGATTTAACTTTGCAGTCCGTTGGGACATCTAGACGTTTAATTGGTTATGGGTAAAATTTCCAATCGTTTTGTACACCGACGTCACCTTTGTTGCAATTATAAAAAAGATCGCTAAACATCGTTGAATTATGTAAAATTAAATAAATGTCAATTTAAGTCGACTACTTTCCCGGCGCATCCACCATTTCTTCGGTTACTAATATTAATAAATAAATCACATAAAGCACGTAAACGATTTATATAAATATCGTTACACAAAAAACCTGATGAGGGTATCGAAACAACATGTGAAACGATTACAGCATAAATGAGTCTTTAAACTGTAGCCGTGTTTTTGTACTTCGAGGCAATCCTTTATTAAATTAACTAGAATAACAAACTTTGTGTTTTTTTTGACTGGGCGATAAAACCAGTTCCTTCACCATTTCCACGAAATCAATTCCTAATAATTATAAAACGAGCACGACAAGAAGTAAATAACAAACAACAAGCACGTTGTTGGCGGTTTTCTTTGAACGCCCTGCAGATTTTATAATCTGGGTAATAAATTGAGGGTTGAGAGTGGCTCGCTGGAACGAAGGCAGAGGCCCATTCCTGCAAGTATTATGAACCTGCAGTCCGAACGACACGTGAAACTTGACAATCAATGTAATGACGTCAGAGCTAAACCGACCAATAGTTGCCCGGATCCATTCACTGGCATCAACCGTGCCTGTTACAGATTCATCTTAGTTCAGTACCGCGGCAAGCGTTCCACAGTTAGGATGCAGCTTCTGACGCTGCAAGACACGACCCATGCGGTCCTCTTTTTTATTAATTGGTGACTAGTCGCAGAACAAATTTTAAATTAATAAACTCTTTAATAAATTAATGCTGCTCCCGCACGGTGAGTAGAAATTTATTTTCGTCGGTGTAAATAATTATCCCGGCGCCTCCACCATTTATGCATGTGCACGTTTATTTAAATGTGTAACTGTACTAGCGCCTCCACCACAGCCACTTATGCATGCTTTTTAATGTTATGTTATCCCGGCGCCTCCACCATTTCGCATATCTTCAAGGGGTTCTAAATGATGTTTTTGTGGGACAATGTGAGAGTCACGTGCGGCGTCGCCGTTCCGGTGACGAAACAAATCCAGCTGGTGCGTGGGTGTTATAGAAGCGATGGGTTTTCCTCTTCTAAACTTTCACCCACGTTTCCAGTGCTCTAGGTCAGCGATTCCGCCCACACAATCAAACCTTTCCGACTCGCTAATCCTTCAATTTGCGCACTAATGGCGTCATCACAACTCGAATCGATATTATGTCATAAAAACTACATCTAAGTTGATTTCCCGCTGTAAAATCTCGGATTCGAGCAGCTCGTCTTCGATCGATCGCAGCAAATTATTCTTCATTCAATTATTCCGAATTCAATACCATTAAGCTGCGATACGACCGAATCGAACGATATTTCCTTTCATTTCAGTGGATGAACAATTCCATCGCTTCGGCAGCAGAAGAGGAGATTCAGATCTGGCACAGCTATGACGTCATAAGGTAAAGCGCAAGCGCCACACCCCCCAGCTAACCTATATAATCGAGCTAAAAATAGCTTGTCCTCGATCTAATAATAGCCACAGGAGAGAGATGAAGAAGGTAGAGATGCGATGTGGGGGCACGAACCCCATTTTTTAAATATCACAAATCCGGATTTGTGCCATTGGAAATGTTTTGTTTAGCCAACAAAACGGAGAGAGGGTTAAGATGGAAACGTTTTGGGTGTTTGTTTATTCGGGAGGGCTGCACAGGAAACTAGGTCAAAGCTCCCCCACTTGCAGATTGCCGGAGCTTTGACTCAATGGCTCATTCAATATCTGACGGATATTTATATACCTTGCAGCCCTTACTTATAAATTCAAATATATACAAGACAATGTATTATGAAAAGATGCAGACACGAATACAATAAATTTTATATGAAAACCATAGGCGATGGAAGTAGCATTTAAAAGAACATGCTGCTTCCGGTTAAAAATTAATAAGCTAAAATCAATAAAGAAAAACCCTTGATTAAATCGAGAGCTCCCACATCATAATAAAACTCATTTTATGGCAACAAACTCATTGAAAACGCTCCTCCCGACCTCTTCAATAGCCAAAAATGACGTCAACCGTTTCGATGACGTCAAAACATTGAAGCTGGAAACTTTAACGCTAGAGCAGGCGAGCGGCGTACTGCACCAAATCGATTTAAACGCTCCGTCCTCATAATCATCAACGACGATAATTGAAATCGGATGTGCGGCAACGACCCTTCGGAGGTTAGAAATTGTATTTTGAAATCAATTCTGCCTACGACGGGTTCGCTGCTTGACATCCACCCCAACAATACAATTAACATTAATGTTTGTAACTGGATACAGCAAACGGAACTCTAACGCCGCCGAACTTTGAAAGGCTTCGCAGTAATCCTGTAAAAGTATAAGGATAGTCTGCTGTTTTAAGGATTCATGCGGCGGAAACCGAGGTATCATTAAACCGGAACTTGCGTCGAATTTTTCGGTAATTAACTGATATTTGCGTAAATTTGACGAAATGGCGCTTGGCCAATTCGCAACATTGCTTGCACCCTAAACGGTGGGACAAAGCAACGATTCTATAAAATATCGGAAACAAATAAGTTGTCGTATTATATTATTGGTTTATTGACTTCGAGCGGAGGGGGTAAACGTCTATATAGGGGATGAAACCTGTTAAGAGTCTTAGTTGATATCACCTGCCGTGACAGTGCCAAGTGTTTCCGCGAGCAACAACGGTAAATTGTTTACAAAATTTTACAACAAATAGAAAATTTCGGTGTTATTGAATGGGCAAGGCTCTGGCCGTTAAACTCTTTCGATTTCACAGAGACACGTCAGTGTTGCATAATTAATTGCAAAGATAAAGCCACGTAATTGTTTCTGCACAGTGTTTGTAAATTTCATATAATTTGCTAGTTCCATACTTTAAAAATTTAACGCCGCTCGAGATTATTCTCTTGCGTGTCGAATACTTGGGGACAATTGAGTTGTAAATAATTTACGACCATCTGTTGTTCGCCAGGATGAAGCCTTGTAATTATTACGAAAGAATAGCCTTCAAGTGACCCTCATATCGATCTACAGCCAGTTTCTTGCATTATTTATTTATACAATTTACAACGAACAAACTATAGTTCTCATGTTTTTAATCAAAGGCTTGGTGTGACACGTTGTCTGGTATAACATGTGTTGCTGCGAACATATAGATAAAATTTAAAAAAAGTTGTTTTCTTAACTGTTACATTACGTTAGTCGTTGGAAAATGCAGAATCTCACTGCAGCTGCTGGACGCTGCACAAGATTAGATATTTTAGAACTCTTGTGCGTGTGACAGCGGCTATTGTGGGTATTCTTATTCGACGAAAGAAAAAGGTAGGAGGTGAGTAGGTCAACAACAAGTCCGGAATTATAACAATTCTCTGGAATCGTGTATTTACAATCGATTTCATCAGAGATTTTGAGTGGGTGACACTTATTTCTATACAGGTGTCCCAAATGTCAACGTCATCCCATGGAGAACTAATAGACGAGCTCATAACTGACTAGAATATCAAAATATAACCATAGTAAAAAAATTTTTTGAGATATTGGCACTTTTATGAATTTATAGAAAATTGACATTTTAAATGAGTGTCACGGCTACATTTTGATTTTGATTCGAGTTCATAATTATTGAAACAATCAACTCCTTTTGCAGTAAGATAGCAATATCATTTTTTCTAAAGTAAAACAGCAAATATTGTACCGTTTTAATAGCTACACAAAATGAACAATTTACTAAAATAAATTTTATAATAAAATTATAAATTTTGAATTATAAAACCTATTTTATAAAAAAATAAAATGTATTAATATAAATTAGCAGGCTAGCATGAAAAAAAAACACTATGAAAACTTAAAATTACCTAATAAAAAAAATCACTCATAAATTGTTCATAAATGTTTTTTTTTTCCTAAGGTATAGCACTATTAGTTTATCTTGAACTGTGATCAATAGCAGGGCTATTCGGGGTTGCGTATCAAAAATTAAAATCTTATAATAGGGAATTTTGTAGCCATGGCACTCGCAAAACTGATCTAAAGTTTCGATTTTCTCAAAATTCATTAAAGTGCCATATGTCGAAGCTATTAAGCCCTCCAAGGTATAGCGTTGATTTTTGGGACACCTTTATATGTCCTACTAATTGAGACAAACAAATCGTGACGCTTTTCATAAAAAATAATAAATAGAGCGGCCTTTTAATTGTGAACGAAGCTAATGAGTTCCCGGAAATTTATCATTGGTAATGAAAACAATCCGAGTAAGTTGGGCATTTGGAATTATAACTATTGTGCCTTCGACATGATAATGCCATGAATGTGAACATTTAAAATTTTGGAAGAATTAACTTGATAAATTGTTTGTACGGCCCTACACTTGTCTGCAACTAATAAATTTATTTTGATATTTAAAGTTTTTACAAATAATATTTTGATTTGGGCCAAAGGAAATTAACCCGAAGATTTTCAGTACACGCATATTTTACACCGAGAAGAGCAGAGGGACCAAAATACTCCACAAACAATGATTTAGTGTACATCGCGTATAATTAGAATTAATTTTTGATGCATTCTATCGAACACGTGTCATGATTCTCTTGGAATTCACAGCAATTACGCTTTCCACTTTCCAGGTAAATACTTGGCATGCGATTATACTTCGTGGATATTGTCGGACGTTCCATAACAAGATAGAGAATTAATTAAATCGAATCACAAATTACATATGTATTATGTGAGCCAATTTGCAACATTTGAATTCGTTTGTAAATTAAACATTTAACCGTACCCATTGTTCAGTCTATAAAATAAAATATTTATTCGTGATGTAACAAAAGATATCAAAATAAAACCAAAAGAAATGAGCAAACTCCCTTCATAGTTTTTGCCAATATGAGATTAAGTAACAAATTCCCGTGCCTGAAAAAATATCATTTCCTAAAACTGAACTTATTACACTCTACTTTCTGATAATATTCATTTGCAGGTAGGTTCTTCAGATTCCCTGTTGTACAAGGAAATATAGAAAATCGTCTGAAGTTGATATCCGGTCTCGAAATTGAATCCAACGTTAGATTTCTCCGAACAAATGTTCAAAACGAGGATATTGTCAACGGTGAAATATTTCACCACAAACCAGCACAAAATAAACTACAAACTTTTTAACTAAATAGATATTAGCTGTATGAAACCTTTGCAAAACATTGACTAAGCTGATAAGTGGATCGTCTTTCATGTCGCCTGGAGCATGATTAAGGGCGACACATAAACTTCTTCGTTAGGGCTTCTTCGGTATGTCCTAGAACAGGCCAACAAAGCGCAGCGGCTATTGCCTAACCATACCAGAATTAGAAATAGTGTTAGAAATAGCGATATAGGACTCGAGCGACTGTAGATTAAGAAGTTTTTTATATATGGTGCTGGAAAAATGTAATCTTTTGTAGGATAAATAAAACTTCTGATTTCATTAAAAAGTATTTATTTTTGGCCGTTTAACCCAACATTTGGGAGTCCAATGCAAACGTTTTGAATTTATTCTATTAAGTTGCATATCTATGGCTTCCTTATGCCTCTGCATAATTTCCTGGTTCAATGTTATGACCCTTGCAGTAAAGTTGATCAAATTTAAATTTTGCAATTAAATTAAATAATTTAATTTTTAATTTAATTTTGAGTCGAGATGGTCGTCTTTTTGATGCCTGTCAATTCACAGATTACACTAAACAGATATAAATAATCAGCTGCAACATGTACTCAAAAACAAATCTTACTTATTGAAGGTGGGGTTTGTGAGGCGGCATCATGAAACATAATGTCTTGGAGAACTTGAGAAGTTTATTTGAAATTATGTCATGCTACCAACCCCTATGTACAAATTGAGCTGCAGAAATCTATTTACAACATTTCACTAACAACCCAATTTAGTGTTTTAATTGCACTAAAACTAAAACATATTCATTTAACAATTAAATGCCCGCACTCTTCTGCAGCAGCTGTGCGAATCTGTTCGTAATTAATAATGAGACGTCTATGAATCGATCAACACAATTTATGAGACATGTTTCTGTCTTGCCATCCAATTTGTTTCCAGGTTTGTCAACACATTTGTCCCAACAACACTCATGGAATTCGTGAATCTGCAAGAATTTGTGTTAAAAATTAGCGGTGACTCGAAGAGGGCCAGTTACTTGTTCATTAAACTGGACCTTCTGCTTTTCCATCATGAGGAACTCTTGCAGGTCCTTGTCTCCGTTCTTAGGGCTGGAGGAAAATGAGTCCTCAAAATCAGTCATTCTTGATGTTATTCACGTTTGACCCGATTTTTAAAAACTGAGGGCTATTGTGGCCTCAATTGGGGCAATGGGACCATAGACAAGAGAGACTGAGTTAGAATTTGTGGTTAAAAACCCTGACCAGATAGAGGTTAGAATTACTGGAATTTGGTGTGAAATACGTCAATACTTTTAGTGTCTCACTCTTGTCTATGGTGTCTTATTAAACGAAGATCACTAAATACCTATATGTTGGTAATAAATTTCCACAATATCGATAATTTTGAATACAAGTACACTAAAAGAAAAGAGTTTATTCGCATAATTCGTCTGCTCGCTTTTTTCCATATTAGTTCTTACAACTTTAATTCGTCCGGAAAAGCTCTTAAATCAAAGCGTCATCTACCGTCTAGCATCTTATACTGTTCAGATCTGTTATAGTTAGTTTTCTTTTCTTACAACGCTTAGGCAATTAAATATACACCGCTTTAATTATTTTTGTTAAATAATAATTGTTACAATACAAAAAATAATGAATTAGTATGGCAATTTTTTATGCATTTTTGTTCCCTTCGTTGTTTAAAATAAATAAATGTGCGTTAACCTTTAGAAACCGAAAAAAAAACAAAGAAAAACATTTCAACCAAGCATCTGCAAACTAAAACCGGACAAAAATTTAATAAATTACATGTCGATAACATAAAGCGCCCCACCAAAACTGAAACATCTCCCGCTGCATGGCCTTCATCGTCTACGGGCTAAAGAAAAATATGTTTAATATGTATCTTTATTATTCTTCAGCATCTTCAGTTTGTTTCATTATCATTCTTGAGTCTCATGATATGCTTGTGAAAAAACCTGAAATACGTTAACAGAAACACACAAATTGAGTTGCGTTTTATTAGCTTTTAAAAAGAAACTATTACACAACAAACTGCATAAAACGTCAGTCCTAATTTCACTAACAATGTGCGTTATAAAAACGAAATGGAGCATGAAGGGAGCGGGAATAAATACCATTTGATGCTCGAAGCAAAAAGTGGAGGCCACAGTGACTAATTCTGACTCATAACAAATTTATTTCAATGCAGATCTCACAAAACGTGCAGTTATGAAATACTGTACTGTAAAGTTCTTCTTTTTCTGGTTTTTATTTCTTTGTCAAGCTCTCGACCATCTGTTTGAAGGCCTCAACGCCGTTTCCGTTGACTTCTTGGTAGTCGGGAATGGCGGCCTTAACTTTAGCCAGCCACTTCGTCACATTCTTGTATGGAGACAAGTCAAACTCGACAGCTTCGAATGTCGATACTGTAGCCAGCAGGGAACAGTCGGCAAGAGTCAGCGTGTTGCCGGCGACGAAGTCCTGGTTTTGCAAGAAAATTTCCAAATACTCAAACGCTTCTTTGATCTTGTTCAACTTGGCGGGGTCGTATTCGGCACCGGCGAACATCACTGGGTACTGTAATTTACAACGAGCATTCACAGTACCGTTTGAAATGCACAAAAAGCCTTACGTAATAGTCGGCGAATCTGGCGTACAAGGTCCCGATGTCGAAATACAGTCTTTGGTCCACAAGAGCACGTTTTTTGGGGTCTTTGGGGTAAAGCGAGTCGTTCTTGCCGTATTGATCGGCCAAGTATGTTATAATCGCTCTGCTTTCCCAAAGCGCGAAGTCGTTATCTACCAACGTGGGGATTGTGTGTTGGGGATTGAGCTACGATCAGGACGATTAATTCATTATATCTCCGTCGCAGCACAGCTTACTTTAATATACTCGGGAGTTAGATGCTCTCCTTTCATTAGATCCGTGAGTTTCAGATTCAAATCGACTCCGATGACTTTGGCCGCCACAAGAACGACTCGGCAAGGAGCGCTTCCGGGAAGATAGTACAAATCAATCGGCATATTGTGCTGAAACAGTCGTGATGCTAGAATAAGTTGCCAACTAAATTTTAAATAATAAACACAATGAACAAGAGTGACTTGAACCAATGCAAAACATGGATAAGACTCATTGGAACTTGTGTTGCACAATTTGCAGATGGTTCCTCGCCGATGGAATTCATTTCACTAGTTTATGATTTCACTAATACTCATTTGTGACAGTCGCACCGTATCTTGGCAATAAGAAATTGAAATAACTTACTAAGAAAAATACAAAAAAAAAGTGAGATGTAATTCTTTATGTAGGGGTTGACACCTAATGATCTCAGTAAGAACTTTTCTAATGATCTGTTAAAATAGTAGACAGGGGATAGAAAAATTGCGTCAGGAATGGGTAAATCAATGTGGTCCAGAAAGTTCCGATAGAAGACATTTAAAAAACTATACGTATCCATTTTCATACTGAATAACTAGAGATCAATGGAAGCACAACATAATTCAATACCAAACACACGAATAAAATTCGCAATTGATAGATTAGCAACAACAGCAGAACGCAAAATTATGTAACAATTCCGTTAAAATAGTTCCATTGTGCCTTTCAATTAGGATCATTTCCCATAAAGTAATTACATGAACCGTACTTTCACTTATTGGATGCAAGTCATCGCGGCTGTCCTTATACGATATATCCTGGCAACCAACGCGAGAATTTTTTTTATTAGTGATGGCCTTGTCTGCTTAAATAAGTGTACCGGCTGAATGATTAACAAGTTCAGAAATGCTTCACGCCGACTTCACCTAGAAATTCCCGATGATTGGAACTAAGCGTAAATCATTTTTCGATAAACTCATGTGAATCGAATAACGTTAGATTGATTATTCCGTTGGTATTGTCAACACCGTGTAAAGTTTATCAAAGTAATTAATTTCAACTAATGGAATTGTAGAGATTTTAGAATGACATTAACATCAGCATCTTGTGATTATTAAAGTTATTGCAGTTGATGCAATGACGAATTGTAACAATTTTCGTGACCGTTGAGAGTCCCAGGAAACCCACAAATGTCCATGAACTAACTTTCAGTCGCTCTCTTCGCAGATAAAGAAGGGAACGAACGATTCTCTACATTCCTCAAACCGCGCCAGAAGGTTAATCCAACCTCGCGTGAGCAAGCAGCACAAAAAATTCACTTCTACTAATCGTCTTTTAAATATCTTATCATGGAATATTCAGCAACCTAAGTAAACCATTATTTTTGTATTATTTTAGTAAATTAGCGCGTTTGCATAAGAATTGAAAAATATGTAAATCTTATTAGATACGAATGGAAACTTTTGGGTTATCTGTGCAATGAATCATAAAAAAGCACTCATATTTGTTGACGGTTTATACAAATATGGGACAGCCATTCGCGTTGATTCAGTTTTAAATACATGGCTTGATAACTTTTTCTTGTATATTGATGTGACAAAAACTACAAAAGAAATTGTATTCGATATTAGCGGACTTGATATAAAAATCTGAGGAGCAGTTTCAACTGCATTAAACAACACCACTTAAAAATATTTACTTTAGCATGTTACGTCAACAATTATTCCGCTTTGTTTGGCTGTGTAATGTATAACCGCAAAAGTTCCGCCTGAAAATTGGCGATTTCCAGATACGCAAGCGCACCGAAACGTTTCAGCCAAAGCCTTTTCCCCTTTTCAGTCGTTCTTACATTGTCGCAAAAGTTTAATTGCGAAAATGTATTGCATTATTTAATTGACGATGCACACAAAATGATTTGCTAGAAAAGTTGGTAAAGATAAATTTTCTCACCGTTTAATAAATGGAGATAAGACCGAACTGGAAGAACTTTCCTAACCAACGAGCGGCACAATACAACGCAAGCCGGTAATTCCTGCTCGTTTTAGAGTTTGCGTTATGTCCCCCCTCCTCCAACGTGTTCCTGCCACGTTAGGTCCATAACGTATCAGACATCAGTTCCTGCAACTCAGGCAATCTAATATACAACTTCTGTAGTTAAATAATGGTAAAGCAAAACTATTCCCGTTGCGAGCAATTGCTAATTTTTTTGAATTGAATAAAAAATGATTTACTTTATGATACTAGTGAATCTAGTTTCAATGAACCTACCTGTTTTATAGATCTCAGGCTGTGTGTAAAGATTTTAAAGACACATTTGAGAAACCCGATCAAGAAACAACTTCTTTAATTGAAAATTGATTGTTAAGGAAATGAATTTAAGGACAGTTTAATATTGCTTCAAACACATCAGTCCAAAATTTGAGCCTTCCTTCAGAATGTCTGGACTCCTGAATTAACTAATTTTGATTTGTTGATTAATTCGTGAAACATGCAAGGAAGTAATATAATAACTAAAGGGAAATCTGCAAAACAAAATAACTCCAAAGAAATTTAAAATACAAATATTGCTTTTTAATATTTCTTTAAGAAAAATTGGCGCAAATAGGTCAGCTTGATAAAACACTTATCTGCGTTTCAAAATCAGGTAAACCACTTCCTGTTTAAGCGTTTCAATGTGTCAATGGACGAATGTCATGAGCGAAATACAACTAATAAAGCTATTGAAGAATTAAAACTTAATTTTGCATTAATCAAGTGAATAACTAAATTTGTTTCTGGTTCGTGTCTTGTGTTTAGATTGTAGCGTGCCTAAAATCGATGATTAAACATAAAATGCGGACAAAAAGAGTGAGGTCGTTGCAATTTATTGATGTGTGACATCCTTGAACTGCGTAATCAATAGATTTTATCATTTTACAGCTTTTAAGCTTATCACCGCTCTTTTGTACGTTATTATTGAGGCATAGTTGGTGTAAATGTAAGACAAGAATCATTGTAATTCTGCCGAATGACTAGTTAGTGAGATGTTGCAATTGTCATGCATCCTCGAATAATATCTGGAACATAGGAAAATTGAGATTTTGCTTGATTTCTGCGACTTCTAATTAATAACTACAATAGAAACAAATACAAGTCTATTTGACCGCTCTTTTAAGATGAAGTTACACCTACATATTTACATAAAGCAAATAAAACACAAATTGACACAATACCCATATATTCGAAAAATCTTGCATCACGTTAAAACTACTAATAACTAATGCTAATTTAGTGCCTAGTGAATTTCTAACTAATGTAACAGATAATTGATAATTCATAGAAAAAATTAGAAGCAGAAATTAATGGTCATTTGTCCTCGTGGACGTTTTTTAACCGAACTTCTTACTTGAGTTTGCTCTTGAAAAAGTTTCCATATGCATCGGCTCCCGCTTGATTGACTTCTTCATAACCAAACCCGGACATTGCATTTTTCGTTCTTTGATACCACTCGGTTAGTTTCTTATATTTCGATATTTTGAAATTGACAGCCTGAAACACTACAATCAAGTTGACTGATTTTGCAAGGTTCCGATTTTACCTCAGCCGTAGCAATCACACTAATTATGGCAAAATCAGCGATTGTTATAAATTCACCGGCAATGTAAGTCCGGTTTTGGAGAAAAGTCTCCAAGATTGCGAGAGCTTCTTCGAATTTTTCTGCTTTTGAATGGTCGGGTGGCTGTTCGTTGACCAAAACCGGGACCTAATAAAATCACACTGTAAATTTTAAGTAATTTGTGTCTAAATTAATAAGGGAAATGTATTTAAACCAGACTTATTTTCAACCAGAAGATCATGTTGTGGCAAATTTGCGTATCAGCTTAGGTTCACCATAATATGGAAATTGTAGATATGTTTCATATTTAACAAGTTGAGTTTTTATCATAATTTGAAATCGATAGTTTCTTTCACTTATCTTCATTAAAGATGACTCAATCGAATGTCAACATTTTAAAAACTTTACTACTGTTTAAAAAAAGTAAAAAAATTCAATCGTACGCTGTACTGCTCAAATCTGGGAACTAGAACCGTGGCATTGAAGAACAAGCACTGATTGACGATAGCACCCTTCTTTGGATTTTTTGGATTCAAGCTATCGTCCTTTGCGTATTGATCCACCAAATACTTCATGATGCAATTACTGAAATCGATCACTAATTCAACAAAACTTGTTATAACACATGACAGACCTGTCCCACAACACGAACCCGTTATCATCGATCGTGGGCACCGTATGCATAGGATTCAACTGAAACCAAATAAATCAAACTCAGCTAAGACTAGGTAACTAAAAGCACTTTGATAAACTCAGGACTCATCTGTTCATTTTGAAGGATATTAACGATTTTGACATTATGCTTGATGTTGAGGGCTTTCACGAGAAGGAGGGCGGCTCGAGAAGGCACACTCAACTTGAAGAAGTAGACGTCGATTGGATTCTTCATCGCGTCGCCGTCGAATGTCCTAAAACTATTTTACAAAGTGGACAAGTCATGTTGTACTTACTGATTGTCCAGAGGGATGACACTTTCTGATTCCATGCAGTTTCCCATATTGCAAGCAGAACTCGCTAGTCGATGTGAATCCATGCATTTTTCATCAAGCGGTCAATCGTTACTGTGGTAACTTTTCTGCAAACAGTGTTTTATTCAACGTTTGCAGGTGTGGAATAGTTGGCACGTGCGTTGAATGCTGAATTATTTATTTGTAAGTTGTATTTTGTCCCAGAGAAACGTCACCGGTTCGTTCCGTTCTTTCCAAGCAGAATTTCTGTTTCAACTTTATGCGCATTTTTTTATTGTTTTATTTTAATTTATTGCTTAAGCGGAATAAGACTGTAGATGCTCTTCATTGAAGAGGAGCAAAACTAGCGATTTTCTAAAAAAAGCAAAAAAAACGTGGGAATTGTGGAAAGTAAATGGGTTCTAACTATAAAAATGAGACTCGGCGAATAGTTGAAATATAAAACAAAATTTTAAAAGGTTTCATACCGGAATAAGGTTACGATTTTTACGAAATATGTCTCATGTAATGAATAATAAAAATCGAAATTTACAAATCGATTTTATTCTTCTATTTGTAGCAATTTGTTATAAAAATTAATTATGTATAGACAACATTTAAGAAGGAAAAAAAAAACGTCTAGCTAATGTTTTGTCCCAAACAATATATTTCAGCTCTTAAGAAGCAATCCCAAAAATGTCATAACTCCTTTCGCTTTCGTTGACTCTCCCAACACTCCCGCACAATCCTGCATACTCTTCACTGCGTTTGTCCCCCAAACACTTTGACGCAGAAACTCCAACTTCATAAACAGGCAACCCCAAATAGTTACCTCCGGGTCCATAATTGCACACAAAAACGACCTGATTCCATGTAGTGTTCAACAAAAAAGAAGTATAAAATGTGGCAGCGCAGCCCACTTCACGGGTATCAGCCCAGATCATTTGCGTGTAATGTCCAACTTTCTGGCCCCTGTGTCTCGTATCGTTAACCCAGTCGTTCTGAAACAAAGCGACTTCGTCGTACCACAAAGTTATGAATTGATCGATCGCTGTCTCGATGCTGATGTTCGCTGAAGAACTGTTGATGTAGCCCAGATTTTGGCCCACGTGCTCGTATTTCTGGGTTCGTCGACAAAAGTCGTGAATAAGAGGATTCCCGTTGCAGGTGTTTGCCCAGCACTGGGCTATAATTTCGAGTTCCCTGTTGTAGTTCTTGGAAAAAAACAAACAACAAATAATCTCACAAATTAAAAAAAAATTAAACTAATCAAAATCAGATTTAATGAGATAGAACAATAATTGTATTTGACAAAACTATTAGTGGTTTCGTGTTATTTTATGATTTTAGTTCTCTAAATTATCTCTGCAAAATTAGGTAAATTTTTTCATAAACGTTTGGTTCAACTTAATATAAATTAATAAAGTTTTATCTCTTATATGGTCCAGTTGAAGAAGACAAACACCAATCACACGCAATCTGACCTTGTCCGTGCAACTCGTGTGTGTTTTTTATTACACAAATAATCACCGAATCGTTTTTAATGGGAATTAATATTCATTGAATTCATTCCAGAGACGTACCAAAACGTTCATGTTCGCCGCTGGTGGTTGATTCCCCCTCGTTTCGTTTCCGATAGCCACCTGATTTCTAAGACTATTATGCAGTTTGAGGATCGCCTCTCTTTGTTCATCTGAAAATTGTACTATTTTAAAATCCGGGCCGCATCTCTGGTCCTGACCACATTTCTACAAATTAAAATATTAAAAACCTTACAGTGGTTGAGGGTGCTTTTACCTTTTCTTGGCGGTCACAAACGGTGTGAGTGAACGTCTTCACAACATAATCGCACGACAATTGGCAGTACTTGTTCTGGATGCCGATCACAGATACCACGACCAGTAAAAGTAAAGAAACGGTAAGGTTCCTGTGCATGGTCGAGTCGAGTGTACTCATCGCGATATTCTACTCTTCTAATTAAAACGAGTTTGAGGAGTTTTATAAAAGGGATTCCTAGCGAATACGTGACGTACTACAATTTTAAATTTGCGTAAATATATAGTTGGAATAGAAAAAAATCTCCGTGAAAATCCTTTCACTTGTATGTGAGAAGTATCATTTTTTAAATGATGAAAGAGTGTGCCTCGCCTGGTGCGCTTATTATTAATATTATTAAAATTGTTGCGTCTCTCGCGAGTGTGAATGATAGTAAGCCAAATTCAGTTATTACCGCATTTTTATCTGTATTCTCACACACTCCGTATTTTAAACATCAGCAAAAATATGGGCAATAACTCACTGAAGATGCCATATTCATATTCAGAAAACCCGGAATATCCTGCTTTTCAGTTTTCAATGGACAATTACTGTTATTACCTGATAATTAACGAAAGAAAAAACGTCGAAATACGGAAATGTTTGCATTAGCAAAAATGTAAGGTATGTGTAAGTAATATTATATCCCTTAAAAAATACTAGAAGAATAAGTGACGGCGTTTTTATTGATTGCTGATGATTTACTTGGTAAAATGTCAAGGTAGGCGATTCAATCTTCGCTTTGTATATTTCACACAACAGCAGTTATTGTAAATAATATTAAGTAAATATTGTATGTGTAAGGAAACAAAATTCAGCTGCCAAAGACACATTACCTGGAGTCCTGTTTATTAACTTGACGGTTTAATTATTTAAAAAACTAATTATTAAAATTACTAACCAGTGAGTATGTTAAAAGAAAAAGTCTGTAAATGATGAAATCCATTTTTTATTTCAAATTATTCCGAGAACAGAGGAATTTAATTTTAAAACAAGTACAATCCACATATTATTGGTAAGAATTCGCGAAAATATATTTTCACTAGGAAAAACCAAATTGAATGAACATTTAAAAATGTTTTACATTGTTGCACAATTGTCAATACTTATAGGTAATAAGAAGACATTTGAGTATAATTACTTGAAATGAATAAGAACATATCTCAATAAAAACAAAGCAATTATCTATTAGAATAAAATTTAGATAAAATTTTAAAATCTTGGCAATAACCCTGCCAATTATGTAATTGGCGTTTTCATATTAAATTCCTCGAAAATCCTGGCATTGAAATGTGACATTACATAATTGAATTTTTTCGTTTTTATACATATACTACTTCATTCGCAGTTCAAATCAGCTCTTGTTTGTTTTGTATTTTATAGGCGTTCTTGGTTCCCTCCTTCTTTTTCGAAGACACCTACTCATTAATTTCCATCATAAAAATAATGATTGGCGAAACGTGCAGATAATATTATGTCACGCTAGCAAACAAATCCTTTCACTTATTTTTTATTACAATTTTACGCGATTTGTTTCTAAGCATCTAAAAAACTAGTCAAGATATTCATAAAAACCGGCAATAAAATGTACATCGAAAATGTCTATTTATTTATTATACTGGTGTTTCATAAAAACACCCCAAGTCATAACTTCTTCATTTATGACCCGCTTTCAACAAACAAAATATAAGAAATGTGTATCACCAAACACTCTTTGCTATGATCCAAATAATAACATTTTGCATTATAATTTTTTACATATTACAACAAACTCAACATTTTTTGGCCATTGTCAGATATGAAAAAATATATATAATTAGAAATTAACTTGTGGCCGCGCGTGTTTTTGTAACTTGTTGCCTTTCACTCCCAACATAAGAGACATCCTTGCTTGCATTCGCTTCATATAATGGATGTCCCTAGCATTTTTGGCAGCCAGTTTTTGATTTGTCTCAGTCCAACCCAGAGACCGATAACAGGCCAAGACCTTGTGTAGTTTCTTTGTACTGCTGGAATGCAAGACTAGCGCAGGATTGTGTCCAACACTTTGTCTGTAGTATCTCATCAGGCTTCTATGTCCAATCACTGCACCTGATGGCAGTACCAGTTGATAATCAGAACCGTCCAATTCAGGCACTGACACTTCTTCATTTGCGTCAGTTTTATCATCGGTGTCTGGATAAGATGAGGAGTAGTCATAAAAGTCTGCATATTCAGCTAGGGCTTCGCCTTCATGAAGCATTTTGCAGTGTCCTTTATCAATCATGTGTTTTCGGGCAGCAGCAGCCGAATAGAAAGTACGTCCTTTATCATTACACCACAGACACATAAAGCCTGAAATAATGTTAATGAAATTTTGTTGTGAAGCAAGGTCCATGTTGTTCAATCACCTTCTGAAATTTTTTCACCCAAATATTGTAACAAACCATATAGATTCGTGCAGTACTCAATGTCGGGAATGAAAAACGAGTGTTCAGTCGTCATGTGTTCCAAGTTCTTGAGAAAATTCTTACTGTGGTGTAGACAAAACATGCAGTCATTGTTCTCGATGGGATTCTCTGCATCATCATCCCATTCATCTGAGTCGACTTCTTCCACGTCTGACTCGACTTTGACAGATGTGTTTTGGCAATCAACGAAATTGCGTTCGTTCTCTTTGTGTTTCTTCGAATTCAAATGATTGTCATACGCTTTCTCGTTGCTAAAAGATTTGCGACACACTTGACAGTACGCTCCTTTGTCCTGAGTCCTTAGAGACTCTTCAATGTTGCGCTGATTGTGGACTTTTTGCTGGAAGTCCTCGGCCGAAACCGGAGGCAATTCTGAGACTTTTCGCTTCAGATTGTACCGATGCCAGTCGTTTTTGTAATGCTCTCGTTGTAGGTCTGCGCTTTTGAAGGCGACATGGCATGTTAGGCAAGTGAAGAGCGACACGTTTTGAGAATCCATACTAATTTTATAATTCTATGCACACAACTTAACTTTAAAAAAAGTCGCGTTAAAAAGTGATCACGTTTCTTTGTAAATTTTTTTGACGCAATTGACGTATAAGTGACAGGTGACAGTTTGTCAGGGTAGCCACTCGTAAAGTAATAAAAGTTATCAAAAACCAAAAAAAATGTACATAATTTCCTATTATCAATTGCGTTAAATGTAATGCTTTGCATATTGCTCAGTTACAAACATAATCTGGCAAATTATATAAGGACGTCGAGTTAATAATTTTTTAATGACTTTTCAAAGCATGTCTTAAAATCGGCAAGTAACCACCGGTGATAACATAATCTCGCCTTCAAATATTCTTTATTCTAAAAAATTAAGAAAAGCGTACGAAATACAGATGAAATAAATCGAACGATTCCACACAAATCCCACGTCCGATTAAGTGTAAAGAATAAATATCAGTTTGCGAGAATTAAATAAATAAAATTAAAAAGTGACAAAACTTGAGTTAAATTAATTTTATTTCGATTATCCTGAAGGTTGCAATAAACAAATCCGCAATATATTATTGTTGTATTGTGACAAAATATCACAAAATAAAGTCTCAACAAAACATTTAAACTACAGAGTGAACAATAAAAATATTGCAAAAACAAATAATTTTATGATTTAATGAAATTCAGTAGAAAAAAATAGGAAGGATATAAAAATTATTTTAAATTTTCTTCAAGAAACGAAAAGCACATTACACACAATTATGTGTTTCGTTCTTCGATCTCACTAGAACAGGGTCTACACAACATGCACAACACACTTGCTTATCATTTACATTAAATCTTACGATTAGATGTTAGTTGATATTATTGCATGCAACGCCACAAGAAAATGACCTTCATTAAGATACATTACTTTTATTATTTAACTTTACCTTCTATTATATTTAAATAAATGTCTATCAGTAACATCATGAATAATCTTTCCTTTGTAAAAAAAAAACTTCTTTGCCGTGTGGAGTACAATGTTAAGGACTTACCTTTACAACTTATCACTTTAAATAGCCAATAAGTTAACAGTAAACGAGACAAACATTTTTTTGTCGATCAGTCTTTTACGTCACTTATACTATGAAATCATTTCGTTCCACGTGCTGTTATTACTAGAATCACTACTGGATGAAGACACTGAAACAAAAATTTCCTTCACTCATCCAACACCAACTCTAACAAGTTACCTGACGGTTTAGGCACCTTATCTTTTGGCCCCCACACTCTCACTGTGCAATCGTCGGACACTGACACCAGCATATGGGGGTACACGGGATTCCACGTGACACAATTCACGCTCCGTGAATGACCAGTCAAAATGGCGATCGGCTGTTCACTCCTGACGTGCCAAATGTACAACTGCAACCCAACAATACATCATTTCCATCAAGCGCGTCAATTACCAACCTGATTGTCTTCACTTCCGCTCGCGATAAAATCCTGATTGGCTCCACCAAAGGTGGAATGTATCGTAAAATGGCCCTGAGTAACTCCTTGATATCTCCTAACTAAGCACTTATCGTTTAAGTCCCATAAATGAACACCTTGTGTGGCAATATTCAGTAAAGCGAGTCGGTCGTTCCGATCCACGGTAAACGACATTATCGGGTTGTCTTCTTGTACTCTGGAAAGACGCGTCGTGTCATTGATTATATAATAATGGGGTGATGATATACATTTGATGATCTGCGAGCTCCTCAAAGACGTATCCGCGAATTCGGTGGTGCGTGTCCGAGGCTATCACCGTTTTACCGTCTTTCCTGCACCACAATCCGTTCACCCTCACTCCTTCCCAGGAGTCCATGACGTTGCCTTCCATATCGCACTGGTAGAAGTGGCCCCTAACTCCGCCGACCACGAACTTTGTTCCGTCCTTGTGCCAGGCGCAGCACGCCAACGCGTCTTCCGGTGATTGAGACACTTTGAGGAATTTCTCAGTTTCAATGTTCCACAGCCACACCTCGGGGCTCTCCTCGGGCCCGCACGCAATCAAATGGATAGAGTCGGGATTCCAAGAGAGATAGGAGCAACCTGTGTTTTATTATGACTATTTTACGATACCAACTAAATGTTTTTAGATATATTACTATCAAATATGAGAAAATGTAACTGCAGAGCTTCAATATACAGGTGTTATGGAAATGAATACAAAATTCTTAATTTGGGAGTTAAAATTCAACAAAAATTTCGCACTAAAACGCGTACCCTGAATTATCAAACACCACTTCGCAAAATTATCCAGAAAAAACGCATACATAGATGTATTGTTTGTTACTGACTTTACTATTATGAATCTGATAAAACACTCCAAAAACCAACTAACTTTACTTCTCACATATCACAGCCACTGATCTTTGACGACCGCGATCGTGATTATTTGGGTTGAATTAAATGTTGAACAGCATTAGTAAAAAACTGAACTAAAACATGCTTTTTGTGTACAAAAACTATGACAAGAATTTTTGCCAAAAACGTTCCCTTTCATTAGTGTTTTTAATGTATTCGCACTTGATGCAGCAAACAACTCGTCAAATTACATTTTGAAAAAATCTCATAAAGTTGATCAAATCGACGAGTTCTACCAACCTTTGAAATATTTGTATGCTTTTCCATAACAGCCTGTATTTTTAGTCATGTCAAAGCTAAACCTCGCCTTCTGAAATTTTGTAAATAATTTTGCAATTCAATTCAAGACTAAAAAAACGCACAATTTTAAAAATATAAACAAACCATCTAAAGTAAGGACAAGGACAACAAATCGCACATCCGCTAAAATACTGCCGTAACACAAAAAATATAGTTTGAGAGATTTAGCTTTGAAAAGATCTGTTATGTTAAGATCATAGTTAATCATAATTATTAAAGCTGCATGCCTGTTAAAAAACCAATCGATCGCAGCAAAAAAATTCAAAGCTAAATTTCTCAAATATATTACGTGTTGTATAAGCGGACGTGCGAAATGTAAAAAAAAACTAATAAAAATTTTACTTCTTCAATGATTTTGAATATTTTCACCTCTTATCTCTTCTTTCCCCATTTATTAATTTTTATTGTTAATAAAAGTAATTAAAAGCGAGTTTGAAAATAACATAGAATCAAAAGTGGAAAAATACGTTACCATAATTATGTCCTTCCAACACCTTCTTGACCGAGATGGTGCAGGTTTCCGGGTGCACGTCCCAAATAATCACATTCGTATCTTTAGAACCAGTTGCGAGTTTAGTACCGTCTGGTGAGAACTGACAGAACCATACCTCGTCGCAATGATCATTCAAAATCTTAAAATCAAAAGGAGACTTAACGTTTTCAAGTTCCCCACCCAAATTTCGCCGTTACTTGAACAGTGTGACCCGGAAACGTATCCTTGGTGCAACAATGATCGACCAAGAGCGAGGCGTTATCCATGGTGATCGCCTGCGAAGTGTTGTGGAGTCTACAGTGCAGTGCTTGCACTTCAAGGGCCTGATTGAGCAACGTATGCAGACGAGTCGGGGGCAGCATAACGCTGGGTGGCAAATACGTCTGCAATTTGTCCATGAGAATCGTCCTCGATTTCACGCCTTTTCCGTCCCTGAAAAAAACGCATGGAAAAAGTGTTGATCGGCATCGATCGTTACCAATTGGTACGCTGGAGCAACTCTTGCGTGTTTGAACACATCATGAAACTCGACAATTGATGCACCCTCGCAGTGTTGTGCTGTAGCGGCGTCAGTTCGTTGCGTAGGACGTGCAGGGCGTCCAGAACGCGTCCGTCTTCCAAGTATTCCAGATACTTTTGTTCCAGTAACAGAAATTTCATTTCCTTGAAGACGAGGGATGATTTTAATGGTGTTTGTGTGTGAAAACGGCACGCGGGCTTACCAACAGATTGCTGGAAGATCCGATTAGAGTTTGCAGTTCTTGGAGGTCGTGATCGGCTTTCGTCCAGTCGCCGTCCATCACGTGTTGGCGGAATTTGGCGGCCGAGGGGTGGTCCAGACGACAACCAGATTCGGACATCAAAAAGTCGGCCGTTCTTCTACAGAACAAATAGCATCAAACTAAAGTATTAAATTTGATTTTGACGACTAATCAACTAAGGATAAGGCACAATTCGTGCGCTAAATACAAATAAATTCAGAGAAAAAAAGCCCGATATTCGAAGAACACGTAAAAACGACACAAAAAACATGCAAATGGACCAAAGTACATTAATCTAAATAAGAAAACTATAAAAACACAGAAAAATTTGAAGAAGATGAACTAGACTTGATTGTAAGAACCTCAGAAAAAACCTACAAATGTATCAAAAGAAATAAGAACATTAGGCGATACACATGTCGGGGTCAAGAGGACTTTTCTTTTTCTAATTTTTTAAAATTTGAATAAATATTTTATACAAAAATAATTAAAAGGAATACGAGTATACTTTGTCTACTTTCTCATTAATGGTAATCTGAGATATTAATTTGAATTTAATCCACAGAAACTCATTTAAGAGGATTTTTGTGGTGAATTTAGACTTATCCAGGACACTTTTAAACGACTCCAGGCGACATACAAACACAAACGCAATCATTTCTATAGACAGATTCTTAAATATTCACTAAATTTGGAACAATAAGAATGCAACGTTTTACGTTTTCGGTTGTTACTGGCACGCCGATTTAACTCAAAGCATACAAAAACGATAATCGAACTTTTTGAACATAATATAACGTGCGTTCAAAAATAAAACGAGGCTGCGTTGGCCATGAAATTTATCAGCTTTCCAGTGTACCATAGAAACCATAAACATAAACACATAGATTTCACAAATGTCAGTTTACAATTTCCCATCAAAATAAAACGGACCAATTTTATTTATATTGTTTATAATAAATGCCATCGCTTTTATTTTATAATGAGCCACCTTAAGACATAAAAATGTTACTTACGACGTCATGTATTTTTGTACAATGACGTCATCATTGGTTTTTGAACCTTCGGATCCAAGCAAACCCGAACCTTTTTTTTCTGATGTATATTGTGTAATATAACTCCCTAACGGTCGACGTCCGTGTTTAACTATATATACAACGATTTTTGAAATATTAGTTGAGAATGCAGTTGTTCTTAAACTGAATTGGTAGGTCTCGAGTTGCGCATAGAGACTGATGACCCATGAAGGTTGACGGGTAGCTGAGTGCTGCCAAATATTCTCAAGACATTTTTCGGTTTTGAGACTGATTCTTCTTCATCGATCTATTCACGACTTACAGTTATATCAAATTAATGACCGTCCTGGTCGTGTCGATATTCTCCTCAACAGAGGAGAAGCTGTAACAATGAATAGATTGATGTTTGGATTCACAACGATACCGGGAAATGTTTTGCACTTTTTTTTTATCCCATAATGATTAATCCCATTGTCAACAAGGAAGCTAACCTAAACATAAACAGACTCGAACTGACACTTTGAAATTTTGCTACACTAAATTGATGCACAAAGTTTTCCCATGGCCAACTCAGCCTCGTTTTCTTTTTGAACACACCTTAGTTCTGCTCTAAGGGAACGATGTACCTATTCGATAGAGAGCAAACGATAATCGTAAAATCATAGTAATCAGTTCGTTCAGCAATGTATGTGAAGTTATGTTATCGACTATTCCAATCATGGGTTAGTTATTTACTTCGAAATATCCCATCAATAGAAACGATGACGTGTGCGGATTCCCCGATAAACTTGGCTTTTAAATTTTATAATGTGCGTACAAAAATAAAATGAAGCTGCGTAGGCCATGAAAGCACTTTGAAATTCGTTAGAGCGTAGTAAATTTTGACCTTGAGTTGTAGAAATTCGAGATTAAGTCCTCTGTTAACCACTCTTACAATTAAAATGCATAAGAAATATTTATATATAGGTATTTAGTGCCTTCTTGAACAAATTCCATCGGTTTAAAAGTCGTAAGGAAAAATTTTTGAATTACAGCTCTCGTCAAATGTAATGATTTGACAATGTCTACACTGTAAAAAATAAAACAACTTTGTATGTCCTCTGTTTTTATTTGTACGCAGTTCCAGTAAAATCGACAAATGACAACTGCGTCATTTCCACAATAAAAAATAATAAAGACGCTATTAATCACACAAAATGTAAAACTTGATTAAATTGCCTGCTATTTCAAATTTGAGGTTAAATCTGTATAAAACAAATCAAATCGCCGTTTCGCTCTGTTTCTTTCTATCAAAAATGCATGGCCTATTAGAAGTTCACATATCTAAAAACACGACTGGCCGACTTGACTCACTTGACAATCAGCTGTGCAAAATAATTCGAAATATTAAAATAAACACGAGAAGAATCGAATATGAGTAGGGGATTAATTTGTTATTCACATACCACAACTTATAAAACGTCTATGAATTTCATAAAAATTTCGATAAGAAATGCGTTTCACACACACGCACTGATTTCTGCCATTGTCAGTCTTTTTATAGAAATCGAAAACAAGACGCATGACTAGGCAAATTTACAAAATCCGCCACATTTAACTAAAAATAGGAGCAAGAAATGTGCCTTACGTGAGACCCTCGTCTCGAAGATACTGGCCGATGAGTCGGACAATGTCCCGATTTGTCTGCGAGAGCTGGAGGGCCGTGGAAGAGTCGTCTTCGTGTCCGTTCTCCGAAGCTCCGTTGCTCGAAGACGGAGCCCCGCCGTTCTGCACGCAGCATCCGTTGCTCGCTTGCATCGTGCCGCTGTCAACTGCACCGCTTGAGTCTTTTCGGGTCTTTTTACGAGGCGGTTCTCCACCGTCGTCCCCCGGTGGGCTCCTATTAGAGGCCAGACTTATTTTTGCACTTTTCCTCACTTTGTGAGTGCATCCGTCGAAAGTTGACCGTTCGCTCTTTGTTGTTCCTCGACGGTATTTAGATCATTTCACCACCGCGCTCATCACAATCGAACCTCAAGGTCTCCAGCTGCTCGCTCATTCCTTCTACCCAAACATTAACAACGCAAGTTTGTGTCGCGATTCGCGCCCCGAAACTTCCATCAGCGGGTTTTTGCGCACAGATTCGCCACGATCTTCGCAACGAACGTCAAAATGAATCTTTATGTAATTTTTTTGTGGACGACATGTTCGAGAACGGAGCGGACACACAACAAACTGCGAAAAGCGAATACGGATCCAACAGGCGGGACAAGGACCAAGGGACACTGGTGGTAAACGCAGCAGCGCAAGCGTCGATGACGTCTTCACAATTATTTCACAAAGAAGACTGCATCAAAGATAAGAACACAAAAGATTACTTTTTACTTGCAGGCCGACGTTACTTACAGAAAACACAGATAACCTGCATTACCGACGGGCTGCTAACTTTACCAACAACGTGGCGCCATCTTCACAAATGGTGCATAAATATATGATATAACAGTTCTCGACTTTTTTGAAAATCTATTGTATCGATTTATTATTTATTAGCGAACACCCGTCGCGGCTTCGCCCCCGATAGTTAAGAGCTAAAATACGTATTTATTTTTTTCTTTTGGAGAGTAATTTTCCCAAGTTTCAAGTAAATACAAATAGAAACTTATTTTTTCTCACACGATTTAATTTTAAAACAAATATGAGTCGATAATTTAACAACGGTGCCGACTGTTAAATTATAAGGGGTATTGTATTCGTCCTAGTCCTACCTGTATCCAGATTTAATTATTCAAAGATAGCGGTTTTTTTAAGGTTTGATACTCGGAAAATTTAAGGTGGGAAAAAAGCATGCATAAGAGGGTTTTGAGGGTTTAATTTCCTAATTTTCCAACAGATTCGTCTGATTTTTTGGTATAGCATTTGTTGAACATTGCACTTGAAATTAGCATCATTTGAGATTCATCCTAATAGTAGTTATTTAAGAAAAAAATAATACAAGCAATTTTTCCATAGGAGGGTTTTGAGGGTTAAACTTCCTTATTTTCCAACAGAATCGTCTGATTTGTGGTATTACCTTCACTGAACATTGCAATGTAAATTAAAATCATATGAGATTCATCGTAATAGTAGTTATTTAATAATTAATTAATTAATTAATTAATTAATTAATTAATTAATTAATTAATTAATTAAACGCCCTTACATAATGCTGAAAGAGATGACCCCAAAGCAGATTATTTTGGAATGTGATTATGCTGAAGATGCCCTCAGTTTACTAAAACTTTTTACCAGAAGATGAATGCCCTAAATTGCCTAATAACTGAGATTAAGCATTATTTTTTACGTGTTTCATGTAAAACCTACGTTCTCTATTTGAAAATGAGATGTCGCTGCCGATTAACTTTTCGTTCCTAAATGAAATATCGGCAAAATGTATTTCCAAAACTACTTTCCACCACGAATACTACGATACATCGTAATCTTTGAGGCAAAAAAACTAGGGAAAATGCTAAAATTTGGCCGCCTGCCTTTGATGGATAAATAATCGATCGTTGCGACATCTAGCGGCCGTGAATCGTAACAAATGAAAAATTTCCTACCTTAGTTTAGTGTTGTAAATAAGCGGGAAATTTTATTTGAATTTTTTAAGGATCCTTTCATATCGTGAAAAATTCCTGCAAGTAAGTCAGAATGGGAAAATAAAACGTTCACCCCCGTAGTACAAAATTTTATTTTACGTGAAATGTGACCCTACAAAGTGAAATAACAGCTTAAAGAGCTGGCACAATTTCGGTTTTCAAAAAACCGAATATCCTCGTCGTGCACGGTAATATCAACTAATATTAAGTTAGAAGTTCATATTCGTTACATTTCAACAAGAAGTGTTTAAAGCTTACAAATAAATATTGTCATGGTTGTTAGCGTCATCACAGCACACAAATTAAAAGAAATTTTACACGTAAATGAATACAACTAGCTTTGTCGGTAAAAACAAGTTTATAAAAAAATATCATAATAAATAACTTGCCTAAAAAGCGATAGAAAAATTGTCGTCGTAGATTGAACGAAAAAGCTGTGTTGTAACACCTCCATTGTACCTCTCTTAATGCCCCTAGAGTTAGACGCAATTATCGTGATTGAGTTAAACCCTTATAGTAACTACTTTGTCTAATATCTTCACGTAATCACAATATAAAATTCACTAATACCATTAGAATTGAGTGTGTCTTAACGCACTTGAAGCAGTTTAATTCGCAATACGAAATACGCCATTATCCTAAGTACAACGAAGAGGCCACAGAGGACCACCACGTCGATGGTGTAAGTCAGCATGTCGTCTTTCATCGCCATCTGCTCCAAGAACTTGGTTGGGGATTTAAAGTGGCAGTAATCGATTTGGCAAACCAACTTCGGCCGTCCCAAGCCGTAAATCGATATCATCGTCGCCTCGAAGCTGTATTTAACATAACTCATGTACGGCACCCACGTCAAGTATACGGGAATATCGTCCAGGTTTGCAAAAAAACCAGAAAACAAGACGAGAGGTATCGTCGATATGGGTCCCAGGAAGACGCCAGCCTGAGAAATCATGTTAGAAATAGTGTACTGCTGTAGCATTTCTGAGATCTGTATTAGCCTTGCTGAGACACAATTGTATTTAATTCTCAACGCGGCTTGTTCTTTTATTGTGATGACGATTGCAATAAAACTTACCTCAATGTTGAAGCCGGCACCCACTAAAAGCCCAAAACTCTGCGATACCAGCGCTGTAAGCACGGAAATTAACAAGAACATGGCGAATCTTGTGGCTTCCAGAGGTTGGGATGTTAAATAGTACACTCCCATCACGTAGCAAGCAGTTAAGACTATCTAAACGACAAACAACACAATCATAGTATTCAAATCGGCCACCTCGATGACTACCTCTTCATTATAAACATCATTTCAACTATTAAACACTAAGAACAGTCTTAACAAAAAAGGGACATGTGGCTTTTTAAGCAGCCATCAGGTTTGGTTTCAACTCAATCAATTCCGTAAACACAACTCACCTGAAACGGTATGTCTGCCAGTGTTTTTGCAAAGTAGTACGCCTTCAGCGAGTACCAATAGTTGAGGTGCTCTCTCACAAATACCGACATCTCCATGGGAACTGCAACCGAAAGTGTTCAATAACCACGCGCATCTTTATCGTTTCCTTACAAGTCAAAATAGTCGGCATCATTGCCGTGAACATGGTGAACATCGTCGTGAAGAAGAGGCAGCCCGCGTTGCTCATCACTTTCGCTGCATTATTACCGATGTCGTAATAGATCAAACCGAGCAGAATTCCGATAATGAAATGAGCAACGAGTCGCATTCGCGTGAGCGTTTTGTCTCTGAGAGTGATGAAGATCGTCCGCTTCAGCAGGATCCAGAACTGGATGAAGCCGGAGGTCGGAAAACCACTCTTTTCTATTGCAGGCAGGTTCTCTGAAGAGTCCAGAAGGGAAGTTGTGCATGTTGCGGAATTGGAGGTTTTTGAGAAACCGTTCTTCAACGGGATCGTCTCTTTGGCGATGTCATTCGAGATGATTTTTGCACAGTGCAGATCGGGAATGAAGCTGTTGCAGCGGCCGGCGTTTACGGCCACCACCAGCTTCTGGACGTAGTCGCCGTGTTCTCCACATGCCACCTCCATTACTGCAAGAAAAACAAAAAAAAAATTGCGATTATATATTAAGCGGGATAACTTACCGTAATCGGCTGGGTTGTGATAACTGGGACATTCCAAGCCCATAGTGGAGAGGAAGGGCACCAGTCCCGAAACCGCCCCTCTATAAATACACTGTCCCTCCGCCAACATGTAGAGTTGATCGAACATCTCAAATAACCGAGCCGAAGGTTGATGTATGGTACATATCACAGTTCTGCCTCCTCTCGCTAGCGATTTCAACAAACACAGGCATTGGAAACATGACGAACTATCCAATCCACTAGTCGGTTCGTCAAAGAACATCACCGGAGGATTATTTACAAGTTCCAAGGCAATGGAAAGTCGCTTCCTTTGTCCTCCGGACAAACTGACCGCATGCGTGTCGATGCAATCTTGCAAACCTAACGTCTCTATAATCTCGCTTATCACGACTTTTTTCTCCGAACGAGTTATCCCTTTTCCCAGTTTGAGATTCGCCGAGACTGTCATCGCCTCCTTTACGGTCAAATGTGGAGATAGACAGTCGTCCTGCATTATGTAACACGACATCTTCCTGAAACGTCGAAGACTGCGCTCTTTGCCGTTGATGAGAACCGATCCGTCCAAGTTTGAAGTCCTGCGAAAATGTTTTATGCATTCAGCACACAATATCGATCGATATTCTCCCACAGAAATCAATTTCACTGAATTATTCATTTATTTGATAATAGCGCGTGTGTTGCGCCCCTGCATCTTTAATCGCACAATTGAGTCCCGTCGAGGCTTTTTTGTGCGATAATAAGCTAATCGGCGACTGCTTTTGTTGCGTAAATCAAATGGCCAATTTGCCGAGTTACAAATAACATGAACTCGTGACCGTAAAGAAACCGAACAAAAAACAGCAATGAAATATATAAAGCAGAACTAGAGAAAGATTGTCAGACAAATGCCTACCGTGGCTCTGTTAACATACTTTTTAAAAATCCCCAGAGAAAAAATTCCAAAGGAGTCAAATCGCAACTTTGTCGAGGTTTTGTTTGATTTGTTTTCTTCAAGAACGATGACGCCTAACTCTTGTCTGGTCCTTAAATTAAAATGTCCGCTCAAATTTCTCGATTAAATTTTCAATAGCGACACCAAAATAATCACGAATTGTTATTGTAATGTTTTCTCCACTTTTGCAATGGGTCTTTACAATTAACAAACGTTCTTCCAGGGTGTAATGCGGCATTTTCGTTAATGTCAATGTGGGAATGCCTCACAATTCAAAATTCAAGTTTTTATTGTGACACCTTTATAACAAAAATAAAATACAGCACAAGAAATAGGACAAATAGATAAAATAGTGACAACGGAATTTATTAGTATACTCTGAATAGTAATAGTAATAGGAAATGTTATCAATCGTGGCGCGAAATAATTATTGTGTAAAGTGAAGAATGTGTGTAATGCACATGCGACTTACTTGTATCCCGCAAGAATGTTCATGAGAGTGCTTTTCCCCGCTCCCGAAGGCCCCATAATTCCGGTGAGTTCACCAGACCTAAATTTGCCGTTAACACACTTCAGAATAGTCTTGTACCCCCTTTTGCGGCCTTCCGACACCGAATACGATAAATCTATAAATTCTATATCGACGGGTGGCCTTTTGGGCAGGTGAGTTAGGGAAATCATCGGTTTCTTGTGGCTCGTCGGACTGTTATTTGGGACTTTGCGCAAAGCCCCCGAATTGGTTATTGTCACAGACGAGGAGCCGTTGCATAGATTATTCTGAGAGCCGCTGTAAACGACCGAATTATCATTTAGCTAGTGTGTGCTTCCACTCTCTCTCACCTAAGCACAGTTGCATTGTTGAGAGATTCAAGGGGTGGAGGTGAACATACGGCTCTGGCGTTGTACGACACTGACTCGCCACCCTCTTCGCTTGGCAAATGAATCTTTACACTCTTCGGATCTGCCATTGCTCGCTTGTGTCACCACAACATTGGTCAGTTCAGCTAGGAAAATGTTACCTAAAAAACATTATGGTCCAAAATCTCAAAGTATAAAATTAAAACGATTTAGTCTGGATGGATTAGTAAATCTCGATCGTTTGCAGTTCGTTATGGATTGAGTAATCCATATAATAATCGAATCACATTGATCTCTAGATAAGGGTTAAGTGGCCTTAATCACTTTGATTTTATTAAATTTAAATTCGGGCTTTGTGTCGCTCACACACGTTCAGTTTTTGGTTATTTCTACTACGATAATCGCTCTTTGATGGCATCGTGATTGTCATAATGAAAGAGCGATATCTTTATATTAAATGATAAAGATTATCTGCACACTTGTTGATAAGTAAATAAATCACAGGTGTTTAGGACCTGTTGTGGCCCACTCAGTCTCTGCTCTTATTCTTCGTCGCACAATTTTGCATAACAGGGGCTTAAATTGCAACTTTAAAAAACCGTTTTTAATCATTCCATTGCACATTGGAATGGAATGAATATTCACGCCATTGGAATTTATTACTATGATCGTTATCTTAGTTCATTTCCAGGAACGGGCCAGCTGTACAAACGATTTTCGAACTTCGATCGATTTTTTCAATTGTTAATTGTCAATTGGTCTGGGATGTTGACCCAAATAGCATCGCTTTTCTGATAACAAAGCAATTAAAAAATTGAACGAGTGCGTGTCGTTCTAGCGTATTTTAAAATAAGTTATGAAATTAAAAAAGTACATTTAGATATAAAATAAAATAAAATTATGGAAAGTAAAAAGCAAGAACCGATAAAGATCAAAACATAGAGCAGATAAAATGAACAAAAAATTAAAAAAGAATTCATGAAGATAGAGGCAATAAAATAAACAAAAAATGAAGCAAGAATTAGTGGAGATGAACACAGAGAAAACTAGATATAAAACAAAACAATAATTAATTTATGAAGATAAAAAGTGGGTACAAAATAAAAACGAGTTGAAGCAACTAATAATCAACAAGTGTGAACCCTTCATGAGTTGAAGGTAAGCAGCATGACTGTTTGTTGTTCCAACTTCTGGAATTTGAACTTTTACAAGTGCATAGTTCTAAAACAAAAAGTGAAGTTTAAGTAATTTACATCGGTACAATCGCAGTTCGAGTGCGCATTTAATGAAGACCCTGAGTCAATAACGAAAAATGCAATTACAACTATCGTTTTCTGATAGGGGCAATTTTATTTAATTGTGCTGTTTACGTCATAAGAAAATAATAATTTTAATTTATGACCGGATTCGATTCATTTTTTTTAAACAAATAATCACAGAATAAACACTTTGCTCCTAATGCCATATTTGAGGCAATAATAGGCAGTGCAAGGACGACCACGATGTCCGTAATTACAACGGCAACACGTAAGTCTTTCCGAGGATAAATCGCACACAACAAAGAATTGAACAAACTTGACCGAGTCTCGGTAATAAAATTAAAAACGAGCACGAGCGTGAACTATCTGACATTTTTACTTTATTTGAAGTTCTTTTATTTACCGGCAAACTTAATTAAAACACGCAAACAACAAAAAGATAAGACAACCAGCTTGCGCCCTTGACGATTTTCAGTGTCATCGTGGTTACTGCAGTTGATGGTACTTTATTAAGGGCAAATAGTTTATAAGAAAATTGCACGTTTTGCGGGCATTTAATTCAGTGAAAGTGCTTCTAGATTCTCCGTTCCAATATGTTTTGGTGAATCAATCGAAATCCAACTTGACTACGTAGTTTCAAACGTTTAACAAGTGTAAAAGAATAATTGATAAGTTAACGGACGATTCGCACAACAAATATGGTGAACTTTAACATTTCACATTAGAAACAGGAGAAAGTTGCAGAATGCGGAGTTTAGTACACTCGGAAACGATCAGGGATTTATAGGAATTATAAACTGAGAGAAAAATTTTAAAATTTCAGTTTGTCTTTCAATAATAAATTAAATCATCATCGTGCTAAGAACGATTAGAATCTTAGTTTATGGGATTTCCTTGACGCTTTCCACGTAAAGAGACTTGATTGGAATAAGTAAATGCGATTGCCGAGTACATACAAGACCACTGTGAATTATAATGAGGAAGTAAAATTTTGCTTGTAAAGAACAAAGGAATCGAATACATATTATCATACATACCTAACATTTAACGCAGTTTACAACAGATAGGATAAAGCACAGTAGCAACGAGACTGTTTCACATTTAGTAACATTTTTATTGTTGGTGTGAACGACACTAGTTAACAATAGTATGATAAGATTACAATCCAAATTTAATACATATGAGCCTTTCGGTGCGATCATCGTGGATATTGGCAGTGCAGGGCAACGATTGCCGAATTATTAGATAATAATGGACGTTGGGATGTAATGGAATATGAGAGGTGCGACTTACCAGTGGTGTTAATAGAAATAAATGCGACATAATTCGGCGAACAGTGGTGATAATTGTCGAAGAAATTGCACAGAGATCCGTCCACACGCCTGAACGAACGGCACTGCGAATGACCCGCACTGTGCGATTATTCAAATACCCACGGCCATCATCAGCTGTTAAGTTAACATCCTACATGGTGAATTGGTCACAAACTCTGCGAAACAAAGAGTACGATAGAAATTTCTCTCACCGCACGAAAATAACTCATACGTACGGTCGGTGCAGGCGTACTGGCGACACGGGAAGCGATTATTTACTGGTAGAGGTCTTTTCGCCTCTTTCACAAATGTAAAATTCGCCTCTAAGGATCTCGGTGCAGGCGCACTTCGCAAGGGAGGCATTCGAAATTGATTTTCTCAGTGGCGGGGCACGCAAAATTATTACTATTCGTTTCATTTGAGGGGGTTAAAAACTGGAAAAGTTTAAAGATTTGTAGAAATAGAAAGTGTCTTTCGTTGTGATTAATCACATGTGAGAGTCATATTATTTATTATAGTACAATTCAACTTACATGCGTTTTTATTATTATCATTATTTTTGTCTACATACTTGGATATTTTTATTTTGTTGTGGGTCTTAAAGTTAATCCTATATCTTAAGAGTTATTCTTTTTTGGATTGAATGTGTTTTTATACCGTACTAATTATACCCGAACTGTTAATAAAAAGTTTTTGCTGGATTCTAATTCTAAGAATTTCGGTTAGAAGCGTACTTATCTACTAATTATGTCCAGTTCCAACCACCTTTTTATCAGTTAAGTCATTTCAGTTTGTTTGCATTTAGGACATCTGCTCTCTCAGTTGCGAAACACTTTTTATATCTTATTGTTGTTATAGTTTTACAACGATAAGAGGTCTGATGTCTGTGCTATATTTAATCTTAAAATACATTAACCACATTACAATAAACATGCAGTGAAAATGTTGAAAAGGCATGTGATTCGATGCTGTATGAATTTTCCCATTTGGGTCATTAAGAAAGAAAATAAATACAATTGAAAACTATTTTAAGCACACATTTGATTGCAATAGCAACTTATGATAAGGAAAAATTAAAATCAAGTCGCAACGCGGTAGAAAATTTAATATACTTAACAGAACTGTTGTATTTTCGTGTCGAATTAAATAATTATATAACAAAAATTTTAATTGGAGCAACATTATCTCTTACTCTCTCGGTTTCCAAGAGTATAAAGCTTGAATGGCTCTGAATTTTTCCACCCAGATTCTGTTATCTAAAAAGTATTTAACATTTGTGGTGTTATTCGACGACTGTGTTCTTGTAGAAAATTGGGGGAGATATAACAAACCAGGCAAGTGACTCCGATGAAATTCTTACGTCTACGACTGTCGTAGACAACTTTTCTTGTCGTTTCAATAGACACTACTAGAATACGCTCTTCGAGTCCGAGAACATCATCACTGTTGATAATACTTATCGTGAAAGCATAAACTCTTTCATAAAAAAATATTTTTGCAAAATAGTAAAACAGCCTCTAAAAAATCGATCATTAACATATTATTAATTTTATGAACTTATTTCATTGTTCCGCTCATTTTATCACCAACAATTGAATTGTATGAAAACGAATAACGAGCCTTAAAATTAGTATAACAACCTTTATTTTATTTTATTACATTGATCTTAACTACGATTTTTATTTCGGATTAATCTTACTAGCATGAAGATAAAAATGAATCGTCGTATCTCATTTACCTCCTTTGATGTTCTGGGGGTAAGAAGCGCACCACTTCTTTCGCGCGTAATAAATGGCGACAAACGCAGCGACTAAAAGCGCAAACCCCGTGATGATTCCCGTGGAGACGGCCCTGATTTTCTTATAACCCGGGATTTGCAAATGAAACCTCTCACTGACGGACTGTTGGTCACCGAACGAGACCGCTATAACTTGGACGTGATATTCCATGCCTTCCATTAGATTCGTCACTGAAAGTCATGGCCGTTAGCTAAAATAAAAATCGTTTGTAGTCGGTAGAAACTTTCTATGAAGCTCATAAAATTAGGGCATATTCAACAGAACAAATGAATAATAACCAATTTCGTTTGCTGTTTTTTGTTTATAAAAATTCCTACACATTTTTTTTATAGTTTTTATTTCATAGCTTTCGATAATTTTGGTTGCAATCGGTTCTTTATTTTAAAACAGATAAGTTCGTTTCGGCAAATAATTGAATTGAATAAATGTTTTTTAGATTTAAAAATCATTAATGCTTATTATTAAAAAAAATTTTTAATACACTTTTAAATTCTTTCTGTTGTTTATTATTCATTCAGGGACGAATTCTAGTCCCGTATCTTCTGACAGACACACTTCTTTTTTTTACAATTTACAAAATGAGATTGATGTTTTTTGTAAGTTGCTTACATATTCCCAAATTTTTTTTCTAATCGGTTGAGACATAATTGAAAAAAAATGCTTTTCCACCTCTAGTTTATAAAATTTATAAAAAATACAAATAGTGCCCTTTGATAAAATTTGTACCAGGTATTTATTAAATAAAGTGCAACAGTCTTGTTAAACTAGTTTGATTGAACAAGAAATGTTACAGGGTGCAAAATTAAGTGTTAAACTTTTCAAAATGCAACATCTTTTATTTTTGTTATTAAACTGGAACCCCTGTTTATTGTTGCGGAACTAAAAAACAAAATTTTTTTCCAATTACAATCCTACCGCAAATCCCAACCCATTCGAAGTTATTCAGGAAAAACTCGTTTTATGAACTATTTCAATGGCAATTCTAATGAATAAAAGTGGAAGATGGCTTAATATACATAATATATTTTATAATTATTTAAATATCTATTTATTTTTTAAATTATATTATAATGAATTACATGACCTCTCCGATCAACCATTAGATCAATTAGATTTATTTTTGTGGGAGCTACGTTATGAAAATTGTTTATGGGGAACCACCAACCACACTAGAAAACATGCAACAAAAAATTATAAATGCATTTGAAAACATTAAACCTGATCTATTAGAAAAGTAGCAGGGTTACTTCATACTCGTCTTCGTTTTTGCCTTCAATAAAACGGAAGACATTTATGTAGTTATTATTAAAACTTAAATAATTACAAAATATGTTATGTCAACAATTTTTTACTACTACTACTTTTTTTCATTAAAATTGCCGATAACATTGTATACGAAACGATAGGTTATTAGAAAAAATGTTTGTTTTTTAATTCCGTAGCAAATGGTACAAAAAATGGTATTTAAAATAAGAAAAATAAAAGGCTTTGAATTTTGAAAAGTTTGACATTAAATTTTGCACACCCTGTAATAACTCGATTAATCAAACTGGATTAACAAGATTGTTGGACATTATTTAATAATTCCCTAGTACTAATTTTATTAAGGGGCCACTGTTTGTACTTTTAATACATAATAAATGGATAACCAATTTTTTTTTTTGTTTTTTTTTTCACAGTCATTCGGTATGTGTTCCTCTTCGAGTGTAATTCACAGAGCGTTTACTTCAGAATTAATTTAACGAGTCATAGAAAGTTTTCAGCGATTACACTTCGTCTCACATAAATACGAAGTGTTTCTTGTTTCGGCAGAGCCGAAGAGGTAGTCCTCCGGTCCTTGGAACCACCTCACGATGTAGTATTTCAAATTCTCCCTTCCGTATTCCGGCGGTTCCCAAGTGACGACGTATCCGTGACTCGTATGATAGACCGAAACGTTTCTGGGAAATCCAACCGGAGGCAAAGAATTACTTCGGTAGAGATTCGTCTCGCCTTTGGTCCAAACTCTAACCGATTTGCTGAAGAGGCCTCCTCCGTTCTTGTCTTTGCACATCACCATAAACTCGTATTCTCTGCCTAACAATCTCTGTGATATTCATTCGAACGAGCAGCATAATCACCTGGATTTAGACCGGTGACTGTGGCCTCGAAGATGTGCGAAGAAGTCACCAGATGCGTCTTCCATTCCGAACTCCCGATCGGTTTATACCAAACGCTGTACTCTACATGTTCGCGTGTTCTGCCGGGCAGCCACGTCAGGTGCACCGAAGAGCTCGAGGAAACCGCTGTTAGGTTTGTTGGAGCGTTCGAGGGTGTGTTTTCCACCAGCAGCTCCGCTTCCACGGTAATCGTGGCGGCCTTATTCGTGGCGGAGCACTGGTACACCCCTCGATCGTCCTGTTGGATGTTGACAATCGTTAAGTTTCCATCTTTGATCGAGTATCGACCCGAAGGAAGCGACGTTCCGTCTTTCTGCAAAACGCTCTTAGAACACTTTTTGCGACTCGTGAACGCAGTTACTTTATACCAAACGACGATGGGTTTGTGGCCGTCTTCGCCGTCGCGGGCGTCACAAGACATTTCGACGCTCTCTCCGAGTTTGCGCAGATACAGATTTTGGGGAGTTAACACGAAAATGGGGGGACGTTGGACGGTTACAAGGATGGGAGTCGAAGGACCTTGAGTGCCCAACTCGTTGTAGGGAGTGCAAGTGTAGCGACCGCTATGACTTTCGTCCACTTTAGTGAAATATAAACTTCCGTTTCGCCGATAGAACACTCCCTGGATGTTGTAGGGATCGAAGAGAAATCCGTCTTTCTCCCATCGCAGGTTGGTGAGTGGTGGATTGGCTTTGAAGTGACAATCGATTAGAGCCGGACGCCCATATGGTAGGTGGATTTCTGGTGGCGCAAAAATCACCTTCGCTTGATCTAAAACAAATTATAATTATCCGAAGAAGAAAATTACAGGAGTTAGTACATTGAACGTTAAGGAAAGCTTTAGCGGTCTGTTTCTCTCCATCCTTGCTCACTTCGCATTCATATTCGCCGTAATCGCCCATATCTGTTGGACTAATGACGAGAGTATTCTCTTTGGTGACGTAAGAGCGCTGCATTAATCCTTGGAACTCCTTCAGGAGAATGCCGTCTTTGTACCACGTGATTTTAAGATCGGGGTCCTTGGTGAGACAAACGAACTGCGCCTCTTCGCCTTCGAGCGTTGTTTGATTAATAGGAGGAATCGCTAGGAGATTTCCACCTAAAAGCTAAGCCCGTCTAGTTAATGGCAGACTCTCTTCAAAAGTCACCGTTGACAGTAAGATGAATCCAGGTGCCGTTGTTTCTTGAAGTCGGTGTCCTGTTCGGGAACAAAACTTTACATTCGTACCAACCGCCGTCTGTGTCTCGGATCGCTGTTAAATTGACTGATCCTTTGCCGTAACGACGACGGTCCGAATTCGTTCTGGCGAAGTCGACGAGGTCTATGCGGCCCACGAACGGTTCAATTGACGTCATCACGCCATCGTACCATGAGAAAATTGTCTTGTCCTAAACGAATAAATAAAAAAATATTTCTTCTTCGTATAAATACAAATAAAAAATTGTCCGACCGTTGAAGCAACATCCTCAAAATTGTCAAATCTGAATTGATTTTAAATAGAAACGTGTGCTGTGTTTTTAGCCAGAAAATGCTAAAATTATAATTGTGTCCCGTGAAATTCAATTAAATTTGGAAAGGCGACAAGTGCATTTGAAATCATTTTGGACTAGTTACATTATTACCGTTTATTGTTTTCTATTTTTTATTGAAATATAAGAAATTCAATGGTAAAAAGGGTGATTTTATTTTTCTTACTTACCTCTTTCCTCCAGTTGAGCATATACGGTATGGGGACGCTTTGCGGAAAGTCAACGTTGCAATTAAAAATAACATAATCGCCGACCGAAGCCGTCAGATAAATAGGTTTTTGTTCTTCGTAATAATAACATTCCGCCCGATAAACAAAGACCACGAACCATAAACAACAGCTTAATTTAATAAGCATCGTTATAAATAAGCAAGAGCGCGTTGTGCACGCCACAGATTCGAAACTTGTGTCAAATCAAATGTAATAGCGGCAGTAACTGGAAGAATTAGATTAAATTTGACCCGTATTAGCTTCAGGGACCCTTGATATGCGAATGTGAGTCAATTAAATTTATTGTTACAAATGCGCCATGACGGCCCAGCAAACTCGCACACTTTTCCGGTTCATATCGGTTCCTACTTGGAGGGCGTTGAATCATCGTCGATGTCTTAATTGTGCATTTTCTTAATGTTTTCAAAGTGACGAAAATCGGTTGCTTTCGGGCGGAAAAACAGAATTGTGCCATTATGAGTACATCAATTACTCCTAATATAGTCCACCTACAACGTAAATAAGTCGACGAAGAACGACTGAAATCATGTGTTTTATATACCGGGTGTTCGCTTCAAGACTTTAACATTTTCACGGATTGCTCCTTCGAGTTCGATGGCCTTTCAATTGATTTGCCCAATATCAATTTAAATTATTATTGGCTCGAGTGTAACCCAACATTCCGATTAAGCATGTGCGAATAGAATTTTTCAAAGACAATGACCATCACCAATTATTACGTAGTCCTTTTTAAATGATTGATGATTTTAAATTGAGTTAGTATTTGTAGTTTTATTGTCGTTGCAAAGGTGTAGGTGCAACCAATTAGGTCGTTAAAATTTGACGCGGTCGCTTACGATTCATTAAACTGCAATTAGTCGTGGCCCCGTTTAATTAGCTCCGAAATTTTGACACGAAACGTAATGGCAAAGGATTGCAAAGATTATAAAAGCAACGAGATGAATAACAGATTAGTGAATGGGTAAAAAATTACACAATTATGGACCAGAAGAAATGCAAATATTACTATATTCCTTTCAGGACTTCTGAGCCTTCGTTTTAATTTGTGCGCACGTTATTTTATCAATTGTTTGTCTTCATTTTAATAAAGAATTGAGTTAACATTAACTTTTATTTAGTGGTAGTACTTTCCGAACATTGGATATATGCATAACTTTTATTTAAATACTAGCTGACCCGATAGACATCGTGTTCAAATTTCAATAAACTTGTTTACGATCGTTTTGTGAAAAGCTATTGGAAATGTGTAAATAAATTAAAAATGAGCAAAAACTTATTTCGATAAGCTGTGCAGCGAAATAAATTGGAATAGAAATAGAATAATTACATTTGTTGGACAGATCGCGAAACAATACAAAAGTAAGAACAAATGTAATTTTATTTTAATTTAGGTATTGCAGCCTAAATATTTTCCTCCAGCTCTTCTCGATTTTTTTTCTATTTAAAACGTTCAATTTCCATCCCGAGAACATAACGAACAAAACAAAAAATAAACCAGCCAAATATGATGTTCCTATCGCCGGTTATTATCAAGAGTGCATACAAAAATTATGATTTTTGCAGTTTGTCCCAATTTTACGACTTTCCTTTATAATTGTCTCGAGTTTTTTTTTTCTGAAAACTGTTGCAGGACCATAACGAGCAAAAAAAAAATATTACGCATATCCATTGTTCGAATCGTGAGTTATGGTCTCAAGTTCATACAAAAATCCCATAGAAAAAAACACTCAATTTTCCAGAATTTTAATATTTCCCGAGCAATTTTTCTTTAAAAAAATTGCCAAATCAGTCCAGCCGTTCTCAGATACGCTTGCCAACAAACAACATTTAATTTTTATTTATACAGACTATAATAGCAATAATATAATAGGTACCTTTTCCAGTTTGATATATGGGGGGATTTAAATTTAAAAAACTGACTTACTACATAGTTCTTCTGAAATTGTTTGCGAATTTTTCCTTTAATTTCGTTATAAATTGTTAAAATTAATAAAAAATAACTGCTCTTGAACAACCTAACAAAACGTTGTATTTTATCGTGTTTGCCGTTCTTAGTTCTTTGCTACCTTCTACCACATAACGTTGATATCAGAGTTTCTTGAACAAAAAGTAAAAATACGATAGGTATAATAAATCATAATGATCCACAGCTAAATTTAATGGATCACGCTTTGTTTAAAAAACGGTTTCGTTTTAACCGTTTCAATAATGTTTCATTAATAACTATTTTTCTACGTTCTTGTTCAGGGTGTGATAATAGTTTCGTGACAAATGGGTGTTAAAAATAAAACAGTGCCCGAATGAGATCTGGCAACATTATTGTATTTTAATCAAATGTGATGCTTTATACAGCGTAGTTACATAGTAACAACTGTTTTATACTACTTAACACTTACAACTAAAAAATGCTACTACTAAGTTTCAGTGTGCTGTAAAATGATATAATAATGTACAGTCAGAGAACTTACTGGGATCGAATGTATTGAATTTTTCGTAAAAAATTCGAGTGCAACATGCAAAATGTGTTTTCCGTCCTTAATAACAACACAATGGCAAAGACGAAATAATAAATAAATAAATAAATATATCGAGTTAGAATTTCGTAAATTTTGTCAATTATTGTTTAACATGTTTCGTTTCCGATGAATAATCGTTCGTTTAATTAAACGTAAATTGTACTTGTTTCGGAGCTTAACTGTAAAAAAACGCTAACCAACTAATATCACTACATAAATAACCGCGTCAAATTTAACAGATGCAAACCAAGTCGAACGCGATCTGAAGAAGTTGCTTGCTCCTAGAGCGAAGGTACGTTATACAAGTTTGATTTATCCTAAACACCTAGTATTACAATGTCGCAACAGCCTCTCGTGTAGAATGTTTTGGTCGCGGCCCAAGAAGATGCCGCGCTAAAGCGTTAGAATTTATTGAATGGCGTCAGTCTGGTCGATCGTTGAAGTGTCTGGAGAGGGGTCCAGTGGGGGCAGCACCGAACCAGATCGACGGCGCCCTCCTGCATCGCCTACGTTTCCAGTAGGTCCTTTAGTATGATAAAAATTGAGCTTCCTGATTATGTCTGCTTGTGACTTTCAATTCGTGGAAAAAAACATCGGTGTCGTATCGCTTGCGTATAGATGAGGTGTGAACCCAACGGCAGGCAAAAGTAGCATTATTGTGAAAAAAAAAATTAATAAAAAATACTCGTAAGTAGAGTAACTGGCAATTTTATTTCCTGGTATCTTAAATTAAGCGATTTTCTAGAAGGGAGGAATTACTTAAATTTGGTAAGCAAAAAAAAGTACGAATATTACGCAATATATTAGCGATAGATAGGCATCAGGATAATTTTATTACATGTACTTTGACTGGTTGAGTTTACACCTGCTCTGTACCCAACTGACAAGTGACACAAAAAACAGCTTCAGGGTTTGAAGTTTTGGTTCTTGCGCGTGTAATTTTCTACCTATCATTAATTATTATTTAGAACATGTTTCGTTAAATTAGTGCTTCTTGACGTCGATATCACACCAAATTTCATATATATTAGAGTAAGAATCACGCGCACTCAACAGGCACTCTCCAATTCGTGGCTGCGTCTTCTTTTCGCTTGTCGCTTCCGGAACTCGTTAAACTCCTCTTTCATGGCCTGTACTCGGGCGTCGATGTTGTCGTAGCGACTCCGCAAGGTGGCGTAAGTCTTGCGCGCGGTGTCCAGCTCCACGTCTCTGGAGCCGGTGGGCGTGGACGGCGTCGGTGTCGGAGTCGACGGATCGAACTCGTAATGGCCGTCCACGCTGCCGACGTCCACCGCCTTGTGCAGATGATCCGAAGGTGGGGAGGACGAGGCGAGTTCCAGCCAATGGCCGACGAGGGGTGGCGGTGGCGGCAAAGCCGAAGGGGGAGGCGGCGGTGGTCGGTAGGGCGGCAGTCTCCACTCCAAGGTGCTGCCGAGCGAACTCTGATTCTGCTGGGACGAGGTGTTCTTGCTTCCGAAACCGCTCGAGCTGGATCTGCTCTCGGGGGAGCGGTCGAGGTGGTCGGCGAGTTCTGGGGCGCTCCGTGCGATCCGCGCGTGTCTCGGTAACAGTCGTGGCGCTCTGGGTCTGCTGGGGGCTCGCGCGGGGCTTTCTCGGACCGGAATAAAGCCTTGAGACTCTTCGTGGATGGCGCGCAACGACGGCAGTTCTTGCGAGTATCGTTCGTGCATCGTTCTCAGCTGCACGAAGCCGGGGGGTGTGGGATATGAGGAACGCTCGCCGGAGCTGGTGTAGCGCACGGAGCTGAGATCGCTGAAGTAAAGAGGGGGCGGCGTCCATGGCGACAGCAGCGACGGTGAACTGGAGATGGGAAAGTTGGGTGTGTAGATCGTGGGGATCGGTCTGAGGGGGTAGTCGACGCGGCGTCGAGCGACGACGCTCTGTCCGGAGGCGTCAGATCGCAGACTCAATTGGCTGGGGTAGGCGACGAGGGGTTTGCGCCACGACGCCCGGTTTCGGACGCCTTTGCGCGGGAGAAAACCGCCGTCGTCACTGCTGCTGCTGCTGGTGGTGCTCCTCGATGGACTGGCGGTACCGTCCAAGCTCAGGATGGAGTCGACGAGGACGAAGCGGCCGTCTGCTGTTCTCGAGATGCGGCCAAGAGACTTCGAGGGCAGGAAGTCCGCAGGATGTCGCCGCCAATTCGCGGGACTGCTGCCGCTTCGACATCGATCCCGTGGCCATATCCAGTTCACGACGAAACCGACGAGTCTCAGACCTGATATTCGGCCTTTTCTAAGTCTGTTTCGGTTGAAAATCAGCGGTTAGAGCGTTCGGTCGCTATTCTCGTTGCACTTTTTCCCCATCCACAGCGACACGCTTATGAAATAAATTCGGGAAAAAATGCAAACTGATAACACACAAGTCATGCAGTCGTAATTAGCATAATGGGAAAAACATGCAATGACGTTATCACAAAACAACCTCTGCACCAGTTTTCCTTAAGGCCGTCCATTGTGGGAGCATTAAAACTATTTGAATCGAACGAAACGATACATTGAAAAAAAAAAAGTAAGGAAACAAATAATCACGGATCTAATACGAGAAGACATGGACTTAAAACTATTTCTCTCCTTGTCCTAAAAAAGAAACCAACCATTCATTGTGGGAACCACCAATCAAACGGCCTTAAGTCGTAACATCCATGAAACGAAAAAGTGCACGCAACAGAAAAAACGAACGTGCGATAAAATGCGCTTGCTTCAACATCCCCGCAATTCACCTTTTTTCCTCCTGTGCAGATCCAGATGGCGGCAAATAACACACGTTTGGGATCAGAAACTAGGTAATGCAGAAATACGCGTTTAGTCATTGAAAACGTATAAAAGTCGCAATTGATTGCACCGATAATTGAACGCGGACATAGTCTAGAGCTCTATGCACCTACACAGACAAGACCGACTCCCTACGGAGAGGTCCACCACATTCCAGGAACAAATGAAGCACACTCAAGTCCAAGTCTATGGCAAGGCGGTTACCATTGAACTCTACAGGAATCTAGTCAGAATCCGCCTTGAGGTGTGATCGTTTCTGGTTCGTACAATTTTACGATCGCAAATCAGGGCGGAGACTTCAACGCCTGACGCTTACGGTTCGTGTCAACGCTTGTCCCAGGAATTATAAACACGCTCTCGTAATCACGGTACGACTCGGATTCGACCGTCCTACAAGAGGAGACGACAAATCATCTTCTGCGCAACGCAAGTTAATTCATCAATTCTGGCCGCAAGCTCAGAGTTGCGGCGCGAATATTTCTTTACACACTCGATACTCACTTTTTCAAAGGCACTTGGCTGTCCGTTGCATTTCCTCCATTTCTAGAATCAGTAATTCGACAAGCCACCATGTTGTAGGCTGGAACACCGATAAAAATGTAAGAGTGATCAAGACGCGAGTGGACAACTCACCCTTCTCTTGTTTCCGACGTTTGCGTTTATTGCAGATTTTAACGAAACACACCGACAGTATTATGGCTACGATAAAAAAGAGTATTCCGCCCACGACTCCCGCCGTTATGGCTTTGTGCTTGACGCGAGCCGGTACCGAAAATTTCACCTGCTCGCTGGACTCGTTATTGGTCATCGAATGCGCCACGACTTTGAAATAGTACGTTCTGCCTCCGACCAGGTTCTTAACTGGAAACAGACGAATCGCATTCGAAAGAGGCCAAATTGCGTTTTACCCACCTAAATATTGAGTGTCTTCAGGTCGAATTTGAGCTTTGTTCACTTTCTTCCATGGACCGTCCGTGCGGTAGATGATTTCGTAATGATGAATTACGTTGGCTTTTTCTAGGGGAGGCTGCCAGGTGATCAGGAAGCCGTTACTGATTTCGGTTACGGTCACGTTTCGCGGGATTCCCGGTTTTGGTCCTGCACCGAAATACAAATCATGAATTGCCTAAATAAAGACTCGTCCAAACTTCTAACCGTCATAATTGTACTTTTTGAAAATTGTTGAAAACACCCACATTCCAGCACCCACTGGCAAGTGCAGTGTTAACATTTTTTGTTGCCACACGTCTAATAAAAGAAGTTCTTTATCATATCAAAAAAAGTGAAATTTTATACAACGGTCGAGTGTGGACAAAATGTTATAAAAGACTAGAGGAAATCAGAATTGTAATTTATGTCTGTTACTTAGTATTCGTTACGCGACTCGTCGTGCTACTTTTTTCACAATTCATCCAATAATTGATTGATATCTTAGACAAAATCATAAATTAATATATTATTAATGACCGATCGCCAAAAAAAATATTGCACTTGCAGATGAGCGGATTTGATGATTTTAATAACCGTCAGTAAATAATACAGCGTAACGAGTACTCAATTATTCAATAAACTTTTAAATCGAATTTTCATTTTTACTGGAAATCTACCTTTGGGTTTGGAGACGGGTGGGATAAATGCACTTCCGGTCGAATCGGTGGGAAAAATAATGTTACTATAGTCTAAAATTTCTGCAAAAAAAGAAAACACATGCAAAATAATAATAAAACATAGATAATAAAAAGAAAGGCGTTGAAAAAGGTGGATAGTCGTGCTGGAATCTTACCCAGATTTTCGTTTGTAGGCGGTGTCGTTATTTGGACTTTATGGGGTAAGCTAATGTCTGATCCACGTTGGCACAACGACAAATTGACAATTAGACTTAAACTATATTCAAATGACAATTTTCTTTTTTTTTAATAAAAAGGATAATAGAAAGAAATGTAGATCATTGGGCAAAAGTAGAGATACGCAAAAAATAACTAACGTGCGTTCAAAAAGAAAAAAACGAGGCTGCGTTGGCCATGGAATTTATCGGCTTTCCAGTGTAGAAACCATAGAAAACATAAAGATAGATTTGACAAATGTCAAGATCTGTCAGTTTAAAATTTACCATCGAAATAAAACGGCCAAAACGCTAGGACAGTTTAATTTTATTTTTAATGAACATTTTTAATAATCATTGGTTTTTAAACCTTCGAACCAAACAAATCCGAACCTTTTTTTTCTAATGTATATTGAGTAATTTATAACTCACTAGTGGTCAACGTTCGTGTTTAACTATGTATACAACGATTGGTAGGTCACAAACATATTATTATTATTATTATTAATTAAATGATGGGGAAAAAAAATTTGGTACTTTAAATAAAATGTAAACATGTAAAAAAAATTAATGTAAACTTTAATGAAAGACAATCCGTAATTAAACTCCAAAAAAAACAACATTTATCGCAATTGCTTTCGATTTTTTGCCGTAACTCGTCTAAATTTTTTGGCCTACTAAAATAATAAACCTTGGAACCTTCGAATCCAAGCAAACCCGAACCTTTTTTTTTCTAATGTATATTGAGTAATACAACTCCCTAACGGTCGACGTCCGTGTTTAACTATATATACAACGATTTTTGAAATATTAATTGAGAATGCAGTTGCTCTTAAACTGAATTGGTAGGTCTCGAGTTGCGCATAGAGACTGATGACCCATGAAGGTTGACGGGTAACTGAGTGCTGCCAAATATTCTCAAGACATTTTTCGGTTTTGAGACTGATTCTTCTTCATCGATCTATTCACGACTTACAGTTATATCAAATTAATGACCGTCCTGGTCGTGCCGATATTCTCCTCAACAGAGGAGAAGCTGTAACAATGAATAGATTGATGTTTGGATTCACAACGATACCGGGAAATGTTTTGAACTTTTTTTATCCCATTTTCAACCAGGAAGCTAACCTAAACATGAACAGACTCGGAACTGACACTTTGAAGTTTTGCTACACTAAATTGATGCACAAAGTTTTTCCATGGCCAACGCAGCCTCGTTTTTTTTTTGAACGCATGTTACTATTTACATACAAATATTACAAACAGAGTTGTTCTGAAAATTGGTCTTTATTGATAATCTTCTCCTAATTCACCACTAAAGATGAGTATGGGGTTTTTCTGCACCCACTGAAGGCAGAGGAATATTATTTATAATCAACCAAACAATGACGAATCTCCTATTATACTTAATCACAATTCCAATTCAACACACATAAAATTCTTTTTCATTTAATTCAATATTGTATTGTTCTACATTTGCCCAATGCAGGTACTTTACAAATTGAAGATTTAATAAAGTGATTATGAATCGCCCTTGATAAATTTCTTACCCAAAGTTCGGACTGCGATCAGCTGACTCATCATTCCGTCACCCAGCGTGTTCTTTCCGACAACCTTAAATTCGTAGCTGGTCCCCGGCGCAAGTCGATTAATAGTAAATTGCGTGTTCCCCGAAGGAGTGACCGGGATTTTGGACCAATCCGAGGTTCCAGCTTCCCTGTACCAAATCGTGTAAGTTTGCTTATAATCCGGTCCTCCGCTGTATCCAGGCAGCCACGTGAGCGTAACGGCAAACTCGAGCGGTGTCCCCGTCACGTTGTAGGGGGCGTGCGGTTGCGTACCCTCGATCAGAAGCCTGGTGGAGGCGACAATCGTGGCAACTTCGTTGGACGCCACGCACTGGTAGAAGCCAAAATCCGTGTCGCGCAAGCTCTCGATGGTGATGTTGCCGCCGACGACTTTGACACGATTCTTGGGCAGGACCTTGCCGTCCTCCCTTTGCCATTGGATGTTGGGTTTCTGCGTGCCCTCGGCCTCTTGAGCGTCGCAATGCATCTCAATCGTGTCGCCCACCTTGCGCTGGTACATAGCCTCAGGTTCCAGGGTGAAGACGGGCGGTTTCCGGACCAACACTTCCATTTGGCCGGAGGAGCCTTGGGTGCCTTGCGCATTGTAAGGTGTGCAGGTGTAGCGGCCTTGGTGGCTCTCGTTGACGCGGGTGAAAAGCAGCGAACCGTTGCTCATGATTACGATGTCTTGCGTCTGATACGGCTCTAGCAATCGTTTGTCTTTGGTCCACGTTACGTACTGAAGGGGAGGGTTGGCTTTGATGTAGCACTGGACGACGCCGCCGAGGCGGAACGGCAAGTACTGGATGCTGGGAGTGAACGTCACCTTTGCCGGATCTAATAACAGTTCGTACGGGTCTTGAAAGCGTTATTATTAACATCAACTTACATTCGACGTTGAGATACGCCGATGCCGACTGGGGTTCCCCGATCCCGTTGCTAACTTCGCACAAGTACTGCCCGGAATCGTCCGAGCTCACGGGATTGATCACTAGAGAGCCATCTCTGCGGATGGTCACTCGCGTCTCTAAAGAGACGAGTTCCTTGACCGGGGCGCCTTCGCGAAACCACTTTACGGTGACATTTCCTGGTTGGGCTTTCGCTTCGCAGTTGAACTGCACCTTCTCGCCCTCGACTTTGGTCTGGTTGGTTGGGGGCATCATAATGACGGCGCCTCCCGCTATAAACACTCTTGCGGTATGCGAGATTTGGCCTTCGCCGTTTCGCGCGATACAAGTGTAGTCGCCGATGTCTTCGTGACGGATGTTGGATATTCGCAATTCGGTCCCATCGTTGAATATTCCTGAAAGGAAAAAATTACAAACTACGACAATTGATATGTGGTGGGCCAAATCGAATGCGAATATTTATTCTATTCGATTTCATTCAATTCTCTGCCTGTGTATTTCATTAAAAAATATTATTGAAGTAATTTTAAAACAAAAATCACAATTATTTATAAACACTAAAGTTACGGACCTCTTCAGAGTTTTTGCCAAAAACAATATCTCTTAAACGAACCGAGTCGACAAAATAATACTGTAAAAACATTTCATATTCGATTCTAAAGAAGTTCTCGATTACAACTTCCATTCGATTATGAAAATCATTCGACATTCACGATATTTGATAACGCAGAGACAGAAAAAATATACGAAAACACATTAAAATATAAAAATTATTTACCAATATTTCACCATTTAAAAACATTTATTTCTCCATAACTTAAATAAAGGTATTTTTTAAATGTAATTACGTTACGAACTACTGAATTTCAATATTGTTTTTACATATAATTATGTTACGAACCGCCTCATACAAATGAGTGAAAGTGGACAATTTTTCATAATTTTTTGTCCATATTTTTTTGATATATCGATCGATGCAGTTCCCAGTGGGACACATGTATATTATTCGCAACTGCACCGAGAGGTATTATGAAATATTTTCAATTTATCGACACACAAATTGTGGATATCTATGTCGGGCAATTTTCTTATCAGCTTTTCACTTCTGAAAAGACGAAACGTTTTGTCCATCAATGCTTGTTCAATCAAAAATGTGAGCCTCCAATGCTCGCACTTACAGGCTTCAATTATTGTATTGAGTGTAGTGGTGAAAACGGTGTTTGAAATCCCTGGATATGTTGGATTATTTTCAAATTTTTATTGCCTTTTTTAATTGCAATATTGGAGTACAAACTCCACGACTGTCGTGTGTTTGATTTTTGAAATAGCGCTTCCTTAATTAGAAAATAAATGTAAAAACTAACGTATTTTGGTAGGTAAACAGCAACTATGTATATAAAAGACAAATACAAAATTTAAAAAAATATTAGACGAGAGCCATGCAGAAAGACCTTATCTATTATATATATTTTTTTAAATATTTATAGTTTGTATTTTTGCTAAAATCGTGCGTATTTCGAACGTTCATAAAGACGATGAAAATTCCAGGATTGTGGATTCTGAAGCCTAGGAACCCTACATAAATAAATTACACACTTTCATAAATAAAATCTTTCAAATTATTTATTTAAATACAAAACATTTCGTAAACGTCCATAGTCATCATTTGATATAATAACTTGAAGCACAAATTAACACTTAGTTCTATTATTTAAAGGATTTCTTTCAAAAACAACATTTGTTAAAATACGCAATTTTTAGAAAAAAACAAAATATTACTGACAAGTGTTGTTTTTACGGAATTTCATTTATTTTATGCGTGTCTACAAATAACTATGACACAAGTTGTTTTTGGCGGGAACAATTCGTATTCTGGTGGATATAATACAAAATTTATTATTTTCTGACAAGTGTTATTTTGATAAATCTCTCCATTTAATACAATTAGCTAATACAAAAACAACTAAATCCGGGTCTGTTCCATGATACGGCAATCCAGCTAGTTGGCAGCAGCATCTAAATGGCAAAGTATTGAATGTAGGGGTGAAAACGGTGTTTGAAATCTCTATAATTTTGGATTATTCTCAAATTTATTCGTTGTTTTCATTTTTTTTGTTGGAGTACTGACTCAGGTATAGGACTGTCATGTGTTAGTTTTTTGATATAAGGCTTGTTAATTAGAAAATAATTGTCAAAAATAACGTATTTAGATAGGTAAATAGTGACAAAATACATAAATATAAAATTTAAAAAAATAGTAGGTACACGTAATTATAAACACATTACACTTTTTTAAGCATTTTTAGCGTTTCTATTTTTGGTAAAATCTTATGTATTTCGAACGTTCATAAAGACGACGAAAATTCCAAATGAATCAAGTTGATAAATACTGCACTGATCACGATATTTACTAAAGCAGACAGAAAAAAAACAAAACCCACTAAAATATAAAAATTATTTACCAATATTTTACCAATTAAAAACATTTATTTTTAAACTTGAATATATTTTTTAAATTTAATTATGTTACGAGGGGCGCTACATAATTAACAAAAATAAAAATAAAAAAAATGTTTCTCTGCATGATATTGTTTTTACATATAATTATGTTACGAACCTCACCTCATAGAAATGAGTGAAAGCACTTAAGAAAAGCTTACCTATGGTGGCCGACGTCTCTACGGGGTTGGCGTCCTTGTACCAGAGGATTTCCGGCGTAGGAGTGCCTTCAGCCGTACAACTGAGAATAATTGCGTCACCCAGGTTGACGTAGATGATGTCGGAAGGTGTATCTGTGAAGTGGGGTGGAGCGTGCACGTCGAGATGAAACCAAGTACCATTTTTGTGCGAGTTCGGGGACCGGTTGAGGAACACCACTTTGCATTCGTACCTGCAAAATTTTCGGTAATGCTCCGTAAAGAAGTTGTAACCTCAGCGACTCACCAGCCCTGATCCGACTCGCGAATGTTCGTCAGATTGAGTGAGGCGGCCCCGTATGGTGAGTCCGGTGACACTCTCGACACGCGTCCTTCGTATCCTTCGCCACTATGTGTCGGATAACTTTCATACCAGATGTAAATCGGAATGTCCTGTCCCTTTAAAACGTTCCAGTTAAGTCTCCGACAAAAGCGAGTGTCTCAAACGACTCCATCAGTGAATTTACAAGATGTAAAACGTTTCGAGATGATGATGTGTTGAGTTGTTTAAGGCACTTTTTTCCACACTGAGGATATCATGCAACACATTGCAAAACAAAGAATGGACAAGGCACATGCGAGCAAGCTCTACAGACATATTATATGAAACGCTACAATAGAGATTAAGAGAGACAGATACGGGATCGGGCTGCCAAAAGCAAACACCAACGAATTTAGCGGCTATTGCTACAGTCATGTCGATATTATAATTATCAGTTACTTGGTACTCGTTACGCGACGGTCATCTTCATCATTACGATCCATTTGAATGTAAATTGTTACCAATTATCATACGACATAATATGAAGGTGTGAGTGAGTGAATTTGATATTTTTAGTAATAGAAAAAATTATATGGTCTTCTCATGACATGACATTATTTACATTTAAAAACTGGGACTATGAGTGAGTATAAAAAGCGATGGTTTCTTCGTAATTTGAGTCATTTACAATTAAGATTTTGCTGGGACTTTAAATGCAAATTCAAAGTAATGGGCACTTTTCATATTCCATTATTCAGTAACCATCAGTAACGAGTACAGCGTAACGATTACTCGACGTAAAAGTAACGAGTACTCTTAATACTTGAAAGTAATCGGATTTGACATTTATAATTGCCAGCCCTACTGCTTCTAGTAGGAGACGATGACTACAGACCGTTTAAGGCTTCTCCAATTCTTGTGCAAAATATTATTTGCAACAAGACATTTTTAAATTATCCTGGGTTCCAAATTTTGCTCGTATAAATCAAGGTTTGAGGTAAGAATTTCCTCGTTAACACCAAAGCGAAATTTGGTCGTTTATATAAATATATCATTTTGTAGTGTAAATAAGTTATTTGCTTCTAATGATGTCGATGATGTAAAACAAAATTTGATATCAGCATTTACTCGGATGGTTTGGTAAAAAATCGTGGATGGCGAATCAAAGGACACGAAAGAAAAACATAAAATATCCCATATTTTTCAAGTATCCAGGAACAATTTCATAATAAAGAGAGTGGCGCAAAAATTCAACAAAATCTTACGACAATAAACCGAGTAGTCTAAACGGCCCTAAGTCTTGTAATTGTTAGTAGAGTGAGTGAAAACAGATTCAAGTTCGTTAAGTGAATGTGCTAGTCATTTTAAACTGGATCTTCATCAAGACAAGGTGGTGATGATGAAATCGGTGCACTGTCGAAGTGATCTGCTTTCCATGAATGATAACAATGATAACTACAATATCTGCTCTCTTTATCCCATGAGAAGTGAATAATTCACCATGGCCAATCACAATAATAAAATAAACAAATGTCTGAAAAGAGGCGATTTGTGGTTTGCACTTTCCACCTCAACGAAAAGAATACAACAATTTCTAATTTCAATTCAATAGAAACTTTGCGAAAAACGTAATTACAGCTTTATTATATAATCACGCAAATAACGAGTTCCACATGTTTTAAGATGAAATAACATAAGAACCTGACTTCAACTTTGATTGATTCAATTCAGTTGTTAGACAATTGTTCCATTGCGTTAATTGCAAATTTACAGAATATACAGAGGCGCCCATTTTTTGTTCGAAACATTCTCATAATCGGATCGTTATTCGAATTATTCCACAACAAGGAGAAAACGATTTTTGCTGCCAGGTAATGAAAATAAATATTTGGAATTTCTTTGGTACCAAAAGTCAACGTTTTTGTTTTTATTAACAATAGAATAAAGTAAACAAAAAAGTCGCCAAATAAAAATCCATTGGCTGGATGCATTACAGTTTCAAATTTCGAAAAAGAAGAGAACAAACATTTAATGAAATAGTCGATTATTGCAGTGATCGGATGCTATAAGTTAATTTTATTTGGAATGATCCTGTCACTACTTGAGTACAACTTCTGTGTATACACTCTTTTGCGGTAATCACCGGTTGCAGCTTCTTATGTTACTTCACTATCAAACCCTGAGAGAAAGCTATCTCCGTTGGCCTTCGCAGTAAGAGAGCAGACTGGTTGAAATCCTACCGTATCGCCTACCTTCTTCTCCCATTGCAACACATACGGCACCGGATGTCCGTCCGGGAATTCCACGTGACAGTTGAACACCACCGACTCACCCAAAATGGCCGTAATGAAGACACCGCCATCCTGTATGCAGAAACCTGCAACTCTCCGAGTTTAATTTCCTGCTTCACAGCTTAGATTCCAACGTACCTGTTTGCAGTGATACGAAGGCTAAAAAGGCAACAACAGTATATGTAGCGAGCAGTGGTACCGAAACGGTGGTCAGCGGACGAGACTTGCCCCGTGGGTCTGTGCGCATGCCCATCCCGGCGGTCCCATACTCCCTGCTAACGCACCCTCATTGCCGGTTTCTCTAGAAAAGTTACAACAAAGAGAAATTAGTACAAACTTGCGCTTAGACTTGGTTGCGCAATGAAAACTTGCGCGTTCGTAAAGCTTTGTACGTAACACGGGATTAAAGTTAAATTATAATGCCAGCATGCATGAACCAGAGGAAATATAACTACAATGGTGGAGGATGAGAAGATATATAATATTGCATATTGTAAAAATGACTTGTAATGAGTTCCATGTGAAATAAATTTGGAAAAAAATAAATTCTACAGAAAAAGTTGTAACGAGATTGGAAGATGAAATTCCTAATATTTCCTTTAAATTTAATTTAGATGAAGTAACAGAATTAAATGTATGACACAGTGTTATTGGGATTAAAAACTTTAAAGTGACATAAAATTACAAAAAGGTAAATAAAAGAAAACAACGTATGAAAACACATGAAAAATATTGTTTCACATATGTTTTATTAAGAGTTGAATGTTTTTATTACAAACAGCACATAATTTAAATTCAATTCAAATCAAAATTATTACAATATTAAATAATGCACTGCAATTTGTATTTAATGAACAACTGATATATTGTACCAAAATTTCCATAAAATATAGAAAATATTTTGCATTTCCACATTGTTATTATTTACACGACAGGAAATTAAAAATTCTGTGCGTCCTTGTGCTTTCGAAAATACACACGCGCATTGTTGATTTATTAACATATGAACGAATTTTCATCAAATAAAATAATAAATATTCCCTTGCCAATCAAAAGCAAATGATAACGATTTCTACGTTACATGTTGATTGTCCGCTTGGATACGAACCAATTTAAACAAATTGACTCATAAATTTTAATGAAGCTTTATGATATACAATTTGGGAAAGCTGGTTCCATGAAATTTCACCTCAATTGCTTCTAATTAATTGCGTCAAATTATGTATGAACTGGACGAATTGCGCCGTACCCAAAATTTTCCTGCTAGAAAATAATGCCATAAAAACGAAACCATACATGTACCTAAAATTGGAAATGTCGAGCGAAATGTTGGTTTTTTAGTGACGCATCAACCGTCGAGGGGAGCAAATTTTCCACGCTGTTCGATATTTTCAGAGCGATTTAGATTTATTTAAAAAGTAGTTTGCTAAAAATAAATTACCCATGCGCAGAACACACCTTAAAGTAATTAAATATCCTTTGTCGCTTCGCACATAATTAATAAATATTTGTGGTCACCTGGAGCGATTCGATGGGGGACATTGTCGGGGACTCAGACGACAGAACGATGAACGATTCGAGAAGCAACACTTAGGTTAATTCTTCGTTTTACATACGCGAAAATACAGTGGCGCGCGACTATATCTCGGGGTGAATTGTGGCGAATGCGCCGGCTTTCCTACGCCCTCCTCCTAGTTTTGTCATATTGATCCGACAATCCAGGGTTTTTGGCGCGGGACACTTAAACCGAACGGAAATCGACGACGCCTTTCGAACCAGAACGATTTCCAGCAGGAACGGGCAATATTCTGCGAATCCCCTTCGTCATAACTGAAGAAACTCGAGAGAAAAAAGTCTCGTCTTCCATACAAAGATTGGGGAAGTGTAATAATTAAAACACATCCATAATTAGTGGCTCAACTCTTCAATTTTTTATTCATTGTACTCGCTATAATCTGGTCATTCCTAATATTTAAAGCAAGATCAAAACGCAACTGGAACAGCATCGAGTCACTTTCCACAAATCAAATTTGGTCATAGAACTTGAACAATGTGCGGTATTCCGAAGCCACACAAACCGAATTGAATTGGGCTCAACCTACGTTATTTGAGAATAACACCATTGGAACCTAAAATATACGCATCTTTCACGTATATAAATCCTAAAAAACACAAAGCATGGTTTTTAAATCGGCCCGGCTGTACAGCAGGAAGATTGAACTGATCGATATTTTTGTGACGTTGTAGACCCGCCCATGACGTCATAGCTGAACTGAAAGCTGCTGGAAAATCTCATCCAGAACTATTTCAGGATCTCCTCTCACTTCACAATCCGATCGCTATTAATTAATAATAGTGTTCCATTATACGAAAAATGAAACAATTTTTTCTCAAATAAAGTAACTATTAAGTAACTGCTAAATTTCTAGTTTTGAAACAATAAAAAAATCAGGAATCCCAAATTAGCACACACAAACATTTCGAATCCTCAAATGGGGATCGTGGCAGGAAATGGGTTAAGATGCTTGTCTCTCGTCTTATAAATTTAATTAAGTGTCATAACAACGTTTTAATTTAACGGACTTCGTGTTTTTGGTAATAAATAATTTTTGTGCAGATTTAAACGAGCTGCAAATTTGGCTGTGCCCAACTTGAGCTTGAATAAGTGGGACGCCTCTTCAACTGTTCGCAGAAACAACAGAACTTGCGAAAAGACATGGAAGCAACGAGAAAATTACACACGCACAGATCCAGTCCAGTCAAAAAAGAAAAAATCATCATATAAAATCGCCATATAAGTTGTTTTCGTCTAAATATTTATCAACTTTCATTCTCATAACCTTGTTGAAAAAAAAGTATTTACCTATCTTCATTGTCAGACATTAAATACTTCCTTACTTTTTCCAATTGTTCGTCAACTTTAATAATCTTTCGTAGCTAAAAAACACATTGACGAAATAAGTACGTTTGTGTACAATCTCGCGCCAAGTTATAATTTTAACCCACCGATTTATAAGTTTATTTTAAATTAATTTATGATATATTAATCAAGTTATAAATATAGATTTTGATGATCGTCCAGGGCACGTAAAAATATAAACTGATTAATTAATAGACAAGCTGAAGCAACTAAGTGAGGCGTATCTTAAATTTAATTAGAATCGGAAGAAGGATAATGGAAGAAGATGCATACATGATTAAACTTTGTACACATCAATCAAGGAAGGAAATAAGAATACATATCACTATTAAACCAAGGAAACCAAAAATTTATTAGTCGATAATATCTGCCATAAAAAAGAAGCTCCTTTTTCATTTTTTTGTGGTGTCAGGGAGCGTGGATCTTAATCAGGGGCATCCAGATTAACTCTAATACCACATTAAGTTTTATTTGGTGGCCGATTTAGAGTGTGAAGAGACTAGTGAAATTAACATGACAAGCACAAACTCGAAGATGAGTTCAGTAATTGTAGAATAAAGAATATTGGAAAAGCAGAAAAGCGGGTGCGGTTCAGCCTCGCCCTCTACCGGAGCAGTATCGATCTCGGAAGAAGAGTGAAACATGCCGGGGACACTTCCCGTCCAGGAACCACTGAAAAGTTATCCAACAATCAAGGCGTACAGCTGCATGACAATAAATTGTAACAGCCAACAAGAACAAGAAGAAACATAATTTTCACGTTATCACACAAAGTCTTCGCTTGCAGAGAAATTTCAATGTAACAATCACCACGCAGCGGTTCTAAAATAGTAAAAAAACATCCACTTTGTATACGGTTTCGTAATTTGTGAAGAAATAAATCATGTCAAACAGTAATTTGTTTCAATTTGATGTAATTGACTGTTTCGGTTTTTTGCTAAACTGTTGCATTTGATCAATGGAGCTGGCAGAATTTGTCGACTCATCATCAAACAGTTGCATTCTTTGGTTCAGTTCATCGATCAGTGTTTCATTTTCTCCCGATTATTTCAGCTATAGTTAAGGGAAGAGTTAAGTCTTCATTAGGAGTGACAAGTAAAAGAAGCGTTTATAAAAGTGTGTAGTTTGTCTATTTTTTAACATTCAATGCAGTGCAATTTAAGAAAGTAAAGTGAATTTTAAAATATCTATAAAAACCTATGATAATGCAAACTAAATGCAGCTATGATTTTAAAATAATATATATAAAAGTAGTTTTTGAAGAAAAGCAAAAAGAACAGAGTATTATTTCATCTAGGCAAATATACGCGAATCAAGAAGATTGAACAAAATTAAGGAAATAGTAAAGAATTTTACATAAATTTCAGGGTGTGATAAATTTGAAATTTCCGAAACGTTCGAAATTAGCAACAAAGAACGTTTCCTTATATTTTTGCCTGCATAAACTTACCTAGAAGCAGCAAGTTCGCTCATATGGGCACATTCAAGTCATAGTCTGCAAAAAAAGATGTTTACATGTTAATCTCGTGATTACAACAAAGCATAATGGTCACACTTAATAACAATAAAAATGTACATAATAGGTGTCCAAAATAGGTGTAAGTTTCGTTTAGTGCATCGATGAATGCAAATGATTTAAATTCGTGAAGAACTTGGGCCCGTTGTTCCCATGATCACACCCAGGACGTTTCAGTCGTAAAGATTCAAAACCGAGGAATGTTCTCAGGCCTTTAGTACCGACTAGTGTTTGAATTACTTTTAGTATAGGCGAACGAATTCGTTTCTAAATATGCTCCTCTAATATTTGACTTGAAATATTTCGTTAACCATTTGTTTACTTGTTTTTTAAACCAGAAATTCCAAATACATGCAGGTACCAATACGATGACAGTAAATGTGTGATTTTAGAATAATCTATAAACAAATACAAACAGTTTAATTAAAGGTGCATTGGCAGGACTTTAATAAGTTATCGAGTGCTTGCGTCTGGATAATGTTTCCAGACAGGAAGCGGCAAAGGCAAACTTCCGTTTAGAGTCGTTTGCACACCAATTGGTTTTATTAGAACGACATAGATTATCGGTAAAATTCCATCTCATGCTCTGCTTGTGTTGAATTTTTGGCGTGGATAATGAAGCGAATTGGCGTGAATTTCCACACAATACACCTGCTTGTTCCTTAATCCCACAATAGGATTATTGATTAATGCATCATTAAGCGTTTCTTTTTATGTAAACAGGTCACAAATGCCTTGACTGATCAGATCACTTTCCTTTTTTAATCCGCAGCGTCTTCGTTTAATTTTCTGTAATGTCGAAAAGCACAGAAACATCTGCGCCACTTTTGTTACACTTGAGTCACTAAATGATACAATAAACAAAATTTTAACAAGTTTTTGTTGTTGGAATTTATAAAGATATTAACCCGTGCTCGGATTTACTCTCCGATCGCAGGTCCGTGAACCTTCACCACTACTTCGCAGTCAACGACACCGCGTCTTGTAATTTGTAAGACATTCATTCACTACACAGGTTCAAACGCTAAACGATTCCGAATGGCTAATACGAGAGGTGAAAGTTTTTGGTACTTGTCTTTGTGGATTCATCCATCTTGCGCAAGAAGAAACGAGCAAAGATTCGGGTCAAGGTTTTGAACTGATAAATTGGTTGTCTCTGAAGCTGATTTAGTGCGACATGACTATCTTAACGAGAACATGAAAACCGTTTGAGTCGACTAAAGTGGAGGAGAGAACACGAAACTAGCAAATATAAGAGACTGAAGTTATTCTAGTTCTTGATAACAAATTGTTGATACTTAAGATGTGTAAAATGTAGGCCACAACAAACTGAAGAATAGTAGCAGAAAGCAAGAGGGAAAAAATAGTAACACAAATTTCACATTATAAAAAGTTAAAAGCCCAAAAACCAATTAGCGCGCTACAAAACAAAATATATTTGCTCATCAAAGTCAAGATATAATATGCGAAATAAAAAACAGAAAATATTAAGGGATTCAAGTTAAAGTGGACACGGTTGAAATAATATTTTCATAAGCGAGCCGTAAAAAAATATTTGAAAAACATGAAAACACCCAAAGAAGCGAAGACGAATTGTGCAGAGGAATGGAAGGTATTTATTATGTAGTTCATTGAATTTTGTCACACTTAACGCAGAAGCTACTTGAGAAGCGATTTTACATGTTTGTTTACATCGAAATCACTTTTCCGTCTCGTATGTAGTTCAGCTGAACATCATTATTTACTTTTTCATTCGTCGAGGTCGAATAATTATTTGCGATTAACGAACTGAAAATTAAGAAGTGCAGAATTTTTCAGTCATTTAAATGACCGCATAAAGGCGCATTCTCGTTCCACTGGAACGCTCCTAGGGCGTTTTGCTCGGATGCATCCGAGTATATTCACCTGAGTACAATTGAAGCCCATGAAAGAGAAGCCCTCATGATCGCATTGGCAGGTGGCGTTTTGAAAAACGACTCTTCATTCAATATTTTTAATTAATATCCATTGCGTAATGCAGTTAAAAAGGAAGCTGTGGACCGTTGAAGCGTCTGCTTTGCCGTTTTTTAATCTCCTTATATTTTCGATGAAGAAGTCGACCTTCAACCACGGCTAACGTACTACAAGACTGATTCAACGGTCTTCATGGAATTTCTACCGGCACTCGGTGAGAAGCGAAATTTTACACACAAACCGAAAGCTTTGTATTGTATATTATTATTGCCACAACAATACAACATTTAAGATGCCATAAAAATGGTAGCAATGTGGGTGTTGAGTCGACACGAAATTCCTCGATGTTATTAACATAACATGATAACCATTTGAAATAAAACGTCGATTAACGTACCTGAAACGAGGGGGTGAAATGCACGATTTAAACCATGGCGAAGTGTTCGTTCACTGTCACTGCAAACCACAGACACTGAGGCCACGAATGAACCACACAACACCAAAGCAAACGAACCGAAGAATGCACAGCTTCGCGGCGTCGTTTCGAGCCGAAATGACTTCAGAGTCCCAGAGTGTAGTTAGTGCAGCGTTTGAACCGCCCTACTCAATCCATATTACGGCTCGACTCGCTTGCGTAGTAGAAGTCGAGGAGCGGTGCATGATAGGAAGTGGAAATGCACTCCGAGAGGACAGGTCTTCGGCTGCGGTTTCCAGCCGAACCCTGACAAGTGTGCAGCTCGATTTACATGAACTGATTTGAGAAGGCATTTGTTGTTTTCCACGATTTTTACTTACGATTCACTCTTATAAATTTATGTATGTATAAAATGGGCGCCAAGCAAGTGTGTATAATTAAATCGCAACGGACTTTTAAATCAGGTTTCTTGTGTCCGTTGAATTATGTAATCGTCTGGCAAGATACAACGAGCAACAACCTCAGATTTTGACTGTTTCCATACTAAATCCGTTCGTTACTTTATTAATACATCGACACAAAATATATTTATTGTGGTTTTACTTTTACGCAGGAGTATGTTGAAAAATGTGGGAAACACTGACAAAGATATAAGAGCTGATTTAATTAATATTAAAATATTTTTCATCTGTTAAATTCATCAATAAAAGTAAAATTAAATTTCACCTGCAGCTGAATTAAACTAGGTACGCTAAATTTTACACTTTGAAGAAAAGACAAAAACAAGAAGACGCCGATAAAGAAGATATAATACAGGAAAATAGGTGGGAAAACAGTGCATCTACCAGTAGAAGAAAATCTGAAAATTTAATACTGACACTTAGTATTGTCCTTTATTTGAATGAAAATCTGTTGGGCCAAAAAGTTTATATTTTGAAACATGTTACAATAACATTTATAACAAATCAATGGGATTACATTAATATGCCAACAGTTAATATTAAATTAAGTATAAATTGCCCAATGGTTAAATTTTACCAAAACAATTTCGACGAAAGTAGTTACAGTAGTAACAAAATTAAATTACTTTAAATTGGAGTAAAATAATATGAACGACAAAACTATTTCTACAAAATGAAAAAAACACGCTACTACACTAATAATTCTTTTGCAAAGAATTTTATTCTGTTCTTAATTATACCACAATTTGGATACAAGTCAATGTGACATCTAAATAATTTATTTAATTGCCGACATTTTTAGGACTTTTACATAATTGTGAGGGATAAAAAGGAGATTAAAATTTAGGGATTAAAAAAATTATGCCAGTTCCAAAAAATAAAGCCTAAAATTGACATCGACTTTGCAACTAAATCATTAATTTGATTATCAAATGAGAGAGGAGAGGAAGTTAAATTATTGAATTTAGCTGATGTTTCAAAAATTTGCAGCATTCAAATACCTGGTGTGGCAAACACGTTTTCTAGGAAATTCTGTATATTGTCCTTCATTATTACCACTTCCTCCCATCTCAAATTTAATTGTTGAATTCCTTAGCAATAAAACTTTTTCAGTTTTGTGTAACTTAATAAAATAACCCTTTTTGTGAAATTGAAAGAACTGTTTCTACTGTTGGCTGTTGGTGAAGGTTGAAAAAAACAAAACTGTATAGATCAAAAATGTATTGGATGATCTTCATCAGAGCATGTAACTCTACATACCACACAAATTAACCCTTAAGCTTCTTCTTGGGGCGGAGGTTGTTGGTGTGGCCACACTTTGTTTTCCTACAGTTGGTTGCACGTGGATGCAAGCGTGCATAACACTTACGGCAAATCATTTTATCGCAGTTGTATTTCTGGGCCAGCAGACGCAGAGAAGGCTCGATAATTCCGCCTCGCAGACGCAGCACTAAATGCAAAGTCGACTCCTTTTGGATGTTATAATCGCTCAGAGTGCGTCCATCCTCCAGCTGTTTGCCGGCGAAAATGAGACGCTGTTGATCCGGCGGAATTCCTTCCTTGTCTTGAATTTTCGCTTTAACATTTTCAATAGTGTCTGAAGGCTCGACCTCGAGAGTGATGGTCTTGCCGGTCAGAGTTTTCACGAAAATTTGCATGGTGGCGATTCTGGAAGCAAGGAAAAAAGCTCACACATAACCTTAAAATATTTCTCGAAACCAGTTCACGTTATACACCCAGATAACCGACTTGAAAAGTAATCATTTATGAGCTGTGGCCGATTAACACCTCAGAATTTACTATTTGCAAGTTTTTTTCGCTATAATAGGAAGCGAATTTTTAACTTACATGTGCTCTAACTTGTCGCCACGATTTTCTTTTCCGAAAGAGAAATTTGTTGGGAAACTGTTTTACCGAGCAAACTTTTAATTCCGGAATTATCGCGCCAATTTTAAATTAAATTAGAAATTACTACTCGAACATAGAAACGTTGTTAAACTCAATTGGGCTTTTATTAAAAGTCATAAAATTGCATTATGCAAAATTCGTCCAATTGTTGTTCCGTTATTTGTAGGTATTTAGATGCCAATGCAAATAGGAAACTATTTTAACGACAAAAAATTGACAGCTGCGTAAACTTCCGGTTCCTAAGCCAACTTAAAAATATATATGAATAAAAAACACGATTCGAATTATATAACGTGCGTTCAAAAAAAAAACGAGGCTGCGTTGGCCATTGAATTTATCGGCTTTCCAGTGTAGAAACCATAGAAAACATAAACATAGATTTGACAAATCTCAAGATCTGTCAGTTTAAAATTTACCATCGCAATAAAACGGCCCAAACGCTAGGACAGTTTAATTTTATTTTTAATGAACATTTTTAATAATCATTGGTTTTTAAACCTTCGAATCCAAGCAAATCCGAACCTTTTTTTTCTAATGTATATTGTGTAATTTATAAATCACTAGTGGTCAACGTTCGTGTTTAACTATGTATACAACGATTGGTAGGTCACAAACATATTATTATTATTATTACTTAAATGATGGGGAAAAAAATTTCGTACTTTAAATAAAATGTAAACATCTAAAAAAAATTAATGTAAACTTTAATGAAAGACAATCCGTAATTAAACTCCAAAAACAAACAACATTTATCGCAATTGCTTTCGATTTTTTGCCGTAACTCGTCTAAATTTGTTGGCCTACTGAAATAATAAACATTCGAACCTTCGAATCCAAGCAAACCCGAACCTTTTTTTTCTAATGTATATTGAGTAATACAACTCCCTAACGGTCGACGTCCGTGTTTAACTATATATACAACGATTTTTGAAATATTAATTGAGAATGCAGTTGCTCTTAAACTGAATTGGTAGGTCTCGAGTTGCGCATAGAGACTGATGACCCATGAAGGTTGACGGGTAACTGAGTGCTGCCAAATATTCTCAAGACATTTTTCGGTTTTGAGACTGATTCTTCTTCATCGATCTATTCACGACTTACAGTTATATCAAATTAATGACCGTCCTGGTCGTGCCGATATTCTCCTCAACAGAGGAGAAGCTGTAACAATGAATAGATTGATGTTTGGATTCACAACGATACCGGGAAATGTTTTGCACTTTTTTTAATCCCATAATGATTTATCCCATTGTCAACAAGGAAGCTATCCTAAAAAACATGAACAGACTCGAACTGACACTTTGAAGTTTTGCTACACTAAATTGATGCACAAAGTTTTTCCATGGCCAACGCAGCCTCGTTTTTTTTAACGCACGTTACAACTTTATTAAATTCGCAAATGTGGTTATCAAACTCATTTTCCATTTTTTGTTCGCATTTAAATGCAAACAAAATAGTAAAAAACTAATAGGAAACTTTTTTATCGGCCAAGTCATTTGCATTGAGAGAGCCAAGAAAAATTTTAAAAGCGAAACAGAATATTTAATTTTTTAAAATGAGTTTTTATAATGCTATTTATTTCCATATTTACACTTTCAATATATACTTCATTGTTTAAATTAAATGTAATAAATTGAAATGATACATGCATGTAATTTACTGCAACAGTTCTAATCTATATCTTAAAGAACTGCACGCAATTACTTAAAACTGGCGTACTTTTGATACAAAGCAAGATCAGACACCTTGGGCAAAGTCCCACCGTTAGTCCCTTTGCTTATGTAATTTTCATAAATCTGTATGGCCCTCAGGTCGACTGACGGAGATGCAACACAAACTGAAGTATCATCAGAAAATTTGCTTTGTGATTTCAAGTTAAGTGCAATGGGCACAAAACTATTTCTAGCCGTCCCATTCGCCTTTTTCCCAATTAAGACATAACTGAAAACGAACATAAAAACAATTGTAAGGCAATAAAAAAAATTACTTTTTGTAAAGCACGACATCGGTCTTTTTTGGAGCTGTCAGTTGAGTCCCGTACACTTCCTTCATTGTTGGAAAAAGAGACTTGAACGTAATGGGCTCTGGTGTGCTTTCTTTGGAGGCTGTTCCTTGCGATTCGTTAGTGTAGGTGCTGTCCTCATCGTCACAAGAATCCTCGTCGGAACTGGAACTGCTCAGCAATTAAATTTATTATGATGTGGTTATGGCAGTAAAATCCTTCACCTAATCGCTGTTAAATGACACATTTTCAACGCAAAATAACAAACAAAAAAGTTGTATCATCAAAGCACCTACCTAGTACTCGAAGCCGCCGAGCTCGTTGAACTTTGTCCCGTCACGGATGGATTCTTCATCGCAAGTCCCTTGTTTGAGTTCTCCTCTCTTCTCCTGACTGGCCTGATTCGTATAATGAACGGACTATAATCCGTGGTGAAATTGGGCATGAAATCCCTCACTGAATTGCTGATCTTGAACGCGTACACTTCATTCAAAACGCTCAACTCATATGGCCTGTGATAGTCGCAGTAAGCGTCGATCATTTCCGCATCCCTCGAATGGACCTGGATGATTTCAGAGCACGCTTTCGTCAAGTCGTTGTAAGCGTACGGCAAACAGTCGAGGACGTCTTTGTCCCACCACTGACTCAACGACTTGTAATTGTGAACCACGTACTTGTGGTGAAAATAATAGTCGGAGGTGTATTCCCAAATTTGGGGTTTGTTCTCTTGCGGCGTGAAGATGCCGAGAAAGAGATTGATGGTGTTTTGCTTTTCCGCATCAGAGAACGTGTTACTGTAGTATCTGCTAAGCGTCTGCATGATGTCGTTGCCTTGGGACGTCCACGGGGCCGTTTTACGATAGGTCTTGATCCTGTGGACTAACTGGGAGCCCCCGTACTGCAACGCTAACGTGTCGCCGTGATCTTCGTACAGACATTCCAGCATTCGAACGCAGTCGGTGTCGAACTCCAGGTTGGGCGTGTCCAAGATACCCAACGCGCACAACTGATACCCCAAAACGCACTTTCCTATCGCAAACTGTGCCGTGTTGGTCCTGTCGAGACAGTCGACGCAATTCGTGCGTATTATCCCAGTCTGCACGCTTGCCTCGCCACTCATCTTCTGACCCACGACCGTGTTGAGCTTCTGGGAGAAGTACCGGCGTCGGTTGTTGAAAATCCCAGTTTTCATGACTGCGTTCCTAGCGATGTATGCTAGATGTCTCATGACGTCGTTCCCCTTGTTCTTCCTAGCCATGTCGAAGGTCTTGTAGACGATCTGTTGGTCCGGCGATAGGAACTGGTTCAAGTATTTTACCGCCGAACTCAACTCGTCGCTCAACAACCTCTCCTGCTTCTTCCTCTCGCGTTGCTTTACCAAATTCAGTATGACGATGGGAGCGCCGTATCGTTTGAGTAGCTCGTTGAAGTGGGCGCCGGCCGTTTCCGCGTACGGATCGCACAAGTCTATGGTAATCGCCGGTTTCGCTACCATTTTTCCCATGTCCTGTCTCCAATGGCCGGGGATCGAGCCGCGCATTTGAACGAAAGAAGTAAAGTGGCTGTGATCGAAAGACGACACGCCGGAGTCGTGAACCATTTGTTCGGTCTCGACTTCGTTGGCGACGTCTCCTTGGAAGTTGGCGCCGCGTTTCAGGAAGCGAGTGCCGGCGTATCGACTCGATCTCCTCGCAATGAGGGTGACGTAAACAGAACGTCCGAAAATGTTAATGTTAGATTGGCCGATGAAGCCGTGAGTTATGTAAAGGAGCCAATCGGGATGGAGGTGTTTTTCGACCGAATTTAAAAGGTGAGTGTTCCAGACGAATTTGCGATGCGGTTTTGCGCGGACTCCGTACTTGCGTTGTTCGGTGGTTTGAGACGAGTCGTTGGAGATTGTCGAAGATGTTAAGAGATTGACGCTGAAATCACTCTCTTCGAGGATGCAGGGGATGAAGTGTTTTGGAGTAGACAGATTGTGTTGGAGCGAGTGAGTCAAGTCGTAACTGTAACTAAAATCGCATTCAAGATGTATTATTTCTTTATTTTGATGCTTCACCAAATATATCGCCTCCTATAATAAATGGACAACATAATGTTTTCGTCATAAACGTACCAATAACAATTACTACACAAAAAATTATTTTTGTATTTTAGTCAAATAACAACGCGTACAAATCAAACCTTTTCAACACTTTGCATTCATTTTTCAAAATTAACTAGATGTCGACACAAAAAAAGTAGAAGCCATGAAAATAAATGCCATGGCTTCCTTACATATAATTATTTTGTTAAATTTCATATGATACAATATTGCTCATTGAAGTTATTTTTGTATTTTAGTCAAATAACGAACGCATACAAATGAAACGTTTTTCGAAACATTACATTCTTTAAAAAAATAATATAATTACCAATGTAAACACAAAAAAAAATTTAAAGCCATGAAATGTTTATAAAAACCAAGATTTTTGCTACATTATTTTGTTAAATTTCATACGATGCAATGTAGTTCAATGAATTCTTCGAAAGTTATTTTTGTATTTTAGTTAAATAACGAACGCGTACAAATCAAACGTCTTTCTACACTTTGCTTTTATTTTTCAAAGTTAATAACAAATGTCGACACAAAAAGTATTTAGAAACCATGAAAATAAATGCCATGACTTCTTTATATTTTGCTAAATTATTTTGTTAAATTTCATAGGATGCAATGTTGCTCATTGAATTTTTTGAAAGTAATTTTTGTATTTCAGTCAAATAACGAACGCGTACAAATCAAATCAAAGGTTTTCAGAACTATTTGAATTCATTTTTCAAGATGAATTACAGATATCGACACAAAAAAAATTAAAAGCCATGAAATGTATTATGCCACGACTATATAAGGCGTTTTTCCTAAATAAGTTCCTGCTTTGGAAAATATTTATTTTTAATATAAATAATTACTTGTAAAATGTATTAAACTCTTTGACCTGGGCGATAAATTCGCAGAAAATGCGCTTGGTTTTAAGGTTTTTAATAATTTTAAAAGAAACATTATCGTTTTGATTTGTTTGTTTATTTTTCGCATCCAGCGGTGAAGGTAATCTCCAAAATGATGTTTCAATCATGGGTTTTGATGAAGCATTAAGAGAGATATGGCGCACCGACAAAAAAACACCTTTGAGAAATAATATAGTGATAATTTTCGTGAATTCTAACACAATACTGATGAAAAATCCGTTTGGAGAATTAATATTTATGTATCCGTTAATAAATGAGTCCATAATAACTAAATTTAGTATTGTTATTTGTTGAAAAAAAAAACTTACAAATGTGTCGGGACATTTAACCCTGAGTGTTTTTTCTTCTACCTTATAATTTCATCTGTTTGTTTTTATTAGTAATCTGTGTTTTTATGTTCAATGTTAAATTACAATTTGGAAAAATTCCTAATAAAAAACAGTGTTTTGGTCCAAGTGTCATTTGACGATTTTAATCAAAGACATACGTCAAAATGTTTCCATATTTTCATTCGATCTAAATACCTTTTTTAAACCTTACCTGAAATAGAAGTTGGAGGCCAAATCGATGTTCTGAAACATTTTAACATATCTGGGTTCCTCTGGATGAAACAGTCTGATGGATTCATGCGGAATGTAAATCATTGTGGTGTCTTCAATCTTGTAAATGGTGTGATAGCCCACGACTGCCACTTTTCGCCGCTTTGTTATCAAAATAATGTAGTAGCCTTCCAGAAATCGAATAAAACCTCAAAACGAAATCATTATGAAACTGTGTGCAAGTTATGGGGCTCCATACCAACGATCCCAAAAGATGAAATTCCTTTTGCCAGGCCGCTTCCCGATCTCTGCCGATTTCCCGAATCGATAATGCCAACGAGATCGTGAATTTCCTCGGCCGTATACTCCACTTTGTCATCATAGATTTTAAGCTCTCTTGCCTCCTGGCGGTCTATTTTCAGCACCCGGAAGCGTGTCTGTGTATTGTTTGAGCCAATCAAGTAAAATTTCTGCAAATTCAGGTCTGCAACGGCGAACGTGAGGAGTTATTTATTACTCACGGACTTGGTCTCGTACAGAGCGATTTTTTGTATTGAGCTGATAATTGGGTGAAACACTGCACCCGTTTTTTCCATTTTTAATTCGTTGAAAATCTTCGCTTTAGATTATAACAGAGCACGGGTTGAATGTTGTAAAACACATTTTTGTCATTGTTCAGAGCATACGTTCTGAGTTGGCTTTGAAGTTGTCAAAACATTTTGTCTTTGATAAAGTTGTCAAGTAACAGCTGAACATTAAAAACATTAACATAACCTTACTGGAAACTGGAAAAATGATGAATTATTAATTCTGTAATAGAAGCAAAAACATTGTGTAATTCCAAATGATCTTTTTAAGCATTTTCGAGTATAGATAATATTTGGTGTTCCGGTTGTACGATTGAAAACAAACCAACAGCTGTGATTTATGTTGTTAGAAAAAGACGGAGAGAAAAGGGGATGTGATTTATTTGGATTCGGAACTAATTTATTTTCAAATAAAGTTTTATGTAGCTGACAATTTTTGTTGTGTAAATATGTATGACCATTGCTTGACAATAAAACATTTATAAAAAAAAGTATGTGTGTGTGTATCAATTATTACATCATCCTGTTGTCAACAATGACTGCTCTTACTACATCTTATTCTATGATCTTACTTGTCAATCTGTCAGAATTGTAACCTAAATTCTGCATTTCCAAATTATTGCAATTAAATCAAAATAAAGGAAAAGAGGTAAAAAACCGTCACCAGTAGTAATTACATAAGTTCTAGTAAAGTACGATTTCATTTTAGCCTCTTTGGTCTGTAGAGTATCGTCCTATGGCCTTTTTACCGTCTGACAAAATTTAAGTTCGTTTATAGATATTCTGACCAAAATTGTCTCAAACACAAATCAGGTATGAAAATCTGAAACTGCACTATTACCAGAATTGTGTAGAAATAATACAGAACAGCTAATCTCGTGACAATATCACAATCAATGATATGACCTTTTAACCCCTAAGAAAAATGTCACGAATGAAACAATTCTTGAGCGTTTCCAACGTTAATAAGCCAGTAAGTGTAAATCCTGCTATATTTATCAGTAAAGACTTGTGTAGATTTATAGATTGGTCCACAAGTCTCACCTTGAAGCACTAAGAGAACGCATTGTGAAAGGCCCAAGTCTTCAAGATTTCATCAACAGTCCTAAACCTGTGCTCGACGATGATCCCGAAGAATGGAAAGACTACGACGGCAGACTTAAACGCACCAAAAGCGAAAGTTCGCGTTTACGATTGCCTCCGTGGCTCAAAACGTCCATCCCAAAAGGAAAGAAATTTAGTGAGATAAAGGAACAGTTGAGGAAGCTTAACTTGCATACTGTTTGTGAGGAAGCACGGTGTCCCAATATTGGGGAGTGCTGGGGCGGTGGTGAGCATGGCACTTCGACTGCTACCATCATGGTAACATTCTTAAATTTTCAGTTATAATTTGTGTTTTAATATTTAATTGACTTAGTTGTTGGGCGATACTTGTACCAGAGGGTGTAGATTTTGTTCGGTCAAAACTTCAAAAGCGCCACCTCCTCCTGATCCCAATGAGCCTGTAAATACTGCCACTGCTATAGCGAGCTGGGGGTTGGATTATATTGTATTGACATCTGTAGACCGCGACGGTAATAAACTAAAAATTTAACCCAAAAAATTATTGCTGAATTTTAGATTTGTCTGACGGGGGTTCAAATCATTTTGCTGAAACTGTCAGAGAGATAAAAAAACGGTGAATTGTGAATTGTAAGTTGACACCAGCTTAATAAACTAAATGTTTTACAGAAAAAGCGAAATGATGGTGGAATGCTTGGTCCCAGATTTTAAGGGAGACTTGAATTGTGTTAAAACGATTGTGGAGTCTGGTCTAGATGTCTATGCTCATAATATTGAAACCGTGGAAGCTCTTACGCCTTTTGTTCGCGACAGACGGGCCAAATATCGGTAACTTCTCAACCGCTTTAAAGTGTTATAAATGTTTATTTTCTTATATATAATTGCAGACAGTCGTTGGCAACACTGGAGGCGGTGAAAACGTTCAATCCTGAAATGATTACCAAATCGTCGATTATGCTAGGTCTTGGTGAAACGGACGACGAAGTTCACCAGACTTTAAAAGATTTAAAAACAGCCGGTGTCGATTGCGTGACTCTTGGACAGTACATGCAACCTACAAAAAAACATCTCCTGGTTGTTGAATATGTAACGCCTGAGAAATATCAACATTGGGAAACTGTGGGCACCGAAATGAAATTCATGTATGTCGCCAGTGGTCCTCTGGTGCGCAGTTCTTATAAAGCTGGGGAGTTTTTCATTGCCAGTATTTTAAAAAATCGGAAAAGCCGCACTGCAAACTGATTTGTTAATATTCATTAATCTTGTTTATTATGTTGTTAATAAATGTGATTAGTTGTTGATTTGCTGCGTTTTATTTTTCCCCATTGATTAATTCTTTCATCAAAGTTACTCCTAGCCTTGGCAGAAAGATTTAAGATCTGTGTTTTTAATTTCTAGCACAATTTTTTTTATGGTTTTCAACTGTACAGCGACCAAAAAGCGATAGTTTGAAAGTTCTATAAAGTAATTTTTTTTATTTATATTGTAGTGTCCAAAATATATCTGCAATGTTCTACATTGTGCATTAAAATTGTACAATTGAATTGGAAAAGTACAGCCAATATTGCCATCTGTATTGATAATAAAATTCACTTATTAATAAACATTTAGATTTAAGTTTTATTCAGAATGGTAACTACGCACTTTTGATAGTTTCTATTCTATTTACAGTACACTTTTAAGAGTCCACCATCCTGGAATTTTCGTGGTCTGTATGAACGTTCGAAATACATAACATTTGAGCAAAAATACAAACGCAAAAATGGGAAAAAAAGTAATAGAAAAGTTTATGCACGGGACTCGTGTAATATTTTATTAAATTTTGTATTTATTTCTATTGTAGAGTCGCTATTTTCCTATCAAAATACGTTATTTTTGACATTTATTTTCGAACCAAAGCAGAAAAAAAAAAGTACGTAATTACATTTGATAGAGATGAATAATTGAACTTTTTGTAGAAAAAACAACGGATTTAACTGTTGTTAAATGCGAATTATTCATTGATCTAGATTATTAAGATCAATTCAACTCAATCAATGCAACTCTAGACCGATTGTTGTCAAATGTTCATTACAAGCGAGTGCAAATTTCATATACCTACCGCAAGTATCATTGTAACTATTGTGACGGACAAATTTTGGATAAAAAAATAGCATATTTTTTATTTTGACCATGCATTTTTAAGACTGATATGTAGAATATATTTGGAAGAGTCAAGGAAAAATACATCCTCCTAATAAAAGAATTACGTTTATCGAAACAGACATTTTTTTAAATACAATTTGCAAGATTTTTAAAAACGATTCGCATCAAATCATAAGCTTCGTATTTCGTATGGAGAAAATTTTTATTTTTACCATCTGCGAATTGACAGTCGTCGACTCATCTGCACATTATTACTTACAATATTTATTTGCTGATATTTACAATTTACATAGAAGTTAGTCTAAGGTACAGTCACACAAAATGCAATACAATAAATATGGCACATGTACTGATAAACTACTGCAACTCTATGACATTAATTATTAAAGAGTATCGAAATATGTTTAATACATGTATAAAATAATTGTAACCATTCAGATCGAACGAATTTGAAGACGATTGAGGGCGCCTGTCGTGGTGCACGGGACGATAACAACAAGCTTAAAACGATATTTACAAAAAACTCAACATGTTTGAATGATATTAAATCAACACGCAAAAATCGGAGCACTCATCGGACAGCCTCCCGCTGCATAATGTGATCGGCTCGTTGTGCGCTTAAATAAATTTCCAAGTGTATTACGTGTGTTTTTGTAATGAAATCAACGCAATAATTTCATTTTGCCTCTGTTTGATTAATAGATTTGATCGCTTTGGATGCAGTGTCTAGTTCACTGGTTTCATTATTACGTTTGGTATTGTAGCATTGGTGCTGCTAGGTTCGGATGATGTGTCGTGTTCATTCTTAGGGCGGATAAACTCTTGTTGTACCATTCGTCTTCGGCGCTCATACCTGCACACAAAAAAAACAATCTCAATTCGGCAAAGGACGATTTAAAAAGGCGAGGCCGCAGGAAATAGCGTCGTTTCCGTTCTGATGCACTGAGATTACGGACGGCGTCTTGGAGATGTTTCATTTCCGATTTGCGATGAAATTTCGGTCAGAGCAAGATGGTTGCGCGAACAAAATTTTGACACGAGACGCTTCTTCTTGCTGCTCTCAACCGGCTATTAAGAGCGTTGTGAAGCGATACTTACTCATTGCGTCTTGTCTCATTCCTGCCACTGTGGTCATGTTTGTCCCGTGCGACATAGAAAAGGACTGCGCCATTCCCGGATAAGAACTCGTTGTCATCTACGAACGAAACAAATAAATAAATGTCGCTACCTGATCCAATGAGTGTTATACAGTTACGACTGATTATCGACATTTTTGGCCATCATAAGCTGGTGGCGGGTTGATCTTTTTAGTATGTAGGTTAAGCCTTATAATAATATTAAATAAATCTAGATTACAATCTACTTAATTATGTTGGAACCGCCGATAAAATCTTTGGTATAGTATTTTTTGCCGGTAACGATTACCGTTCTTTGAGTGTTATTAAATTATTAAAAAATTCTTAGTGCCGCTAATTGGAAAATAAGAAGAGCGTATGGAGAAGAAGCTACAAAGAGAAATTGAGGACGAGTTCGGTGAATTAGTCAAAAAAAATTCGTTCTTAGCGTTATTAAGACCGATCTCCTCATCTGTTAACTGTGAATTGCAAACTGAACTGTTTTTGTCATCATTTTTAAAATGCATCAATCTCATACGTCAGGCACTAATAATTTATTTTATTTTTCTCATGTAAACGACCATCTTCATAAAATTATCAAATTATATCAAGACGTTCAAATTGTTTGAAATGTGTAGGCCTTACCGTTGATCTAATTTTCTTGTTATTTTATATTTTTTAATATATTCCTTTCTTGAATCGAATACAGAATTATTGAATTTTATCTTACCAAACGTTTCAATTACGATGACCAAAACCAATGTTAAGAAGAGACAGAAACATGCACTGGGTCTTCACTGCGTGATAACTACACACGCACAATTCCAAAAACTACAGTACCAGAGCAAGTACAAAAGAATAATTGTATTGCAAAAATTACTGAAGAAAAAAAAAAGAGGACAAAGAGAAAATAAAATTGAAACAAATTACGTTACCGCTCAATATTAAAATAATTAAATGTTAAAAAGTAGACGGAAATGGAAAATTATGGATGAAAGTAACCACCACCGCCAATGTTAGGTAAGGAGCGTTAAAAAAACGGAGGCTATAGAATCTAGCTTTCGTTTTATTTTTTCCAATGTAGACGTTTGAAACTGTCATATCATGAAATTTGACAGGAGCTGCCATTCAAAAATTTGTTCAAATAACGTCTAAACCGAGACTAGGAAATAGAATTTGTCGACGAAGGCACGAACGGTACCTTTTGCATTCTGTCCGAGACGCAAAGAACTTAATTTTAAATTTCTCCAACTCAAGGTTGAAATTTTTCCACACATTTTCGAAGTCAAGGTTATTCCACGACCTACGCAGCCTCCGTTTTTTGACGCTCCTTATAAAGTAAAACAAAGTACAAATATTATAAAAGTAAAATTATTAAAAATTTAATATATCCGAATTGTGTGCAAAAGAAAATATTAACGCATTCCCTGCCACGATCCTCATTTAGGGATTGAACATTTTTGTGGGTGCTAATTTGCGATACGTGATTTTTTGCATTGCATCTGCCGAAATCCTCATTTGGGACTTTTCAAAAAATGTAAAATATATTGGTGTTTATTGCATTATTATAACGATATGCAATCTTTTAAATTTTAATAAATCTGTTTTTACCAAAAATAAAAAGATTATTAAAACAATTGTTTCCCTTATTATATCACATAATATGTAAAAACAGTAAGTTTGCTCGGGATTATCGGGTTGCTCAGGAAGCTTTTGCTTAGGATTTTCGGGTTGCTCAGGAAGCTTTTGCTCGGGATTCTCGGGTTGCTCAAGAAGCTTTTGTTTAGAATTTTCGGGTTGCTCAGGAAGCTTTTGTTCGGGATTCTCTGGTTGCTCAGGAAGCTTTTGCTTAGGATTTTCGGGTTGCTCAGGAAGCTTTTGCTTGGATTTTCGGGTTGCTCAGGAAGCTTTTGCTCGGAATTGTCGGGTTGCTCAGGAAGCTTTGGTTAGAATTTTCGGGTTGCTCAGGAAGCTTTTGTTCGGGATTCTCTGGTTGCTCAGGAAGCTTTTGCTCGGGGTTCTCTGGTTCCTCAGGAAGCTTTTGCTTGGGATTATCGGGTTGCTCAGGAAGCTTTTGTTCGGGATTCTCTGGTTGCTCAGGAAGATTTTGCTTGGGATTCTCTGGTTCCTCAGGAAGCTTTTGCTCGGGATTATCGGGATGCTCAGGAAGCTTTTGTTCGGGATTTTCGGGTTGCTCAAGAAGCTTTTGCACGGGATTTTCTGGTTGCTCAGGAAGCTTTTGCTTAGGATTTTCGGGTTGCTCAAGAAGCTTTTGCTTGGATTTTCGGGTTGCTCAGGAAGCTTTTCCTCGGAATTGTCGGGTTCCTCAGGAAGCTTTGGTTAGAATTTTCGGGTTGCTCAGGAAGCTTTTCTTCGGGATTCTCTGGTTGCTCAGGAAGCTTTTGCTCGGGATTGTCGGGTTGCTCAGGAAGCTTTTGCTTGGATTTTTGGGTTGCTCAGGAAGCTTTTGCTCGGAATTGTCGGGTTGCTCAGAAAGATTTGGTTAGAATTTTCGGGTTGCTCAGGAAGCTTTTGTTCGGGATTCTCTGGTTGCTCAGGAAGCTTTTGCTCGGGATTTTCTGGTTACTCAGGAAGCTTTTGCTCGGGATCATCGGGTTGCTCAGGAAGCTTTTGCTCGGGATTCTCTGGTTGCTCAGGAAGCTTTTGCTTAGGATTTTCGGGTTGCTCAAGAAGCTTTTGCTTGGATTTTCGGGTTGCTCAGGAAGCTTTTCCTCGGAATTGTCGGGTTGCTCAGGAAGCTTTGGTTAGAATTTTCGGGTTGCTCAGGAAGCTTTTCTTCGGGATTCTCTGGTTGCTCAGGAAGCTTTTGCTCGGGATTCTCTGGCTGCTCAGGAAGCTTTTGCTCGGGCTTATCGGGTTGCTCAGGAAGCTTTAGTTCGGGATTCTCTGGTTGTTCAGGAAGATTTTGCTTGGGATTATCGGGTTGCTCAGGAAGCTTTTGTTCGGGATTCTCTGGTTGCTCAGGAAGCTTTTGCTCGGGGTTCTCTGGTTCCTCAGGAAGCTTTTGCTTGGGATTATCGGGTTGCTCAGGAAGCTTTTGTTCGGGATTCTCTGGTTGCTCAGGAAGATTTTGCTCGGGATTCTCTGGTTCCTCAGGAAGCTTTTGCTCGGGCTTATCGGGTTGCTCAGGAAGCTTTAGTTCGGGATTCTCTGGTTGCTCAGGAAGATTTTGCTCGGGATTCTCTGGTTCCTCAGGAAGCTTTTGCTCGGGATTATCGGGTTGCTCAGGAAGCTTTTGTTCGGGATTTTTGGGTTGCTCAAGAAGCTTTTGCACGGGATTTTCTGGTTGCTCAGGAAGCTTTTGCTTGGATTTTTGGGTTGCTCAGGAAGCTTTTGCTCGGAATTGTCGGGTTGTTCAGAAAGCTTTGGTTAGAATTTTCGGGTTGCTCAGGAAGCTTTTGTTCGGGATTCTCTGGTTGCTCAGGAAGCTTTTGCTTGGGATTTTCTGGTTACTCAGGAAGCTTTTGCTCGGGATCATCGGGTTGCTCAGGAAGCTTTTGCTTGGGATTCTCTGGTTGCTCAGGAAGCTTTTGCTTAGGATTTTCAGGTTGCTCAAGAAGCTTTTGCTTGGATTTTCGGGTTGCTCAGGAAGCTTTTCCTCGGAATTGTCGGGTTGCTCAGGAAGCTTTGGTTAGAATTTTTGGGTTGCTCAGAAAGCTTTTGTTCGGGATTCTCTGGTTGCTCAGGAAGCTTTTGCTCGGGATTCTCTGGTTGCTCAGGAAGCTTTTGCTCGGGATTCTCTGGTTGCTCAAGAAGCTTTTGCTCGGGATTCTCTGGTTGCTCAGGAAGCTTTTGTTCGGGATTCTTTGGTTACCAGGAAGCTTTTGCTGGGGATTATTGGTTTGCTCAGGAAGCTTTTGTTCGGGATCTTTTGGTTGCTCAGGAAGCTTTTGTTCAGGATTCTCGGGATGCTCAGGAAGCTTTTGTTCGGGATTCTCGGGTTGCTCAGGAAGCTTTTGTTCGGAATTTTCGGGTTGCTCAGGAAGCTTTTGATCAGAATTGTCGGGTTGCTCAGGAAGCTTTTGCTTAGAATTTACGGGTTGCTCAGGAAGCTTTTGCTCGGGATTATCGGGTTGCTCAGGAAGCTTTTGCTCGGGTTTCTCTGGGTGCTCAGGAAGCTTTTGCTCGGGTTTCCCTGGTTGCTCAGGAAGCTTTTGCTTACAATTTTCGGGTTGCTCAGGAAGCTTTTGCTCGAGATTCTCTGGTTACTCAGGAAGCTTTTGCTCGGGATTATCGGATTGCCTAGGAAGCTTTTGTTCGGGATTCACGGGTTGCTCAGAAAGCTTTTGTTCGGGATTCTCTGGGTGCTCAGGAAGCTATTGCTCGGGATTTTCTGGTTGCTCAGGAAGCTTTTGCTTAGGATTTTCGGGTTGCTCAGGAAGCTTTTGCTTACATTTTCGGGTTGCTCAGGAAACTTTTGCTCGGGATTCTCTGGTTGCTCAGGAAGCTTTTGTTCGGGATTCTCTGGTTACCCAGGAAGCTTTTGCTGGGGATTATTGGGTTGCTCAGGAAGCTTTTGTTCGGGATTCTTTGGTTGCTCAGGAAGCTTTTGTTCAAGATTCTCGGGATGCTCAGGAAGCTTTTGTTCGGGATTCTCGGGTTGCTCAGGAAGCTTTTGTTCGAGATTCTCGGGTTGCTCAGGAAGCTTTTGATCAGAATTGTCGGGTTGCTCAGGAAGCTTTTGCTTAGAATTTACGGGTTGCTCAGGAAGCTTTTGCTCGGGATTATCGGGTTGCTCAGGAAGCTTTTGCTCGGGTTTCTCTGGTTGCTCAGGAAGCTTTTGCTTACAATTTTCGGGTTGCTCAGGAAGCTTTTGCTCGAGATTCTTTGGTTACTCTGGTTGCTCGGGATAATCGGGTTGCTCAGGAAGCTTTTGTTCGGGATTCTCGGGTTGCTCAGGAAGCTTTTGTTCGAGATTCTCGGGTTGCTCAGGAAGCTTTTGATCAGAATTGTCGGGTTGCTCAGGAAGCTTTTGCTTAGAATTTACGGGTTGCTCAGGAAGCTTTTGCTCGGGATTATCGGGTTGCTCAGGAAGCTTTTGCTCGGGTTTCTCTGGTTGCTCAGGAAGCTTTTGCTTACAATTTTCGGGTTGCTCAGGAAGCTTTTGCTCGAGATTCTTTGGTTACTCAGGAAGCTTTTGCTCGGGATAATCAGGTTGCTCAGGAAGCTTTTGTTCGGGATTCTCTGGGTGCTCAGGAAGCTTTTGCTCGGGTTTCTCTGGTTGCTCAGGAAGCTTTTGCTTACAATTTTCGGGTTGCTCAGGAAGCTTTTGCTTACAATTTTCGGGTTGCTCAGGAAGCTTTTGCTCAAGATTTTCTGGTTACTCAGGAAGCTTTTGCTCGGGATTATCGGATTGCTCAGGAAGCTTTTGTTCGGGATTCTCGGGTTGCTCAGGAAGCTTTTGTTCGGGATTCTCTGGGTGCTCAGGAAGCTTTTGCTCGGGATTTTCTGGTTGCTCAGGAAGCTTTTGCTTAGGATTTTCGGGTTGCTCAGGAAGCTTTTGTTTGGATTTTCGGGTTGCTCAGGAAGCTTTTGCTCGGGATTCTCTAGTTGCTCAGGAAGCTTTTGTTCGGGATTCTCTGGTTACCCAGGAAGCTTTTGCTGGGGATTATTGGGTTGCTCAGGAAGCTTTTGTTCGGGATTCTTTGGTTGCTCAGGAAGCTTTTGTTCAGGATTCTCGGGATGCTTAGGAAGCTTTTGTTCGGGATTCTCGGGTTGCTCAGGAAGCTTTTGTTCGGGATTATCGGGTTGCTCAGGATGCTTTTGATCAGAATTGTCGGGTTGCTCAGGAAGCTTTTGCTTAGAATTTACGGGTTGCTCAGGAAGCTTTTGCTCGGGATTATCGGGTTGCTCAGGAAGCTTTTGCTTACAATTTTCGGGTTGCTTAGGAAGCTTTTGCTCGAGATTCTTTGGTTACTCAGGAAGCTTTTGCTCGGGATAATCGGGTTGCTCAGGAAGCTTTTGTTCGGGATTCTCTGGGTGCTCAGGAAGTTTTTGCTCGGGTTTCTCTGGTTGCTCAGGAAGCTTTTGCTTACAATTTTCGGGTTGCTCAGGAAGCTTTTGCTCGAGAATCTCTGGTTACTCAGGAAGCTTTTGCTCGGGATTATCGGATTGCTCAGGAAGCTTTTGTTCGGGATTCTCGGGTTGCTCAGGAAGCTTTTGTTCGGGATTCTCTGGGTGCTCAGGAAGCTTTTGCTCGGGATTTTCTGGTTGCTCAGGAAGCTTTTGCTTAGGATTTTCGGGTTGCTCAGGAAGCTTTTGCTTGGATTTTCAGGTTGCTCAGGAAGCTTTTGCTCGGGATTCTCTGGTTGCTCAGGAAGCTTTTGCTCGGGATTCTCTGGTTACTCTGGAAGCTTTTGCTCGGGATTATCGGCGTGCTCAGGAAGCTTTTGCTCGGGATTCTCTAGTGACAATTGGTGACATTATATTGCGACAAAAACTGTTAGTGCAGAAAATGTAAATAAAATCTATTATGAGATGCTGGAAATTAGGATGCTATATTTCTTTATTTTTGCAAATTATTCTAAATGAAATTTAGAACTTTGAGAGCAAAGTTAGAGGTTTCTTAACTGAAGACAATTTTAAGGTGTGTGGTTCAATATGTTTAATAAATTGTGTTTGGCAATAAATTTTTAAAATAAAATATAATAATATACAATATAACTAATATTTTGAGAATTAGGTGAGAATCGGAGCTGTTATTCCAATAAGTTTTCATCAAATTCCAATTTTTATTATCCCAGTTTCGACTTGGTCCTTTCCGTCACGGTCTTTGTGAAAGGGGGCCCATTTCGGGACCGGTTTTGCGTGCAGACAGCGTCATTTCCACGGTCTTAATCCGTCCGAGCCGTATCTAATTTGCGGGGTGAAATTTATTTGCATATTATTTGATGAGAGTGGGCCGTCGCTCGCAAGCGGAATAGCGACGCCGGCGTCGGTCTGAGCGGCGCACACGACTACCGTCGCTCGGAGGAAATGCGGTCTTTGCTAAACTAATCATCTAACCTGTTTGACCTCACTTAATTAATTTACCTGCAACGGCTAATCACACGCCGATGCCGTTTACATAATTCAAGGTCGGGATTAAGGCACCGATTTACACCCTTAACGAAAGAATTTTTAACACAAAATGGAGAGACTCACCTGGGGGTATCTGTTGATGGCGGTGGGGTGTGGATAAGGTTGGTAGCCTCGTGCCGCCCCCGGATATATGTTACGCATCATGGCGCCGTTGCATCCTGGAAGCACGCTGGGGGCCAATGCTTTTTGAAGCTGCTTCTCTTGTTTGCGGTATTTGGCCCGCCGATTTTGGAACCACACCTGAAAGAAGAGTCAAGTGTTAAACCTAGCAGTACCATTTGAACACCTCCTACATGCATTCATTTTCCTGCATAGAGCCACGTTTTTAGAAAATGTTTAAAGTTTTTGTGGTGTGTTGACGCCGTCACTGTCGCCCACACGTCTCGGGGGCGGCAGCCCTGCCCCAGCTACTTATTACGCAAACAAAAGAAGGCGCGAAGGTCGCAAAATATGCATTAGGCTGTCTTAAAGAGAGCCGTGTTTGGGGGAAAGGAGCGGCGAGGGGTCGGGTTCATCCTCCCCACGGGGGGCGGGCTAACTTCATTACGGATCCATTTGATGGGATCGAGGGAGACCGGGACGTGCTTCGCGTCTTCCGCGGTACACTCACTAACACACGCTTTTGTTTTAACCGCTCGAGACATAGCGACTTCCTCCAGGAAGAATCGGGAAGGTCCAGACGACGAATCGAATGTCGCATCGTATCGAATTTGATTGGCGAAAAAACAAACAAGAGGGACTATCGCTGGCTGTTTTACGCAATGAGCTTCGGGTTTTTTGTGTGAGAAGTTTGTCTAACTTTGGTGAAGTAGCCGAAGGCGTGACGAATGGTTTGTAAATATTTGACGAACCGTCCACTTTGTTCCAAGACCTAATAAAATTTTATACACCCTTAATAGACTGGAGATGTGTCTATATTAATTTCTATGAATTCCATGTTGAAATTTTGAGAATACGAGTAAAATACATTTTTGTAGGGTAGGTATTTTAGGATTTCACTGGTCTATACAGCATAAGTAAATTTCTTTATAATAAACTTTATAATAAGAAAAACGCTTTTTAAGTTTCTAAATTAATTCTCAAAATGATAACCCAAAAAATGTGTTTATTATTACATATTTTTGTTAATTCTATGATAGGTGATCAATGTTTTGGGTAAACGAGTATAATACATTTTTGTAAATATTTTAGGATTCCACATCGAAATTTATTTAAATAATATTTTATTCAAATTCATAATTTATGTCAAAAAAGTACTTTTTACATGCTAAAAAGTAAAATAAATTTATAATAAGAAAATGCCTTTGTAAGTTTCGATATTACTTCTTAAAATGAATTTTGAAAATAAATATATAATGTATATATATATATACGTGTGTTCAAAAATAAAACGAGCCTGCATTGGCCATTGAAATTATCGGCTTTCCAGTGTAGAAACCATTGAAAACATAAACAAATCTGTCAGTTTAAAATTTACCATCAAAATAAAACGGTTCAAACGCTAGGACAGTTTAAATTTATTTTTTGAATGAGCTATTATTATTATTATTATTATTATTACTTAAATGATGGGGTAAAAAAATGGTACTTTAAATAAAATGTAAACATGTAAAAAAATTAATGTAAACTTTAATGAAAGACAATCCGTCATTAAACTCCAAACTAAAAACAACATTTATCGCAATTACTTTCGATTTTTTGCCGTAACTCGTCTAAATTTTTTGGCCTACTAAAATAATAAACCTTCGATCCTTCGAATCCAAGCAAACCCGAACCTTTTTTTTTCTAATGTATATTGTGTAATACAACTCCCTAGCGGTCGACGTCCGTGTTTAGCTATATATACAACGATTTTTAAAATATTAATTGAGAATGCAGTTGTTCTTAAACTGAATTGGTAGGTCTCGAGTTGCGCATAGAGACTGATGACCCATGACGGTTGACGGGACAAACTGAGTGGTACCCAAATATTCTCAAGACATTTTTCGGTTTTGAGACTGATTCTTCTTCATCGATCTATTCACGACTTACAGTTATATCAAATTAATGACCGTCCTGGTCGTGCCGATATTCTCCTCAACAGAGGAGAAGCTGTAACAATGAATAGATTGATGTTTGGATTCACAACGATACCGGGAAATGTTTTGCACTTTTTTTTTATCCCATAACGATTTATCCCATTGTCAACAAAGAAGCTAACCTAAACATGAACAGACTCGAATTTACACTTTGAAATTTTGCTACACTAAATTGATGCACAAAGTTTTTCCATGACCAACTCAGCCTCGTTTTATTTTTGAACACACGTTATATATATTTTAATGTCAAAATTTTAATCTATTCGAATTATTTTGACTCATCGTAGTTAATTTGTATACAAAAATTCAAACCTGAAAAGTAGAAAAAAGTCATATATATTATTACCAATTATGTATCTTCTGGACAAACAATTACACTTCTCGATCTCTGGGAAATCGAAGACGACCAAGAAAATACAGAACACAGTCCGTTAAGTTTGTCAAGATGAGAGCTTGACAAGAAACTACCTACAAATAACTTTCCAGTCATCGAAGACGAAGACGCTGCATTAGCCTGGTCTTTTGTAGGATGTGCCTTGGAAACAAGCCGCCAGATCCGGAAAGAAACAAATGGGGAGCTTTTTGCTGGTTCCATTTTAAAGATTGTTTTTAAAATTTGCCTTCTCGATATCCGTTGCCAGCTCCGTTTCAATTACAAACAGTCGTTTAAATTTGAGCGACTAAGATCGTCGAAACGCTTCTAATTCGTCAGAACCTAATGACAATTTCAGTAATGAAATTACTAAAATATTAACGAACACTCGGTAAAAGGCGGTTTTCATTTTGAAGCGATGAAAGAGGGAAAATAAACGAGTCGAAATTAAAATTCATGCGTCGCGCCGAGTTGTCGCCGGTTTCTGTGCATTTTAAAACAGCACGGACGCGATGCAGCGAAAAGGCGTCCGAATTCCGACGCATTTTTTTCCAAACAAAACCGACACGACGCCACTTAATCAACTTTTTCAGTCGCTTGTATTTTGATTGCTTATTTCGCGTCGCAAAAATGCAGCGCAGAGGGCACGTGGGGCGGCTAATGCATGAGTCACGGCACTCCACTGGGGGGCTCTCCACAGTGACAGTTGTGTCTCGAGGGCCCCCCGGCTTAACGAATACCTAATTCAATCAAAGATCCAGCCGAGTGAGCTCCTCTGTCGGGTTGTGCAGTCTGTCATCTCGCCAAGTCTTTGATTTCACGGAAGGAGAGGGTACCCGAAATTCAATTACGGTACCGACAATCCAAACGAATTACGACGAATACTTTTGCAATTAGACGCTCAAACGGTTACTGACCTGTATCCTCGCCTCGTTCAGTTTCGTACTCCGTGCCAACTCCTCCCTGCAGTAGATGTCCGGGTAGTGGCTTTTGGCGAACGCGGCTTCCAATTCGGCGAGTTGCTCTTGCGTGAACGTGGTGCGGTGTCGTCTTCGTGCCGGTGTGGGACACGACGCCGTCGTCGGAGTGTGGCCTGTATGCTGCGGACCTCCCGGCGAAACGGTCCCCAAGCTGTTACTCCCCGCCGACGTCGGCTCCGGCTTCAACTTCTTGAAAGCTCCGTCTAAAAGTGTTCATTCTAAGATTGCAGATTTCACTCAAATCTAGCCCCAGAACAATTAAATTACTTTAAACAATGTCTGCGGTATGACATAATTTGTGACAAAGTCAGATATGACATAAAACTATATACTTAGTTAGATTAGAATTGTCGATTTAAACTTTCAATAAATTCAAGTGATCAGTAGAAAACATGGAGCCGGATAGAATAATGTCAATAATAGGAGACGAAGACAGTTGTGTGGGTTTCCTAATGAGCGGCATCGGTGACATTAACAAAAAAGAAGAACCTAATTTTTTGGTGGTGAAGAAAGAAACTGCAGTTTTGGAAATCGAAAACTGCTTCAAAAGCTTTCTGCAGCGAAAAGACATCGCTATTATATTGATAACACAACACGTCGCTGACATGATAAGAAATGTCGTGGACGCACACAATTTGGCGATTCCCGCAGTAGTGGAAATACCTTCAAGAGACCATCCTTACAATCCGGACAAAGATTCGATCGCGAGAAGATGCAAGATGAAGCTGAGCGTCGGTGACGACTGATTGTCACAATTTTCGATAAATATTTTATTCCTGCATTTGTGTGTGTTTTTGAGGAGGGAACTTGTCATAAGCTGCACCCAGAGCTTTGGTTAGGAATCGCGGCGTGGTGCTTTGTTGCGTGGCTGAGTGCTTGCGGCCATATAAGCGCAAGTCGCGTTTGAATCGCGAATCAAAGCGGATTTATATCTCCGCGAATCCATTACTGGCATAATTATGCAGGCATTGTGGACGTGCCTAAGTGCAGCGCCGTCTGAAGCGGCCCTAATCAGTCTAAGCAAAGTGTTAAAGCGGTCTTGGAATTATGTAAATATTTGAAAACGGCGCGGGGCCGAGACGGCATTAGCCGGCTGTATGGGTCCGGAACGTCGAGTAACTACATTCAGTTGGGAGTAATAAGATTGTGTGAGATTCTTTGTGGCGCGCGCCGGTGTCAGTAATTGTAATTAGGTTGGTACTAACTGCATTAATAAACAGTAATGAATTCAATAAGGTTTAGTTGCCGCCAACGCCGTTTGCCGCCGTTTGTCGCCACAGACACCTGTGTCTTCGTGGCGGCGTCTTCAAGGTGCGGACGGGTGGACCTGGGGGACGGTCACGTCACAATATGCCAAATTGAGTGGAAAGCGGGACATTGTGAGGCTGACCGGCGCGTTTCCATTGTGGGGATGCATATGTTCTAGACCTAAGAGGAGTAAATTGACACTTCATTAGGACACCCCGAGCGCCCATTATGAGCCCATATGTACACACTACAATTCGGCGACCCCTCTGTGATCACTCCGTACAATGCAGATTATGGGGCTATGAGGATTTGGGGCTGCGACAGGTGCGATCAGGCTTCGAATAATTAGCTTCAGCTGGGATATGTGCATTTCGACTGCAGCTTGAGGATTTTGACAGCTATTTGATTTGCACCAGGCGTGCCAAATACCTCGTCCTCGAGTAAATTCAAGCAACTAAATAACGTGTAAAATAGCAGTAAATCAAATAAGTTTCGAAGCCTTGATTAATTCCAAAGTCAAAACTGATATCATAAAGTGTAACAGTGCATGATACTTTTAACTGATAAAATATCTCGCTCATTTACCTGCATCTTTTACTCTTTGTCTAAACAAAAATATATAAAAAAATTGTTAAATTTTAAGTTTGTGATATTTTGTAACAACACCTTTATGTAATAAAATATATTCAAAATGTTTGCATTTTTGTACCCTCATAATCACTTAATTCCAAAGTCCAAAATGATACTATAAATCATATAAATTTTATATAAAATCATGTAAAATATCTCGCTCTTTTACCCATATTATCACAAATTGTCAGTTTTAAGATTTGGAAATTATTCGTCTAAGCAAAAAAAAATATGTTCAACTTTTCTGCCATTTTGTAACACCTGTATGCAATAAAACATATTTTAAATGTTTGCAATTTTTAATTCTCAAAATTATATTATATAAATTCTGGATAAACTGAAGATTTGGTTCACTTAAGTCAAACGTCTAAAAAATTATTAATATTATAATTCTTCTATAAGAACAATGTTTTTAAATAATATCCTAATCGTATCGTAAAGAATATTATATTATCTTAATTTTTTTCAGAGTTTCAATATATTACGCGATAAAAGAAATTCGCTTGATATGTTTCATTTTGGTGGATGCGCCGGGGCTTATAATTTTATAAAATAGCAAAATAGAAATTTGCTAAAAACTAAAGCGATTGTTAGAAGCGTCGCTATACCTGTTCAATTGTCACTTAGTTATAAAATATAAATTTTGGATAAATTGGAGATTTGGTTCGCTTACGTCAATCGCCTAAAAATTTTTCAACATTTTGTTAGTGTTATAACAATATACCATATTTTTAAATATGATAAAAAAGATAATATTTTTTTATTTCATTGCAAACAGAATCATACTCATACGTGTTTCATTATATTACGCAAGAAAAGAAATCCGGTAAATGTTTCATTTTGGTGGATGCGCCGGGATAATAATTTTATAAAATAAGAAAATCTAAATTTTCTAAAAATTAAAGCAATTCTTTATTGACTCAAATAGATAAATAATATTAATGGAGGATTATTCTCAATGGCATTAAATGTTCCTGGTGCACTTGCAACCAATTTATTTTTTCTAGATATAACTGAACGTATAGGTATATTTATTCTTACTCTTTGATTCATAGTACTTAATAATTAATAATACTAATTAGTTTATTTAATCAAATTAATAATAAACATGTTCTTCGGATTTTTAAGTTTTCGTTGTTATTAATAACACCGACCGTGAAAATCTACATACCTTGTTATTATTTACTAGGTCGTTTTTCATCATAATTCAAATATGTAAAAATATATTAATAATTTTAAATGCCAATTGTAATTTGTTTAAAATATTATATCTTCGGGCGCAACCCTCACAATTCAATCAGATTTATATAAAAATAAAATTAAGTGGAAATATTTGTAAACATTTTCAAATGTAATAATGCTGCTGAAAAAAGCAGACAATGTAAACCAATTTGAGGCAGTAAGAAATCAATAAAATAATTGTAAAGAATTATTAACTGGCAACAAATTGAAGACAATCGACAAAAATAAATAAATAAATTCAACAATTACTTAAGTATTTGCTTTTTAATTATTGTTTTTTCCGCACAATTTACTATAATTAAAATTTATACTTAATATAAATAAAATTGAACAAAAAATATCGTTTTTAAATGATCTGACGTAATAGTTATGCCTATATAAGGAACAAACAGAAATACATGAACAATTTACTAGCAATAACTAGATATATTAAAGAAATAATTTGTTGACAACATATTAATGATATGTGCAACATACAAGTAAGTTATACTAATAATAATAATAAAATATTTGGGAATAGTGCATCTAACATAATTCATTTTAAAATAATTTTACGTAAAATAAGTGGAAAAAACGTTTTTAATAGAAACGACAAGTCAAAATTAAAAAACAAATTATTATATTAATTTTGCATTAAAATACCTAATTGTAAGAAATCATAATTCGTAAATCCCTTTTGCAGATATTTAATTTAATCAATTATTAAATTATATTTTAAAATTATACATTTAATATTAGCAGATAACCTTAAAGTTGACAACACACACGTAAAAATAACTAAAAAGTTGTTCCTCAAAGCAACTAATAATTTGAAAAATATTTCTTTATTAGTATACTGATTTATAACATTTGTTAACGTGTGTTAACAAACATTAAAAAAAACATTTACTGCAATAAAAAAATTATTCCGATAATACATAATTTATTTTCCCGGCGCATCCACCAAAATTAGCACACGGTAAAAATTTAGCGAAAAGATATTCTAAAAATCGTGTTACGTAAAACACAAGCAATGGTTAAAGAACAATTTAATTTAACAGGGCGCATCTACCGCAAAGCATAATGCATCTACCGCAAAGCATTTTCGATATAATCAGGCAAATCTCAAAGAATCCGCGCTCAACGCAATATTTGTCCGCCGGATTAATCTCAAATCAGGTAAACTCTCACCGACCACCCCCTCAACCCTCGTCTAGCCTGATTGTTGATGAAATTGTCGTACAACCGTCGCCGCAATTGCAAATTCTCGCATTTGATCTAATCGCATTTGCGTGCATGCTCCCCGAGCCCCATTTGCTTATGAATTATTAATTTCGGTCCGTACCTGTGTGATCGGCGATGGACCTTGGCGCCGCCGGCGGCGTATGAGCCGGCGTATGGGGATGGTGCTCGTGGGTGTGGGGCAATCCTCCGTAAATCGCGCTGAAGTCCTCCGCCGACGATCCGCTCGTGTTGCACTTCCTCGGCGTTCCTTTGTCGCCGTTGCTGCTGCCGGAGCTCATCAAGTGGCCGTGGTGCTCTTCTAGCAGGCCTCCGACGCCCAGCAAGTTTCCCACACCCACTAGATTGGGTCGCAGCTCCTCCATCATCGATTTGGATTGCGGGCACGCGTTGAAGTTCAGTTGGCGGCTAAAGATAGCGGGGAAGATGTTGAATTGTTGATGGGAGATGTCGTCGGAGGACGAAGTTGGCGCTGAGGGGGCCGGCGAACTGCCTAATGCCCCCAGGCAGGAGGAGACGCCTTTGAAATCCAACTTGATGCTTGTCTAGACTTGGAAGAAGCTCGCGGTCATGGGGACCGACGGCACGGGGCGAGGCGATTTCAAGATGCTGCTCAAGCGAAAGGCATGGCTTCAAGTTCAAACAAAGCACAAAATCTGAAATTGTAAAAATTACTCAGACAAAAAAATATATTTGCCAAGCTGTTTATTTTGAGTTAAAACACATTTGCAAAAAAAATACTGAAACACATTTTAGGATTTACAAACAAATTTATTAAAAATTCTTAGTTTGAGGTTGAGTTGTCAACTAATTTAGATGCAAAAGCAAAAATTTAATAAAAATAATGCACGAAGGCTGCAAAAAACAGAAATTTACTTGTTACAAATTTTTTCAAATAACAAGATTTTATGTCGTAAAACGTGACAATTGTTAGGAAAATATTTTGCAGACAAATTTATTGGTTCGTCTTTGTTTTGAGTCGTTTTTACAAACAATGTTGAAAAGATCAATTTTCATCGAACGCGCTTGGATGTATTACTCTAATTGAATTTTTCGATCGCAATTAAATTTGTGACAACACCCAAACAAAAGAGTGTCATTACCACTGATACAAGGGTTGAAATTGCGTTAGCAAAATTGCCCCAATGATGAAAAATCGCGTAAAAATTGCCATCACGTAGCCGCTTCAATTGTAAAACTGCACCGCAACAAAGCAACTCCAACATTTCCAAATCTACTCACCCGGTGTACCTCCGCCGCCGGTTTTCAGCACCCCCTCAGCCCCATATCCACTCGAACCGAACACTAGCTCTCACTCAATCACAAACAATTGACTGCGCGTTGATATTGTTAATATCTGTGACTGATTTAATTAAATTTTGGAGCTGAGTTAACTGGGATCCAAATATGACTAGCTTATGCCTAAGCCAAACACCAAGTGAATATAACAACATTAAATTGTGATAGCCTTGTTCTGTTATCAGAGACTTGCTCTCTGAAGCGACGTCGACGTGCCGTGCGAGCGCCGTCTCCGTCGGACGCTTCGTGTCGAGCTTTACACTTGGGGGGGTGACTGTCGAGTCGAGCTTAATCTCCAAACCTCCGTGGATACTTAGAGGGAGCCAATGGTAAGCGTCGCGTGCGGGATTTTCGCACGCGATTGGTCGGATGGGGACTGCGACGCTATGGCAACCCCAATCGCGTTGCACGCGCAGCAAAATGGTGGCATATATGTCCCGAGGCAGTTGTTCGATTTTTATATTTTGACACAGAGCTTTCGTCGTTTTTCATATTGAAAAGTGGTGTGTTCGCCGCTGAGAACGTCGCTGAAAGGAGGCTGGTCGGGTTCGGATCGGGGACGTACCGCACCGTATGATGCTATGCTCTTGGCGATGGATAATAAGCTCTATTTATGAGGGGATGATTCAATTCCGGGCAAATTTTGATGGTAAATAGACGTGCATTATTTCAGGGGATGTATTCACTTAATTGGCGTTCTTTCAGCGACTCGCATTGCGCTTGTCTCAATTTAAACAAATCTAGTTCTTGGAATGAAGTAAAGCGTCAAAGCTACGATACTAGAGCGAAAAATTTCAAAAGCACTAAGGTATCCGAGTACACAACCTCGCCAACAAAACCATATCTTTGAACTTGTAATGATCCCATTTAAATTACAAAGTGTCGAAGAAAAACACAGGACTCGAGAAATAAAATATTTTATTATTATTTCAGATAACAGATAAGCAGATCAATAAAGAATAAAAAAACAAATTTCAAACGCACCAGAAGCTGGAACAGTAGATGAAAATATTATAAGATACCTAAGCAATACAAAGTTAGAAAACAAGTGTATAAAAAACTAAAGCTGAACCTGAAATTGGAATATAAAAATTTTTAACGATATGAAATATTAAAGGATACAAGTACGAAAACGTAAAGATGTACCTAGCAAACGATATAACTCACAAAATTAAATAACGTTTAACAGAATCTCAAAAAAATTCTAACACAGTCCATATACCCTAAAAATACATCCGCTAATGAAGTCGGCCGTGAATGGCGAATAAAATAATTCCATATTTGGCCTGCAATTTTTTTTAATCAGGATTTTTAACAATGTTCATAACGACTTTAAAATATACAAAAAAATATTTATAAGAGAAAAAATTCAACAAAAAAGCAAAAAAATTTGTAAATTATTGCGGAAGTATTCAAGACATTTAAAATATTTGAATGAGAATATCGACTTATTAGGATCACATCAACTACTTAATCTAGTCAATTTATAAGTATAAATCTATGAATAAAAATAATGAAAACGTAGGATCCAAATATATAATACAAATAAATCTAATGATCTAAATAAAATAAAAATATTTAAAAAATTAAGGAAGTGAATAACAGTAATTTGTAAAAGAAATTTAAAAAATTACAAAAGAGAAATATAATGAATATATCAAACCAACTGAAAATTTGAAAAGTTACAAAAAAGTGTACCTATAGAAAACTAAAGCTGAACCTGAAATGAAATTCGAAAAAATTTGAATGATATAAAATATTAAATGATACAAGTACGAAGACCGAAAGATTTAGTAAACAATATAACTCAAAAAATTAACTAACCTTTAAAACAACCTCAAAAATTTTCTAAAAGATAAATGTCGTTCAGTCCTTTAGAAAATGATGTCTCTGAATAAAATAATTATATATTTTCTCTGCATTTCTTTAAATCAGGACTCTTAAAATGTTTCGAACGATTTTAAAATATACACAAAAAATTAAATGTGTGCAAGAGAAAATATTTCAAGAAAAAACAATTTGAATTATTGAAATATTAAAATGACATCAAGTAATCTAGTGTAATCTATCAAAATCTAAGAATAAAAATTATGAAAATGTAAGCTCCAAGTAGTAAAAAAATCTGAAATCTGAATAAAGATAAAAATATTTTAAAAATTAAAAGAAACAACTGAATAACAGTACAAAAATTTACAAAATAGAAATATTTAAGTACATATAATGAATACAAGAAACCACTGAAGATACCGAAAACATAAAACATATAACATGCATATTTCAAAAGGTATAAAAATCCAAAACTCTTATAAAATCCTGATTAAGAGCTAAATAATATGATGAATTAAACAATTAACAATTAACCAGCGATCTCGTACGATCCAAATAATTCAAAATTTGTTAAAAGTATTTTAAAAATGTAATAAAAAACTAAAAAGCTCAGATGAATCATAAGACTACACTAGATGAAGAGCTTTCAAACATGCCGCCGAAGTTAGTGCAAAATACTAAAAATTTAAAAGTACTGAATAATATATGAAGAATATAGAAATATGCATAGCTCTATATGTAGAAGAAAATAAATTAGAACCCAAATAAATACATTTCATAGTTCAAACTATCTAAAACGATTCTGGAAAATTTGTGAATTGAAAGCTTGAATAATCCGATAAAATTCATAGAAAACAAACGATTGAAAAGCATCTAACAAGAAAAAATTAAGTCTAACCTAAATAGAGAAGTTGTTGTATTTCAACAGTCAAAAAAAATTAAGTAGAGCGATTTAGACGATGTGTAGATATTAAGAGTGTAGGTATCCTACTGACTTTTTGTGCGTATTTTGTAAAATTTTTGTCGTTTTATGGAAATTGTTAGATGCGAAGGCCGGCTTGATCTTCCCTGCTTTAACAGTTGATTAAGATAATTGCGCTCGTGCGTTTTACCCAAACCGTGAAATTAGGGTCCACATACAGCGTCCCCAGCATGCGTGCATTTGAAATTGAAATGAATGGTAATAGATTCAAGTCGGTTTTTTGATGTCGATTGTGATCAGATGTGCCCAGCATGCCGTCCCTCCCGCATCTGTTCGGTTTGTCGTCGTCGCTTTTAAATTTTCACACCTTGCTGCTTCAATTTGCAATTTTCCATCCGATAATGCGCAAGAAAATCCGTCGATTAGTCGAGTCCGCGGTCTTCCTGTCCTATTTCTGATAGGGGTTGAGAGTGGCGCGTCGTGATTGGTGCGTCGAAATGACAGCTCCGAGCATAAGAATGATTACTTTTCTCCATCAGCGCCGGAAGGGTCGCTGGGGCGGTCACACACGACATAATTACGGCGGGGAGAAAAAAAAGGGAAAATTGCGTATCCTGTTGACAAATCTCACAAATCCTGGCCAAATTCAATCTAACCAATCCGCTCCAAGTAGTTTTCGTTCGAAGCTGAAAGACACACCGGCGCCGGCCGTCCATTAAAAAGTCATTAAACATCATCTCTCGCAATTACAAACTTACTGTAGTATCTCGTCGCAACTTCCCGCCAACTCCTCCAACTTCTTCGAAACCATTAATTACTTAACCCAGCAATAACGATAGATCAATACCGGCGCACTGAAAGAAACGTAACAATTCGCCCCAATTGCACGCCACTCATTTTTCACACACTTATTCTATGTGCGATTTCGACGAGTTAATTACGAGGTACGAGGCGTTATTTTGAAATGTTTTGATTGAACAATTGTCGCTCGTCAAATTGGCTGAATGCGATGGGTGGAGCCTTTTAATTCTTTACATATAAATATTTGGCGGAGGGTGTGAGAGCGTGTGTCGATTAAGTGACGGCACGTGGAAGACGCATGTCCTGGAACCTGTCATTAATACAGTCACTGATTGCCGAGATGTTGGGAACAGTGGCGGCTGGAAACTAATAATAGGCGAGATCGTAACACGATTTCCAGCAATTTATGCGAGCGATTGCAAAAAGTAGATCGTGGGTCCAGCAATTAATATGGACATCGAAAGATTCTCACCCAGTCTTTCATGACCAACTTTTTATTTATTAATTTAATTGATTAATTAATTTATTTGAAACAACTTCAAAACGTTACTCTAAAGGCAATAGTTTTTTGTTTATTTATTATAAAAAAATTGGTATAATAATAAATTCAAATGTTAAAATTTTGGTTGTTGCACCCTGCAAGAAATGTCTCACGACTTCAAGTTCTTCGGTTCTTTGAACCAATTATTGTCAATTACGAAAAATGATAGTTATAGCCTGATTTGGCATTATCATCTCATGGAATCACTAATTCATTGACCATTTGGCTTGTGTTTGAATAATAAAAACTGAAAATAATTTAGCACAACCCGAATACGATCCAGTGGGAAAAACTACTGAAGATGTAGACGAGACATTTTGGAAGTCACTGTTTAAATACACGTTTCATATACCACTAATTAATTTGATTAAAGAGTGAACAGATTTTCAATCCTAATATGTACTTTAATTATCTCATTCACAAAAAAATATCAAAATTTAGGAATACATACAGAATATACAAACTGATCCATTAGAAACCTTTCTAAAATTTTTATTTGTTCATCAATTTAATTTTTTTTTAATGTAGTGCTTCAATAAATTTACGATGGTGCCAAGTTTTAGAAAAAACAATTTTCAGCCTACCAAATCTTGATTATAAAATTTAAAATTTGATTAAACTATCGAAATAATGAATTGATCTTTATCTCGTATCTCTCATATCTAAGAATAGTTACTGAAGATTAGATTAGACAAAACGTATAAAGACACTCTTAATGAATCTAGATGAATCTAGATGCACATGATTGTGCAATTAAAGTGATTTCACTTTTTACTTTTTTTCTAATAAATTTTAAGAAATAGCTGTTGCTCGTAAATTTATATTTATATGTAAAAATTGTATAATTTATAGAAATATGTTGCTTTGCAGCAAAGTGAATAAAGTTAATAAAAAATACGAGCATATTAAATTGTGTTTTGGTGCTTGTGTTACTTTTATTAAATGACAATACCCTTTTCATTTGTGCGAAATACCTTTCCGTCAATTTAATTATGGTATTTTACTCCTGAAAGCAAATAACTAATCTCTGAAAAATAAGCTAAAATGTTGTGCAATTGTGAGGGTCAGACGGGGACGAACTCACGCTTACAATTCAACCACCATCAGAACATATAAAGACGAGATTCGAATTGTCGCATTTCAACGACCCCAGGCAATGCAGATACCATTTCGTATTTCACATAAGGTAACAACTCACTCCGAACATGTCCCACACTCTCACCCCTTTCATGTCATTCTACCATCCCTCTTTGTTATTATAATTTAAGAACGGAATCCTCACCCGTACAATAACTGAACGCAACTTACAAATCCAGTTAGGAAAAATCTTTTCCGCACCATCGTTAGCGGATGCGGAAAAATACGAAAATAGCTTTTAATTTAACATAAACACTCCAAGTTCTAATTAAAAGACTTTGCCAAAATTTTAATTATTTATCTGTCTCATGCATTATTTAGACGTCTTCAGTTAACGACTGAAAAGCTGAAACACTGAAAAGCTCCAAGTTTCCTAACTTTCTTGTCTGATACAGAGCTTAATTTGCTCTAACAAGAAGCGGGATCAAGATTAAAGGCACGAGGTGGAATCGACGGCGTTCTGGGTCGCTCGAGCGGAACAACCCTCTCTAATTAATAACTGCATTCTTTTAAATCATCACAAAAATATAAAATGAGCATACGTGGAACATCCATTCGACATGGCACAAAAAAAACTGTAGATGGTCTATTGATGTGTACCGATTAATTTTAGTTTAGTCATAAAATCATAGTCATAATAGGATAAAGTCAAAACAAAGCGCAGTTGTTGGTGTTGTTTAAAAAATGCCTAACGCGTTTCAAGAATATCTGCGTAATTTGCAGAACTCGTTGGATGTGGCACTTTTAGGACGGAATTGTTAAAATAAATTAAAGGAGCGAGCGATGGGGCATGCTGAAAATTTGTTTACATATTTGTTAGGCAGTGGAGCTTTTTGCGTTCCGTATTAGCGTCCATCATATATGCAAGGCTTTTTAGCGCAGTAATTGGCCACCGAGCTTAAAGCTTTTAAGTCGGATAAAGCTTGCGCTTCAACCTTTATACATTTTTAAAAAGCCCCCGTAAAAAGGTGCGCCCTAATGCGATGTGGTGGGCCGTGTTTGGCGTATACATGCGCCTTTTTAAGCGTCGGCATGTGCGCTTAAAAGCTGCTTGTCACTTTTTTTTTAATTCGGTGGCAAGTTGTCTGTCGATTGAAAAGCTCACACATCCACACATCTTCTAACCCAATTTGGCGGCAACAATATATGAATACGGCACACAGAAACACACACACACACACATAAACAATGCCCGCTGCTTTATTGTGTGCATCAATAGCGAGCACCGCACAACAGATTGGGGGGCGGAGCGCCGCCCCCAAAGAAACGCACCGCTTCGAAAGGGCTGCGGAGGACCTGGTGCAATTATATCGCATTTCATATGTAAAGTGGACGCGATTATTATACGCGGCGTCGATGATTTTATCTCCCGCTTTGCGATTTTTGAGTGGTGCTCTCGGTTTACAGAGCGGGGCTAGTGTTACCCATCGCCGATGAGTTTTTTGCGCGATTTCGAAGCAAAAAGTCGGCGCCGCTTCGATCTGCCAGGGACAAATAGTTCAATTATCCTTGAAGAAATTGATGCCGGCGTTCGTTGGTTCGTTCGTTCTCTCCCCCAGAGTGGATTTAGTCGGATGTCAGGCGTCCTTCCTGTGTCGCCTCTTTCCCCACTTCTTGGCGGACACTGCCCATCAGTCAGCAATGATTGAAAAATAAATTCAATTTTCTCTTCATCGCTTCTTCTCGACGAACTGTTCAATTCTTTGATTATTGGCGACATTGCGCTGCAAAATACACTCATCCGAGATGATCTCTTCGGGTCCGCCGCTCAAATCCCCAACAATACGAAAACCGCTAACTAATTGTTTTTGTAATTCCGTAATTTGTACCAATAAATTAAACATCACATAGTGACAGATTTTATTCTTATGATGAAAATGTTTTTTATTCACCTGGCAAATCTTCTGCAAAATGCTCCCAAAAAAATATATTGGTTGGGAAAAGATCAAGGATATAATAATAAAAAGAAAAAAAATCTAATTGTTTTTATTATTTATTCTTGAAAATATCGATTATAAATATGTATTTAAAATAGACGAAAGATATAACATAACAAAGTATTCAGTAAGAAGTGAAGTCAGCTTACAGTCAAATAAGATTCAATAAAGAAGATGTTAATTGAATTAATTACCTGTTCATGGATAATTCTAAATCTATTAGATTTGATAAAAATTCTTAATTAGTTGTACAATAACCGTTTTGTTGGTTTTTTTAAATAGGTACAAATTTTTAACCTCAGTTCAAATAAGTACATCCAAAAATACTGTACAATTATACAGTTAAATTTACATGTAGAAGATGATAGGGTTCTATTTTTTTCGACAAGAGCTTTAACATTTTTGATGCATTGTATGCAAAAAACTTAGAATAAAGAAGAAATGCATCCTAGAATTGTGAAGAACAATTGTAATTTGATAATTAAAGAATACAACTGGAAACGACTTTTTCTATTCTACCTATAGGTAATCAAAATTGTGGCAGATAGAATTGCAAAAATTCCAAATTTCAAAAAAGAGCAGAATGAAACGATATTTTCTATAAAGTATACAAATTTAAATATGCAATGTTCTACAAGCCATAAAGAAAATTTATATAATTTTTTGTGATTCTGCCTATGTGTGTACATATATACATCCAAATATACTTAGTACCTACTTTTATCTGAATTTCAGAACATAAAAGTCGTCTTCGTCTTATAGAAAAAAAAAATTAAAAACCAAATTATTTTGTTGCAGCAGTGCTGAAGTAAGTTCAGGGACTCTAATTTTCGATTTCATCGGCAATTGCAATGTAGGTAACAGCAAAAAAAAGAATTTCAAAAAAAAACAACAACAAGAATTATAATAATAATAAAATAATTATTATTCCAATTGATGAACATTTCTATCTGAATATAAGTTTGATTTTACCAAAATTTGACATTTGACTAAATAATTAAAAACAACCCGAGCATGAGTTGATTATTGGAGTTATCATTTGTAAAGCAAGTAATATTTAGAACTTAAAAAAAAATAAGTTGTAAATAAGTTGCAGAAAGTTTGTCAAAATCCGCCGAGGGTCTCTTGTCGAAAATGCAGTCGTAACGTCTGGAAATGATGGCAATTCCGAAAGCAGTTTGAAAACAATAAAAACTGATTTCATTTTTTCAATATATTGCAGAGTAAAAATAAATTAGTTAAGAGCACGAAAAATACCGGATATTTCAAAATATTTGCGATTTAGGTATCGAACGTAGATGAGAGGTGCTATTTAAAAAATAAATTGCGCCAGTACGATTTTTTGAGCATACTGTAGTGTAGTGGAAATTGATGTTTATCATTAAATTTTATAAATTAGTTGGTTTGTCTCTCCACCAAAAAAAAATTAAAATGTTTCATCTATCCTGGTAACGTAATATTTATGTATTAATTTGTTGTTTATCTACCCACCAAATTTTAGTTCTTTGCCATCAAAGTGGGGTAAAAAAAATTTAATGCAATATCATGCAACAAAATTTCGAAAATAATTTTATAGATGTCAGAAATTTTAAATTTCGTCAAAGCTGCGATAATAAATAAGAAATCAGAGTTTTATTAAATTTAAAGTAATAAATTATACAGTATATAGTTTTGGATATATTGTATAAGGTATCCGGACTAAATCGGCACCAAATTATTGATGGATCAATTTTAATCGTTGCAGTGGTGTCTTAAAACATAATATTTCGTATTTGGCCCCATTCGTCGGTATTTTCGCAGCCCAGCGGCGGTACTTTTGTGCGTGCGGTGGCGTGGTAGCTGTGGTGCCGGTTGTCTCCATGGAAACCGCACATCGCCGCCGGGCCCCAGCTTATTGATCACCTCTCCACCCGTCGTCGTCGAGCACATCACAGCAGCGGCGGTGGAGGCGGCCATGAGCGCCAGAACACCCCACAACACAACTATACATATTTAACTTGGCCAAATTGAAACCCCCGGATTAATCCGGCGCGCGTGATTTTTGACAGCGGAGGCGGAATATTCATGCGATTCGCGACATCCTCAAGGCCGAAAATACCTATGCTTTTTTACGAACGACTTATTAGATTATCGGAGAAGCTCGAAAACGTCGTGCAGGTCGTTTTTTGGTGCATCTGTTGCAGTGACGTCTCTTGCTGGAACGAACACACATCGCCCATCCTCTTGTGAATTTTAATGCTCTTTCCCAACTCCAGATGAGAGGCGAGTCGCCGATGTTGCAGTAATTGCAGTTGCAAAACGAAATTCGTTAAATTCAGCGCTGCTATAAAAATGCAACATTTCACGTTGTGTCACGTTTTACGCATCTTCATCACATTCTACATGTTTTAATTTCTTTATTACCGCTCGTCTCGCAATTCAACATATTTGGAAATCGATAAAGTTCGCAGTTTATGGTTGTCATTAAAAATCTCTCTTTGTGTTCAATTTCTCCGTCATAATATTTTAAGCGTGTTATTTACTTTATTTCATTGTCTCCAACAGATGCGGTATCGTCAAGTATTAAAAATCTCGAAAACAATTTTAACGAGGTTACGGAGTTGCCTCAAATTTCCACAACACAAACATGCAAGAGAAAAATGCAATTTGCTGTTTTGGGAGGGACGAAAATCATCATTTTTTCTTTCTTATTTTTTTCTGCGCCATGCGAACGTAATCGAAGTATCCCTCTCGCAATCTTCGCCGATGTAGACGGAACGACCGGAATTTATTCCAATGGACCACAGCACCGAAACCCGGAAAACTCTGATTTCAAGAGGAATTCCGGCTGTGAAGCTCTGCATTCTTTAAACGCACGAAGTAATTCGCCATCAAAAAGTCATATTAAAGTGTGTATAAAACGTTCATACGATTCAATTAAATTCGTAATTACTGGAGGCGTAACGCCGAACACCAACAACGAAAGATTATTCAGCGGAAAGTTATGAGTTTTCCCGAAAGAGTTTCACAAAATCGTCAAATCGCGTCACAGCATCCATAATATTCAATCTGTGAACCGAATTAAATGTAAACGTATTATAAACCGGAGAGTGCTCGAAAAGCAACATTTTTTGATTCTGTGATTATTATGGTCGCTTGGTGTGGTGAATCTGTCCAACAACACGCAAACCATTTCATTTGATGGTTTCATTGTTGATTTTCGTTCGTTTCACAAAGAAAGTAGTTTAATCGTTTTGCGTTACAATAAATAGTGTTTGTTCAGCACGACACAATTTCAATAAAGCCTCATAAAACAAGCGAGTGTAAATAAAACAATAAAATAAAATATGGCAACAGTTTCCAGCGATGAACCCTTTGTCTGCGCTTTCTAAACATAAATCATCTCGTATTTACTTAAATTAAATGCGACAAATTTACTTTGGTCTCAAAAGCCGCCGAGAAATTTTCGAATAAAATTATTACTTAACATGAACCCGTCCGCAATGTACACCGAACAAAACCCCAATTACATTTATATCCCCGCTGCTTCGGTACCGTTTTTGTTACAATGAGGAATTTGTCAGACGATTAGATACTTGTCGAGAGCGCTGAATCGAAACCGAAAGAATTGAATGAAATCGAATTGAAACGGATGCGGCAATATTAAATATCTTTAATTTTCTGTCCTATTAAACCCCGAACACAATTGCTGAAAGTATTCAAAGGGATAATGAGATAATTCAGTTGGTTCCTGTGAGCAAACCGCTGTTGGCGCCCCTCAGCGCTCAAAACTGAAACAAGAGGCGCATTCCTGCAGCTTTCAGGACGAGCCCTTGGCGCATGTCCTGCGTGAGATCCTGCCGCATCGATTCTACATCGCATCTCTTAACCTCTTAGCGTAAGTGTATGTTGTGTGTGATGTCGAAGTAAGCGCGCAAATCTCTTAATCCACCCTTAATGTAACAGGTGTTTAGCAATTCGACCCCTTGTATAAAGCTTTCAATTCATGATCCGTGGGGGCACCCTTGACGGCACTTGAGGCCGACACTTTGAACGCACATATGCGCACACGCCTTCTATCTGTAACAAGAGATGTTATCGGACGCTAATGACCCTTCCCGGGGGTAGCGAAGGAACCCCTTCATTAGCCCGTCATTACATATCTACAACTTGTACCGTCAACACTTCGATTTCAATGAAATTCAATAAAAGTCTGTCAGACTGTGTGGTTGTCCACCCCTCGTATTGCACCCCAAATGCTTTGTTTACAGTTGCTGAAATGAGGCCGACGAGATGATTCCCGAATTTTTTGTAATAGCGATTTTGGTGTATGCGACCGAAGCAAGGGGGCCGCACCACCCTCGAGGGGAACCCGTGGCTAAACACGTGCATTACCGACCCACGAAGAACGCCCCGGAGAAGCTCACCCAAGACCTCGAGCTCCTCCACGACAAAGAACATCTACAAGTAAGACCATTTACACAGTTTCCATCACCGACCCATTGCACTCTGCTCAGGAGCATCTGGAAGAAATCATGGACGTTCCCGACTTGTCTAAAATGACGGACGAAGAGCTGGAATTTTACTACTTCCAATTCCATGACACTGACAAGAACTCGCGACTGGACGGCTTGGAAATTTTAAACGCCATTCTCCATACTGCTCATGACGAAGATCACGACGACTCCTCCAAGACCAAAGACGAAGATTTTGAATATTACGTCGGTAAGAACGCTAATCTGAAACTACCACCAGTGGTGATGTAATCTCTTCTAGAACTGATTGATCGTGTGTTGCAAGAAGATGATCAAGACAAGGACGGCTATTTGAGCTACACCGAGTACGCTTCCGGTCGCGAAAAGGCAATAATCGCCGAACGAAGAAGCGATTCATATGTTAGAATGGTTTAATCGTGTCCATATAAAGTTTATTTCTAACTGTGCCACTCACTCTTCACTCGGATAAACCAATATAAAGCCATTGACGCAATGAAGACGTTTGTGATATAATTTGTTCAACAAGATGTTGTGTGTTACAAGATTACCAGGACAATTTAAGCAAATGTTAAATTGTGCTCGAATAAAGATTGTTTTCAATTGTGGTCTTCGCTTTCTTGTCACCAACACGGAAGACTTTTCCTCACTTGCATAACAATAGCTTTAAACAAATACAAAGCCATAGAAGCCATGGAAGAAATTTAATGACCAGACCAGTTTGTTCGGGACATCGAGCATAAACAATAGAAATTCTTAAAACAAATTCGTTTATAAACAAATAAATAAAAGCTTGCTCTTCATTCTTCATTTTATCAGCAACATGAACTTCAAACTAGCAGTGGTGATTTTGTGTTCAGCCATTTTAACTGTGAGTTCAGCAGCTAATATTGACGACAATGAAATTTCGAGGTACAGACTCATTTTTGTGATTTTGTTAGTCTCTACTAATTAATTTTTTTAGAGGACTAGATACTAGAGGAATGCTCAGTTCAATCGCAAGTAACTTAATGTCGCGTGGATACGGTCCCAGTGCGTCTGGTGGTTCCCAAGTGGTGTCCCTCAACTTAACAAACCTTCTGGTGCTTGTGTTGCTGAAAGCTTTGATTTTTGCTGCGGGATCGATCGGTGCGGGGACTTGGAAAGGCGGATTGGGTCGGAGCTCCGATGGTGAAGAGGCGATTTTGACCGAAGACGAGATTATGCTCTTTTTGAGCTACTTAATCGGTGCACCTGGTGATAACAGTTGTCTACAAAACATAGCGTGCAGACAACCAGCCCAGGCGAAGAAGTATATTTCTGCAGGCGGTACTCTGCTCAGGGCTTCAAAAATGTTATCGCTGGACCCAGACAGGAGTTACGAGTACGTGTTGAAGGAAGTAGAGCAAGCGTCTGATTTTGGAGTCGCTGGAGGCGATTGCGCCAGATATGTATGCGGCGCAGACGATAAACAATGATGTTTTGTTAATAGGTTTTAGTTATTGATTTGGATAAACTGGAAGTCTTATTTTTGGTAACCTTTTTTTGCTTGAGGGTGTGTTTTAAAACCAATCTGATAGCAACGTGTGTTTTGAGAATTTATTGACACAGTTAACATCAAACACAATAATTATAATTAGTGTAAAATATATAAATTAAGTCAAAATGCTATGTACAAATTATTTATGATCGTTCGAAGAAAAATCAGCAGTCCACAACAAGATGGCAAAGATCGCGCTTGGATAATGACTAAGAACTAAACAAAGGTAACATTAATATAATGTTTCGGGACGAAACTAACAGTAACAATAAATATGCGTGAGTTATTGTAATGGTGGTCTACGCTGCAGGGGCCGCGAAGGTGTAACGCCTCCTGCAGAAGAACTTGGAGCAGTCCCTGGCCTTAACAGCGTCCATGACTTCTTGGAGATGATGCGCCACTTGGTTGACAACGTCCGGATGAACTCTGTGGAGTAATTAAGGGTCATTATCATATAAGATGTGGCATAATGTGAGCGGCGGCTTCTTATTGTCTGGGCCGGAGTGAAAGTAACATAACGGCCCGAAGCCTTGAACATTCCACTCCCGACTCATCCTCTCAAGATCCCGCAAGAAATCAGCCTTCGCTTCGCACATGCATTATACTAAGCAAATCGATTCAATTGTCACCGCATGCATCTTCGCGTGTTAATAATAATTATCCGAACGTCGAGCAGTCGAGGTTTGAAGATGACTTGGGTGTGGCAAAGCGGAGGCTTTCTCCGACCCACTTTACTGCTAGCCGTGACTCGTCAATGAAACCAAACACAAAAAACTACTTTCTACACTCATCGCCGCTTCAGATCTCGAGTTGCGTAACAAACACTACTTACGCCGCCATTAGGCTGTCCATCTTCTTCTCCATCAGCACCACCTCGTCGTCTTTTTGCCTAACCATTACGTCGCAGAAGAGACGTTTGGCGCACGGAGTGTCCGACCAGAAATGCGGCGCCGACAACTGATTCAAGCCTTTGTCGTTCTCGACATTCGCGAATAGTTGTTGCATGTAAAACTCGTCCTCCACATTCCTGCGTAGCCGCTTGTGAGTCTCCCCCTCTTGGAGCGCCCCGGGACCTTCCATAATCACGACGATATCGTTTCGGTGCACTCCTTGTAAGGCGCGCATCTCGTCCGGGCTCAAGAATCTTCCAACAGCTGCCGCCCCCAAACCTAGTGCGGCACCTCCAGCAACGAGACCCAGTGCCGGTAAAATCACGTTACTTCCCACCGGCGCTATCAACCCCATCTTGTTCTGCGCCTGCTGCTGATTGGAAAAACCCAAATTGTGGGATATCTTATGAGTAGCTTCCACCAGAGGCTCGAACACTGGACGTGTCAGCTGTTGCATTCTGGCAAATCCGTTCTGAACGTTATCCTTAATACTTTCTGTGATCCTGAGCCAGAAAGGTTGCTCAGGTTTGTGTTTGATATAATAGGTGTTGTACGGATACTTCTTGGTGTCTTTACGATAGTAGTCGACACTGTTGACGTTGGTAACGTCCTCGTAGTACTGGGATTGTTGACGACCACTGTCCACCTCGAACTGGGTGTTGTCTTCTTCTGGGGTGGCTTTCGCCGGTTGCACTCCCAACTCGGGATGGGCGTACTGAAGTACGGGCGTGCGAACTCCTTCGTTAAACGTCACCGGACTCAGTTTAGTGCTCGAAGGCGTGTACAATAAAGAGTTGGGATAGGAGGGTTGTCCGGGATTTTGCAGCATACGTCTTTGCATTTGGGCATTGTCGTCGTACGAGCGATATCTTCTGCGCGCGAAATAATCGCGTTTGCTCTCCTGGGCGTTAATTTCTTTGATATAATCGATCAGTTTGGTGTTGGTAGTTTTGGTGTTGTCGACTTTAGTAAAAGGTCCAACGCCTGATTGACTGTTAAACCGCACGTAGTCTTCGTTCTGTTTGGGTGTTTCCCCGACGGGTACGTTGTCTCTAACAGTGAAAGGGCCGAACGAGCTTCTTGCATCGTCCTCGTTTTTGTAGTTGTCTTGTTTGGTGAATGGACCCACGCTTCGTGTCTCGTCTTTGATTTTAGTTTGACTGGCGTAGATCAACTCTCCGATTGGAACTGCTGGTGGAGGTTTGTATCCTTCTTCGTACGGTACCAACTCGCCGTTGATGACACGCGCATTTCGCCAGGTTTGTCTGTCGGATTCGTCATCGGGCACTCGTACGCCGTGAATTATTGGGATTCCGTCCTGGTCGACTTGCACTATGGATCTGCCACGCTTCTTGTCGTCATTTTTCACAAAGACCTCGCCGGAGCGGATTGTCACAGGTTTTGGGACGTTAGGAATTCTGAAATGTTTGAAAATTTCAAACTGCCGTTTAAATATTGAAAAACACATACCGGTCGCTGTCGATAACATTGGGCTTCCTGTCTTGGGTCGAGTTGCGTACCATCGCGATTGTATCGAGTCTTATGACGTTGGGGTGGTAATAGAACGACGGTACCGGAATCCAGTTGGTGTAAATCGCACGCGAGATTTGCTGTTCGCGGTCGGATTGCGGCGTCTCCGTTTTGCGATCTCTGCGTTTGACGATCAGCTGAGCCACGTTTCCATCCTTGGTCATGACATTCAAAGTCTGCACGTCGTCCGGGTTAAGACTGCGCGACACTTTAATTTCAGTCCTGGTGATTGTGGGGGCCGGTTTCGTCGCTTTTTCATTTTCGGCGTTAGATGCAAAGGCAAGCGCGAACAGCAGGAGCACCTGTGGCATAACATCAACGTAACACGTAACAATGGGAAGATATAAGTCATCTTCTGGAAGAAAGTTTTTGGAGTCAATAACTCCGTCTCATCACCTACTTTCACCTGCACGTTGTTTTTTTTAATTGCGTGGCGAGTAACTATTTTAAAACAATCCCGAAGAGAAATCCTCTTTGTGCTAATGTGGCGAGATGTCAACAACGCCAATTATCCCGTGGCGGTTCGGGCAAGGGTTAAGTAAACTCCGGTGTGAATTTTAAGCGGTTGAAAGTAAAACCGTAAAAAACGAGGCCGCGAAGCGGCGCTTTGGCCACTCTAATGTACGTATTTCGTCGCACTCGCAGGGAATGCATTAAATTATCGGTCATTAACAACAACCTAGATTGCATTTGGAGCAAAGAATTCAGCGTCACATGTGGGAACACGCCGTTGTTTGTTTTTATGCACTTTAAGTCGGCGTCGTGGAGAGCCACGTGAACGATCTAATCGTCTGTAATTAATTCGAAGAACAATAGCTGAACGCCGCCAGACAAGAGATATCGTAAATTTGAATAATTTCGAAAATGGGTAACCTGGACACAAGCTTGTGGACTAGTCTGACCTTAATTTGTGCCGTTTTGCATTGAGATAAATCATAGATTCGTGAACGCTAGACATTTTGTGTCTCTGAAAAGTGTGGTGACTGGAGATAATCGCCAGATTTGATCTAACATCAAAGAGTGGAAGCCGCACAATTAAAAAAGAAACGTTTCCGAACGAGTGTTTGCTTGACTCCTGACCCGTGGCCAAATAATCACACTTTGGCACACTTTTTTTTGTTTCTACCTAAGCATTTATGGTGGATGATTTATGCAGGAGTGATAAAAAATCAAATGCTTTTATGAGGGTTATAAATATTACTGCATAATTAGTGGCATAGTAAAGCTGTCGTTATAAAAATTAAAACTCAATACATTGTTGAAAGGCTCAAATCAGATTGTTTAGAATGTAACACTTTAATTCACTTGCCGGCACAAACTTTTGTAACAAATGTAAAAATGTTATGGAGTTTTGGTATAAAATTTTAATTTACAGGCTATTTGTACATGAAGAAGTGTTATTATATTTTATCTCTATACTAGTACAGTAGTAAAATTGTGTCACAATTGTCAAGAAACGCAAAAAAAAAATTCCAACATATTACCTTTTTTAATCTTCTACTGTGCACTCAAATTACTTATCACAATACATACAATATTCTTTTGTTATATTTGGATGCTGCTTTTTTACAAATAAAAATAAATTTAAAATTTTTATCGTATCAACGAATTTGTCACCGAGAAGTGTTGAATAAAATGTCTTCCTAAAATATATGTATGAACTTGTTTTCACTAACTTCCGGATTCAAACGAAATTTTCACATGTTTTATTCTTCTCCTATTAAGTCGTATACAGTGGGCGCAATAATCTCACATAGTATTCATAATAACTGACTTAAGTTAGTTAAACGGCACTTAAGTGTCGATAAATTGCGTTTTAAAATAGCGATTCTCGTATATGAGCACATGTTAAATGATAAATTAGAAATTTATCTGTTTGCAAATACTCGACAACAAGGACATCCAGACTACTTCTGCAGAACGTATTTTAAACAAACACGACAAAGAGTGAGTGACTTCCTGGACATCTTTATCAAAACAATACTTCCGTCTAGTAGCGCAAACGTTACCTTGACGAGCTCCATTAGATTAATCCTTAATTGCTTAGCAATACCACCACTACGAGAAACCACTCACTGAAGCCACTCAAGACGCGCCTCGGAGAGTTTCCAACATTCAACTGCACCGATTGTCGTCTGCAGTCCCAACAAATTACTCAATGAAACTCTGATATCAGCCACTTTCCACCTGCTGTCGATGGCCGACCCACATTTGCCATCCGCACCTCTCCTAACCCATTGCTTTCCTTTACTTCCTCGCACCGCTTTCGAGCTGGAGGTCCTCAATGTTGCTGCCGCTGATGATGATGATGATGATAATAATTGACCGTGCTGTGGGAACACGCGCTAATTGACATTTTCCGTCAAAGACAAAGGACAGAAGTTGACATATAGCACATGCCGATCGGGTCACGATTATTACAATGTTCGCTTGCAAAACAGTCAAGAGGAGCAGTCGTTTCATAGTTATTAGGCACGGAACGGCCGTGACATCTACCATGGGAGTGCTGCCAAGTCATGCCGGTCAGCCGTGGATGACGAGACGACTCTTGCTGCATATTATGCCAGCAAAAAATTCTATATTCTGCACAGTTTTGAGCTTTCTAACTCGGTTTCTGCTTAACACAGTAGTAATAACAGAAATGTTCGATTTGGAATACAAGTAGGAAACATGAGGATTAAAATATGTAAATGAAACAGCTTATGGACGATAAAAATTATGAGATCTGTAAAAAATATTTTTAGCGACAAAAAAAGGAAGGGTAGGTAAAGCTAAACACAACACAAAAAAAATACGTATATTTTGTTACGGACAATACGTTCAGATTATTAAAAATGAATATTAACATTTCGTATTTTTATATTTTCGAAAGCCAATATACATTTGTAAAACTCAAAACAAACAGAGAATGCTGAAATTTAATAAATAAATATGTACAAATCTGTTGTTTTTTTTCTATGGACATACATATTTCAAACACTGTCCTGAGATGATTATTAAATCAAATATCTAATATGTATACAGGCTTAGTATACAACGGAACGGTCGAGTAACTTTGTTATTTAAAAAGTTATTTTTGGAAACCATTTTAAGAGTACAAAAATGTTAAATTGTGCTCCATTTACAACATGGAAGTGATATAATCGATCAATAAAATGTTGTGTTCTGTAACATTTAGCAAAATTTGAATATTTTCGTGGTCTCAAAATGGTTTTCAAAAATATATCTTGATTTTGCGTTTCTTAAATTTTTTGTGTTTTTTTTTTATGAATAAAAAATTATATTAATATTTATCAAGGAAGTTTTTTAATCTGCATCCTAAAATGTAAAATATACTGTCCCATTTTAAAAAACGTTGCGGAAAAAAAAACGGTAAATGAAAAAAAGAAAGCATTTATAAAGAAATTATGTATTTGCAATTATAACATATTTGAACCAAATTTGAAAAAAAAAATACTTTTTAAATAATAACAAAGTAATTCCACCGTTCCGGGAATTACTAACCCTGTATATCATTAATGAAATTCCTAAATTTGTGATTTCTAGAATTTAAAACAACACTAAAAAGAAGAAAATAATAGAAATATAAAATACAAGATATAAATAAGATGTTTGTGTCCTCACATTCCACAGACCTCACCCCCCCCATCTTACAAATTATTAAATCATATCACAAATATCTTTGGTGAAACTCATTTTTGTGTTTTTAAAATATGTAAATATTTATGAGATTCAAATGAAATTTACAAAGAACACACAACAAACACGCTAAATTTGTGTTTGTAGATGAGGAAATATTTTTAAAACTTGCAGGAAATTGCCGAAATTGTGCGGGTTCCTGTGTAGGATGTTGCAAATCCGTTGGATATTATTGTTCCAACACCACTTTTACTACGACGCTGCGTGCTCGGATTACTTCTTCATTTTTGTCACTTTGGCGACAGTAGAAAGTAAATTCCGACGCGAACATAGAATTTCACTTAATTTTTTCGGCGACATGGACACATCCGTGAGTTGTCTAAAAGTGGTCCAAATAGTGCATCTTCTAATTGGTCCCAATCGGTAAATCAATGAAAGTGCTGAATTCCACGGATCGGAAACCGCACGTTCTCACCTCTACCCGATCCGGGTCCTCGTGCAACCCTCCGGTAGTCAGTGGTTCATTTTATGAAAGTAAAAGCCTTAGAACGACCCAGTTGCGGTTAACATCTGCACACCGCTGCTTTACAGAAACTATATTTTTTCCTAATTGCGGACAATTAAAGCAAAACGATAACTGGGTTAAAGTCGGTTTCCTTCTTCGGTCTTGACGCCGCTATTGTTGTCCAAAACCAACTTTCTACAATAAACAAATATTTTCGTTTGAATTGATGCGTTGGAACGAACGGCGACAATTACACTGGACTTTGAAATTCTAATGTGCATTTGCATTTTTATTATCGGCGGATCTGGGCGATTGCTGCATTCGTTATTTTGCTAGTGGGATTGGTGACCTCAAACACCGCATTCTCTAAACATATATCATCGCAAAACGATTGACAAACAGAAAAAAAATTACGCCCGAGCAGGGACTTGAACCCTGGACCCTTGGATTAAAAGTCCAATGCTCTACCGACTGAGCTACCCGGGCTTGCAAAAACGTTTTTTATATATTCTAATTGCATTAAATATTATTCAAACATTTTTTAAAATAATTTTTAAAAATTTATTGAAATACTAATAATCATACATTATTTAATTAATTGATTAATAAGCAATTTATATTGAAAATGCTTTAAATCGTTTGCAAAAAAACCTAAAAGTATTTTCGAGTTTATTTTATTTTTATCAAAGTTTTAATAATTCATAAAATGTGGTGAACCTCTTTAATGGGTATTAATTAAAAACTAGATCTTGAACATACCTTTTGCATGCACAAATAAAAATCTTCTCATGTTCAATGTTTTATTTTTGGTGTAAAAAATAAATACAACATACTTTCTGTAACTTATAAACTGTCAATGATTTTACTTTGTTGCTTCATTGCAGTACGTTATTTTGGGATAAATAATACGCTAAGGTTTTCATAAATAATTTTATTTTTAAAGTAAAATGGTTGATGATTGGTATATTTACAGGTATAATAAAAATAAATTGTAACAATATTACACATGATTTTTTGAGATTATTAGATAGTGATTCTGAAATTTGTTTTATTTTTCTGCTTTGTGTTTCTGCAAAAAATTATGTTTTTATATTTGTTATTTTTTTTTGGTAATTGGACACAACCTTTCACAACTATCCATACTGCTTGCATTTGTAAAAACAGTTATTTTTGCTATGGTGTTGTTAATTTCTTATGTAAAATGAAAACAGCGAGATCTTGTTAGTTACAAACGCCAAAAAATTGGCACAACTTTAATTAACAATTAGATTTTAAATGGTAAACAGGCTGTGGCGGAATAGAAATAGACCAATGTGTGAAAACAAGACGTTAATATAAATAAAGTGAAGAAAATCCAACGCTTAAATGAAATTACGGTCACTTTTGTTGTCAATCAAACGCTTTTCACTTTATAATGGGCGTCATAAAGGTTTACTTAAAACATAAATTATCGAATTAAATGACGCCAGAAATCATAAAAATAATTAATAACATAATTAGCACAGACTTGCGAAAACGAATGAAACTAAAATGGAGATTAATTGACTGTGAGACATAAAACATCTCCAGTCTTATCGTTTTCTCTAAATAAATCAATATAATTGCTAGTTTTCTTTCCGGATAAGTAGCTGTAAATATTGGCAACTATTTTGCAACTTGATCATAATGACTAACGAGTAAAAACAATAATGGGCAATGACATAACGGTTCTATGTCTTAAAAGCGATAATTGGTAAAACTCAGTCGACGCCGAGAGTGGATGGACGGACGCAATTAAGAGGTGACAAGCGTTTTGTAGGTTGAGGAATAATGATGCGTGTGGTTAACGACCGTGTCGGCACATCAAATCTGAAAGATCCACCAACATGTGTTTCACGACGTCCGAAATTATCGTCGATTATCCGAAATTCGGCACCATTCATCATCGGGTAATTGAAGAATTAAAAGGGTCAGCGTGCACGATGGCAATTTCATCGCGTTTCTCATTTAGAAATTCGCGCACTTAAATTTCTTGGCCTTTTTTAGAAAAATCGCCGAGTGGGAAGGAGGAGGAGATGTGGTCAGTTGAGCAAAGTATAGCTTATGCATAGGAATGTCAGGAAAGTTGTTAGTGTGCCGATGATGAATTCCTACCTACTTTATCACATTTTAATTTTTTTTTACTTTCGAAGACATGTGGTCACTTTCTAGACAATTATTGCATCTTTGTTATGCACGGACGGCTCGCAAAATTCGGCCGTTAGACCACTTCTTTCCGAATCAGAACAGAACAATTTAATAATGTCGTCCTAAATTTTATTAGTATGTATTATAAAACAACTCTAATTTATCATTGTTAAATAACGCTCGCACCGTGTAATTTCGCGGCGAAAGTTCATTACGTTTTTTCTTTGATCTGTTCGCAAACTATCGTCCGGCAATCGCGATTTTTCACCGCTTCGAAGATTCTTCGCATCTCTTCGGCTTTCTCCACCGCTTTTCCCCTTTAAAAAGCAATCATTACCGAACGCGCATTACGCAAACGCTACTTACTCTTCAGTGAACGTATTTAGAAGGTTTTCGATGTGTTGCTCTGCATTTTGACTGTTGCTGGCGCTTAGAACCAACTCGCACAACACTCGGTCCTCGCAACCGATCGAGTTGAAGTAACTCAACGAAGAAATCAGCGACTTGTCGGCTCTGGACCTCATACCGCTAAAATCCTTCGCTCAAATCTGTTCGGAAAACTGTTACAACAAATACATACGTTCCGTTTACGTTTTGTACAGTAATGACGGTTGGCGTTAATGCACTCAGCAACAACCCTATGGGGATAACAGCCGTTAAAAATTTTACAATTTTTTTCCAGTGACTTCCTTCGACTTCTTTGGAGGGAGGCTTCTCCACTGCGTAATCATAAACGGGGGCCGTAAAGTCAAACTTGTGTTTCTGTACCAACTCCGTCTTCTTCTGGTGCTCAAGAAATTTGCTCCAATCTTCAGTGGGTGGACTTGGCAACGTATCCGTTTGCATTGCAGTCGGGACGTTGTAGCTCTTCCCATTCGACATTTTCTCGTTGTAGAACTGGTAAGGCCGTTCCTTAACAGTCGGTACAGGAAATTTGACTCGCGTAGTCCAGACGGGTTCTTCCGTGGTTTGAGGCCAACGAACCGCAGGTTGTTCTCCTAAATTATAATGCGAAAAATGCTTGGCTTCGGGCAGAGCCGGAGGCACTGGAAATTTATTGAACTCGTAGAACGTTTCTAAATGCGGGCTTGGCTTAAACTCGCTTTTGCTCGTATCAACCGTCGAGACGCGTTCAATCGGTTGTATTATTCTTTGCGTTGCAATTTGCGAGCCGGTATTGTTGGTAAAAACCGCACTTTCTTCGCTTTTTGTGTCATTTTCAACCGATGCTACTCTTTCACTCGCTGCAGCTAACAGAAAACACAAATAAAACCGCATTGTTGGGTCGTAACTGACGAACAAAACAAATTTATTTCTACATTGTGTATTTATAAATGTGTCCGTGACTGGAGACAATCACGAGCTGTGAATTATCTATTGTGTTTAAGGCTCCATATCGAAGAAAGTCGTAATTTTTGCAACCATCGCATGCTCTAAATGCATTTGATAAAGGAAAATGTTGCTTCTTCCGATTTAGAAAGTCCCTCTTCTTTGGGACAATTCCCACATATTACCGACATCTAGCCGCAATAGCTGAAACCACAAAAAATTGTAGCAAATCGTTCAACCGATTCGACGTCATCTATCGGCAAAAATCATACCGAAGCGAGAATTTCGTTTTTAGATTAGATGGCGCTGCGCTCATGTCTCAATCGTTAATACAGACGTTTATGATTTTTTGCTGAACGTGACAGCTGTCAGAAGAGGACATGCCACAATTGATGTATCGATAGTTGTAAACACAAAGATTGTAAGTTTATTACAGTCAGCGATTGAAACGAAACTGGGCAACGATATTTATTTAAAATGAATGAAACCAAACTAGAGGTATCAGCCAATCGAAGTATTTATTATAAACTAACTGTCGCTGTTTAGATGTTTGACGACGTTGGCGGTTATGTCGAGGGCGAAATGACCATTCCAAGCAATAAAACACAGAGTTCGGGACGACCCGAGTTTAATACACTAGACGAACCTATTAGAGAGACAATAGTAAGTTGGTCTAGCACCTAAAAGTAGTTTTTATGTAACAATTTGACAGTTGCGCGACTTGAAAGCTATTGGAGTGAAATTTGGACATGTACTATTCCCTAAGGAGAAAAAGACTTTATTGAAGGAATGTAAGTGTAGTGTAGGTGGTAGAGAATGTCATACTGAGCGTCTGTTGATTTAGGGGACCTGTGGGGACCTCTGATGCTGTGCACTTTCATGGCAATGTAAGTGAAATGAAGCCGAGTCAAGTGTTTTAATTTAGTCATGTTTGAAGGGTGCTCCAAGGTGGCAAGACTGCAGACAGCGTAAATGACGGGGGTCCAGAATTTGCTGAAGTTTTTGTAATCGTGTGGATAGGTTCAATGGTAGTGACTTTAAATTCCAAACTTCTAGGTGGCAATATGTAATTTTCAGTACCAAGTGCAACAGTTTTTAATTTGTGGTATTGCAGATCTTTTTTCCAGAGTATTTGTGTGTTGGGGTACTGTCTGCTACCCACAGCTATAGCATTGATTATTTGTAGAATCATTCTGCAGGTAGAACAGACAAATTTACTGTTTTTTATCAGATTTACTGTATCCATGCTGGGATTTGCTTGGGCCACTTATGGTACGAAAACCACGTGGGTATTAATCCCAATTTAACTGTTTTATTCCAGCTTCCATGAATTTTCTTGGAGACAGTCAAAAACCAAACCGCAAGGTCTTAGCTGTGTATCCCATTTTTTTATTTTATTTCATCATTTCATGGCTGGTGATATCACACACGAATACATAAAAATCGGGCTTGTATGGCTGTGTATATTATTTATTATTAGAAGGTGATCATTTCTTGTCAAGTATTCACAAGTTCCATGTTTGTATGTTTTTATTATGTTTAAATAAATTATCAATATTCCATGTGGTTTGTTTGACTCAGTTATCAATAGAAGTTTTGATAAAGAACTTCCCATTCTTGTTCCCTCCTTTTCATTGTTATAAGTGCATTAATATGAGGTTAAAGTGGTTAATTGCTGCCAATTTCATTGTAATTTGTTTTGCCACACAGTGCAGGGACGATAACAACGACAAAGTCGATTGGTAATATTAAAAATACATGAACCGCTGCCGGTTATTATGTTTTTTTTTGATAGGTTCATAGTTTATAAAATTCCGAAACTAAGACATCATGACACTAATATTGAACACGGATTCGGCTATAATTTTGTAACTTCAAACGATGCTGCAACGATGAAATATTCCAGGCGTGGGATAAATGATTCGGATTGCATAATTGCAAACACTTTGCAACCGTTTTATGCAAAAACGGTAACAAAAATCGATTTCATTTTGTATAAATTTGAACGTATTTATGCAGGACATCACATCTTACGTATTTTACAACGACCAGCCGCCGAACGAGCGCACAAAAAACAGCAAAGGCCACACTAAAGGCGTGATTTTAGCAGACTCTAGCACTGGTTTATGGTTAATTCATTCGACCCCGCATTTTCCATCCCCATCTCAGAATTATACGTTCCCATCAAGCGGTGTCCGCGAAGGACAAAGCTTTCTATGCATTTCATTGGATTTAAACAGTTTGAATAGTGTGGGGGTCCAGTTGCAATACAACCAGCCTCAGATTTATTCCGCTCACATTTCTTCCACGATCGCGGGCAAAGTGGCTGAATTATCAAAAGCGGTGGATGGTATTACAAGAAGTGAACCGCCTTGGTATCATCAGATAGTTCTCACGTCTCGTGGTGGCGTTAATTTCGCGTCATTTGCTAAATCTAACAAGTTTAATAAAGATTTGTATGAGGATTGGTTGGCGCCCGCTTTGCAATCTGATTTTCTTGTGGAGACGTGGCTGAATGGTGCTGGACGACTCGAGTCGAACTGTAGCAAACCGTTTAAGTAACGTTTTGAACTACTGAGTTTGCTAGTTTTTACTAACATTATTTCAGAGTTTACAACATAGAACAAGTACAACTGAACTCTAATGTTAGTTTTGAGAGCAGTCGTGACCACTCCAAATGGGCCGTTTCGCAGAATTCAAGCTGGATTTGCGTTGGGGACATAAACAGAATGGTAATTTACACCACGAGCGGTACGCTTCCTAACAACTTTTTGCAGGAACATCAAAAAATCAGAGGTGGTGGTACGGTTTGTTTGAACAACACAAACTTGGCAGGGAATTATAAAAACGCGGTCGTTTCAACAGAAAAATGCAAACACTAATTTCTGCAATTTTTATTAATGTCTAATATGTACAACAGAACGACGTGGACTGAATTATGTAGATGAAGGTTTGTAGTAGACTTTAGCTGAGGGTTGAGGACAGCGATATTTCAATATTTCGACTTCCGCTTCGAAATAACTTCCCTTGTTGTAGCAATAGTATTCCGGATTTTTGTATGCTGCATTTTTTGCTGCTCCCGGCCCCACTGGCTCGGTGGGGACCTCCAAGACAGCTTTACTGAGACCTTGCACATTTGAAATGTTGCTACCGGAGATTGCTTGTCTGTTGTAGATTATCTTTCCGGCTGTAAAATTGCGCTTAAACGAGCAGAAGCTGCGTAGTTTACACAGCTGTGGCGAAATTATTGCATTCGGAGCCATTTTGTAGGTTAGACGTTTGACAGCTTCTCTAGTTTATTGGAATTTTGACAGTAGTTATATAAGAGAATTTTACGCAACTGTAACATTCAAAATAAATTTTTTCCAACAAACGATTACTTTTAGTATTAACTACAATCTGATTTATTAATCGGGTTGTAACGCTTTCCAATTCTAATTACAATCGAAGTAAGGGATTTTATTTATTACTCGTAGGGTTTTTAGTGTTTTTCTTTTGCATGTGCCGGCAGTGACCATCTTTTTTCGAAGGATCTTCGTTTGTAAATCCCAGTCCAAGTAAGTTTCTTTTCAACGGTTTTCTTGTGTCGTTTCTATTGCCTAATTTGCCCGCATTTACAAAGTACTGCTGTAAATTGTATGCAGCTGATATCATTAACCTATTTCGTGCTCAGTAATCACCATGGCGCCGAAAAAGAAGCCCAGCAAAAACGGATATTGGCAGTTCTTTTTGGAAACCCGAGACAAGATCACGAACAAGCACATGTCCCAGCAGGAACTGCAAAATTATGCAAACCGTAAATGGGTGGTAATGTTTTGCATAGGCAAATTGGTTATTTGTATGAATTTTGTTATATCTTAAGGCAATGTCGAGTGCAGAGCGCGCGCCCTATCAGGACCGCGCCCAACTTAGCAGAAATGGCCATCAGGGAACAAGATTCACCTCGGACGGTGTTGCTATTGATGAAATCGAAAGGAATGAACAACTGAATACTCAGAGACAACACGACATGAGAAATACCATAAAGAGGACTCTAAAAAATGAACAGCTCAATGGAAGTAATCATTAGTAACCGGTGTGAATTTTGTAGTAATTTCATTGCTTTCTTGCAGCTCTTCCTGATCATGTGTTTTTTACCATTGCTGTGAACCATTTAGGTTATGTTCCCTCAGAAGACAAATACTTTGTGTGTGAAGTGTCAATAGCAGCATTTACTTTACGTTCTGGAATTTTAGATGTTTTCTGGATGGACGTTAAACCAGGTGAGATGTCTAATGTGATAACTGGTGTCATTTTAAGCTAATATGGTAATAGGCAAATTGCCGTTGGGTTTTTATGGATCTGCCAAAACTTATTGTAAGGATTCCCACCAAATGCTAGAACTTGCACAGGAAGAGCCCTGCATCAACAATACACATGAAGTTTTTACCAATATGCTTGCCTTTCTGGTATGTGCCTCATATTTATTGTGTAGGTGGTCAATGTTTGCATTTTTCAGAAACGACACAGTCACAGTCTGGACTCATTCACTCTCTATAACAGAGATAAAACCCTGGACGCTACTTCAGCAGTTATGAAGAGGTTTTGCGAAGATTTCAATTGCAGTGCCGAGGTTAAAATCTACAGTTTTGAGTACATGTTTTATTTGCTCAAAAACACGGTGACTGAACGCGAGTTCTGGCCCAATGAGAGTTATGCAATGGATATTGTGGAGAAAGATGTTTACTGCTACACTCCTAACTTATCTTGTGATGTGAGTCACATAACAACGAAATTTATAATGCTACATTATGTTTCAGTTCCACAGCGTTGGAGATATATCGGTGCATTGCACCAAATCGATCGTGAAGCGACTTGCGTACACAATTTGCGATCATTGCTGTTCTGATTTGAACATTTCACTCATTCCAGGAACGCACATTCCTATGGGTTCTAGAATTAGTGCAGCAGCGAAAAAGGAGTTGCAATCAGAAACTGGATCAGTGTGCAGCAACGACGATTTCATACCAGTAATTTGTTTTTTGCTGTAATTGCGTGTATACGAGTTGTTTTTAGGTGACACGAAGACATCATCGGAATTCTTTCAGTTCAACGGATTATGACGACAATGGCCAGTCGGGAAGTTCTAGGGTAATTGCATGAAAACGTTTGAACTGAGTGATGAGTTTATTTTGCAGGCTCCTTCAGTGATGAGTTTTTCTACGTTGGACGGCCAGAGACCCCAAAGAGCGCCGGGGCAATCCAGGACAGCCGCTCGTATTGGTAACATTGAACATCATTTTTACAAAGTTGTATTTTTGGAGTTTTAGAGCAATCTTTCCGCGCGATGTCAGTCAACGATACACGACGTGATCGTTCCAATTTGCAATTACCGAAGCATGGCTGTTCCTTCACTCAATAAGTTCCTTTTCAGATAGTTTTTGACTAATTTGATGATTTACTTAGGTTTTAAAAGTATATGATATCGCCCACAACTGTTGGCAATCTTATATGTGTTAATATTAATTCTCGTTTATTTTTGTATTGTTCTTAATTTGTTTTTAATAGGATTTATAATAAAATTATTTTCTTACAAACTTATGCTTATGATTGGCAAACCTGGGGAGGGGTTGGTAGTAACTGACAGACGACGCTTTTGAAATTTACAAGGCTGTCGTCTTGTAATTGTTGATTGAATTGCTGAAAATAACAATTAAGCGGTTTTGTAAAACGAGAATAATAATATTACCCCGTTGTATAAAATCGTGGGCACAAATCTTGGGGATATTTTTGCAGTTCTTTGCTCTGCAATTAGTTGAAGGTTGGTACCTAGTGGCGACGAGTAACAACGCGATACGTGATTGAAACTCACGCCGACAGCTTCTGCACACTTTTTATAGGTACTTTATTTCTAAATTCAATTCAAATAAATTACTTACCCGCTGTCCCATTTCATGTTCATTTTTCATCGATTTTTTAAACGTTTCCATAAAACAATTGACATATTCAACCTGAGCCCTTTGATCATCAAGCGTGTTCAAAACGCACGATTGGATCTTGTTACCTTTGCATTCTTGGGGGCCATGTTGGCAAACAAAGTGGACTCCATTTTGTAAACTCTAATTTTTTTTGCAAATTAAGATGCGTAATATTCTTAGTTTTTTACTTACGGCGCTTTTTCCAAACGGTGTGAGTTTCAAATCGATATAAGGCGACAATTCGTCGAACACGGGATAGAGTTGTCTTGATACGAAATTCAAACTATCCGGACATAGCGATTCGTACAAAACTTCCACCTGAAGCTAAATTCACATTCAAATTAAAAATAATATCAACACGAATCAACTCACTTTAGTTTGAGCATTAAGTCCAGTCGTACCCAAAATCAAAAGCGGGAAGTAAATTTCGTACATTTTGAAGGTGAAAATGAGCGAAGAAAAGTGAAGAAGAGAAAGTTCGGCGAGCTTCGTGAGTGTGTGACCTACATGGGTGTTTTGTTAAATTCTGAACAAGAAAATCCAGTTGGTCCAGGTCGTAGACCGTTCACCGTTTGCTAATGGCCCGATATTTGAATTTTTATTATATTTTAAATTAATTTAATTCAAACGACAAAGCGCCATCTGTTGGCAGCGGCTCTGTTTATATTTTGGTGGGAAACAAATGAAACTCAAATGTTCAAACAAGTCGCTTCCTAACCTCACATTCGACAACAAGCGAAATTTTAACTGTTTCAATCAATTTTAACTCGACTCGGTATTCGGTAGTGTGGCGCAATGGAGCCGCCTGAAAAATTCGACTTTCCGTTCGAACCGTACCAGATTCAGCACGACTTTATGAAGGTTTTGTACCAAGTGCTTGAGAACAAAAAGTTGGGAATTTTTGAGAGCCCCACCGGGACTGTTCGTATATTTTACATATTTTATAAAAAATTCGAATCTCTTGTGATTTCAGGGCAAGTCGCTTAGTATTATTTGTGGGGCTATTAAATGGCTAAAAGACCACAATGTTCATGTAAGGCAGCAGTTGGAACAAGAAATTGCAAGTTTGGAATGTGAAAAAAGCAAAATTGCATTGAGTTCTAGCGATTGGTTAACCACACAATCACAAGAAATAGAAATAACTCGCAAAATCAACGATCTCAGAATATGCAACAATAAATTTGTTGAATATGACAAGAAAATTGAAAAGTTGAAAGAGAAGAAGAATGAAATCAGCAAGAAGAAACTGTTGAAGAGGGCCTCGGTGGCTGTCCACGTCGAAAACGACGAGGAAGATGAGAATATTGTGCTTGATGCAAGAACAGAAAGTGAAGATGAGGAGCATGACGATGAAGCTGAAGAAGACAAATACAAACCAACAAAAGTATAAACACAAGTTTTGATAAAGTGACTAGTTTCGTAGATATTTATTTGCAGTCGGACTCACTCCCAACTGTCTCAACTAGTAGGTGAAATTCTCAAGTCTCCATTTGCACAGAACGTGAGAGTTGCAACACTCGCATCGCGGCAAAACTATTGCATCAACCCTAACGTCAGCAAGCTCAAAAACAGCTCACTAATCAACGAGAGATGTTTAGATAAACAGAAACGCTCAATCCAAGCAAAAACGGATGCAGATGGCAAAGTACTAAAAAGGCAAAAAGGGGACAACTCAAAGTGTCCATACTACAACCAAACCAATATAGAAGAATTGAAAAATGTGGTACTGACTGAAGTGCAAGATGTGGAGGATCTGGTGAAGAATGGAAAACAGCTTAATGCTTGTCCCTACTATTCCAGCAGATTGGCAGCGGAAGATGCTGAAGTTGTTCTTGTGCCTTACAACACCATCCTGCACAAAGCTACCAGGGAGGCAAATGGTAAGTTTTTATTCATTTCTATCGCCTGCAATGTTGTGTTAAAACTTTTTACATTAAACCTAGTATTAGTCGTTTTTAGTTGGTTACATCTTCATAATTAACCACTGCTCTTCCAGTTCCATTTTTGATAAACTACAATTTTTTTTAATGTGGTTTGGTCGTCCTCTTCTTATTCTAAGCTCTATTAATCGTTTGCCAATTCCATTATACTCTTCTCCTCTTCCCATTCTTTTTCAAATTTCACAATTTCCATTTTTCTTTTCATTGACAAAATGCATTGATGTTAAAAGACGTTAATTTGTGTAAAGGTATCGATATTAAGGACAACATTCTAATAGTCGACGAGGCCCACAACTTGTTGGAAGCAATGGCTCAGATGCACAACTCAGAGGTGACTTTTGAACAACTCCTCCAAGGTGCGCTTCAAATTAAATGTTATAAACAACGATTCAACACTCGTTTATCCGCTCCCAATTTTTTATCCATCAATCAACTGATTTTTGTCATAACTAAGCTGCAACAGGTGCTAGGTGCAACAAAAAATTGTGGCCTACAAAATTGTACATGGTTATTGTTCCAGAAAACAGCGATCAAACTCAAACTAACACGTTTACAGTTGAAAATTTCGTTGTAACATCTAAAATCGACAACTACAACATGTTTAAGCTGGTGAAATTCTGTAAGGAGAGTCGAATCGCTCAGAAAGTATGGATTTGTTTGAAATTTTGGTAATTGTTGGTTGCATACTTTCAGGTGCGGAGTTACGCCATTAAATATCCGTTCGATGGAACTATTGTCGATAAACCGGTAAAAAAGGGAGTGAAAGATTTTTTGGCCAGTTTCGATAAGAAAAAATCGAACGCACCGGTTGAGAACGGGCACGATAATACGAAACTGTTTGCTTTTACAAATCCGTTGCTTCCAATTATCGCGTTTTTGGAATCGCTGACTTATTCGTATAGCGACGGGCGCATTTTCGTCCACCCCAAGCGAAAATTACAGTTTCTGCTGTTGAATGCATCGGACAATTTCCAGGATATTGTTAACACGGCGAGGTCTGTGGTAGTTGCTGGAGGCACAATGAAACCATATGAAGAATTTAGAAATCGTTTGTTTGTAAACGCGGGGGCTTCCCCGGATCGCCTTGTGGAGTTTTCGTGTGACCACATAATTCCTCCTCGTAATATCTTACCAATCGTTGTCACTCACGGCCACAGTGGCGAGAAGTTGTTGTTTAATTATGAAAACCGTAATTCGATGGTTTGTTTTCGTTAATTCATTTATTATTATATGTTGATGTGCGTGTTTAGGGGGATAGTATCAAACAAATTATGCTAGAGGTGTGCAAAATAGTCCCTGGAGGTATTGTGGTATTTTTTCCGTCGTATAATTACGAGGCATGGGTTTGGCAGCAAGTTAAAGAGGTATCGTTCGGACGTCCCGTTTTCAGGGAACCACAGGATTCGGCATTTGTTGATAGCGTTCTTAAGTCGTATTCAGACGCAATATACAAATCACGTAGTGCTGGAGCGCTTCTTTTTAGCGTCGTCGGTAATTACCATTAGTCATGGGTTTGTAGTTACTATGTAAACTGTGTAATTCCAGGCGGGAAATTGAGTGAGGGTTTAAATTTCAGCGATGATTTAGGACGCTGTGTTATAGTTGTCGGTTTGCCGTACGCTAACATTGCTGCGCCAGATTTGAAAGAGAAAATGTCGTATTTGGACAAAATCGAAGTTGTGGTAGGTTCTACGTGTAATGTTTTATTGGAAATTGCGTTCTAGGGTTTTGGTTCCGGTAAGAGATTTTACGAAGCGTTGTGTATGAAAGCAGTCAATCAATCAATTGGACGTGCAGTGAGGCACAAAAATGATTACGCTACGATTTTGTTGTTGGATGAAAGGTATAACAGGCTGGCCACTAAAAACGCGTTGCCTGATTGGATAAAAAGGTCATTGCAAGTGTTGGGGTTTAAAGATGCGTTTGACTGCATACGGAATGTGAATACTATTCGACTTATCTTGATTTTTTAATATTTACGGTATGTTTGTTGCAGTTTTTTGAAGAAAAAAAGACGGCTTGAACAGTTGGTTTATTGTTCATTGTCTATGCATTATCGCTAAGGTTGTAATGTTTCTAATTACGATAATAAATTTTTTAATACATATAATAACGTGCGTTCAAAAAAAAAAAAACGAGGCTGCGTTGGCCATGGAAAAACTTTGTGCATCAATTTAGTGTAGCAAAGCTTCAAAGTGTCAGTCTGTTCATGTTTTTTAGGTTAGCTTCCTTGTTGACAATAATCATTATGGGATAAAAAAAAGTGCAAAACATTTCCCGGTATCGTTGTGAATCCAAACATCAATCTATTCATTGTTACTGCTTCTCTTCTGTTGAGGAGAATATCGGCACGACCAGGACGGTCATTAATTTGATATAACTGTAAGTCGTGAATAGATCGATGAAGAAGAATCAGTCTCAAAACCGAAAAATGTCTTGAGAATATTTGGGAACCACTCAGTTACCCGTCAACCTTCATGGGTCATCAGTCTCTATGCGCAACTCGAGACCTACCAATTCAGTTTAAGAGCAACTGCATTCTCAATTAATATTTCAAAAATCGTTGTATATATAGTTAAACACGGACGTCGACCGTTAGGGAGTTATATTACACAATATATATTAGAAAAAAAAGGTTTGGGTTTGCTTGGTTTTGAAGGTTTGTTATTTTAGTAGGCCAAAAAATTTAGACGAGTTACGGCTAAAAATCGAAAGCAATTGCGATAAATGTTGTGCGTTTTTGCAGTTTAATTACGGATTGTCTTTCATTAAAGTTTACATTAATTTTTTTTACATGTTTACATATTATTTAAAGTACCAAAAATTTTTTCCCCATCATTTAAGTAATAATAATAATAATAATATGTTTCTGACCTACCAATTGTTGTATACATAGTTAAACACGAACGTTGAGCACTAGTGAGTTATAAATTACACAATATACATTAGAAAAAAAAGGTTCGGATTTGCTTGGATTCGAAAGTTTAAAAACCAATAATTATTAAAAATGCTCATTAAAAATAAAATTAAACTGTCCTAGCGTTTGGGTCGTTTTATTGCGATGGTAAATTTTAAACTGACAGATCTTGACATTTGTCAAATCTATGTTTATGTTTGCTATGGTTTCTACACTGGAAAGCCGATAAATTTCATGGCCAACGCAGCCTCGTTTTTTTTTGAACGCACGTTAGTTTCATATATCCTTCCAATTTATAAATTAACACGAAATATAATAATAAATAAAAAAAATACATATTTCTTGGTTCTCAAGTACTTGTTGATAATACAACCGTTATCCTTACAAGTATGATTGATAATAAAAAATCATAAAAATTAGTATGAGTGTTATTTACCGCTCCAAAAAAATTTACGTAATCGCCTCCGTGGCGCAATTGGCTAGCGCGTTCGGCTGTTAACCGAAAGGTTGGTGGTTCGAGCCCACCCGGGGGCGTTCATTTTTTGTGAATTTTTTTCGTATAAGTATTCAAAATAATAAATTCATATAAGTCCATTTCCATATAAGTGGAAATTCGTCTTATACGAAGTAGTTTATTAAACTTTGGAATTTAAAAATCGACGATTAGAGTTGTCGATATCTGTTTCCGATAGTATTCAGGAAAAGTCCGCTCTAAGCACGCATAGTTGTCACAAAGTTAGTTTATTTGAATTTATTTAAAGCTAGCTGACCCGACAGAAATTTCAATAAGCAATAATCACTTTCAGTTTTTCCCGAATTATCAAATTTTCCGGGTAACTTTTCCAATCATTCCTTCCCTAAAAACCTTATTCGAATTATTACAAACATTAAAAAAAAATTGCCAAATCGATTTCAAGTGATGCCAACGAACAGCATTTAATTTGTATTTATATTTATTTCTATCATAAGACATCTCTCTAATTGGATCACGTGTAAATAAAATGTAAGTATGTACATATCGGGTTTATCAGGATTCCCCACAGTTATCAATACTCTTCGTCGAGATATATCATATTCAAATTTAGTTTCCTAGTAATATCAAACTTAGATCGCGATAACTACCTAACCACAACGCCGCTGTTTTTGGGAAAAAGGGATTATTAAAGTCTTTTTAGGCAAAATGGGAGATGATTCCACAAAGTACAGTTAGATATAGACGGAATGGAAATGATAATCTTTTTTCAAGATTAGTTTGCAGCCCAAAATACTTATAGAAAAAAAACTGGTTTCCACTTGGTGGATTTGACACTAATAGTAATTTAGTGATTTATAAAGTGTTTTACGTCAGCGTCAGTGTCAAACCCACCCATAGAATGGATGTAAGAGCCCAGAAACACAATGTTTTGACAATGTTTGTGTCAAATGCACCAAGTGAAATAAGTTTTTTCTAGATATATTTTGGGTTGCATACTTATTTTCGAAAAATAAATTTTTTCCATTGCATTTCACTTATTTAATGCTCGATTTTTTATAATTCGCGCCCTACCATCAAAGAATATGGGTCATGAATGATCATATTGAAAGTTTGAGAACCCCACCATTAGAAGTGGATTAACAGCAGCCATAACGATTTAAATCAATTTTCTCGAAAAATATCTAATTTCAGCTTATCCCCTTTTTCTCAGAAAGGACGGAACTTAGTTCATCGAGTTTAGAATTCTATTAGAAACTATCATAATATATATTCTGGTTATTCTTATTGGACTGCAACATAAAAATATGGGTTTTAATTAAAGAAAAAGGAAGACTGTGTAGTATTTATGCAATCAGTTTTAAAATAACATCTTGCTGACACAATTTTAAAACTACTGGTATTTATTTCAAATATTCGTTGGCACCAAACTGAAGAATGTTTGTTGTTTTGTCGAGTTTTCTTAGATTATAATTAATTTTTTTTGTATTTTTTTTAAATACACATTTAAACATATAGATGTAATAAAAACGTAATATCTAATTTTGGATGTGCCATTCGAATAATCTATGTTTTGTTGATAATAAAACATTTTTATTTTTACTTTAATGAATGATTAAAATTTTCATTCCCTCATTTATATTACGTATGGGGTAAAACATATTCCCTTCCTGCATTATTTGTGTGATTGTTTTGAGGGCCCTATTTAAGGAATGAGGGAATCTAAGTAGAGAATCGTCGATCGAAGGAATGACCGGGTGTTGCTTTTCGGGGTTAATTAGTTTTTGTTGGGTCGGGGGTGTGTGTGGTGATATTTCTGCGTCTCGGCGGGACGTCGACGTTGTGCTCAATGATTCGAGCGGACATATATTATTTTTGTAGCGGAGGGTGTAAATATGATGTCACAAAGCCATTTGTTAGCGCGCTTCCTGGACGGTTTGCCGACAGGAAAACCGCCACCCGATATGTCGCTTCGTATTTATGATCCTGCAAGGATAATACACACATATATGCGTTCCGATACAGTTTGCGCACAAAAAACCGGCATTCGGCTCCATTGTTGCCACCAGATAAGAATCGGATATTTTAATAACAACCCCTACAGCTCCGACGAAGGAGTTCGTCGTGGGGTGGGCACTAATAAGATTTCCCGTTGAGTTTTGAGGGCAAGGTTTGGCTAATTGGTTGGGAAAGTCGGTTTGGGTGCGAGGGGAGGAAAATGCAAATTTTCCGACATTTTTTGTGTCGTTTAGAATTAACAGTTTAACACTGTTTGGCGGGTGGGCGAGTGAGTCAAGGGGTTGACGACGACAAGTTTGGCCGGGCAAACAAAGCCGGGGCTAAATGTCAACACTGGTAATTACGACTTCGTGTCAAATGCATCCAATTTACGACACTCCATTCTTAATTAAGAGAGTCGCAAGTGTAGAAAAAAAAGTTCGATTTGTTTGTAGCAGCGCAGGAATCGGCATAAAATTCACAAGAGGCAACCGAGTTAATGATGTGTAATTCCATTGTAAGAAGTCAAAGGCACCCCAAATAACCACGCGGGGTCTTACAATGGCCCCGGGACGTGTGTTGGTAATTCCCGTGTCCGTCACATCTAAGACTCCGTAAGCGTTTCCGCGCCCCTAAACTCCGATCCAAAGAGTCGCAGAATGTGTTGGGTGTTCCGTGTGAACCAAGCATGCAATTACTGTAACGGAGGCCTCAATCATGGGCTCCATGCGGCGTCTTCCCGCTGATGAGAACTCCGGTCTTGCCTTTTCATTACCGACCTGTCGATTTTCTTTAATTTCTGTCCTCCCCGTTTTTATTGGATCTTTTGTTCGTCTCGAGAAACATTTAAATTTGGGGCGTTTTCTGAAAAGCTGGAGCGATCGTGCCCTTTGTCACGACTTGTCGTGCCCCTCGCGATTATTTCGCACTTATTTTTAAATGCGGGACGGACCATTGTGCCCAGAATCGTACTCTTAACGAATTCCGAATTGCGAGACGATTTGAAGACAAATCGAACCGGAAATGAACGGACGTCAATCAAACCGTTTGGGGAAAATACCGCCCGATGATTCTACTAAATTTATACAATGCTCCTGCAACAACTCGTATTTATAAATAGTTCCATAAAAATTCTATAATTTACATAAAATAAATACCAAAGTCACTACTTCACCCGGAAGAAGGATTATCCGAATTCCTAAAGACATCGAAATAACCGGCATTAAATGTATAATATTTACTAGTATAATATTTACTAGTGTTAGAGGTTTATTGACATTTGCTATTTATTACGTTTGGATTTCATGAGATGGATATTTGGATACTACATTTATTAAATTTTTGGGATTTTTGGGATTTTTTTTACTTACTTTAGTTTTAAATAATTTGTGTGTTTATTATTATATTTTTAATTTGGTTGCGGTGAATGGCTGGTGATGATATTTCGATAAACAGACAATGTAAATAACTTGAAAGATGTTTTATTCAAACCGTCAAAGATGCCGATTAATATACATGTCATTACGTATTTCTAATCGTTTTCATAATGTTTTACATTTTTTATATTAAAAGGATGTGCCCTTTTTAATTTTTTATTTTGTTTTTTTGGAATACCGGAAATTATAAAATATTTAAATGCTTTGAATCTTTTAAATAAGCAAATTATAATCATTTTTTGTTATTTAGGTTTGTATGAGGTTCGTTATTTTCGCTTATTCAAATTATTTAAGTTCTTTATATTTTTATGAAATTGTATTGAATGAAGTTTTGAATTTTCTTAATTTTGTTTTGCTATTGTCGATTCCCACTTGTGATTGACCATCTCTTTTCCTTTTTATGCTTTTGGCTACTTTTTATTTTCTATGTACATTTTTGGGAATTCCTAGACCAGTTTTTTTATTTAATAAGTTCTGACATTATTTTTTATCTTCTTGCAAATGGTTCCGCATCGCAGAATCAAGAATTATCAGATTTTTTAAATTTTAAAATTCAAAACTGCGTTTTTGCGAAAATGTAGTTTATTCTTTCAATTCTGGAAAGTGCCATATGCATTTCTACATAAATCCGGTTGTTTCGGAGCAGCTCCATAAATATCGGCGATGTTTTATGGCTTCATATATCTCCGTAAATATTCGGTATCTCGCCCTTATTTTCCATTTAAGTCCGTCTCTTCGGCGTATAAAGTTGGTCGGTCTGGCCTTCCGCCAATTCCCAAGTAAAGTCACGTTTAATATCAGAGCTCCTGAGGTAATATTTTGTGGCCATTCCTATAAAGTTACGTCGTAAATTTCGCCGATTTTACATGAATTTTAAGCAGGATTCCCGTCTTTCCGTTTACGCCTTTTTGATTTAGAAACGTGCCGCGTACGTGTCCATGGGACTAACTCCCATCCACCAAGACACACCATCGGTAGACAATCGATCCAACAAGTCTTGGAAGTTTTCGCCGCCGGAAAATCATATTCTGGAAGAACGATCATCGGGATGTACAATAACACGGGCCAAACGCCGACCGAATATAAATTCTTAACATACCTCAAACGGCCGTTATTATTCGGCAAATGGAAATTAAAAATTGTTTCCAGCGACGAACTCTTCGATAGTTCGTTTGTGTAAACATTAGGCAATTGGCTTTTCTGAGTCAGTGCCGTTATGGTGCACGGCTGTTTTCCGGCAAAATATATGGGCGCTGGACAAAACGTGTTATGGGTATCTTGGCGTGTTTTTGGTTCGCCGGACCGATTTAAACGAGTGCAGATGAAGTTGTTGTATGTACAGAGTGAAGGTTTGCAAAACAAAACCCTTGCTTAAATCGACACGCCCGATAAGCAAAGCGGATTTGTACAATTTTGCCGGCGCTTTAGTGCCGTCCAAGTGGATTTAAAACGAATAATTGTTCGAATTGAGAACGAATTGAGTGTGTCCTCTCTTCCATTCGGGTGTTTAATAGCAACATATTGCAATCCTCCAGAGATGCGTTCCCTTGCTCTCCGGAGACATTAACCGCTGATAATGCGATAGCAAACAGCGATAGTGGCCGGAGATAAATAGAACGAGATACCCTGGACCAGATAACATCCCCCGAGCGCCACCCCCGTGACAATGGGCGTCTGCCTGACATGTTCATTATACACACTCTGATGTGTATTAATGTGACTCGAATTGCTTATCTCGTTAATATGACGATATGACGTACTTTGATGGGTTTTTAAATCACTATTGTTAATAAGCGGGCGACGGTGCGAAATAATAACAGCACAGCACCGAACGAGGCCTGCCAAATCAGAAGGAAATAAAATAAATGCGAGCCGATCGACTCAACTGACCGACCAACGCGTTAATTGCTTTTTTCATCCAAACAAGACCGACAATGGCACACATACACATATATAACTACGGAGGAGAGTTGCGTTTAGGTGAGAAGGGGTCGTAAAGATATCGCACATAAATGGTGAACTTTGTATAGGACAGTTCAGCGCGAGCGAATCGCTATCAGCGTTCACCATAAACAAGTTTCTCACGTCCTGGTGGCTTTATGCGAAACAACATATTAGCCTTATCGGCGACTCTTACACGGCGAACAGAATAACTAGTTAGCTTTATCGCTTCACACTTCATCCTAAGCGAACTGAAAATGGCAAAAGTTTAGTGGCAATGTTACATGCTCCGGTCGCTATCTTGAAAAGTTTGCTCTCCAGCTAACTGGTAACTGCATCATCTCCCTCGGATCTCCCGCACGGCGCACTCCTCCATTACGTCCGCACCACCGGAGTCGTGATTTTATTAAAACGTCAACGTTTTTCATCGCGGATGTCGGATTCTAATTAAAAAACGAGCGAATTTAGTGTTAAATAGTGCCGCGGGTCTTGCGGCACAAGGGCGACATTCGACTAAAGCGAAGGTGTATCTTATTAGTTGCCGAGACCGTATTTTCTGTTGTAATTATCTTTCTCAGTTCGTTTCTCTCATTATAAAGGCCCGAATTAAATAATCAAGGAGCGGAAAGACAAACGAACTGAAATAACATTCCAAATAGGTACGTTGCGGGGGCGACCCAAATAATTAACATCTTCAACGGCCCCGACTTCGAGCAAACCGAGGAATAAGCAAGAATTTAATGAGCTTAATTTATGCCATTATTGCAAGCCGGCTCTCCGAACGAGAATGTCTAATTTTCAATTCTGTGAGCCGTCTTCGTCTAATTTGTACGAATACCGGGATTTTTGGAAATTGTGCGAGTTAGATGTTAATTATTGGCTTCCGCAGTGTAGATATGGGCATGAAATAATTCTGGACGCAGACCAGGCGTAACACTGACTTCCGTTTTTACGAAAAACAAAGACAAATTTGTAAAAATGATTCTACATTATTATTAGTTACGTATCTAGTAATTATTTCACAAATTTAATATCTGTGACATTTCTTATCAATAGTTTTATAAATACCAAAACCAATAAAATAAAGAATCCGAAATAAGGGACTTGAGAAATAAAAAGTATATATCTAATGTAAACCAATCAACAGATAAAATAATGTCAAAGATCAAAAAACAAATCTGTAAAATTTGGCAAATTTAAAAAAATCCAAAGAGTAGGTATGAACGAAGATATAAGAAGTGTAAAAAAATATACACTGCCAAATCCATCACGGGATGGTCATTTTCTAATTTTTTATATCGATAACTTGTGTTAAATCCCACGTGTTAAATGGGCAAATTTATCCAGAATTTTCTCCTTTCACACTTAAAATATGCTTTCGCGAATCAGATAAACTGAAAATTGACAATTTCTTCCATTCCAAATATCTTAAAATGAATTCATGAATTCAAACTAGATAAGAACTAGATTTAGTGGACATTTTTGCACAGAATCCATTAAACCAATTGAAAAAATAATATTTACTTTCTTATGATTTAACTAATGTAAATGCTGAATATTTTATGATTCTTTGTTACGAAAGTCTTTTTTAAACAAAATTTTACATTTTCTATAAAATGTAGGAAACCACGATTAGTAACTTGGATTGATATTTTGGACATAATTGTCGCCTGTCCCATCACCCGATTTAACACCACCTGATTTATTCTGTGGAGTGCTTTTACAACCAAATTTACAAGGAAAAACTTTAAATTTGGTAGATATGAAAGCAATATCAGCTAATAAAGAAGAAGAATCTTCCCCCAGAATTTATTAAAATTGTCAGCAGTGCAATTCGAGCGTATGGAAGCTAATCATGGACGTTTTTAATTTGGGTCTAAATTTTCTCACACAATAAATAAGACATTATTTGGTTTAATTTGTTTTTGTACCTACTTTTTTCCCCGAAATGGTTTTTATAAATTTAACTATTCCAGTAGGTATAACGAACGAAAATAAAGAATATTCATATTTGGGATAATTATAATTTTGTATCAAGTTCGTTTAAAAAATTTAATGTTAATTATACTAGAAATAAAATATTGGTGACAAATTGATTAGATTATATGCAAGGATGTAAATCGTTTTGAATATATTTAATATAAAAAGAAGTGCTTAGTTTTTATACACTAATTTTGAAAACAGTAAAATTTGGTCCAATTTACCTTTACCAAAAAAAATTACTCGTACCTTAGGACATGGAGTCATTTAGTCAATGGAGCATTAATAGACGTAATAGGTCATAAACATTAAGTTTATTTTGATTATTTTAATTACGATTTTATTGTTCTTGCCATTTTAGTAAAAACTGTGACAGCAACAACTTCTGCATCATTATTGTGGACATCACGACGTCCGATAACATATTCTTTTATTATAAAATTCTTCGAATTTTTCAACAGATCCAGAACCGTTACCATAGACTCATGAAATGCTTTCTATCCTTTAGCTAGGATAATCGTTGCCATAAATTCCTGCAAAGTTTGTTGAATATGTATAACATATCATCTTCATTTTCGGATCAATAAGGTTAAACACGTAGGTATAGGTCCAGAAGATGTTACAACCCCTGTCCATAAAATGTTTGCCATTCGTTTTCGTAACCTGTTTAATACTTTCTCATAGGTACATTTTTGTTTCTCTTGTTCATATTGTTGTAAACAGAAGTCGTGCTTTGTATATTTTGGGTTGTATTGGGTGTAAGTGGATGATATCCAACATATCGAGTTTTTCCACGTGCTCCGGGTAAAGAAGTGTGAATAACAACTCAATTTGGCCCCCATAAGTCTGAATAACTATTATATACTCATTCTGGTTTTTGTTGAAGTACTTCACAAGAAATTGCACCACTGGAACGTAGTTGAGTGTATAAATCGGGAAAAAAGGGACGAAATGACTTTGGAAGATGAGGTATTTAACCTCTTAAAAACTTTCAACATTATCTAATAGCCCAAGAAGTAGAAGAGAAATAAGCCCAGATTGTCCATATTTCCGTAAATTTTTAGTAAAACAAAAAGTGTTTGATACCGGAACAAATTACATAGAGTTTATACCTCATGGAGCTTTGAATGCGGTTTCTGTTGCTTTTTACTTTATTGACCGTCCGGTATGCAATGTAAAATTCAATTGTTAACGCTCAGTTAATCTATAATTATTAAAATGAATTTAATGAGCACACGTTAAGTAGTGTTGTAGTAAGAAACTCGTTTGAGTGGACTTGAACCCAAAACAATCCCGCATCGTTCTTTGTGCGAAGCAAGTCACAAGCTCAAGTGGGCACCAATGTGCGTTCTTTAATTCTTGTTTAACAACAATGGCAGATAGCCATGGGCGAAACCATTCCGGGTGCAGCCGTAATGTGATTGTGGTTAATCGTATAACGGAAATCACTGGATGCACCCAATGTCAAAATGCATCGACAGTAATAATGTGCCGTAGAGGGCCGATTCCACTTATTATCGAGCGGACTAGCGTGACGGGGGGCCATTACTTATCCTAAACTGAGTCCTTTAACAGCCACCATTCGACTAATACTAATACACTTATATGTGCTCATTCGGGTCGTTTTTATTGTCATCATCACCTTTAGTAGAGACGAGGAGTTGCACGTTTCGACCCCCTTTTACATTTTTAATTACGATTCCGTTGGTTGTCGCTTCTGAAACGAGGAGTGAGTGATGGTGAGGGTTGGATCATGTCACGGGTTGCGAGGTAATTGGCGCAAAGGATAATCCACATGACAGTGTCGTATAAATTCAAATACACATCTCTAAACTGAGGTGAAGTAAATCATTCGTTGCGGGCGAAGGAAATGCTAACGGGGGCCAAAGGGTTTATTCAAATTTGAGTCTCGGTTCCAAGCTTGAAATATTTATTTTCTTCAAGCAACTATTTTCAAAAACATAAAAATTATTTTAAATAAAAACATAGAGGATAACCGCACGTTTGGTATGAGGAATGTACGCACGCAGCTAGAGTAGCTAAATAATCGGGGGAGACAATAAAGAAGAACCAAAGAAAAATCAGTAATGATAAACGCTGCTTTATTTTTTGGACAGTTCATGTTTAGGAAGCGATAATTGTCAGAACAATGCGCGATAATCAGCAAACGGTGTTAATTAACGCCCATCGGCGAAACAACGCAGTGTTCCCGTAATAAGAACGTCGATTGATCAGCCGAATGAGCCAGTATCGAGTTCAACCCGTGGAATAATTTAACGATGCGCCCCCCCCGGATTTACACCCGGACCCCTACCTGTTCCGTATTCCGATGTTTACGACACTGCAACGGTCGGAAATGAGGCGCCGACACGTGTGACCGTTTCGAAAAAAGCGCCGCTTTTCCCCCGGAACGCAAATCCCGTCAAAGGGGTGTCTTGAACGCCACACCACACTCTCTGTGTGACAATATTTACATACAGAAGATGACGATGTGCGTTTGAGGGATTCTCTCTCTCTGGTTGCTGTATCGGAACTAATGGGCACGGCTCGCCACGCGGTCATTTCACCGGAAAACCGTTTGGTGTTGACAAATCAGGCGTACTTTACACTCGTATCGTCCGACTCAACTAACTGAACACTGCTGCATTACACCGGCCCCAACTCTACCTGTTTCCGAAAAAATCGCGCGTTTTCCGGCACGGTCCGGTTTCGGCGACCGGAACAAATCCCTTAGTCCCCACACCATCGAATTTTACGCCAGATTTCGTGCGACGGAAACATTCTTAACTGTTTTACCCTTAGCTTTTTTCTTCCCACTGCAATATTCTACCTATGATAAAATTGTTTGAGTCAAGTTTTAAAAGCATTTCAATCTGAATACATAGGTATATCTAAAAATATGCATTTAAAGTTTTATAGAAATCGAGATACATAATTAAAAATAATTTGAAAGGATATATCGTCGGCTTAAAATAAAAACCAGATAACATGGGGATAGCACATAGAAATCTCGTAAAAAAAACTGCATTTATACAATTTTATTTGGCGTAAAAAATTAAATATTTAATTGGGTTTTAATTATGAACAAGAATAGCGGGTTACATCTTTAATAACAGCGGTAAAAATAAAGCGTTTTATATTTCGTAACAATTTTTATTTTTCACACAAATAACAATAATGGGAGTTTTGAATACATCAATATTAACAATATTTTTTGCAGCACAAATTTGATTTGAAAAAAAATTGCTACATATTTTTTCTATAATTTTGAAAATTAATAAATATTTCATTTCCGGGATACATCAGGCAAAATTTCGTAAAAAAACTGCATTTATAAAATTTTATTTGGCGTAAAAAATTATATATTTAATTTCGTTTTAATTATGAACAGGAATCGTGGGATACATCTTTAAATAAACTGTAAAAATATAGCAGTTTATGTTTTGTAACAATTTTTATTTTTACACAAATAACAATAATCAGAATTTTCAATGTTTACAATAATTTGCAGCACAAATTTGATATGAATAAAATGTGCTACATAATTTTTCAATAATTTTGAAAATTAACAAATATTTCGCATTCCGGGATAGCTCAGGAGCAATCTCGTAAAAAAACAGCATTTATAAAATTTTATTTGGAATAAAAAATAAAATATTTAATTTTGTTTAATTAGCAGCACAACATGGCGAATTAATGCAATCTGAATATACCTAAACGGACTTAAAGGCATTCAATAATCGGAACGAATTGTTGAATGTCAAATAAACTATAAAGAGTCTGAAAGGTTTCAAAGTAAACGAGAGAATTTAAACGTAGCTAGTAAATTGAGAATTAATTTTAGGTATTTTGTTGAGAGTTAAATATACCGAAATTTTATCTCGGAATGAAACTAAAGGCAGAAAATATAAAGTACCCACAGAACTAAAGTAAATAACAAAATCTGAAACATGTGAATAATAAAAAAATTATAGAGATTTTGAACACATAAAAAATGTTGCATAACTTTCGATGGAAGCATCTCTCTTTTCATTATTTTTACTTTTTGTATAAGACATTCGAATTCGAATTTAATCGTTGAGACACCCGCCGTTTATGGATGGCTACTTGACGAACGAAGTCTCAAGTGGTGAACCGCGCTTGAATGCAGACACTCATCTGTTATCAATTACACCTTTCATTGGCTTCTTTATTTGAGTGTGCTGCATTTTAAGCGCCTAATGATCCGAAACTCTATCGATATTTGTTTGTTCCCGATTGCGAATTCCAACCTGTTCGATTCCGAAGCAATTACGCTTTTTATTGCCGCTTAAATTCACATTCCTATGATAAGTTTGCGCTTTTGAAGATCGACGAAATTGAGATGTTTTGAGTCAACGTAAAGGCAAATCGTTTCTAACGACATACGACACGCTCTCTGACTCTGTACGAGGGTAATGACAGCCGTGCTAAATTGTATAAATGAATTGCTTTTATTCGAATGGATATGTTTCACGCGAGGCACGGGAACAATCAATTTGCGGATGATTGTATTCGACATGGAGTGGAGTGTTTTCTCACTTTTATGGGTTTTTCGTTTGAGAAAAAAACCGAAATTATGCAAACGTTTACTTAATGGAATAATTCGTAATGCTTTTAATTTTGTCCCGGCGCATCCACCAAAACTACACATATTTTATTTTAAAATTCCGACTCTTCTGGGTTCACCCCAACCGCTTGTAATTGAACTCTACCAACTTGTTAAATGTTTTTCAAGATTTTTTCCATTGCTTCAAACGCCCGATGCTTCATTCATAATATTGTATTTATTAACGTCTTATACATTTTAGATTATAAGGAGCATAAAAATAAAAAGTAGTGCGTGATAGATATCGGTATGATTTCTTTACTTTAGTTCTTGTACAAATTATATTTATGGTTTTGCAAACTTTCACCCACGCCTGACATTTCCGGTGATGGATGCGGCGCCACTGTATAAATTTCCCAATTCTCGTTGAAATAAATCTCACAAAGAAAGCGCGCGACTATCGCTTGCGTGAATTATTCCCTTAAAATTTTTCTTCTGCTTAATACCGAGATTTGCGCTAAATCCTGTGTTAGAGAAAACCGCCTCGATTGACACCTGACTTCTTGGTGCTTATTTATGGTCGTTCCTAAGCCTTTTCTGAGCTGCACAGCCGATCGCATTAGCCTCCGTATTATAAATCTTATCGTCGTCTTGCAAGACTGGCTCCGGCAGACTGATTGATCCTGTATATGTGGCCTTATATCTGTCTATAAACAGCCTTCTCGTAAATTAACTGGGATGGATTCGATGAAGGAAATTCATTTTCCACTTGTTTGAGTCGCAAGCGAAGCGAGCACTTCATTTCGCTCTTCTTTGCCTGTTTGTATAAGTTTGTTTAATCACCCGCTCGATTCCTAGGTATTTATGTCGTGTTTATTTCACTATGAGAGCTATGGTTTTCTTGATTATGTATATACTAACTTTCTGCTCCGACATAAACTGGTTAGTTCTGCTCGACTTGCGATGGGGATTATTGTTTCGCGGAATCGAAATGAATCCGGAATTTCGAATCTGGCATCCACGTCGTGCGATTGCCGCCGGTGCAAGTCGTTATTTACCTCTTTGCATGACGCATTGGGAGTGTAAATCAGGGGTAGATGGTGCGGTATAAATCAAGAGGTGCATTATCGGCCTGGTTCAGCACTGCGAGGGTCTGATTAGCGATGATGAACGATCGGCGCCGCTCTCCGTCTTGGTTAGGCTCAGGAATCAAAACCCCATTACACGATTCCCTAATTGATTCAATTGACGTTATTGTGGTTAAATCGTCTCTTAACCCTTTGGCCACAAAAACTTCGCTGTCAGTCCGTCCGTTTGCACCATCAAAAAAGCATAATTTGTGCCAATTTATGAGAGAGTCGAGTGCGGCCGGCCCTATTACCACCTAACAATGACACACCCTTGTCGGTATTTTGTCCGTTCGGGGTGCAGCAGCTGCGACCCAGCTTTGTGTCGCTGTCAGAAGGCGATTACCCATCACCCATTACATACTAAGACAATCCGGACAAGCTGGCATAAAATATGGAATTCAGAAATATTGCGGAATCCGTGAATGGAGCCATACATAAAATTCCCATAAATAACACGGGAGTGCCATAGAAAACGTGTTCATTGACGTACGTGTTTGTATAGAATTCTACCTGAGCCACTGGACGCAGGAGAGCTCTTCAGCCCTTGTAAACAGTAATAACACTAATACCCCATTATGCGCGCATAAAGGAAACAAATTTCACAAATCCGCGCCGATTTTTTGCCGATTTCCCATGGAACGTGTTTACGACAAGCACCTGAGTCCTGGACTCGAAGGTCGGATGGACGTGTGGGTTTATAGCAGCAATTAAGCGGCGTTTGTTCGTGTTTAATTTGCCAGCAAACTATGCAAAAATGCGCTCTCTTTCAGCGTCCAAGAGGTTAAAAATCGAGCCGACCACAAGACGCGTGTAATTCAATATGGCGACACACGATATCGGTTTGTTGCAGCGCGAAGGCATGCATACAGATGCATAGATAACTAGATACTTTATAAAAACCACCTGTTAATTTGGTCGAGGAAAGGAAATATGACAGGCCGACCACCTTGAAGGGAACGATGAAAAAATAATACAGTCATGTCGGATTTGGCTCAGATGGTGCCAAATTAAGCGAATCGAAAGCTGATACTATCTCGGACCGGATTAGGTTACGGATTGTTTTAAACAAAAACGGTGTGGTCGGATGAAAAGGCGACGCAGACAGTTTGCGGCTAAAAAAAAGATGATGCAGTGGCGTAGCCGCGCCTTTTGCTACCGATAACTTTCGTCGTCGATACTATCGGGCTTCAAACTTAATATAAAACATTTTTATATTTTTTATTTAGTGTGGTTGTGGTTTATAGAAATTAAACTACGTTTTTTAAAATTGTGTCTGAAATTTGTCACTTTCTTTGCATTGCTTTTTTCAGTTACCTACGAATATTTTAATTTTTTAATTGTTGTTGTAATAAATTTTGCAATAACTCATTCGTAAATATTTTAATTTTCTCGCGAGTGTATAAGACGAGTATCAAATAGGTTTAAAAGGAAATTAAGCAGGTACCACAATGTAAAAATATGTAGGTGGTACAGAAACGGGTATCAGAGAAATATGTATTTTGTATTTGTCATCCAGTGTTCAATAATTTAATCGCATTCTGAATATTTTAGCTAGTTTTTGGCTAATTGTTTTATAAACAGAAGAAACCTCCTAAAATATTTAAATTTGGAGCATGTATATTAGGATAACATTTCAATTGAAATGATAACAACTTTTTTCTTAAAATTCTCAACGCAGCATTTATTTTCAGATCTTCTTTTAAAGTATTGCAATTGTACAGCCATGGACAGTCAAGAATAACACCCGTGTTATGCAAATACCGACTCTATGAGTTATTGTCATTGAGTCGGTATTTGCATCACACCCGCCGCCTAAAGTGTTATTCTTGACTGTCCACGGTTGTACAGCCATGGACAGTCAAGAATAACACCCGTGTTATGCAAATACCGACTCTATGAGATATTGTCATTGAGTCGGTATTTGCATCACACCCGCCGGCTAAAGTGTTATTCTTGTCTGTCCACGGTTGTACCATACGCGCCAAAAATTGTTTAAATTATTTATCTCCTCTTCAGTATGTCCACGGATGGAAAAAAATGTTTTGATAAAATGGTCTGCTGGCTCTCAAATTCCTAAAAATTATTTCATTTTCCTTTAAACTGTAACAGTAATTTATTTATTTATATTGGACTTTGAAACTATGGCATAAACTGTCTCTGACAGGACGTATAACTACAAATTTGAAGTATCTCTGCAAATAATCATTTTTATCCAGGAAATAATTTAACTTAAATAATTTATCGATCGCCATCGTTTTACAATCGCGATAATTTTCCTCACTGTCAATATTTTTTCCATTTCCAAAGGTTCTAAATTCTGAAAAATATCCAAATTTTTCAACAAAATAATTTAATAAAAAATAACTATTAGCGTTTAGAGGCAAATAAAATGGTTTTTAAGGATTTGAGTGCAAGCAAGCCATTTTATCAAGAAAAAAATTACTATTAGTGTTTAGATGCAAATGAAATTGTTTTTAGGGGTTTGAGAGCAAGCAGGCCATTTTATCAAGAATAATATCTAAATATACTTATGCATTTTATGAGAAATAAAAAAATAAAAAAGTTGCTCTTTGTACTTAACCCCATCCGTATTATATTCGGGACATTATATTTATTCGGGTCGATTCGCTGTTTTACTAAAATATTACGTTGCAACCTTTTTATTGTATGTGGGCAGAAACGAATTATTTTAATTCTTGAAAAATGTAAATTTATCGGCAATTTACTGAACTATAAAAAATTAATTTTGAGATAAATGTTAGAAACATGCACAATTAGTTAAGCAGTTCTAGGTTTTATTGAAGTTTTTCCCATGATAATTTTTTAGTTGATTCTAGGTTTTGAACCAAAAGATATGGAAACATTGGTTTTGATTTACATCTTCTGTAAAATATAATAATTTAAATTAGAGGATTGGGATAATAATATCGTCTACAATGGACGTATCTTGCTAAAATAACTAAACCAGTTTCCAATAGAAAAAGAGATAGGCAATCATGCATCAAGTAAAAATTTTGCATTTAGCTTCTAGGTTAATGCGAGTGATGGAAGTAAGTTTATTTATTACTCCTACAAAAATTATACACGCTGCTTACTGATCATCAACTAGGCAAAACAAAATCTTAAATGCTTGTACTCAATTTCGATTCCTAGTACTAGGATTTAAATTTTTGATTCTTGTTGAACCTTTTCAGTGGGAACCTATTTAAAATGTTGGAGATTGATTTAGATTTTTTAGAATTAAGAACAAGTAGTTACTGTTATAAAGTAACTGTTGTTCCCGATTTCGTCTCAAACACACTACATTATTGGCATGAAAGAAAATTATACGAGGGAGCGTTTTGTGAACAACTTTTTAATAGATTATAGTAGGTATTCACATTGTAGTGAAAAGTATTCGTAAATTTGTGGCCAGGTAGAATTTCCACCGAAATGCTGCCTCTCTATATCCAATTTCCTGTTTGTTTATTTGTGTTGCTCACCTCAAAGAATTTCCAAAGTGTGTAGACAGATCGTCGAACAAGCAAGCAGGTGAAACCCTCGGGGACCGTGGAGTAGTGAGTGATTCGATTAGGTGTTCATTTATTTGGGTGCGCTCCATTTGGTGGCCAGTGATCCACTCTGCACTCGCCACCTAAACCATTGACGATGATCAGATCGGCCGCTACGTTTGCCTTATTTACTCACTTACCGCCTTGTTTACTCTCACAGAAAAAACCCAATTGTATCAATAATCGACTTATACACCCCATTACCTCTTCTCCTTGGAGGCGCCAAACCGAAAGCAATCGTCGTCATTTTTTCTAAATTAATGATGCCGCATGTCGATTTTTTTAAAACCAAAGTTGTAGCACTGCCTAATTGGGTAGTGAGTATGACACACACGTGTTATACAGGCGGGGTTTTCGCCAGTTCCGCCCTTACAGGCCAGATTAAGGGTAACTCCTCCCATCTGCAGATCGGAGTGCGCCTTCAAGCTTCACATGTTGTATGTGTATGTACATACCTCGACACCTATTATGTTCGTATTTATGATGAAAGTACACGCTGGAAAGTCACCGGAATTTGCATAAATGCCGCATTTGTTCGGACGGGCGACGGAATTGCGGCCTGCAAAATGTGATTATGTTTATGTTTATTAGGGACAACGGTGTCCTGTGTTGAAATGAGGCACGAAATGTCCAATAGGGTGTGAATCTAATAAATAATTTACAGTACGTTGCATACGTTTCTCTGTTAGTATTGTGTTCGTCCCTATGAATATATTTTTTTTCAGAGCTGTTATGGGTGCTAAAGGATAACGCATTGTTTACAAATTGACAGTTTCAACTGCCTAATGTATCGTAATGAGTATGAATACTTAAATAACTAAAACCCACTCCGACTAAAAACATGCTCAAGTTATATTAAGTCAATCATCTTTATACGAATCTCATTAAAATGTTATAGCTCTTACTTCTCCATTTTTGTCGTTTAACTTGTAAAAGATTGTTCCTACATTTTTAGGCACAACTATTCATCCCATATTTATGTATTCTCTATCAACAGCTCTATCGTTGTCCAATTGTCTGCTATTACTTTTAGAGTATTCCCCCGGTCAATTATGTCCTTGTAATAATCACAAGGAATTATCCTTCAAGTTGGTACTTTGCTGAGTTATTTTTATACAAAATATGTGCTTGTGTTAATGTAATTATAATTTAATGGTTTGACGAGGGACGAAAGTAGCAATCTATCCGATTTTAGCAATTCTCCCCTTTTCACATGGTGTTCGACAGAATGGCATTTGGTAAGCGGTGTGAGTTTTCTCAGATCCAGCTTCGAACGAGGGATTTGTTACGATTCGGTGCGGGTTTGGGCGGTCTAATCATATCGGAAATAGGGTAAGACATGCGGAATGATTGCACATACAGTTTCCTCGTACAAATCATTTTTATTTTAAGCCTCGAATTGTTTTTACATTTCTTCCAGTAATGAAGCAATTAATTCTTATGTTGTTTATTTGCTTTTTTATTGTGGTTGAATTTTTATATTATTATCGACTTACTTGTGTTACTTGCAGGGTGCTTTTTTGTACCATTTCTTGTGCAACTTATAACTAATTAGTGACTTTGGGAAAATATTAATTGTTTTTTTGAAGTTTTGTATCCAGCTTTTTACATCTGAAAATCACATAATGTTCAAGTTTTATCCTTGTCCCATGACGAAGTAAGTTGTGTTAGTAATGTTGAGTTTCTTCAGCAGATAGAGCAGACAGATAAACCTGATCCAGCTAGATTAACCATTTTCCAATTTTTTGGAAACATTCTCTCAAGTCGTTTACATTTTCATACATTATTTTTATATATTTTCTTATATACCTATTCTATTGTCTTTTACTTTTACATATTCTTTGACGTTGTTTTGGATTATCATAATTTGTTAGGTTTTTACAGCTTGAATTTCTATCATTTCTCTTTAATTCACTTATATTCTACTAAATTTTCTAAACATCCTTCATCTATATGAAAGGGAAAAAACAATTCTTTAGGGTTTTTTTAGATAAATATTGTCAGAATCTTAGGTATTTCTAAATTACTACAAATTTTTTTGCAATCTCTTGTAATTTTTTATGTATTTTTTAACTTAGATCTACATGATTTATATTGATTCTTCTGTTATATAAATGTAATATTGCCACGGTTTTATTTATTGTTTTTGTTCTGTTGTATTTCTGTTTTTTTATTAAAAGGTTTGGATCAAAATATTTTTAAGAATTATTTTCTTGGCTTGCCCAAAATATATTTTTTCCATTCCATTCCTTTTTTTGTTGTTACTAATAACATTTATAAAAATCAACCTATTAGTTGAGAGACACTATGGATATATTCTCCAATGATTCCTTCTATTTATTTTTTCGATATCTTATACTGAGTCTCAGAACTCGCGCCTCAGAGAAAACTGGAGAATGCACAGATAAATATTCTTAAAAAATGTTGGTTAGTTCAAATGGTATTCAAGAGAGGAACATTTTAATTTATTTTATCCAGATCGGTATTTTTCTCATAATTTTTGTTGCTAGGTTTTATACTTATGCTCAAAGCGAATTTTTTATTTGTTAATAAACCAGTCAACTTAAACTTTTAAAAACGTTAGTGTCAAAATCAAGTTTCATTACATTATGTCACTCTGACAGTGTAATAGCCTAGCAACAGAATTATGTTATTTTATAATGGGATTCTGGGATTTTTGAGTTTAAAAAAGTCCAACAGCGCTGTTATGTAAGCTCATCATTTTTCTTTGTTTGCGATTTCGGGATACAATTTGTCGTCATTTATCAGTTTTCTGTGGGGCCTAAGTTCTGGGACTTCCTGTATTCTCCTTGTCTCTGCTCTCGCTCTTGTTCTTGTTTTAACACTTAGTAGGTACTGCTTTTCGAACAACAATTTAAAAATCATTTTTATGTAAACTTTACGTTGCATTTTGAATTTCCTGTTATTCCTTCCTGAAGATTATTTTCTTTGATGTTCTTTTAGATTTATGGGCTTCAGCCACTTGACCTTTTTTTTTAAATGTTTTAATAAAATAAATCTTATACTTCTACATGTTAAGTAACAATAACCATTTTAATATTTCAGCATATCAAGCTATGATTTTTATTTCATTGTATTTTTATTATTTCTGTAAAAAATTTCCAAATCTTTTGGCATTTTGTCTAAACAACACGTCAATATTTATTTAAATATAATTTATTTTTTAAAGTAGGTACATCATAGATTTTTGTTCACATATTATTGGACCAATATGTCTTAGTACGAATTAGCTGGGTTAAGTGAACGTCTCTTCCTTAGCTGACCCGCTTTCCCCAGATAACGCCAAATTGGTAGTTGGGATTGTGGGGACGTAACCCTACCAACATTAATATGTCCGCGATAAGGAAACAGAATACATATTTTAGGAAATTATCACGTTCCCTGCAAGAGCACAAATAATTTTAATGAAAATTCTGGCGCTGAATTTAGGGGAAAGAGTGACATCAGCTGTTACGTCCAGTCCAATGCGTCGCTCCCCAGTTGACGCTCAGCGCACACATTACGGGGACGCTCGCCGACGCCGCCGTCGACGTCGCCGTATCTGCAGACACATGCACGGGACTATGATTCACTGCTTTTCGGGGGTGCTGTTCAAATCACCGTGAGCCTTAATCCCAATTTGTTTCGATTTTAAATCTGGGTCATAAACGTATCTCTCCAAAGACTTAACGGCAAAGCCGCGTTGAGAAATTTCACGTGTTCCTTTCATTGCCGCCAGGATTAGACCGGAATGCTGGGGATGCTACTTCAATAAGTAAATCATCCAGCCGCACAGAACACAAAAAAACGCAAAAATATTCATTGCATCGATTACAAAATATGTACGAACAAAGTATTTGGGGTGCGCTTCTTAGGATGTGGCAAATATATACCTACTCCTCTCCTCAACTTAGAACGGAATCACATACGGAAATTTTGCAACGTCGGGAAAATAAGAAAATTAATCAATTTTTAGAAGAAATACGGGGAGCAAATCACAAAAACCCATTTTGATACATTTCTTTGCCTCTTCAATTTTTTACCTTCTCTAATTTTTTGATTATATTCTCTTGTTTTCACAGATTTTCGTGTCTTACTTTGTATTTTCTCAGATTCTGTCAGATGGATTCACTTTATTTCACCTGTTGTCTCTGATTTTGATTTAAAAAAAAATTCTAAACATATTTTATCGTCTAAAACAATTTTGGAATTAATTGACGTATTTTATTTTAGATCATAATATTTATTTCTATCCAAATTTTGCAAAGTCGGGAAAATAAGAAAATCAATCAATTTTTAGAAGAAATACGGGGAGCAAATCACAAAAACCCATTTTGATACATTTCTTTGCCTCTTCAATTTTTTACCTTCTCTAATTTTTTGATTAGATTCTCTTGTTTTCACAGATTTTCGTGTCTTACTTTGTATTTTCTCAGATTCTGTCAGATGGATTCACTTTATTTCACCTGTTGTCTCTGATTTTAATTTAAAAAAAAATTCTAAACATATTTTATCGTCTAAAACAATTTTGGAATTAATTGACGTATTTTATTTTAGATCATAATATTTATTTATCTTAGATTTTGTTAGATTATCTTACATGAATATGGATTATTGGATTGTTTAGATTCCCTTGTGGAATATTTTAAATAATTGTACTAGATTTCCTGTTCTTTTTTTAAGATAATTTTCAATCCTTTTGACATGTCCAAGAGATAATATTTTTCAAATAATGATGTGCAACACAAAAATACAATATAGTAGATAGTAGTTGGTATCTTTGACGGTGTTGGACTATGTTCGTTGTAGGTTGTTACGACACTACCCTTAAACTACTACATTGTTATCAGTCAGTCATAAATTTTAAAAGTCGCTGTAGTGATATAATATAGCAGCCTATGGATACAGAATGAATAATTATGAATAGTACTACACAGAAAAATACTTTGATGAATGTGAACAAATGAAACGGAATTAGTAAAAGGAAAATCAGAACCATAGTATTTTTTTCGCCTTCTGCATTTGTTGTAGTCTTTATTTAAGCCATTTGGTTTTTATTGAGTATTTTATTTTTCAAGTTGTTGACTCAAAACATGAAATAACTTGTGTGGCGCCGAGTGATTTTTATCAATCTCCTCCAATTAGTCGTGACGGTAACTTTTCCCCACGTTTTTACCTGGAACTAAACACCTATAAATAAACCCGCAGCTATCAGATTACCCGCTCGCTCACAAATGGCGCTCCCCTAGCTTTCGACGTGAGCTCCCCCAAGCGAAACGACACCTAACCAGTGAGACCTCGAAACCGGTGGCGACCTCTCCACGGCAGAATCTCATCACGCGCGAATGAGCAATTTAATGCGGAGGATCGATGCCATAATCCCCGCCTACGGACGCGGGGATTGGTTGGAACCGAAAGCTCGACGCCACGATTGGACGAGCGAAGGCGAGCTTTGACAGTTGTACACACCTAGATAGGTGTAGAGCTTTAGGCATATGATAGATTTGAAGTATCAGTTGTTCTCGTGCTCTATACACAGTAGAGTTGTTGCTTGACCGGTTGGAATTGAACGTGTCTTTAACAAACCATTGACTCCAAACACTTCTAATCAAGTATTTGGAAATTGGTTAATTGTCTTTGAATAATTGCGATTGCACTTGCGGTTCGGTTAAGGCCTGTGATTTGGCGCGGGGTGCTTTTTTAACGATTTTTTTCGGGGCTTAAGGTGACTTTTGCATGCAATGGTGAACTGAGTTTCGGCCGAAGCTGTCTCGCATTTTAAATGTAAGTTTTCTTAGTTCCAACACTGCAATCGAACATTTTAAAAGTATTAAAAAAAAAAACATTTTTAACAGACGTTTTTTGTCTCTTAAATTCACGTTTAATTGAATAATTTGTATGTACCTGACTAAAAGCTGCAACTTGTTCAAGTTGACTAAAATCGTTATTATCGTTAAATTGTTAAAAAGTTTTTTTATACCTACGTATATTTTGTGTGTGAAAAATGTTGTTTGGATTTGCTAAATTCAAATGATTTTGTGTTATCTGTACTTTTCTTATGGCGAAATTAACTGACAAGGGTATGAAAGCTTCCGGCGGCAAAGCTCGGCACATGTTCAACGAGATTAGTGCAAAGTGGGCTTAAACGTAATCTGTTCTTGTATTTCTTACCACAATTTGTGCAAAACTGTTTTCCTTTGAAATTATTTCACCTCGGTTATTATATCCATTCAAGCATTTTAAAATAGTATTAAAAAAATAAAAAATACGTACAATTTGAAATTCGTACAACATCGACGTCTGTCAATTCATCAGAAACTAAAATAAATTTGTAAAATAATTAGTTTTTGGTTTTCCTGGACCAGGAATAAATGTTATAAAAGTTTTAACATCCATTATGCTTTTTTCGATTAATAAAAACGAAAAAGTTAAAATTGTTTCAAATACCTACCTATCCTGTGTATATTTACAAATTCTGAAAAAATAGTGTAGGTACATAATTCCATTTTTTAATTTCGAACGGTTTATTTTTACCCTTTTTTTTTGAACATGTAACCTAGAGTTCTTGTTCAGAATTAAAACAAAAGTAGATATTTAATTTTTGACGTAAATGAAAAAGTTTTTTACGAGACACGTCTGAGTTATCCCGAAAGTGAAATATTTATCAATTTATAAAATTATCCAAAAATTATTATGTACACACTTTTATGATTATTATGTAGCAATTTTTTTCAAATGAAGTTTGTGCTGTAAAAATTATTGCAAATACTCAAAATTCTGATTATTGTTATTCGTGTTAAAAATAAAAATTGTGACAAAATATGAAACGCTTTTCTTTTACCGCTGTTTTTAAAGATGCATCCCACGATTCCTGTACTAATTAAAACAAAATTTACACGAAATAAAATTTTATAAATGCAGTTTTTTTACGAGATTTCGCCCGAGCTACCCCGAAAGTCCAATATTTATTAATTTTCAAAATTATCGAAAAATTATGCAGCAAATTTTTTTCAAATCAAATTCGTGCTGAAAAAATTATTGTAAATACTCAAAATTCTGATTATTATTTGTGTTAAAAATAAAAGCTGCTGCGACTTGTTGGCCATTCATAATTGCAACAAAACTAAATATTCATACATTGGCGCCCATAAATAAATAAATTCTCCAAGACCTTGTACCCGTCAGTCATTCCAGGCAGCTGCCGTTTCAGTATTTTTTCGAATTCTTTGCTAATTACACAAAAGATCTAATCTGACGCTCTGTGAATATATGCATAGAAAATTGCGATGAAAATTAATAAAGAACGCATTGCATTCTTGAAATAAAAATACCCTACACGTTCGTCAATCCGTTCCGGGTGTTTATCGTCATCAAATTAAAAGTTTACTTTTGATGCGTTTCACAAAGTTTTAATGGAGTAAATGCGACACTTGCTAATATAACCGTATTACTTAGGGGGTCTTCTTTCATCCCTTTGTAATTCCAAAGGTAAATAAAGCAGCTCTAACCTAATAATCCTTAATAAAGAGTGGCAACGCCAGTGCACGCTCTCAGGTTACCCAAGTAGTTAAATGGTTATTTATGAGGAGATAAGAGAGCTCGTTGTGGATACCACCAACATAATTGCTTTTTGAAGATGACGCCATGTTCGCCGTGTCGTATTTTTTACGTAATTGGCCCGCGAGGGTGTATTATAAAATAAACCACCCCTCGGTCGAGTGCGTCTCGAGTTGATCTAATTCGCTTCTTGCAGGTATTCGGAGTGGTTGATGTCATTTACTACCCGATATAATAAACACCTCGAGAGGGAGAGTTCCTGTAAATGTGGACTAGCGTCGTGATCGGCGTCGAGACGCCTTTGTATTGAATGTGACAGTATGAAGCGCGCTTCCGTCGCTATACGCCGGAATCCCCAGAATAGGGGGAATTTAACTGCCTCTTGGTTTCATTGCCGATTTTGTTATTGATAAAGTTAATGAAATTAAGTCGAGCTTCCGACGGCCTGAGCTTTTATCTTCAACTCTCGTCTAATTGGAACAAATGCAATAAATAATTGGTTCATTACTGTGGTGTTGACGATCTACTATGATTCGTTTCGCTTCCTAAGTTGTTAAATTTGTTTTGTGTTGTTTCAGTGTGTTGTGTTTCGTGCAGTGATAGTACATCATCATTCTCCCGGCACAGCAGCTGGGGGCGGTGGCGCCATGGCCATCCGCTATCACATCCGTGGACGATATGGCACACAAAGGTAAAGGTAATAACCCGAAATCTTTCCATTTCTCCACTCTAGACATAATTCTATTTAAATCATTTTTAAGGGTCGGGTAATCAGTGCATCAAATCAAAATGCTTCATTCCCGCGTCGCGTACTTAATGTTTTTCGTTGTCGTTAAGTTATTACTTCCACAATTAAAAACCCTTATAAATCTATGGTGTTTCGCCAAACGAGAAAAACGCGTTTTATAATTATGGCACTAAAATTTTTTTTTGCGTGAGCTTTTTGAGAAGTAATTTAAAAACTTACAAAGGAGTTATTCTACTTCGCGTCTATAACAAAGATGTTAAAGCACTCAATTGAGTGCGTTAATAGCTTTTTGAGTTTCCTAATAGAACTAGTGTAATTCATTTGATGTTTTTAAGGTGGTATGTCATGATCAGAAATGTCATGTCAAACGTCAAAGTAAACAACAACACAAATTGTTACAATATTTTAAATTTAAGTTAGCATTCTCCGATTATTAGAATTATTAATCGTTGGATGTGTCTTGAGCACTTAAATTAATCCCAGTTAGGTTGCTTCTCACAATATTTTGCTGAAAATTATCTTCACCGCCAAGTGCCGTGCCAGCTAATTTTATTTGAAAATTTAAATTTAAATTTTGCCGATCGTCAACCAATCCATGCAAATTTCTCCAAAGTTTACAATTGCAAAATTTGTAAAAAAACTCGTTCATAAGGCTATTATGGCACTAGTTCTTTATAATATACTTTATGGAACTGGAATATAAAATTAAAATTACTTTATTTTTTCCATTTGTTATAATTTTAAATAAAAAATTACTTCTTTACCTTTTTTGACCTAGATATTGATTTTGATTAAAATATTAGTTTAAAAAAGTTTACTTATGCTGTTTAAACCAGTCGATATGGGATCCTAAAATATCTACAAAAATGACTATTACTCGTTTTTGCAAAATTTTGATTTGTACCCGTTTATATAGTAATAATTTCGAGATTTTACATTCTTTTATTTTTGATCAGAGGATATTTTATTATCGCCACGGAATAATATGCAATTTTCAAAACGTGGCTTGCGACTATTACGTGTTAGCAGATTTTAACATTTGTACAAGATCTCACATAAAACGTTTTATTTCACGAGGGATAATGAGAAATTTGTAATTTTATTCATGGCAGCAAGCTTTTATCGTTCATAAACATCAGCCATCGGAACGATCTATTGTTCTTCCTAAAATTGGCTCTTGTTGTGAGACAATTCCGATATAATTTTATACTGAGCATAAATTTCGTTATCGATGTGATAAATAAAATAAGCAATCGGCCTTTTTGGATTTCCACCATCGATTTGTAAATTGGCATTGCGTCGAGTCCATCACCGTCCTTTGTAAAGCTAGGTCGGTTATTTGATGTCGTAAGTGATTTTACTGGACCCGGAGGGTGAGCGGCGCTTTCCCGAGTGTCGCGTCCGGTACTTAAGAATATTTACGGTCGAAAAAAGCAGGTCCGGCGTCTGGACGTGCCCCGGATTCCCTTCTCTTTGTCTCGACAATAATGATTTGAAAAACAGTCCAAGGGGTGGTAAATAATCGCGCGGTTTAGAATTGGGGCGCGTCTGGTGGGAGCGCAATAACATAAATAACGAAGAAAATGTGTCGGCTGCGATAACGTTAAAATGCATGAATCTGTTCTTCGTTTCTCCCGGGATAACAATATATGCGTGCGTCCACTGGAGCTGCAAAAAATAAAACGAGTCCTCCTACAAAGGTTATCATAAAGAACTTTCCCAGCCGAATCGATATTCTGTTTCAAGATGAAAATTTCACAGTCGAGTTGCTGGACGATGATCCAGCTTCGCTCACCCCCTTCGAGTTTGGTTTCATTTGCTAAAACATTGCGAGGCGAACGAAAAAGCGGTTTAATAAATCAGAGGACCGCGGAAGCGCCAAAACTAACAATAATAAATATCAATGAGACATAAAGAAGCAGTGGCGGTGACAAGTGAGACTTCCTACGATAATACACCCAGTGAGGGGTGTCTTTGTGTTGGAAAAGCGACTTCTAGTCTGTGAATGGGGACGCGAGACGACGGCCCACCCCTGTAAGATACGAGGAATCCTTCATGCGTGTTCTGGATATATAAAAATCGAGGACTGTTCACCTTTCACTACCAGATTCCATTTGTCACGTGGAGATGCGAATAAAAGCCTTTTGTGCCGACGAAAGACTGATTTTACTGATTTATGGGGTTTTGTTAGGCGCTTCTTTATATTTATGTGGAATTTTTATCATCCGACAAAAGTTCAAAACTGAAAAATCGACCGAAAACGCTCACTTTCCAAAACATTTTCGCCATGTTTTTCAATTGAAACGTCAAACAAACCGGGCCGGCTTCATGAAAGGCATAACAAATTGTGATTAGAGCTTTTATACTTTTGTGAAGCAGTGGTAAGCTTGTGTTAGTTACGGCGGGGTTGTGGGGTGTCTTTACCCACAGCGGGCTTGTTTTGCGACCTTTGCTTTTCCACCAACACCCAAATTTGCAACCCTTCACCACTACCACCCGAAACGAGAAATTCTAAAATTCAAACAACATTGTCGGCAGTTCTTTATTAAATGTTAATATTGCTGAAAATTTGATAAAAATTACCACACTCTATATACCTTTACGTCAAATAGGTACATTTTCAGTAAGTTGTAAAATTTAATTTTATTTAACCTGTAATAAATAAACGACATGTCGTACGACAATTATTTTATTATGTGAGAACAACAAAAAAAAAGTTCGATGCACTGATTATCCTCGGTGGAACGCGCGATTCCCATGGGATATCGTCGGACATGGTCCGGGATTAGTCTATTCATCCCGCATTTACCGATGTTTGTGAGCGCAGAGCAGTTCCGAACCCATTATAATGTTTGCCCCGTATTTGTATTTATTAGTATCGACAGAGGGTCAAGATGTAGGGGAGTTAAACGTTTTTTCCTAGGCAAGCTCTTTTTTCAGTCAAAATTAAATCCGAAACGTTTCTCCGACCATTTCATTAAAATTCACATCAGAATGAGAGTTTGTCGTCCTCCGGTTTTATCAGGGAAATGGGTGATTGACGTTTTCAGACGAATCTCTCCGTTTCCCGTGATTTCTTCAGGAATTCCCTCACACTTGTCAGTTCCTTTAGTTCCCAACGACAGATGAACAACTCACTAGTCCTCGCACGTATCCCCGAATAAATTGCGAAAACTCCCTCGGGAAACTTTGATGCGGCAAACCGACAATACATGTGTATAGTGCTTTTCTGCAATCAGTTTTTCTTTTCCAGGTAACAACCAAGATGTAATCATCTTGAAGTTTAGGGGTGTGTAAACGAGGACCCGGGCGACGGGCGCCGACGAGGATGGCGTCCAAACAGTCCCTTCGATGGGGTGTTTGGCGGCCACGTCGTCGAGGTGTGGGCTTCGTCGGTCGTGTCCTCGTTCTGCGCAAGGTAGTCAGTTGACGAGATCATACTTTAGCTCGTTACTCACACCGTATGATGTGCACAGTGAAGTGCAGATTTGTCTCTGTGTACTAAATTCAATTAGTGTCTATTCGGACTCTAACTGTGGCACGACTGTGGGCAGGTCATAGCGGTGTGAACCAGCTAGGGGGGGTGTTCGTCAGCGGGCGACCCTTGCCGGACTCCACCAGACAGAAGATCGTGGAACTTGCTCATTCCGGAGCGCGACCTTGCGACATCTCCAGGATTCTACAGGTCTCCAACGGATGCGTCTCCAAAATACTCGGAAGGTAATCATAAGCTACAGATGAACGTCCAAAATAAAGGTCCTGATTTATTACTGCCTCCTTCCGTCGTCTTAACCTCAAAAGATGCGAATCGCCAATTCTATCACGTGTAGAAATGATTCGAACTTTTGTAACTTGAAAATAATTTTTTTGGTTTCGAAAAACAAATTCATGATTAGACTAGTCTATTCAAATTCACAACAACAAACAAATTATTTTAAAAACTCAATATTCAGTAATCTTAGGGATTTCAATGTTATGGAGGCCATTGGGAAACGCATTAGTAAGTCATTTTTATTTTAACTGTCAAAATACAAAAAGTTTTTTGATTTGAACACCACGCAGATTACAATATTTGGCAAGATATTGACTTTCTGTCAGTATCATTTAAATCGTCTTGTTATTTACATAAGTTTGAGAATTTTTTTAACTCCAAAAAAATAAAATAAAAGAATTTATAATAATTTTCATTTTTGTTATTTTGAAGTTTTGGTTTCATCGAACAAAATTTGTGAATCTAATTATAATCAATAATTTTTTCGATTTAAAATGGTGTTGGGCTTACAGACATGAAATTAGTGAATTAGCACAGACACTAACTAATCTCTTTGATTTCAATACCAGACCAAAAGTGATGGATCTGACACGAGAGCGATACTTAAATTTCAATTTTCGGCATCTCTGTTTCTGAATAAACCATATCATTTTCTCATTTCATTTATCGGTCATAATGATATTTTGTAGTTTTTATTACTTGTTACGTTCAGAAAGACTTAATTTAATTTCTCCGTATTTGAAATGATATCTTTTAGTAATTACTTTCATTTGCAAATTAAATAAATTATCACAACAAACGCAAAGAAAATTAAAAATCCCCATAAAATTATTTTTATATTTACGGCCCATCAGAACAAATGCTATTAAAATCTAAAATAAACGCCAAACTATTTTAAAATTTTATTTTTGCGGTTTCAACTCACATCGCATAACAGAAAGCAATAAAAAGTTGCAAATTAAATAAATCATCACAACAAACGCAAAGAGAATTTAAAATCCCTATCAAATTATTTTCATATTTACAACCCAAAGGAAGAAAACATTATTAGTTGTTTTTTGCTAATTTGCATTGTGTTTCGTCCCGAAGACTACAAAACCTAAATTCGAGGTTATCAACATTTGTGATGATATTTTTTAGTTCCAAAAGCAGATATCAGAACAGATGCTACATGTTAAAATCTAAAATAAACGTCAAATTATTTTTTAATTTTATTTTTGCCGTTTCAACTCACATTGCATAACGGAAAGTATATAGTAAAAACTTGCAAATTAAATAAATCATAACAAGAAACGCAAAAAAAATTAAAATTCCCATAAAATTATTTTTATATTTACGGCCCAAAGGAAGAAACTTATGATTTGTTTTTTTAATTGCATTTCCTTTCTCGACCGGTTGACTACAAAACCTAAAATCGAGATTGTCAACATTTCAGAATATAATTTTTAGTTTCAAAAGATAGATATAAGAACAGATGCTATTAAAATCTAAAATAAACGCCAAATTATATATTTTAAAATTTTATTTTTGCGATTTCAACTCACATTGCCATAACTGAAAGCACCTAGTAAAAAGTTGTAAATTAAATAAATCATCACAACAAACGCAAAGAATATTTAAAATCCCTATCAAGTTATTTTCATATTTACAACTCAAACGAAGAAAATCATTATTTGTTGTTTTTTTTTTTAATTCGCATTCAGTTTCGTCCCGAAGACTACAAAACAAAATTCGAGCTTGTCACAATTTGTGATTATATTTTTTAGTTCCAAAAGCAGATATCACAACAGATGCTATTAAAATCTATAAAATCACATTGCATAACGAATAGTAGTAAAACTCAATCCGTTGTATCAAAAGTCAAGAATTTTTAATTTATTCAAAATCTTCCTATTTCGTAACAAAAATCTCTGTTTCTGAATAAAACATAACGGCGGTGGCCTCAAATCAATACAATACGATCAATAATGTTTTTTTGTAGATTTTACTAGTTGTTTTGTTCAGAAGGTCTAAATTTATTTTGTCTGCACTTGAAATGACATTTTTTAGTAATTAATTTCATTTGCAAATTAAATTAATCACTACAACAAACGCAAAGAAAATTTACAACCCAAAGGAAGAAAACTAATATTTATTGTTGCAAATTGAATTAATCATTACAACAAACGCGAAGAAAATTTAAAATTCCATAAAACAATTTTCATATTTACAACCCAAAGGAAGAAAAGCATTATTTGTTGTTGTTTTTTTTACATTTCCTGCTCGTTTGAAAAACTACAGAACCTAAAATCGAGGTTGTCAACATTTGTGATGACATTTTTTAGTTTCAAAAAACAGATAGGTATCACAATAGGTGCTATTAATATCTAAAATAAACGCCAAATTATTTTTAAATTTTATATTTGCTATTAACCTCACATTACATAACGAAAAGTAGTAAACTCAATCCGTTGTATCAAAAGTCAAGAATTTTTTGTCTGTTTGAAATTTTCTAATTTCCAAAAAAATGTTATTTTTTGATTCCACTATCTGGCACCACTTTTAGGCTCACGGGGGTGCGTAAAGGTTCCCGCCTGACGGCATTTAGTTTCTCCTGAAACGATTTCATTCTAGCCGCATATACAGATCTTGCTTTATTGTCGCTACATTGTCCTGGTGCTGCTAATGGTCCATTCTGTACTTTTTCGTCCACCTGGTTTTCAATTTCATTCAAGAGGAGTTTGGCTTTTTCGATCTTGTCGTAGTATTCGATCAAGGTTTGTGGCATCCGATCGTCAAGATCACCAGAAATTTTCATATTTTTCCAAGTGGGACCAGCTGGTTCAGATTTAGAGTCAGACATGACTGGAACGACGATGGAAAATGTTAAGGGGTTAATAAATTTGATGATTTTACCGTTTTGCAAGTTTTGAAATAATTTTGAATGACATTAATTTAAAATCACAGCCTGAGGTGATTAATGCTGACTATAAAATTGTGAAGGTGATTTTGATCGAGTCATTTGAGACACAGTGAGTTTTGCTCAAAAATCTTGAAAATTCTTGTAGTATAAGATAAATCAGTGGTTTCTGGGAAAAGGGGATAAAATTAGATATTTTTCAGGAAATTTTGTTTTAAATCGATGTGGCTGCTGCAAAAACCGTTCTAGTAGACTTTCAATATGAGATGTAGTTTCTGGCTATTTTTTGATGGTAGGGCGGAAATTGTAAAAAATCGTGCATGAAATGAAGTTTATGAAATCACAGATATTCCATTTTGTCCAAAAAAAACTTATCTTTTTTTCCCCAGAAACCACGGTAATAAGAAATTAAAGAATCTACGTATTTTTAAACATAGGTATAGAACCAGTGATTTATATTTTTGTCTTATTCAAAATAAGTAAGCAATTATTTGAAAATCCTATGAGTTTCCACATTTTACAATATTTACAAATCTCCCAAGCTTCACGTTTTTGCAAGTTGTGAATTAGGAAGCAACTTGCTGCGAAAATTGCTCAGTTTCGTTTCAGGTAGTATGTCTTTAAAGCCGTTTCGCGTCTTTCCCTAGGTACTACGAGACGGGGTCCATTCGCCCCCGAGCCATCGGCGGCTCCAAGCCCCGTGTGGCGACCGCAGAAGTGGTGTCAAAGATCTCTTCATATAAGCGGGAATGTCCTTCGATATTTGCCTGGGAGATCCGAGATCGGCTGCTGCAGGAAGGCGTCTGTACCAACGACAACATCCCGAGCGTAAGTAATCAGCTCTGACAACTCCGGTAGTGGTGATGTTATGGTTGGTGACGTGGAAACGGAGACATGCATGAGAACGCGACAGCGACCGAGATGCGACATGAGATATGCACAATTAAAAATTGTAATATGCGAGCTAATTATCGAAAGCGATGTGGCAAACGAGAGCCGAGACGGGGATTTTCGCCGAGGAGATGTTTACGGCAATGATTTATTCGCGATGCTTCCTTGAGAGTGTTTACACGCAAATTGGAGGCTGGGGGGTGATTATCGATCACTTGAGGGAGAGTACAGAACAGTGCGACCTAAACGGAAGCATAAGCTCGCGATAACAGCATCAGGTTTAATCAGTTTGTAATCATCGGTTTAACCTGCGTGACGAGCCTCTTATACGGCTTCTTCTCTTCCGCATATTAGATTCCGACGCCCCCAAGACAAAATTTAATAAAACGTACAAGTTTAATCAGTACAGTACAGTTTTTATATCGCCGTTGCGCTACAATTTTTTCTCCTCGGAAAGGCAATAATACTTTATTGTTCTTTGAGTCCTGACCTCGCCCTTCGCTTCCGAAAGATGAGTAAATCTTCGTTCGGAGTACCGTTTATTGGATGCATGCAAATTTCCATGGCAACGTGCCTCTTCTCCCATTGCTACTGCGATGTCTCTGTTCTCAAAACAAAAACGATATGGATTTTTCCATTAAAACGCGCGAAGCTTCCTGGTCAAGTAAAATCAACGAGTATGCAGCAATGCGCGTCATTAATTTCTGGCAGGATTTCCGAATCTGTCACGCGTTTTTTCGTCTCCGAGATGCGTTCCAAAACCCCATTAATGGACAGATAAAGTTATTTGACGAGCCGCCGCCACCGCGTATCTCGGCTTGGATAGGGGCGGCGGGGGCGGACGACGGACCGCATTGATTGGAGCATCTCCCGACCAGTCAAGCGAGAGGAATCAACTTTAAAACGGTACTGAAACAGAATTCCCCCAACATTACCCCTGCCTGAAACATTTTGTGAAACGCGGCGGTCGCTGAAACCGGCGCGATAACGGCTTTTAATTATATTCAAGGGAATTAAAAAGAAACCCAAGGAGTTGGGATGCACTGATGCAGGCGAGGATGCCGTTTTACGATCCAACTTTTGAGAGCAGCAACAGTTGGGGACAATCGATATTGCCGGAACGAAATTGACTGAACTGATCGCACAGTGTGAAGATGTGCTTTATAAATAACATTACTCCCAAATAAATTACATTTAATTCCAACGGAACAAATCCAGGAATTGAGAACGTTATGTAATACAGATAATACATACTAAAATATGTTATTATATTAATAAAGTTAAAATAAAAAAACACTTGGGTACAACAAATTTATTTACATTTTTTTACAAGTTACAACACAAGCTGCGTACATCACTGACTATGAATTGAAACTAAATCATTTGTTATTCCTAGCTATTCAATTTTATTTCACTCGATCTAAAAAAAATGTCGTCTGCAAACAAAATTTTGTCACAATACACATTGTTTTTTAGTTTGGTGTACTATATCGTGTACGCAATGACTTCATAACATTTTTCTTCAAATTAATGTTCGAATAAATGCGTTTTAGTTAGTTTATCGTACTCTAAAATGAAATTGATGATATTTCCTAAAACATGTAAATATCTGCAGGAAAGTGTTGTACTGGGAAGCGATGGTGGTTGGCGCTCAATTTTGGGAATTAATTTATATTTCATCAATGTCTAAGCCCCGCGTGAAATGACGGCGCCGATCGATACCACCCCATTTGCGAATTTATAAGTCGTCTACTATGAGAGGGCCTTCTTAAATTTCACAGCATCAGTATTGTTAGATAAAGCGGGGGTGTTCGGAATCGAATCCGTCGGTGTGGCTCGGAATTATGCTGTGTAATGTAAGGCAGCGAGAGGGTGATACGCAGTAAACCGTAAAGACGAGCGTGCAGTCAGAGAGAGGGTGCATAGATTTGCCGCCTGTTTACCAAGAAAACGGGATGAAGCTCTTAGACGAAGGAAGCGAGGACCATCCTTGACCTAAACCGAACTCATATCGGGTTGTAACAAATCGAGGGCGTCACGTGTGTTCGCAATAAAACGTCGAAAAGAGGTTTTTTTTAACAATCGCCCGATCGCTAAACTGCAATAATGCAGAACGCCACGTGACCGCCACGTGTGGCCCATGGAGCCGGTGCTTTCGACCAAAAACTCATTACTTTATCGCCGCTCCACCGGCAATTGTAACATTTTAATAAAAAAATCCCCGCGCGTTTAGTCGTTAGGTGGAAGAAGGCGACCCCGCACTTTCTCATCGAGATTACATCGGCATTTTCGAAATTAAAATCTAAACAATCGTCTTGTACCCTTGATTGCAATAAGACCGTGTCGATGCCGTCAATGGAGGGCATAAAGCCCAGCAGGACTCCTTCTATTGGCACTCCATTCTGCATGACCCCACGACGCCCTATTATATGACCTTTTTTCCTTCGATCTATTATACGCGGGCAAAAAGGAACGTAACTAGACTTCGACAATATAGACCGACCCTCGGATACGTCCGAAACGCTCATCGATTGTTTTTCGGCATCGAGCACCATTGTTTGGATTGGCAATTTTCGATTCCCAAGCAAGGTGGTCTTGTTCGGATCGGTTTTTGACGTATGTCAAGCGCGGACAAGTTGCGCTCCTTGTATAAGTTCCACGTTGTCGAACAATTATGTTATGGCGGGAAATAAGTCATTGTCGTGGAAACCACTCTGGAACCACTTGTTCGCTTTGTGATGACGAACGCTTCAAATTCGATAATGAGCAGGGGGGGCAATTGTAACCGACACCACTCGACTTTGGTCCGTTGTTGTTGGCAGGTCTCCTCGATAAACAGGGTACTGCGAAACTTGGCCGCCCAAAAGGAACAGTCCTCGCAGAATCCTCCGGTCTCGACAGGAAACGACAGCGTCTACGATAAGTTGCGGCTGCTCAACGGAAATCAGGCGAGTTGGCGGCCCACCCCGTGGTATTCCCCAGGAAACAATTCCTTCCCGCTGCAGCCGCTCAGTCCACCGCCCACCATCTTGGCGGACGACATCAACAAAAAAGGTAGGATCGATGGATGTAAAAACGTAAACCATAAAAGAGCTCAATTTTCGATTTCATTTTTATTCAGAATCTTTATTTATTTTTATTTATTTTATTATTATATTTATGTCTTTCCAATAGTTAAGTCCAGTAACCGTGCTGGTAACCACTGGTAACCACGTCTTCTGTGCCATATTCAAAGGGACGTTTTCGAACGTTTCCACACAGTACATGATTCGAATGCGGACAAAACAAAGTTTTCGTCTTCAGCGTGTCTGTCCAGTCCTAAGCAAAATTTACGCCGTCTTTGGAAGCCAGTTTCACTTATCTACCTCAGTGCATTTGAATAAGAAAAGGGTAAAATTTCTACTTTTTGTGATGATTTAAAGAACCAATTGCAATTAATCATTACGCATTTCTATTTCTTCATACAACGGTCTATTTACTTTTTCACAGGTAACACTTCTTCAGTTTCTCGAAATATTTGCATGTACATACATAGTATATTTTAAGCACACAATGTATGTATTTGTTCCGGTAAGGACAGGGTGGGTGGATGTGGATATTTATGAGTATAAACTCTTGATATTAAATTTTTTCCCCAATTCCATTCCCAATTTTTTATAGCATATCGATTTTTTATTAGTGTTATAAGTTTAACATTTTTCTAATATGTATATTATTATAATACATAATTTGTAATTGCCATAGAAGAACATTGTCAATTTATCAATAAAATAAAAACAACCTTCGAACTGCGTTTTGGGAATCAGGCTACCATAATTAAATTCTGCAGTTTTACCACATATCTTACATATGATTCAGATCTCTGCGTCAGCAGGGTTTTGAAGATTATTCCTTACTCATACCCAGTTATTTTAATTTCATTTTCATCCTTATGAAATTGGCATCAACCCTCAATCGTTTTTTCGGATTCTGAGTTTTCTACAGTATGTTCACGGATGGGTTTACAAGGATGATTTTTTATTTCTCATTTTTTATTTCTCATTTCTCCGAAAGAAATGTCTTGATTGCTCTCAAACCCCTAAATATGATTCCATTTTTATTTAAAAAGTAATAGTTTTTTTTTTAATTTAATAGTGTTCGGTCCCTTTGACCGGCACCGAATTGGTTGTGTCCTCTCTAAAAGTTTATGAGGAGAAAGCTATTGAGAATATTGGAGCCTTTTCAATTTTTCCTAATTTGTTGGGAATATGCTAATTCTTTTGTGTACAATTAAGACAAACTTCCTGTTCGTCCAATTTGATGGTGCCGACAATGACAACGGTCGTTTCACCCCGAAGCTGGGTAATTCCAAGTGGGTGGTGAGTTTCTCACCCCCGACCGTTGTCAGGTGACCAATATTGGACGGAGGGGGTTTGTTCTTAAAGGGCCTTAACATGGCCTATGATATTGAGTTGTATGGTTGATAGAGTTTGATGGTTGATTGAGAGTTTTGATGGTTTATTGTGAGTTTAAAGGTTGAGGGAGTTCGATTGTATTAGTGGAAGAGTTAAATTGAGTCGTGTTCGTGTTAAAGTTTCTACTGCGAGTGAAATCAGTCGAAGTGTTCCTGATCACTCGCAATTGTGTGTGAATTATTGTTAAGTTTAAACGTCTTTTGATCAACAATTCCGTGTTGCTGGTGCACTACCACCAGCTGGTCCTTCGAGTGTGTGTTTTGTTCTTCTTCACCATTAACGTCAGTCACACGAGATTCTGCCGTGTTGACTGTACATTTTTGGTCCTTCGAGCCGGATTCAGCGCCAGCAGTCCGTTAGAAACCGTGAAGCATCGAGAGGCGACGACTGTGTCCAACAGGGGTTCAGCGACGACCGCAAAGGAACTCAAGCGACCAGTGTCCATCTCCTGGGAGATCAGCGACGCCCACGACGTCCGTTCTCCAGGAATCCAGAAGCTGTAAGCGACCGCAGCGTCCAGGCAGCAGAAGTTCCAGCAACGAGGAACATCCATGAAGCCGACTTAAGAGAAGTCGTACAACAGTGAGGGACAACTCCAAGAAGTCGTCCAATTCAAGAACGAGATCAGCGAAAGATCACATGCGACCCCAGCGTCCATATCAAGTGAAGGGGAGATCCAGCGACCGCAGCGTCCATCTCCGAGAAGCCATGCGACCGTAGCGTCCACTAAGTAGGAGAATCAGCGACCGGAGCGTCCATTCTCCAGAATCCACGCGACCCCAGCGTCCGATCTGCAGGAGATCCAGCGACCGCAGCGTCCGCGGTCTTCAGAAGTCCAAGCGAGATCATCACCGAAGAGAGAAAGGTCAGTCCTAATCTAACTTCCTCTGCTTCACATTTGAACCAATTCGATTCGACAAGCGTGCAAGGTAGCAGTTCCGATAACTGGCCTTCACCATTTTCAGTAATTTGTTCCATTTCATTCGGCCGCGCGTCGCGAGTGAAATTCATAAACATGACCGAATCGACTTCGGCTCATTTAAATTGGCTAATTGTATCCCGCGATGCAATAAAAGGTAACATCCAACGGATAAGGCGATTCGTGGAGCGGTTTAACAACGAGCATGATGTGTACGAGTTAATGTCGCGACTTGACACAATGCAACCGATGGCCGACGAATTCGCGACCGTTCAAAGAGAAATCGAGACAATTCTGAAATCTCCCGACGATGCCGAAAGAGACGCTTTCGACGGGCAGTTTCATAATACACGTGCAAAGATCACAACTTTATTAGAACAACGTAAGGTAAATTTTGCAATTCCAACATCGGCAACCGCGGTTCCAACGAGGAACCCGACCGCGGCTTTCGGTCTACCGGCCTTCAGCGACCAAGACGGCGGAATCAACGAATGGCGTAAAGTCGCGTCCGATCTTGTCGGGGAGATTGCGGTACCGGAAGGCCCTCCAGATTCAAGCGATGAATCGAAGGGTGAGAAAACAAGACGCACCTCCAGGTGCCAGAGCAAACGTGGTGACGACGACGAGCTCGATCGGTCACACGAAGGTCAGAAACGCGTAGAGGAGCTACCGATTCTGAGCGATGAGACGAAGCATTTGAGCAATTTCGCGTGCGAACCGTTCGGCGAAAACGGCGAGACGCGAAGTGGTCTGGCGGCGGCAGACCGCGAACTGGTTGAGAGCGGCGCGAGCGCCCAAAAGGGTCCGAAGACGACGAGCGTCGAGGACAACGAATCGACTGAGAAGAAAACTCATGAAATTGATCAGAATGCGTGTATGGAAAACGATTCCGACTTGAGGAGCTCGGAGCTCTCCACACACGCGAAGCAGACATCCGAAAGTACGACGAAACTTGTCGGATCGTCATCAAGCGCGAACGGGTTAGCAGTATGTGCGAGGCTGCTAACGTCGCGCAAACAGTCAATAATTCGAAAACAGCCGAAATCGAAATGGTCATTGGACCAGTTGGCAGCCGTGCATGTTACGAGAACATGTGCGCAATTCTCCGACGTACTCGCGGAACCGGCCGCGGTACGGGTCGGAATCGGAACTTCGGAGCGGTTTTCAATTAAAGATTATGTGTTGCGTTCAGAGGCTTCCCGCGAGAAGCACGGGGCCACTATTGACATTAGCTCGGGTGCACCGGGCAGCAGATGTAAGACGAAATTCACGAAGTCAAGGAGTCGCGTGTCACTCCGACAAATTGTTGCTGAATCGAAATCGGAGCTCGGTACGGCTCGCCGATCAGCAAAATCAGTCGCGAGGAGCGCGAGTTTATTGAAACCGAACGTCACAAGAAAGAGCGGTGTTATGACGAGGAAACCAGTTCGGTTGAAGGAGTCATCCGCGGATCGGCATGGGTCAATTGCGATTCGCGGAGTCGACGTCCGAAATTTGAGCGCTTCGGTGAAACCGCGGCGTGTGAATCCCGCGAGCGAGTCCGCGAATCTGAGTCGCAGAGTCGTCGCATTCAAGCCGCCATCGAAGCAAGTGACTTGGGCACGCGGCCCAGAGTTCACCCAGGCAAGTAACGATCAGCCGCGAAACGGTTTGCGCTTAGAGCCGATGAATGCGTCGAGAGCGCGAAAGAAATCCCGGTTTCGCGGTGTCGAGTCGAAAGACGAAGGCGATTTCAGCCCAGTTTGGAGATTTCGCGAAGTGCAGCCAGCTATCGGCCAATTAGCCAAGTTATCTTTCATCCGCCAGCGAGTCTGGCAATTGTTGAACCGAATGTCGGGTGCGGTCAAATCCCGATCGAAACGCTTCGCAGCGATGGCCGAACGAATTGTCGCGCAGATTGAAAGGTTGACGTTGTCGAGTCGGGTCCGGTTTGAATTCCCGCCCCACATTCCTCGTGTCCCATTCATTTGGCCACCTCCAACCCCGACCCCTTGGCCTTTCAACAAGCAGAGGTCCGGTGACTTCGCGGAACGCATACGACTTGGACGACATCCACACGAGCAGGCTAACCCGATGTCAACGAAGCGCGACTTCGCTCACATGCGAGTGAGTTCGCGAGGATGCGGTACAGCTGCGGGTCCGTCTCAAGTGATCGTTCCGGACTGTGATCTTCCAGTCCAGGATTTGGACATCGTCCCTGAGGACAATCAACCATCGCTTCGTCAGAAGATGGGCAAGGTTCGCCTGTGCATCTCATCTTGGACGTTTAGTGCTGGTGATGATTGTGTAAGGCCGATGGTCCTTTGAAGTGCGTGTTGCGCAAGTGTTAGCCGTAAGAGACAGTGAGAGAGACACTAATGCGCAATTTTGGTTGTTTCTTCATATTCATGTGTTTCTTATGCTAAGTTGTCACGAGATCTGTATTCTCTTGTGTTGTGTTGTTTTTTGTATTTTGTTTAACTTCATAGATTTTTAGTGTTGAACTCGGTGAGTTCAAAGGGGGCGGTATGTTCGGTCCCTTTGACCGGCACCGAATTGGTTGTGTCCTCTCTAAAAGTTTATGAGGAGAAAGCTATTGAGAATATTGGAGCCTTTTCAATTTTTCCTAATTTGTTGGGAATATGCTAATTCTTTTGTGTACAATTAAGACAAACTTCCTGTTCGTCCAATTTGATGGTGCCGACAATGACAACGGTCGTTTCACCCCGAAGCTGGGTAATTCCAAGTGGGTGGTGAGTTTCTCACCCCCGACCGTTGTCAGGTGACCAATATTGGACGGAGGGGGTTTGTTCTTAAAGGGCCTTAACATGGCCTATGATATTGAGTTGTATGGTTGATAGAGTTTGATGGTTGATTGAGAGTTTTGATGGTTTATTGTGAGTTTAAAGGTTGAGGGAGTTCGATTGTATTAGTGGAAGAGTTAAATTGAGTCGTGTTCGTGTTAAAGTTTCTACTGCGAGTGAAATCAGTCGAAGTGTTCCTGATCACTCGCAATTGTGTGTGAATTATTGTTAAGTTTAAACGTCTTTTGATCAACAATTCCGTGTTGCTGGTGCACTACCACCAGCTGGTCCTTCGAGTGTGTGTTTTGTTCTTCTTCACCATTAACGTCAGTCACACGAGATTCTGCCGTGTTGACTGTACAAATAGTTTTTCAAAAAATAACGTACAATAAAACAATAACTGTTACTGTTTAAATGAAAATTAAATGGTTTTTATAAGGGTTGGGAGCAAGCAGGCTATTTTAACAATAATACATTTTTTGAGAATAAAATCTCTGTAACCTTATCCGTAGTGACATAAGAATTTTTATATTTTACATTTATTTTCTTTGTAAATTGGCGCGACCGTCTTTTATTTGCACTGCAAAACTAAATGTTTCAAACTGAATTAAGATTGAAATTGAATATTTTCAAAACTCTCGTCATGTTCGTCCTCGGCAAAATATTTTCATGCAGCATTATTATCGCAAGACACTTTTATAAAATCGTTTTTATAATTATTTGGCACTACATAATATTTGGTTTCCCAAATTGAAAGGCGATTTAACTTCAGCAGCACCGTAAACCATTTACAAATTAATAGAGAGGACAACGGATGCAGATTTAAGTTCGATCCTGTGCTGATACGTACTCTTTGGGAAAATTATTTCGAACGAGAAAAAAATCGCTTGTCCTACGTAATTATGGAAACAAAAACACCACAGGTCGCGCGAGCAGCATCTCGTGCGGAAAACTGAAAAAGCGTACAATTAATTAAGCCGTCCGCCAAAAAGTCACAAACACAACAATTAAACGTTGCAGAATAACATGAAACGGCTGGCGAAAAAAACGATTGCTGAAATTAAACAATGACCGCGGGAAAACGCGCCGCCACCGGTACACAAAGCTCGACCGAACGAATTGAACAAATTTTAATTAATGCGTAATAATTTCATTAACGAGCCGTTTGTGGTTGCGTCGAAAATTCAATTGCAGCAAATTGGTTAAACGCTGAATGTTAAAATTTCAATTAGCGGACGTCCCGAGGCGCCACTCGCAAAAGGGGGCGGCGTGTTTGCATTTTTAACAAATGTGTCACTTGCAGCTCACCATCAACCAACTGATACTGTAACAAACGCTCTCCCTGGGGGCAGATTAGTGAGGACCCCACAAAGCCGCCGGAGCCTTTGATTCCGGTCTCGACCGCAGATTGCCCCACAGTTGTAATTTGCCCAACTTACCTGACTGTGGTGTTGGTACCTACTAATATCAAACACGTCACCGTCATCAACTTCAATATCGCAAGAAGTTGACGTCACGGCCGCCGTCTCGGGGGTATTGATTCGGCGATCTTCCCTAACGTCGTTTGTTTGTTGACACTTTGATTCGGGGCGTCAAAGACGGCCGTGACTCCAGCTCCGGGGTGGCACTTCCGGGCCAATTTTTCACGCAAGCGTGCCGATCATCTAACCGAAAGTTAAACAAACAAACAGAAGAGGATTATTTGTAATTTGCGCCCGACGGGGGTTGTTCGTCGGGAAGTTTTCGCTGCCGGTTTTGATAAATATCTTAACAGCGGTTGAGATCAACGGGTAAAATCCGACACAAAAGAGGCTCCCACGTTTCGGAGAGCCGGATCCTGGCAGCGGCTTTGTCAACCGATCCGAGCTCGGCTCGAGGACTCGACGTTCAAATGCCGTCTGCGTAGAATATCGCAGATAACTCCCCGAGCTATACTATTATGCGATTTTCGGCACAATGACACCGTGGGGGATCCGCTCCGGAGTGGTTTATTTTCTAATCACTCCACAACTTTCAACCCGTCCACAAGTCAAGAAACAACCCCGAAACTTGAATCTCCTTCGCATCCAAGTCCCCGTACTTGAACTCATACGATTTTCTAACATTCTGAATATATTAATCGTTTTTGACATACTACACTTGGACACAAGTGAACAAGTTTCACACGGCTTTCTCGTGTGATTTTCGTATTCGCTTTCATTAACATCGCTCGATAGTAAACACAACAGCACTTCATTATTCAACGATTAAAGCTCAGATTTTGACATGCTTCAGAGTTCTCTGATTCGCTAACTCGCTGAGAGAAACATGGGGCGCCAAACAGCGCTTACAAAAAATTATATCAACTAATATATACAACTCAAAACTTTGTTGCATGGGTCGATATTATGTTATAAACAAAACATTCAATAAAAATTCCGCAGTCACTCGACATGCATTCCTATTGAGCATTTTGGCGTTTTTATAACATTTCAATCTTATGCAAACGGACCCGAAATTCCCCGCGTATTATATAAATCCGCACTTAACAACCAACCAATCCATCTGGCCCGATTTAATTGGAAAGAAATTATCCGAAACAAATTTTGTTTTAGCTTTAAAGGAATAGCAGCGGACGAGGCACTCGGGGAATGTATTTGCGTGCTGCTGGGAGAACTGATTATTCTCCGTTCTGTTCAATCTACAACGGATTCAGGACACCGCAAAATTCCACAAATTTAATATCTGCACTTCGCGTCTCTCAATACTCTCAATACCTCTCCGGACGATTTTTCCTCCAATCATTTCAACTTTGTTTTATTAAGCAACAGTCTTGTGTTAACAATTATTGATAAATCTGGACGTAGGAGCTGCTGAAAGGCGTGTAAACTGATGAAACTTGGAAACTTGGCTTGGAAACGGATAGGAGAGCTGCATTGGTGTAATAGTTTTGTTCTTGTGGCACTACCACGTAGAGTTGTTCCTGTGACGATTCATTTTCCAACTTGCCCGACTTTTTGTTACTTTCTACACTTTCTACGGGTGCCAGGACAAAGCTGGTGGTTGCAGCATTTCTGGGAATGGCGTAAAGCGCCGCATTATTTTGCACGGCATAAAAACTCTGCTGTTGTTGTTGTTGTTGCGGTAACACCACATAGAAGGGACCTTGCTGCTGAGTTTCTTGTTGCAATTTGCCCGATTTGGGTTGATCTGGTTTGACTTGTTGGGATGCTAGTTGTTCGGTGCTGGTTTCAGTGGTAGTGGGTTGTTCCGTTGTCGTAGTTTCGGGTTGTGGGGCTTCTGGGGGTGGTCCATAGGATGCTGCAGGTACTGGGGGTGATTGTGCTTTAAGTGGAAGATTGAGTTGTTGTCCTGACGGAGCCCAACCGGATGCAATGTAAGGCGCAGGTTTGCGCACGATTTCGATACGTTTTCTTGGTATTTCAGCACACACCATCGAGATGATGACCAGGACGAAAGCTGCAGCGAACTGCAAAGTATAAAAAAAATAAAAGTGGGAAGCTGTGACAATAACACCTACATCACTTATGGTAAACAAGTCCCACTTGTCGGCGTCTAGTGCAATACTATTTTTCACTTTCTGTTTTAAGCGTTAATGATTTGAAAACAAAGACCAGTTAAGAGGGCTTACCTTCATGGTGTGTGTTTGTAGTTGCAAAGACTAAACTGTACACCAACAAGCTTTGTGGCGGTATTTATATAAAAGACAAACACGTGATTAATTGAGGTGTTCATAGCGAAACCTCTCGCGATCGGTGCGCGAAGGGTACGATCAATATTCAAATGGAGACGTTCCATTGACCCATAACGTGCCCGTGTCATGGTAGTTTTAATTACGTCAGAATTAGAAGGAATAGATTTCCTGTTGAATGGCAAAGAGAGCCGCCCGTATCGGATACTGCTTCCAGGTAAGCTCGTGTCGGCTCTTCGTCAATATATTTTCAACCGGTTAAGAAGTAGCGCATTGTCGGCATTTTCCCAGTTAAGGACGACAAAAGCTCGGGAATTTGCATCGTTTGCCACAAAGACTAGCCGCGGTTTTTCAGACTTTTAGGGAATCGAGAAGTGAGTAAATCGGTGTTTAACGAGAGGCATGCCAGGAATAATAACCACGTCACGTATAATTGCGTGGCGGCTGAAGTACGTGCCGGGGACGATACTCGGGTTGTAGGTCAAGGCTTGTTGGGTGCGCACCCCGTGGAACGGCACTTCACAGTAGCAGTCTTTAGGACACAAATCTAAGCTTTAATGCTCTACTTAATTTATTTTATGCACCAATTGGACAACTGTTTCTTGCTTCTTGCTGGTTCTTTGATCTCTCTCCATGTCTTTCTTCTTGTTTTTACTCGAGTCCCAAGTTTCCCTTTTCTCTGTTCTATTCGCTCTTGTATCATTTCAAAAATATTTTTAAATTAATCTTGTTTTATTTATTGCGTGTCCACGATCACCCTCTTAACTTTGAATATTGTTTTTTGTCCTGTTTCAATTAGGATTGTTCTCCTTAAAAGGGTAATGGCCATTGTACTTTTTTCTGTATTCTTTTTTTTAAGTACGAGTCTATCACAAATCTTTCTTTTCTATTTAATCTGTCAAGCGTACATGCGGATCTTTGTATTCGTTTTTGTTAGTTTTAAATTGCTCAGAATCATTTTGTAAACAATTCCAAAAAATAACAAAATAAAAGTAGGTAGAAAAAATGAGAAAATAATTAATTTATATAAACCAATCGTCTATAATCATGTTTAGGTTTAAGAAAGTATTATTAAATTTAGGTTTTTTTACTCTCTCTGGTGTTGTGTAATTGTAATTTTTTTTGGTACGGCTTGTATTGTAATATATTTCGTTTTCTTCACTCTTAGATTTTCTGCTTTACCTCTCCTATTCTTTCGTGGACTTGCCGTAAATACTTTTCCAGTTAACTTATCCTCAGATTGTCTGTGTAGGTGGTCCAGCCATATTCAACTCGGTGTCTTTGTTCCGAAGCATGTCCTTGTGGTCTTTTCTTTAGTAATTTACGTATTTTTTTAATGCATGTTTTATTATATTAAAATTACGAGATTTGCCGAAATTCCAAATACTGCCGATCTGTTACACAAAAATTTCCCTATGGAAACAGGGAAATAGGGTGTTTGTAGGATTTTTATTAGTGCACAACTAAAAGGTTTTGATTTTATGGTTCGATTTTTATATTTATTTTTTTGCTATTAAACGACTTGGTCAGTGGTGTATGTGGATAAAACATTTAATAAAATTTTCCTCAATATAGGATGTAACATTTAGAGACGGAGCGCCGTCTCTGTCTGATGTCTGTCTGCCGTTATCTGCGGGTATCAGATACATGCATGTTACTCTCTGTGTAGCGGGGCCCTTCTTTTGTCCTGATATTGAAATGGAATCATTTGAGTGTGAGTAATTTGCTTTGGTAGTGTGCCGTTGCCGTACGGTGCCCCTGCTGTGTTCGCCCGACTCCCTCCGAACCTGACAACTTATTATTATTAGTGGGGACTTCTTCACGTGTCTCCTACCGCGATGGCGTTACAAACTTATCACGACGCCGATGTGATATGATAAGTACTTAACAAAAGATGTTGAATTTTGCTATCGGGGATGTTTACGAAGTGGGCACGAATAGAAAGGGGAAGGAAGTTTGGATGGTGTTTGAAACGGAACGATGCGCTTTCTGGGTTTCTGACTTCAGCCGTCGAATGAAAATAAAAGTGACACTCAATTATTTATTTGGCACCAACTTTATATTAATTATAATTTCCTCATTTTTCTACAGTTGTTTACACAAGATTTTTTTTAAGCAATCGTATACAAATACTATATTTTTGTGCGAGAAGTATGGATAACTATATCGAAACGAACGCTTCCTGAATTCCTGACTTTTCAGTCCCCGAAATGGACCTGAAAATAACACCTTTTGAATATTTACTGATTGTTTTTTAATTTAAATTTTACACCAACTTAGAACATGCCGTTTATTTTTCTACACTCGTTTACTAAATATTATTTTATTAGGCACTGAAACATTGCTGTTTTTTTTTCCTTTTCAGCCGAACTAAAAATAACATGACTCTCTGTTGTGCGATTGCCTCACTTCACTTTATAAGAAGGAGATTATTTCGCATCTGTTAATATAATATTTATATTTTAGGTTGAAACATTTGTAATCAAGCGACGTTTATTTTTTATACTCTTGCTCCAATCGACTACAAAATCGTGCAGTAATTGTGCTATTTTATATTTGTTCCCGGAATTTAAAGCGTCCTCTCACTGAATGAATTTATTTAAATATAAACCGCATCCATATTTTCACACTTTATCTGTTCGAACAGTTTTAATAAATGTCCGCCAACAATGCAGACAATGCAGTAATGATTTGGGCATTATTTGTAGCGCGAGAATTAAGTCAATCCAATTTCGAACGCAGCATTGTCACATTGACGAAACAGTTGCAAATCCGACATGGCATAAGTACATTTTTTAATGTACGCGTCAATGCACAATAATTTATTCGAAAATCCCCCATTAAACGGCCACCTTTTTCAATTACATTCACAATCTAGCCGCTCTCGCTTCACTGCCCAAACCTAAAACAGTTTTTCTACCAACTTAAGGGACATGTGTTCGAACCTATGCCCGACCATGGGTGCCGTTCTCTTGTCACGGCATTAATAACGATTTTTCTGTGAAATTTTGGTGTGTTTACATGTTTTTCAATGGAAAAGTAGCCGGATTAGTAGTGCATCTACCTAGACGTCTCAACCTTCGGAAGCGCTCGCCGGAACCGCTTAAAAATAACATAATAATGCAATTTGTGAAAAATTTGGATATATTTTCAACTGCGTGGTCTAACAGCTGTAGCTACTCGATTCATTAACAACAATACTAAAACAATGGGAAATTAAAAGAAGAGTGGTGCGGAGCATGATCGGCCCTATTTGCAATTGTATAAAGCACTAAAGCAGGACCGTTTAGTGCCGCTTTATTAGAGGGAGCATTCACGGCCAGTTGTCGGCGACAATGCTAATTTGGTGCACGAATATAATCCATTATTATTATAGTGAGGGTTGCCATATTTCATATCGGATACTTATGACTCTTTATATGATACATTTTAGAAAAAGGGGTGGCGAGGACCGCCTCTTTGCCACTCGTTCGAGAGCGGCTTGATATATTGATACGTCAACATTAACGGTGTCGAATTACACAAATGGCGAACGCGTTTTTTATTCGTGCCTTTCATTGCGTTTTTCACTTCTTTTCATGTTTACGCCGTTCGACGACAAGACTTCATATTTATCATTTAATCAAAGGTGGATGTGAAAAGAGGGCGCAAACAAAAACGTCATGCGAGCAGTTTTTGCGAGGGGTGCTCACTTTCACTGTTCAATTAGCGTCTTCCGGAAAAGTACTCAGCGCGAATTTTGTTGTTTTCGCACATCTTGCCGTCTCGTACATGGTTCTCTTGTGTTTAGTAGTGTTGTCTTCTCATAAGAATGAGCTTACTTCGAGAAATTAAACTAGTTTTTGTCTGCTCAAATAATTATCAATACATTAGGGGAAAACATGAATCGTTCTCAGCGTTGTTAGTTTTAGTTCTAACTGAAATTTAAATCCAGCGTAATTTCATCAGATACTGGTGACATTTTCCTAGGATGTAATAATGTAATCACTTTCAGTTCTGTTTGTGATTTGAATGTGATAATTTTCCTTAAAAAGGCACATGTGCCTGGAGTAGGATGTGCCGTCAAAATGATGTTCAGCTTAAAATCTTTCAGAGATTACAAATTATATATTTGTCAAGTCGTTACAGAATCAAATTTCTCAGAAAAAACGTTAATAAACTGGCAGAAACTATAAATCCTTCAAGTTTTTAATACTTTTTATATTACAAAAAGTTGCTGATGAAAGTTTTACGACTTTTGCAATGAAAATGTAATATCTCAACCATTTATACGAGTAATCCAGTTGAAATGTTGTGATTTCTAAGCGACAATGTTTTTTTAAAACGCACAAAACGCACATCTGCCAGTTTTTTGAAGTAAATATTAATTGAATATTACCATCAAAGCGATCTGTTGCAGATTTGTACATAAATCTTTGAGCGATTCTAAAAAACATAGTCCTCGCACAATTAAAATTATTACATTTACAGACTTACGACTATTTTAGTGTAAACTAAAAAATTATCAGCAAACTATCACAGCGGCAGAGCACTTTTTTATTATAGTTTAAAAATGTCTCACATAAAATTAGTAAATTGGAGTTCATATTTTCATGACTTTTTTTTAGCATCAATCAAATAACTTTATTAAATCATAGTCATTTTGCATTAATATTTTCTCAATAAGTTCTTGGTGACATTTTCTTTCCAAAATTGCGACGAAAATGTAACGATGTAACCATTTTCTAGTTAGGTTCGTGTGATTATTTTCGTTGAAAAGGTACATCCGCCGGTTTTTTTGGAGCAAGGAGTTTGCACAATTTCATTCGATTATTGCCATCAATTTCACGCTAGGTATTTCAGTGGATTCGCGCCGCCTCATTGGCCCTAATCCTGTCCCGTGTCAAAAATCGTACATCTGTATTATTCGCGAGAAATTTAAATAATCACTGTCAGTGTCAGCACCTCGGTCTCGTGATTCATATTTTAAACTTTTCAGAGATTTGAATAATGCGCTTAAATCCCAAAAGAAAAAAACCCAACATAAACTTTCCCCCTGGCAGTATGTCTACCTCCAGTTATGGTCGCAATGCCGCCCCTGCATTCGTGACTCTTTCCTTTGGTCCTTATCGCAAGTTTCTGGATGGCTGCTTCCACCGTAACGCAGATCGGGATGTCTTATCTTACGGGACGCCCACCCGAACTAAGCGAGAGGAACCACCACACCGACCCCTGAGGCTTCCCCCGTACTTCCCACCCCTTTCGCTCGTTTAATCCCGCAAACAAGACGTGGATGTGTTTACCGCCACGGATCGCGATAATTACTCGAGTCATATTTGGATTCGTATAAATCGCGATAAGTGACGCCGCTCGCCGCCATTACCGTCATCCCCATTACCGCTCATCATAAAAAACGCGTCTTTTTCATATTCGCGATTTGGAATCGATCGCCTCTATTCAGTTCGGGGAAATTAATGCTGATGTGGGTGCTTCTTTGAAGGGATTTCACCCCGTTTAAATTTTCAAGTTGCGCGCAGATTATTTTGTATTAATTCGAAGGGTTCGATACACACACCCTAACTGCCACATAATTGATTTTCTTAGTAATAAAGGCGCCTTAACATTACAGATATTTTCATGTGTTAGTCAGAAAATTTTCGCTCATTTCCTGCGGAGGTCCTCCAAGTGTTACATGAAATTTTACGACATTGGCACACGCAAACGCAAGTGAATCTAAATTTATTTTGAAATCATTTTCTCTTATAAACTGTGGATTTCAATCTCTAAAAGTCGATGTTGTTAAATATTTGATTTCTCAGTTCAGTCTACGTTTTTTCTACGTCTTTTATTACACGGGATTTGTTTCAATAAATTTGCACGTGTAACATGTATACTTTTTCACTATTTCAAAAACTTTTTCTTGTCTATTAGGTGGCCATAGACACACACTTTTTCCCAGGGTTTTAACCGCCACGCGCAATTTCTACGGTTAAAACTGTGTGTTAGTGGCCACCAGCGCGCCACGCCACAGTTTTCTCTTGCGCGAGGCAAAATTTAGCCGGCCACAAACACACACTTTTTCCCAGGGTTTTAACCGCCACGCATAATATAGTTTAATCCTCCATCTGTGTGTAGCGGTGTTGTCGCTGCGTTAAGAATTGGCGGTCCGTGTGGGCTGTTATTTTCCTTTATTAAATAGATCGTAATTATTTGTTATTCGGCGTATATAATAATCTATATATATAAAGCGAAGTGTCCTCACTGACACACTCATCTACACATTCACTGATTCATAATCAACCCACAGCCCAAACCGTGAGGGCTGGAGACTTGAAATTTTAGACACGGGTGTATCATGTGCCGAAACGAAGTGATAAGAAGGGATTTTGCGAAATTCGGCCCGGTTCCTTTGTATTTAAATAAAAACCGGATAAAAACCGGTTAAAATAAACAAAAAATGATCGGCTCGCGGAGACCGTGTTTTTTTTGTTAGAAGCACGTGTCTAGCCAAAACAACTTCGACGTCGGGCGACCGGTTTACATTAAAAGCACTTTCACTTTCTGCTTTCCTGATCATACTTTTGCCGTACCTAGCGAGGCGCAGATATTTCAATTATAATTTTGATTTCATTTATAATGTCGATCCGTGACTCATTTAAAAATTACCAAACCACTCCAAATTAAATCCGTCTACATTAAACATCCTCAAATATCTCTTACCATTGCAAACTTCACCAAAGCAACCCCAAAAAATTCCCGAACTACGCCAAACTGACATAAATTAGATCCGTTATCTTAAATCATCCCTTACCACCCATTAGCAACCCCAAGTAACTCCAATCACTTTAAAATAAAACAAAATGCCACAAACCATAGCAAACTATGCCAAACTCACCCAAATTACTTCGGCTATCATAAGTCACCCCCAACTACCCCTTACCACCCCACATTAAGCCCAATCACTTTAAAATTACAAAAAATGCTACAAACCATAGCAAAACTATGCCAAACTCACCCACATTATTTCGGCTTTCATAAATCACCCCTAACTACCCCTTACCACCCCAAACTAAGCCCAATCACTTTAAAATTACAAAAAATGCTCCAAACCATAGCAAACTATGTCAAACTCACCTAAATTACTTCGGCTACCATAAATCACCCCCAACTACCCCTTACCACCCCAAACTAAGCCCAATCACTTTAAAATTACAAAAAATGCTACAAACCATAGCAAAACTATGCCAAACTCGCCCAAATTACTTCGGCTATCATAAGTCACCCCCAACTACCCTTTACCACCCCAAACTAAGCCCAAACACTTTAAAATTACAAAAAATGCTACAAACCATAGCAAAACTATGCCAAACTCACCCACATTATTTCGGCTTTCATAAATCACCCCTAACTACCCCTACCACCCCAAACTAAGCCAAATCACTTTAAAATTACAAAAAATGATACAAACCATAGCAAACTAAGCCAAACTCACCCAAATTACTTCGGCTACCATAAATCACCCCCAACTACCCCTTACCACCCCAAACTAAGCCAAATCACTTTAAAATTACAAAAAACGATACAAACCATAGCAAACTATGCCAAACTCACACAAATTGCTTCGGCTACCATAAATCACCCCCAACTATCCCTTACCACCCCAAACTAAGCCCAATCACTTTAAAATTCCAAAAAATGGTACAAACCTTAGCAAACTAAACCAAACTCACCTAACTTACTTTGGCTACCATAAATCACCCCCAACTACCCCTTACCACCCCAAACTAAGACCCATCACTTTAAAATTAGAAAAAATTCTACAAACCATAGCAAAACTATGCCAAACTTACCTAACTTACTTCAACTACCATAAATCACCCCCAACTACCACCCCAAACTAAGCCCAATCACTTTAAAATTAGAAAAAATGCTACAAACTATAGCAAAACTATGCCAAACTCACCCAAATTACTTCGGCTACCATAAATCAACCCCAACTACCCCTTACCACCCCAAACTAAGCCCAATCACTTTAGAATTACAAAAAATGCTACAAACCATAGCAAACTATGCCAAATTCACCCAAATTACTTCGGCTACCATAAATCACTTTCAAATACCCCTTACAACCCAAACTAAGCCCACTAATTATGTCATAAAATTCCTTACTATTAATCAAAGTCTTCATTAATTGTTCCTCTATTGCAATCGTTGACAAGTTGATTAAGCGAGATTTGCAAGTACAAGTTCGACTAAATGTTTTAATTATTTTTAAGATGGAAAAAACGTACTGTTGCAGACTTTGTAGGCCAAAAATCATAAAATATTAAGAAATATCTGCATCTAAAATATATTGTTTGGACTAATAGACGTTATTCTGAATATTAAATATGCTGATAAAAATTTTGATTCTCTTCCACCTTCCAATAAATAATTATTCCAGTTGAGATGCAAACATAAACTTATGTTCTGAATTGCAACACGCTGACAGGGCAAGCCCTATCTTCTTAACATGCGTGCATTTACATCGCAAATAATAAGGACTTTTTCTCCATTGTATAAAGAGCTCTATGGTTTTTAATTTTAAAGCGGTGTAAGCGCTAGATTTTCGTTAAAATATCTAAAAATTCATAATTTTGCAATTGAATTGCAGAACTAATTTTGTGTTCGATAGTAAATTTATACTTGGAGTGGCACTGCTAACCCTGCCACCCCTGATAAGCCCCACTGTTGACTACTCTCCTTTCAGGGAAATTCTTGAAATAAACGGCAAAATAATTTAGGTCGCCTGGATGTGAAAATATCACTGTGTAGTAAGTTCAGACTGACGAGTGAAAAAAACCGCTTTCATACAGAAACGAAATCATATGGAACACTTGAAATTTCGATATTTGTTTGTAATTCGTCACAGGTCCATGAAGGAATGCATGTTAATCTAAACAAGTGTTAGTTTGTCGGAGAGGCCGAATAAGATTTTTTCATCCACCACATTACCGTCAAAATAATTATTTACTTTAGAATGTTCATTTTTCTAATTCATTTCGTGAAAATAATGACCGGCCATACGTGTACACCTTTGCGAGTATTATTTGGTATATACAAATTAATCTCTTTTGTTAGCAAAATTGTTTTAACACGCACTAGGCACGTGCACCTAATATAATTGTGAAAATTGCTGCTTCAGCGGCTGAAACGCTGGTACTCAAAGTCGCCAAGGTCGAGGCTACGCATCAGTATTAAAAGTTCTATCGCTATTAAATAAATTATTTTAATATAATATTCCCGATTTGTTCTTGCCGTTAACCAAACATTACCATCGTCGTACCGGACCCCACTTATATTCGTACGCTAATTTTTACGTTCAGTTAATGATAGTGGTGTATTTGTTTTTCACCAAACCTGCCCCGGCTGAAATCCGAAATTTGCAGCGTTGGACCAGACTTTACTGACTTTGATACGCGTTTTACACTATTTATTTTACGTAAATACATTGTGTTCATTATTGCATCATTTAAAACTAAGATGGAGCAGTTTGAAAATCTAGCAGATTACAAATACCACACCGTATAATTTTCGTGAAAGCTGATGAAAATTGTCTTTTTTACTATCTGTGGTAATGGTATTGAAATTTTAATACTGGAAAGGGAGCTCAAAAGGTTCTCACTTTAATTGTTCAACAAGTTGCGGCCAGGTTTTAATAACTTTGTGCAGCTCAAAAGGAGATATTTATGCTGAAGAGTTTGTTTATTCTGAAGATAAGTCAAAATCATCTACATACTGTTCTGCTGTGAGATGACTGTAGCAGGAGAAATGTTTCCATTGTCTTTTCAACTTTATCATAACATTATCTGCTAATTTGTAAACTTCGATTTTCCCGAAAATTTTCTAACATTAATTTCGATTTCCTGGAATCGCTTATAGAACACCTCCAAACTGCGTCTTTGCCTAAAGAGTCTATTCGAGATTTTTCATCTGATATCAACCAAGATATCCTCTTTTTCCAAATCATATACCCGGTCAAGTACCCGGTCCTGGCAATGCAGGTTAATTTCAGCAAATTTGTTTATTTTGTGATTGGAAAAGTAGAGCATTCCTGTTTAATTGTATTATAATGTCGATTAGTCTACATCACCAATACACCACTTTTGTCAACACTGCGTTTATTTAATCTACGTCCGGGCAACGCCGGGTACATTCAGCTAGTTTTAAGATATAGGCGATATAACGTGCGAATAGCTGAGTTTACGATTAGAGATTTTCTCATTGCAATTAATACAAAATAAAATAAAAATGTATATATTTATTTGGCTCGAAATGCTTTCTTCTTTTCTTCTTATTTATAATCACTTCCGAATATATTAACGAACTAACAACAGCTAGTTTCCGTTTTTCATTTCTAATCGACATTTCAACGCTCGCTACAAATTGTGAACTGTGTTGTGGATCGGCGTGCGGAGTGGCGTTTTAAAATTTTAAACGTTCCACGCGCCACGCAAAACCGTCGGTTAAAACGCTGGATGTCGCCCATAAACACACACTTTTGCGTGCGGCGCGCAAAACCGGCAGTTTTAACTGTGTGTTAGTGGCCGAGGTCGTTAAGAGAAACGCCACGCGCAAAACGCTGGGAAAAAGTGTGGCGGTTAAAACGCTGGGAAAAAGTGTGTGTCTATGGCCGGCTAATTTGTGTGGTGTTGTCACAAGCAAAAAATGAAGATACATTATATATTTGTGTGTAATGCATATAAGTCCACTTTCCGATATATTTATATTATTTATTTATATATATTTTCGCAAAATGCTCCCCTATATATTTATTTTTGAGAAATATATATAAATTTTGGGCTCGTGTAACATATTTTAATAAAAAAGAAAATAAAAACCTGCTCTAATATTAAATCATTTCATTAAAAAAATCATGAATATTAGAGCATTACTAACTGTTTCCAAACAAAAACCTTGTATTTCCACATTGAATGAGTATACTTATATCAAAAGAGACAGTTACATGTTGGTAAAAACGAATATTCTCATTATATTTTTATAACACTTGATAAATCGGTTGTTTGAGTAAATAGGACACGCTTTTTTTCAGTGACCGACTTGGACGGCATCAACTCCGACGAGACCAACTCCGGTGACAACTCCAACGCCGGCTCCAGTATAGGACCTGACGACGATCAAGCGCGACTTCGCCTAAAACGAAAGTTGCAAAGAAATCGGACGTCATTCACCAACGACCAAATCGACAGTCTCGAGAAAGGTGAAATCAAACACAGATCAAAAGACGTGTTACCGAAACACGGTGTTCAAAACACTAACAAATGATTTGTTATTCAGAATTCGAACGCACGCATTATCCTGACGTCTTCGCGCGCGAAAGGTTGGCTGCAAAAATCGGACTTCCTGAAGCTCGGATCCAGGTTTGGTTTTCGAACAGGAGAGCGAAGTGGCGACGGGAGGAGAAGTTAAGAAATCAGCGTCGCGGTGCCCCTGCACCTGCCGAACATCCAGGACCGGCGGCGTCACCTCCGCGTCTTCAAAGTTTCAACAACACGTCGATGTATTCACCCATTCCGCCGCCCATGTCCATTGCGGACACGTATAGGTATTCTAAGCCCAAAATTGGAACGGTCAAGAGCTGCATTTTTAAATTTTCAGCTCGATGTCGTCGATGTCCACGTTTAGTCATGGTGGACTCAGCACGAGTATGGGGCCGTCTCCAGGTGCTTGTCTCCAACAGAGGGAAAGTCCAGGCATGGGCGGAGCCATGAGCGGATACTGCATGGGGCGGCCGCCTAGTTACGACTTAGGGTTGGGATACGGATCGAGGCCTTCGCCTTGTAGCCCCACACAGCCGTACCAGATGAACGGGCACCAATACAATACGAACGGTGCTTCCTCGACAGGTATTTATTATCCCAATCACCATCAGAAACGTTCTGAAAGTGCTGATTTCGTTTCAGGTTTGATATCGCCTGGAGTTTCGGTCCCCATAGCGGTTCCCGGCCAAGCAGATATGACATCCCAATACTGGCCCCGTTTGCAGTGACCTTGGTGGACTTAAATATTTTCGGAACGTAAATGTTGTCACCCTTTCCAGTGTAGTATCGTTGGACTTTTTCGATGCGAATCGATTCTTCATCCAAAGAATTAGTGTACAATTCATATTTTGATCATTCTTTGTGTAAATGTGATCGAATTACAATATGTGAAAACTGATTTATTTTTTGTTATGAATTATATACGTAACACATATCTCATATCAGATGATGTTCAGTTTTAAATCGATACATACATAGGAGACGTGCATGTGATTTTGTAAAAAATATATTTTCATGTGAATATTAGTTTAGTTATTTATAATTGTTTTTATCAAATTCTTTTTTATTGTGTGTAAATAAACCATACAGATTATTTATTTGTTCAGACGGCGAACCATTGATCCTCAATAACAACCTACATTTACAGCATAATAAATTTTAAATATTTAAAGTGGTAACTTGAGGAACCAATGAGAGATGGAAGTTGTGTTGTTCATTCCCAGATTTTTTTCAAAGTTCTCGCTAGAACGGATTTACAGTTTCCGAATTTTGCTGCGGAGAGTTTCAAATACCCATGGAAAGGGGTTTTTATATATAAATATTTTATAACTGTCATTTTATTTTTAAATATCGCCTCATAATTTGTGAAGCCATCCATGCTTGACATTTAACCACTCGCTTTTTTCGAACTATCAATATAATGCTTTGACTTATTTTATCATTTCGCTTACTTAATGCTCTTTTTTAATAGTTTTTAAATCGCATAATTTTTTAAGACAGTAAACACTTTTTTTTGCTATCTATGTTACAACAGCAAACTGTTCTAGATTTTTAATAATTTGATACTTATCAAAGTAAGGGTTTTCTGTTTGAGCAAAAACTCACTAGCTCACAATTAATTGACAACTAAAAAGTGGAACAGTTCAGCAAACCAACAATTTTTTTTTTTGGTGCCCATATTTTTGGACGGTTTAAGTGAATAGTCGATTTCACATTAGGATTGAGGCAAAGATTAAGAGCGATCCTTTAATTTTTTTTCGGTGAGGATTTAAACAAATCTTTGGAGCCAAATAATACCTTATTATTGCTTCTCTGGCAACAAGATATTATATAAATGTAAAATTTTACGGAATGAAACACGTTTGTAGCTTATCTAACCATATTTATTTCAAAAAATCTTAAAAATATAGTTTGTACAATATTCGCCATAATCAATTAATTAATAAACATTCTTTTGATGAAAAAAACTAAAAGTTGCAAGCCACTGCAACGTACATCATAAATAAAAAATACTCAGTCTTCCAAAAACTCATCCAAATCATTCAACAATCGTTCCTCGTCCTTCAAACTGACGTTACTATTATCATCATCGTCTTGCAACAGCAGAACTTCATCGACTGTCTTATTCGCGGTAGTTTTCATTTCAACGTCATCACAGTGTTTATCCTCGGCGGGCTCATTTTCGCTTTTACTTTCTTCGAAATCCGCGGCCCCCCTTTTCAGTTTGATTCTCGCATTTCTCGTCTTCTTCTCCTGGAGGATGTCCTGCGTGCTGCTGACTGAACTGTCACAAATCGTCGGCGACGTGCTCCCCATTTTTTTCGCCCGTTCCGCGCGAATTTCCTCCAACGTTTTGATTTTAATCGTGCTGACGTCCTTCACTTTCTGTTTCTTCGATAGAGGCGCGTCGTTGTTCGATACCAATTTCCGCTTGATATTGTCCGATTTTCGGGAGGTCAGTCGGCCGATTAGTCGTTGTCGCAAATCGTCGGCGTCGTTATCTTTTTCTGCAACTGGTGGGGATTGATTGATTGGGTTACGAAGTGGCAAAAAGCCGGGATTTACCTGGATAGGAGTAGAAGGCGGCCGATTCGGCTTGGATCCGCTCCAGCTTGATTTCCTCCAACGTTTTCACTTTCACCGCGCGCTTTCCCAATATTTTAAACGGCGAATGCGTTGGCGAATACGCTGGCGTATACAATGGCGAATACGCTGGCGCCGACTCATTGTCTGATTCTGCAAGAATACATCGCTTTAAAGGAATAACACAACACAAACAAAAATGAGACTCGGGATGCATTCTTGCAGAAAAGAAAACAAGAACTTTGGTACAAAACAACTTTAATTTCTTTCTTTTTTTATATAACATTATACAATTCAACTAAGGCATTCTAGGAAATAAGTACCAAAAAATCATCAATCTTTCCAGACAAACATAAAAACAACTTCATGTAACAATCATGTAAAACGGGCTATGTATATAAAAAAATAATAAACTAAACTCTGACCCAGTAGTAAACACCGTTTTAACAAAATCAACTTTTTTTTTGTTGTTTTACAGTACAGTCAGATTTTGTGCATATGGCAAAACGCTTGTCATAATGCAATTGAAATTTTGCTATATGTACAATAAGATCTTTGCGATTACATACAATTAGAATTCTAATAATAAATACTACATAGTTTATATATAGATTACTTCCCATTTCCCATAGAAAAACTATACAAGAATGCACCTCGAGCAAAATCGTGTCAAAAAAACGATTCCCTTAAAAATCGGAAGAGACCGCAGCGCGTGTTAAATACTGTAGATTTGGTGTGGGAAGCTCACTCTTCGAATTTTTAACGAAACGTTCGAGAGATAAATTGCTTTAATAATATTATGAGATAGGAACATAACAAAACGTAAACATTTTACAATAAAACGCAACAACACATTCTGCGAGACTATCAACGCTACTTGTTTCTTATAAAATTACTTTACTAGCTGCATACCTTCTTCAAAATTAACAACCAGAGAATCGACGGGCGGGTTCTTGTAATTCTCACTCAGGTGGCTCAGTTTCTCGTTCATTGAATTGTCTGCCGATTCTAAAACAATCAGTTACAATACACCGCCTTAGACGTGAAACAAACGACGACCAACCTGTGCCCGAATCTGTCTTGTTCTCGTGAGAATCATCAGCGGGTTGAGTTTTCGCGTTTTGGTGAAGAAAGGGACAGTGCGGCTTGAGACAGCCACCCGGTTGTGACTCCCAATAACAAGGTATCGCCTTGCGGTTTTTCTGCCATGAAAAATTACCTAGCTCGAGTTCAATCGATTTATCACAACAAAAACTGGACCTACCAGCGGCTTTCACAAACATAGCGGATTCATCAAAAAATCTAATTATTTGTGCATACAACGAATCAGTGAATGTAGAAACAGGAAAAGGTAAACGGAAAAATATTCAACGATACGAAAAAGAATACGCGAAAGTCTAGTAGAAATTAAATAAAAAGGAATTTCCTTTACATAACAGATTAAATTAAAAATCGGCACGTGCGTTACTCAATAATAAAAAAATGAAAACTTCTGTTTCCAAATAACAGATAGTAAGAAATTATGAGCTGGTTGTATACATGCATGGTCAGTTTTAAGTAAGTAATGGAAGCAATGAAAGTTGAGGGAATTTCACAATAGGATCAGGATTAAGTCCAAAAATATTATAAATGACCATAGCAAAGTGATATGAATGTGAAAATAGCAAGAGAAGGATCACAGGAGCACTGAAAAAAGATAAAGAAAAATTCAAAACTTTATTCAATGATGAATAAATATATCAAATCGAAACAAAATTTCATAAAAACACATCAACGAAAGCAAAACAATATGAAAGAGTTAAAACAGTAGTAAAGAAAATTTGCTAAAGACGACAAAAAACATGAGAGCAATTAATAACAATAAAATATAATAGACAATCTGTAAGAATGTGAAAACTAGTAGAGAAAGAACAAGTTAATTTTAGAAACAAAATAATAAAGCATAACAAAATGAAAGAATGCAATAAATAATTTTCTTAAAAAACAACTGTATGTACATACAAAGCTAAAGAGATGATTTAATAGAGCATGGTGAAATAAAACGAGGGCGGAGTATGCCTTAGAAGAATAACACAATTCAGCTTGAAATATAAACAAAGAGAAAAAAAATTCAAGGCTGAAATGAATCCCAAATTTATTGCCAAAAATTTTAGAAACGAACAAAACCGTCGTTAAAACGATGAGAAAAAAAGGAGATGTCTAAATACAATCACAAAAGATCTGAAAAGTATTCAAGCAAAAAATCGTCACAATTTCAAATAATAGTCCAGAGAATCGAAGCCAACTATTTACAAAGTTGTATAGCTTAGCTTCTACATAATATGGTGTAATCAATTAATGTAAAGCCTGTAATTACCGCGAATAGTTTGTTGAAATATTCATTTTTAGCCTGCCCTGACTAGGATCCATACTAAAGGTTTCTTTTTATGACCAAATTAAAAGTTGAGCTACTCTGACAATTATGGAGATAATGTCAATGGCATGTCACAGTAAAGCATGAGAGCTCTGAAGCCTGTTGCAACACAAAAATGAACTGATTTGAGAATTAACTAATAATATTACTGCTTTTAATGTTTGGCAAGCAGCTGGTGGACCAGTTTTTGCTATGCAATTTGTTCTTACTCTCAATTCCATATGTCGGAAATTGCAGTGGACATTTAAGCATTTGCCTTCCTTCCAGAAGGAGCACATCGTTTCACAGCCTAAAGCAGACGGTTCGTGTCGGAAAGTGCAATTGTCACCCTACGATCAAAACCCGGCACTCAACATATGGCACATGAAATACGAGCACTCACCTTTGCACACGTCGAATAATAGTAGAAGTAGCAATCATTGTTTTTCCTGGGCGACTCCAAATCCGTCATTTTCTTGAAAAAATTGTCCGGGCTGCAAACGTAAGAAAGCGTGAAAAATTTTGAGGTTATGTAACGACAGGGAAGAAATTTGTTATTTTGATATTATGTAGCGTTCAGACCGGCGGACTGATTTATGAAACGTAAATTAAATAAGAATCTGATTAATTCGTAATAAAACATGTACGGTATCAAGTTACCAGTAGTAATTTTCGGGCATTTCGACTTTTTACGCAAAATTTTGATAAAACGACAAACAACTCGGCACTGTGATTGTACGATTGTTCCTCGCACGCTTTTTGAAAAAAACACTTATCATTATTTTTTGAAAAAAATCCATTGACAGCTTACCTTAGAAGAAAATATGTGACCTTTTTATTTTTTGTGGCCAACAGGAAATCGGACGGCGTGCGTTTTCAAACGTCAAAATCGTCAAATTTTCAAATTTCGGCGCGAAACGGTTTATTTCGGCTATTTCCTGCTTTACATGCAGGCCTTTTTTTAAAACGGAAAGCAGGACTCAAGGGAGTGAAAAATAATGGATATTTTTATAACAGTAAACAAGTTAAAATAGACCGACTCGGCAAATACGACTTATATAATTCGTGCAGTCCGTGCCAATTTCGGTGCAGAAAACATGTTTTTCTGCAAAATGCAATTAGATGGTGCGTCCCGCTCCTGATCTAAATTACGACCTAGCATAAAAATACTTTACTTAATTACAAATAAATAGCTTCTGTGTCATAAAATTGAACTGCCGTACCGCTGGATTTTTTCAGTTTGTTAAAAATGCATACAATAGAAGGTAGACACAATTTTATAAATTCACGTTTAGGTTCGAATCAATTATATTCAAATGTACTTCATTTATAACTACTTCAATACAAGGTACATTACACCTCCACAATTGTAATTAATTATAGAAACCAACACAAATTAAAAGCTGTCAGAATTATCCGTTTTAAAAAGCAACTCCAGCTGTTGAAGATGGAATTTGTCGAAGATTTGTGTCTAATTATCGTACAACTCGAGGTCGAAATTTTGCTACACTCTTTTGAACATCAAAGTAAAATTCCATGGCCTACGTAGCCTGGTTTTATTTTTGTACGCACGTTAATTCATTTGTGGCTTCAAGTTAATTAGAAATTTAATATAATTTTTCGCATTTCTTATAATATCGAGTCTCACTCTATTCCTAGTTTGAATGTAGACTCACAGTAGGTTATGGAAAAAAGATAACGTGATTTGTGTGAACTGAAGTTTGTCAAAGTTATTGTCATTTGGGATTGTTTTAGTGTTAATATTTGCATTTTTACAAAATTGTAGGTTTAAGTGTTTTTAATTATGTATTAACGCTGTGGATAAAGTAAATAAACTGCGTCCGCCACAGTTTGAAACTAAGGTCAGTTAACAATTTTATTTGTGATTTTTTCTGCTAAATAAAATTCAACCATTCACATTGTGTCACATTTTCCTTTTGTAGTAAATTTCAAAATAACGCTATTTATCGAAAGAGACGGGAGAGTTACAGAAGGATTAAGGATTATAATAGTTAATCATAAACATATTCAGTTGTTTCAAGAAAATTATTTTTTGAATTTTTTTGTAAATAATTTAGTTACAAGACCAATAGAAATGCGGTACTAATTAAACGAATATAAAACCTATTCAGACTCATAAGAAATATTTCTGTTTCAAAATTAACTTTATTATCATTGCAGTCTGAATTTTCTACATAAAAACACAGATAAAAATTAGAAAAAACAACAGGGAAAAAAGTTTAAATTACAACGTAACATTACTTTGACTTGATCTATCGTTTCTTATTAATCTGCAAAATTAAAATATTTTCATTACAATTGAAATTGATTCACATAACTTATAATACTGTCCATCTAAATATACTTTGAAACCTGACCCTGGGCTGCTTCTATAAAATGACAAACGACACGAAATTTTCATGTGAATGTACTCGATTATGAAATTTCTTCCATAATTTGAAATTATTTATTTCAGTGCAACCACCAATAAATAATGTAAATTACGACAATCAACCAAACGCAACTTTCTAATTCTTTTTATTTGTTGTTTTTTTTTGTTGCGATATTTGAGGTTTCCAACAAGTCCATTGAACAGTTCCGGTGGAAACATTAATATTTCGGCGCAAAATCTAACTATTTAATTAATTGTGTTTTCTCAAAAATAAAGCACCGGCAAAATTCCTACTTGTAAACAATCGAAATCTACATCTCTGATTGGATGTTACGAATTTACCGCCTAAAGAAGCCAATCAGCAATGACTACTTGACGTTTCGGCATTTTTCTGTTTTGTTAAGTGGGAATTTGCGAGAGGGGTCAAACGTTTATCGTTAAGTGATCAGTTTCGGGGCAGTGATAAATACGAACACCGGTCAGTCAGTTCCAAGGTCTTAAAGGACGATCGTTTCGTTGCAGTTTTACTCCAAAACCACATCTAGCTATGGTAAGTATTGTTTTATTCGACCACTTGTTTGTGCATTTGTGCTCAATTATGTAATTTGCTTAATTCCAGTCGGAACCAATTCGTGTTGTTGTCACGGGCGCTGCCGGTCAAATCGCCTATTCCCTTCTGTATCTAATCGCCAAAGGTGATGTGTTTGGCCCCAATCAGCCTCTGATTCTGCACTTATTGGACATCCCGCCCATGATGGGAGTCCTCGAAGGTGTAGTAATGGAACTGGCCGACTGCGCCTTCCCGCTTTTGCGCGGAGTCGTCCCAACTGCTGACCCAGCCGAGGCTTTCAAAGAAGTTATCGCCGCTTTCCTCGTGGGGGCCATGCCCCGTAAACAAGGCATGGAACGCAAAGACTTGCTTTCAGCCAATGTAAAAATTTTCAAAGTCCAAGGCGAAGCTTTGGATAAACACGCCAATAAAAACGTCAAAGTGTTAGTTGTGGGAAACCCAGCTAACACCAACGCACTTATTTGCTCGCGCTACGCCCCATCTATCCCTCGCGAGAACTTTACGGCTATGACGAGACTTGACCAGAACAGAGCGCGTGCGCAGATTGCCGCAAAAGTCAACGTTCCAGTAGCCAACGTTAGTAATGTAATCATCTGGGGCAATCACTCCTCCACTCAGTTCCCTGACGCCTCCCATGCGAAAGTTGAGCTGAAGGGCAAGGAAGTGACGGTGAGGGACGCGGTCGCCGATGATAATTGGTTGCGATCGGTTTTTGTGGAAACGGTTCAGAAGCGAGGGGCGGCAGTTATAAATGCCAGAAAGATGAGCTCGGCAATGTCAGCCGCCAAAGCTGCAGGCGATCACATGCGGGACTGGTTCCATGGAACCGAACCTGGCCAATTTGTATCCATGGGAGTCGTCAGCGATGGCAGCTATGGCACTCCAAAAGATGTTGTGTTCTCATTTCCGGTTGAGATAAAGAACAAGAGTTGGAAAATCGTTCAAGGGTTGCAGATTGATGATTTTGCTAGGAAGCTTTTGGATATCACTGGAAAGGAACTGGAAGAGGAGAGAGTCGAAGCTGTGTCCATCATTGAGGCATGACTCGTTAATAAGCTTTAACGGGTCAGACTAGTTGGGATTTCAGTTGGAAATTGTCGAGTTTAGGTTTCGTCTGGAATTCCAATACTACTATCGACTAAATTTAATTTTGTACCGTGTTTTTGTGCGTGTAAATTTCAGTAGTTTTGCTAGTTTGATGCGTTAAGGCTTTTTGTTTATTATAAGAACTATATTTGGGTTATAATAAGGTGTATTGTTTTTGGATTAGGAGTAAATTGTTCTTTCTGTACGCTAGTAGCGACTAAACTTGTTGAATATATTGTTAATGTGGTCTTTTCTTTTTTTACAGCGATTGGGTTCAGAAATGAGCGAGAAATATTTGTTTTATTAAAATATTTTTTAGCGGCTTGCGGCTTCAGTATGCGATTTTTTATGTCCAAAACAGTGAAACGTTGCTGAAATAAATTTTGTGGTTTAATAATTGGTATTATGTAATTGCGAATTTTAATTTCTTTGTAAAAGGATAACTAAAAATTTACTTACAAGCTTTGGCCGCTTGATAAATATATACAAATGCAATTGTAATTTGTTCTCTGTTTTATCAAAAAACAGTTTCCTCTGTAGAGACTTAACAGAGAGCAGCGAAAAATATTTGTTTTATTAAAATAAAAATACATCAGTTATATAATTCTTGTTTTTTAGCGGCTTGCGGCTTCAGTATAACATTTTTATTGTTCCAAACGGCGACACACTGAATATTTAATATTTTACTAATAATTATTGTGTAATTTCGAATTTGAATTTATTTCGTGAAGGGTTAACGAAACTACATTTTTCTTTTGCAAATATTTAAAAAAATATTACGACACAATGGCCGTAAAAATTAAATTCCCTTCATCACTAAGTTTTAGAATAAAGATTTTTATTAAGCATGAGGGCACTTCAACCGTACATAAAATAAATATATATTAATGCAATTATTGTAATTTGTAGTGTCGGACCGAACTTTCGGTTTCGGCCTAGTTTCGGCAAAAAAACTGGTTTCGGCTGTCATCCGGCCGAAACCGAAACTGCATTCGGGAGGTTTTGCAAAGCTTTTTTTATTTTGATACATTCGATTGAAGGATTATTTGCATCAAAAATATTTATTTAATTGTTGTATGTGGTAGGTAGGTACTTATTAATTTGAATTTTATTGTAGTTTGTTAACAATAAGAGTACCATACAAAATGACCAAAGTTTAAAAAATATTGTTTTTTTTTGTGTACCTACCTACACATATTTATTAGGTAATTTCTTTTTACTTTAAAAGCATTAATTTTGTTTTGTAGCTTTTATTTTATTTCTATTTATTTGGTTTTGTTTTTATTTTATTTCATAATATTAACTAAAAAAAGTATATTTATTTGTGCTTTTTTAAATAAGGGGGGTAATAATATGATATGATAAATTAATGATTAATATGTGATTGGTTTAAAAAATAATAATAAAAACTGATTGTTAATTTTTACTTTGTTTTTCCCACCGAAACTGAGACGGAAGCCGAACGAATTTCGGTTTCGGCGGTAAAAACTAGTTTCGGTCGGACACTAGTAATTTGTTGTTTTATTAAAAAACAGTTTTTTTTTTATATTTCGTCCAAATTGGACAACACTTGTACATCGAATATTCAAAATTACACGTTACATAATAGCATGGGAGATAAATACAATTCTGAAGAAAAACAGAAATACCGCGACATAATACATAATTACATATTACGAATTCGTCAAAGAAACGTGTGTTCTTCGGTGGGCCGCCAATTGCCCCGCTTGAGTGTAAGTATGTCCACAAACGCTACAAACATAAGGCCTCTCCCCTGTGTGTATTCTCATATGACACTTCAAAGTCCGAAAATCGCCAAACGCCTTGTCGCACACCGAACAAAAATGATTCTTAATCCCAAGATGAGTCCGCTTGTGTGCCGCCAAGTTGCTTGAAGTATGATACCGCTTCGAGCACAAATCGCAACTGTACGGCTTCTCCCCTGAAACCGCCACTTCCAAAAACAGCATCATCATCAATAAATTGATCGAACCTGTATGTGTCCTCATGTGAATCTGCAAATCCGCCGCCCGTCCTGTGCGTTTGCCGCACACCGCGCATTGGAACTTTTTCTCGCCGGTGTGTGTCCTGGTGTGCGCCGCTAACGCGCACTTGCTGATGAAGGCTTTGCCGCAGGATTCGCACTTGTATGGCCGTTCCTGCGTGTGCGTTCGCTTATGAATCGTCAAGTACGAGGAACTGGCAAACGCTGCCTTGCACACTGTACAGCCGTACGGTTTCTCTCCCGTGTGTATGCGTTTGTGGGCGGTGAGGACGAACGAATGTGCGAATCTTTTGCCGCAAACGTGACACTCGTAATTGCGTTCCCCAGTGTGCGTTTTATTGTGAGCTATGAGGCCGTGCGGATCGGAAAATCGTTTCCCACATTTGTTACAGACGACCGGTTTTTCTCCCGTGTGTGTTCTCATGTGCACCTGCAACAGCTCCTTCAAATAGTTTGCAGTTGCTCAAGACCACCTTTTACACAGCGATATCGATAAAAAAATATTTTATCAGATATCAAGTGATCCAACAACTCTATTAGTTTTTATATATGTTACATGGCATAATAACAACAAAGTTACCGATGCAGACGCTATACATGATAACGTGCGTTCAAAAAAAAAAAAACGAGGCTGCGTTGGCCATGGAAATTATCGGCTTTCCAGTGTAGAAACCATAGAAAATATAAACATTGATTTGACAAATGTCAAGATCTGTCAGTTTAAAATTTACCATCAAATAAAACGGCCCAAACGCTAGGACAGTTTAATTTTATTTTTAATGAGCATTTTTAATAATCATTGGATTTTAAACCTTCGAAACCAAGCAAATCCGAACCTTTTTTTTCTAATGTATATTGTGTAATTTATAACTCACTAGTGGTCAACGTTCGTGTTTAACTATGTATACAACGATTGGTAGGTCACAAACATATTATTATTATTACTTAAATGATGGGGAAAAAAAATTTGGTACTTTAAATAAAATGTAAACATGAAAAAAAAATTAATGTAAACTTTAATGAAAGACAATCCGTAATTAAACTCCAAAAACAAACAACATTTATCGCAATTGCTTTCGATTTTTTGCCGTAACTCGTCTAAATTTTTTGGCTTACTAAAATAATAAATCTTGGAACCTTCGAATCCAAGCAAACCCGAACCTTTTTTTTCTAATGTATATTGTGTAATATAACTCCCTAGCGGTCGACGTCCGTGTTTAACTATATATACAACGATTTTTGAAATATTAATTGAGAATGCAGTTGCTCTTAAACTGAATTGGTAGGTCTCGAGTTGCGCATAGAGACTGATGACCCATGAAGGTTGACGGGTAACTGAGTGCTGCCAAATATTCTCAAGACATTTTTCGGTTTTGAGACTGATTCTTCTTCATCGATCTATTCACGACTTACAGTTATATCAAATTAATGACCGTCCTGGTCGTGCCGATATTCTCCTCAACAGAGGAGAAGCTGTAACAATGAATAGATTGATGTTTGGATTCACAACGATACCGGGAAATGTTTTGAACTTTTTTTTAATCCCATAATGATTTATCCCATTGTCAACAAGGAAGCTAACCTAAACATGAACAGACTCCAACTGACATTTTGAAATTTTGCTACACTAAATTGATGCACAAAGTTTTTCCATGGCCAACGCACGTTATTTTAAATAAATAAAAAAAATAAAAACCAACACTAGTTCCAATAAGAACGTACTGTTAGTCGTCCTGGCTCGTAAAACCTCTTGCCACAAGTGATACACAAATGCTTGCGCTCTCCTCCATGCGTCCGCATGTGTTTTGTAAGACTTGATGCAATAGGAAACTTCTTATTACACTTGGTGCAAGCAAACGGCCTATAGTCGGAGTGAGTGCGAAGGTGGCTTTTAAATTGTGTCATCACTGCAAATAAAATGTCAAATCCTTATCGGTTGTAATTCTCCAAGTCTTACAGGCAAATTCCTTCTTGCAAATTTCACAAACAAATTTGAGCTTCTTCCTATGTTTGATCATGTGACTCTTTAAAGCACTCTCCGCCTTAAAAGTGTGACCACACTCCTTGCATTCAAACAAATCAGCATTTTTAGCACTCTCAACTTCCACATTTATTTCCAGTTGAACTTTAGTGTTATCCGGACTTGGTTCACTTCTCAGTTCAATCACTGTATGTACAGAGTCGTTCAAATCCGTATAAGTTTCGGGGTTGGGACATAAAGCGCGTCTTAGTTGTGTGTCTGCCTTGACGCATTGCTCCTTAAAGCTCACGAACAAGTTTAGTGTAAAAAGACAGTCGTTACATATGAAGCTAGGCAAACCGTCGTCTCTTGTCGCCTAAAATATAGTGCATTTTAAATTGCTATTTGGAACATGTTTTGGAGAAGATTACGGTCAATTCGGTTAGGTTCAACAGAATTTGATCAAGAGAGTTTTCAAAGAGTGAAGATAACTCATTTTGACTTTTCTCCGAAAGACATGTGCGGCAAATACAATTAAATTCCGCTAAGAATTTAATTCCATCAACTTCTGACATGATTTCATTCAGTAAGTTGCTAAAATGGTTTTTTGATGAAACTATTTGTTTGAGAGGCGTAACCTTAACTTCTGAAATGTGTCAAAGTGACAAGTGACAAAAAAAACAATAATAAATAATAACCTTAAGAATGGTTCACACATTACGGAGTTTGCAATATTTTTTGGCTAAAAAAAATCCAGCTTTTTAGCTCTTTTAAAATTTACGGCCCTAATCACCATAGGCAAGGGAGAAAAACTGTGGATGAACTCATATATAGTAATCTTTGTCTGTGCTTGGGTAAACATCCTTGGTGTTTTTAAAGCGCTCATGTTGTTCAAAGTTTTGTAGGTTGGCGGTAGTTTTAATTTGAAATTCTGTAACGGATGTCAGATTTGTTGACAATGACGCAATATTCAGGTTATGTAAATAGTTTTTAAATTTTAAACATTTTTTTTCTATTTTATTTCAATCGTGCGTGAGTCTGATTATATTAAACACACAAAATGGAATGTCGAATAAAAAAACTACGCGACGAATTGGACACTTTGGGTTATTACCAGTCCTTCACCTCGGACTCGGCCCCTTTAATCGAAAACCTGTTATCTGACCTAAAAACCACCACGGGAAGTCTTCAAAAATACATGAATGTGGCCCAAAACGCACTCGAGGTATGTCACACAGATATTGACGTTTTGGCACAACTCAAATTTTGTGTTTATTTCAAGGAGAAAAATAATCTCGAATTAGGGGCTGAACCGTACAAATGCGATAACGCCAAACTGGTTAGGGAATGCAACCACTTGCATTTGAATTTTATGCACCAAAAGGAAGAAAATGAAAAAATACAGAAAGGTTTTTTCACTGCTGTTGTGCAACTTCAGTGTGAATCATTTTGAATTTTCAGATTTGAAAAGACGTCTGGAGTCGTTGAAAAACGAGGTTTCGGATTGCAACACCGAAAGGCAGAAGCTAAAAAACAAAATAAAGGACTTGGAATTGGAGTTGGTACAACGTGAGGAAATCCTATTACATCCTAAACTAAAAAACAAAACTAATCTAAAAACCAGCTCAACCAGTGCCTTAATTGCCGACAAGTCCAACAAAAAGACTAGAAGCTTTGAAATTAACAGCGCCATGGCTTTAGCCGACCAGAAAATCACAAATTTGTCAAAAGAAGTGAAGAAACTGAATGAGCACAACTTGCAAATGATGGAGGCAAACGAACTGTTGCAATCGCAACTGAATGGCAGGGACAAGGAAATAAAGCGTTTAAACTCGTTGTTGGAAGGTGGAAGACCCCTGAATGCAATCCGCAAGGACTGTTCTTGTACTAAACAGGCGCATGGCGGTTTCAATATGCTCCAAGACGAACTCAACAAAATTCTACAAGAGAAAATCGTTTTGGAGAGTCGTCTTAAAGGTACAGAGAATATTAGGTATACAAACAGGAGACTGACGTTTTTGAATTTCAGAGTCCATAGCTAAGCAACATGAAGCAATGAAACGCGCTCTACATTTGGCTGAAAGAAACAAACATTTGGAGTCGGAAATGAAGGATTTGGATCGTTTGGCGTTGGCTGTCGAATCAGAATGCAACAACACCATCAAAAGTAACACAGAGAAAGTAAATCGGTACTATTTTCACTCAAATAGTGGATTTTGTTCAGTTAACGTTGATTTAAGCTTACAGGACAGGATGCAGGAGAGCGTTATGCAAATTCAAACGCTTGAAAGAGAAAACAAGCAACTCAAACAAGAGAAACAAGGAATGTGTACTGAACGAGATGCTGTGCTTGCAGAGAAACGACACTTGCAAAGTGTTTTGGAAACTTCACTGGAGGAAAAGAAGCGTCTAACTGATAAAATTAACAACTTCACCATAATTGGTGGCATTTCTTTAACTCCCTTGACTTTCAATAATGCTTCTAATTGCAGAACAAGATTTGAACATGGAGATTGATAGATTGACGCGACTTTCAGCGGAACAAAAGCGAAAAATTATGGAATTAGAAGCCTCTTTAACGACAGATAAAGCGGAACAGTCACGTCCACTTCAGGTGGTTTAAAATACACAATTCCAAAATCAATAACATATTTTTTTTAGGATATAGAGTTGTCTAAACGTCCAGGATTGGTGCAAAACAAGTCGCGTGTATATGAGGTTCGTTTTGTAAATATTTCAGACTGTTTTTATAAATTACATGTTTCTGTAGGGTGTTACATCTTCATCGAATCGAAACAAGGTCGCTAAATCACCCGAAGGGTCACCTAGTAGAAGAAACAAACCCAAGAAAAAGATTCAAACAAAAAAATCAAACAAAACAGAATCTCCAACATTTTTGCCCCAAGCCTTTCTTGAGGTGCCGACGAATACTCCGCAAGATATTTCACCAGGAAGCGGAAGGTGTTGCAATTGCCACTGCAACTCGTGCTTGTCTTCCAAACATCTGAAGGAGTTGTTGGACAAAGAGCTGGACTACAGAGAACAACAAGCGACTCGTTGTATTGATAGTTTGAAGCAAGAAAAAGATTATTACATGAGGGAATATCACAAAGTGCTGGAACAAATGAAAACGGCCAGCAGATCGAGCAGCGGTAGCAGAAACGACAAGACAACAGAACTGTTGCAGAAGCTTGCCGAAAAGGAACACGTACTAGCGAAGTTGGAACACGAGAACCAGGCGTTATCTAAGGAGAAGTTTAACTTGATATCTCGTTTGGATAGTGCGCGGGAAATCCCAGAATCACCAACAGAGGGGCCATGCTTAAAAGTAATCTACAGGAACCTGTAATTAGTGACGGTATTCTAACAACTGAAATAATGCATTTTAGGCGAGTTGTAAGCGCATAGAGCGCGAACGTGACATTTTGCGCTCAGATATTGAACGACTGGAAGAAGAGGTCCAAGCATGGAAGTATCGACTGAAAAATGTGTCTGATACTCAAATCGGCGACCAGGAGCGACTGCAGCGCCGCCTAAACGAGGCAGAAGAACAAGTGCATAAGTTGGAGCAGGAAAATCGGGAATTGTTACAGAATCAAGGGACGAGAAGAGCGGCAATAGACACATTGGAAGAGCAATGTGATACTGTAAGGGACCAATTGAAGTTGGCGCAGACTGAGCTGACACAACAGAGGGCGCTGTACAACCAACTCAAGTCAGTTCCATTCAACACTTTTTTGCCGCGTTTTCACAAGTTTGTCTTAGGAATCTACAAGAACAAACCGATAGGGCCTTGTCTGATACGCAGAGTAAGTTAGTGCAGGCTGAAACTGAATTGGCGACCACCTTCGACAGCCTGAAACAGCGCGACTTAGATAGAGGCGCGGTTAATAAAGAAGTAGACTTGTTGAAGAATGATATTCAAATAATGAAGAGTCAACTGCAACAGATGGATGAGGAAAAAGACGAGTTATTGGTAAATAAAAAATTTAATATTGTTTGGTAATTAGTTGCATATTTATTTGTGTAGATGGCGCTCGATGACAAGACTGAAAAAATGGCGCGGCTAGAGACGGAACTGAAGAGTAAAGAAAAAACAATTGAGTCACTTGAAAATACGGTAGGCGTATTGAAGAAGAAATTAAGGTGAGTGTTTATTATAAAATTGGAAAATTACATTATTTACAAGCTGGAAGGGTTGGGGACACAAGCGTGCATGCACTACTTTTACAATTTGCTTGTTGTATTATGTTTATGTAAGTTAAGCTGGACAAAACCAAACGTTTTTCTACATTTCTTTTTGTTGCATTTTGAGGCAAAGCATGCAAAAATATAATTGTAAATAGAGAGGCTTGGAAAATTACAGGTTTGTCAACCTCTGTTAAAAAGTAGAATAATCCGAGTTTTTGACTTGTGCAATTCACACTTATTTGTACTCGTTTTAACAGTTGTATCAAGTTTCAAGATTTATTTTTATAAAAAAATGCAAGATTTGAAACCGTTGTGAATATAAAACTGGGTTCTCTTCAGGTAAATCTAGTAAAAACAAAAAACAAACAAGTTAAGAAAAAATCACTGTAAGTTGTCAATATTTTCTGTTGATTTTTAATTTCGAATCATTAAAAAATTTATTTCTTGTTGAATAAACTCTTCCATTTATTTTTAAATCGCTTTACTAAAATCATGGATGAGTATGTTTGATCAATACATATGATGTGGACAAAATCCAAATGAGTTTTTTATAGATAAAGAAACGGTATAAATTAGGACAAGAAATGCACGAAAGCGAACACGATTTGTGTCCCCATTCCCATCTTTTTACAAAGCCACGATTTGCGCGATCGACGAAAAATTCCTATTCAAATAATCAGCTAAGATCACAGTTGGTGGCATACACGCCATTTGCGTGCCATTCCTCAACGTCCTACTCGTCCTAGTATAACCGGGAATACACTCACAAATGCCCTCGTTCCGGTCTTCTTCGCTCCAAATCTCTTGCTTCCTGTGTCGTTTTGGCGCAATCCATGCCCCTTTTGGGCACGGTCCTTGCGTGTACAACTTGTAACACCTCTTCAGGTAAAGCACCATCCCATCACTTTTACTACACTCAGTTTTTTCTTCTTCAACACAACTGTTGTCGCTGCTTCGCTTTTCGCAGCTGCACACTCCATTGTAGGAGATACCGTCAAGCGAGGGTCGCGTTTCAAAGTCAAAAGACACCAGTTGACCTATTTTGCACGGTCCCCTGGTTCCGATTCGGTAACACCGGTCGTGGTTGAAGAAATACAAAAAACCGCGATCGCACGGTTGTCGCATACAAGTGGTTGTGTTGATTAGGATTTGTCCAGAATCACAAGGACCTTGCGTGAAGGGTCTGTAGCATGCTGTGCTGTTCAAATGTCGCACGTAGCCACTCTTGCATTCACAACTACCTCTACGTGTTTCGGGATGCAACTGGAAGTGTTCGCCCACGTTACATGGTCCAATGGTACCGATTTCGAAGCACTGGTTAGTGTCGTCGTGGTAGTGGGGGAGGAAGTTGTGACACCCGCACGTTCGATCTGGTAGGAATAAATGTCCCTTTTCCTTGCAAGGACCTCGAGTGAAGTGCTGGTAGCAGTTACCGTCGTTGAAGCGATAGTCGTGGAGTGCGTGCGATTTTCCACACTTGCACTCGGGGATTTGGAATGGGGTGCTGATGAGAAGTTGGCCTTTGAGGCAAGGACCTTTGGTTAGTTTGTGGTAGCAGTGGCCGTCTCGTGGCCAGAAGATCTCGTTGGGTCCCGGGCAAGTCTTCATTTGAATACAAACGCCCCATAGACGTTTAGAGCTGGGGAGCGAAACATATTTTGTAAACATCATATAATCTACAATATCTACTACACAGCGTACGCTCCTGGTTACTGTGTTACTGTGTACTCTACTAGAGTAGATAGATTTTAGTTCTAGTTAGGTTTGGTGGATTAATTACTTGTTACTGTTGTATTTAGTATCTGGTGCGAAGTAGTAACCCTTCTCGCAAGGACCAGCAGAATATAGGTCGTAGCATTTGCCATCTCTAGCCGATTGGGCTTTCATGGGAGGACAACGACATTCAGCGGAGAAATTCTGTTCTCCGGATTTTGTGGGTGAAGGACTGAGTTCCATGTCTTCGGGGCAAGGGTAACCCGTCTGGAAGGAAGCGCGTGGTCATCGACTTGACCTTTTCTGGCATTTGTGATTCGTGCAAGGACATACAAACCTTAAAAATTTTGTAGCACTTTCCGTCCGGAGGCCAATACAAGAGTTGCCATCCACCGGATTGGTTCGCGCAAGGATTCAGTTTAGGGTTGGCCCAAGGAGGTGGCAGTACTGCCCCTTCAGCTGCCGGCACCCTCAACAATAGCGACAAGACGATCTGGGGGTGGGTAAAATTAAGAATCGATTAACTTTTGATCTGCGAGATAAAAATTATAAAGCGATTTTCTCAAGGAACAAAGAAAGTTATATAAGGAAGAGTTAATTGTGTGTAGAGCGTGTTGTGTAAGATTTATAATTCATGTGTAGTGGAATTGTCGGAACCGAATCGTTATATAAAACTTTATTGAATTAAATACAGAGATGTGAATAATACAATGGTGATGAAAATAGCGGCGATATGTGAAACTTTCACTCGTTACTTATGCCACACGCTGGTGGCGAACGAAGCCCACGATCTGACCTTTTGGCAGAGATTCCGATTTGTGGGAATGAACAATTTATCAACGAAAACGAACAAGAATTAGTCAAGGCCACGAGTGAGGACGAGCCACGGGCGATACCGTCAATTTATTTATTGTCTGTCGCTTTATTTTCTTTATTTAATTGGTTTTGGTCTTTTTGTGTGAGTTATATAATAGAAGGTGACTATAGTGCAGCATTTTACAAGTACGATTTGTAGCGTTGATAATACGGTTTTATTGTGTGACTTTTGTGTTTTTTCACAACGGACGCAATTGTGATTTTTTAGGATTACTAAATTCGCAATTTTAATTTTTTATTAATGTTAAAAACGTTGCATAAAATCATAAATTGTAACGGTTCTATTATGCGAATTTGCTACGGTCTCATTCTATGAATACATAATCGATTATCTGAAAGAATCAAACTAAAAAAAATTGACACCGAAAGAGTAAGTTTTCTTGACTGAATATTTATGAATCAAAATATTTGAATTCTAATACTTATCTAATTTTTTGTTAGAATAGCACTAGACGTCAATTGTAAAATTTATGGCTCAAACAAAAATTCAAAAAAAATGAACATTTTGCAGTTACAAAAAATGGTGAAAAGAGGTTCAGTCCTTACACGAAAGGACTAAGGAGAGGAAAATAAAAAATTTGCATGAAGACGTGCCCGAAGACCAGATTTTTTATTCTTGTAGCTTCAGTTAATTGACATCCGAAATTTATAGTTGCTGCACCCAAAAGGTTACCAACCTTTTTTATTGCTCAAAAAGATTGTGTAAAAAAGAGGGCCGTTAAAAAATGTTGTTATTAAGTTTTATTAATTGTAATTTTTTGCAGTTTCTGTTAAAAAAATTTCTTAAAAAAAAAAAGTTGATGTCTTGAACCAGTTTACAATGAAGCAGACATCAAATCTAAAAACATTAAAACCATTTTGCTTTAAACAAAAAAAGACGATGTGATATTAGTTTTAATATTATAATTATTTTTAATTGATTTATTTAATGAAAAAAAAATTATTAATAATTCAAAGATTCAGTTAGTGGTTCAAAAAAAATCGTGCAATATTTTTAGAACATTTGTGCGAGCTATAACATTTATAAACCTTAAGGTCTGACTCAAATTGAAAATTTGACGAACGAAAAAAACAATTGAAAAATTGACAACTTTTTTTGACTGAATACTTATGAATCAAAATATTTGAATTCTATTACTTATGTAATTTTTTGTTAGACTAGCACTAGATGTCAATTGGAAAATTTATGGCGCAAACAAAAAGGCAACGAGAATGAACATTTAACAATTAAAAAAAATAGTGAAAAGAGGTTCAGTCTTTACACGAAAGGACAAAGGAGAGGAAAAAAAATTTGCATGATTTACATTCTGAAGAGGCAATGATCGATGCTAAGACGTGCCCGAAGACCAGATGTTTTATTTTGGTAGACCAGGATTTTTTATTTTTGTAGCTTCAGTTAATTAATTGACATCCGAAATTTATAGTTGCTGCACCCAAGTTAAAAAATTGTATCAACATTTTAAAACGGTTACCCTAAAGGTTATCAACCTTTTTTATTGCTTAAAAAGATTCTATAAAAAAGAGGGCAGTTAAAAAAATGTTATTATGTTTTCTTAATTGTGCAATATTTTTTGAACATTTGTGCGAGCTATAACATTTGTAAAACATAAGGTCTGTCTCAAATTGAAAATTGTAAATCCAGAATTGGTGTTATCGACATGTTTGAGTTCAACTACTTACGCAATTTTTCGTAAAAATAGCACTAGATCTCAATTGGAAAATTTATGGCTCAAACAAAAAGGCAAACAGAATGAACATTTTACAAACACAAATTTTGATTACAACTTAAAAAAAAGTTATAAAATGGTTCAGGCCTTACACGAAAGCACTGAGGAGAGGAAAATAAAAATGTGCATGATTTACGTTCTGAAGCGTCAATGATCGATGCTAAGACGTGCCCGAAGACCAGACGTTTATTTTGGTAGACCACGATTTTTTATTCTTGTATATTCAGTTAGTTAATTGACATCCGAAATTTATAGTTACATATTTTACTCAAGTAAAAAAATTATCAAAACTTTAAAACATAACTAAACACAAACGAATAATTATTAATAATAAAAAAATTCAGTTAGTGACTTAAGAAAAATTGTGCAATCTTTTTAGAACATTTGTACAAGCCATAACATTCGTAAAACATAATGTCTGTCTCAAATTGAAATTTGCAAATCCAAAATTGTACCATTTCATTTATTAACAAGTTCAAATATCTTAAACAAATAAAAAATTGTGAAATATTATTCCAGAATCAAGTAACTATATTGTGATGATAAGTAAAGACGTGGATGCGTGTGTGTAACTTACTACAACGAATTGCCTTGCCATTTTGATCATTCACTCACTCATCTCGCACCTGCCTAACCCATGCTTGCGTTTACCAAACGCTCAAGAAGAACTAACTAACCAACTAACCGACGAGGGAGCCGGTCCCCAACATTTCGCGTTCTTCGCCGAAGGCCGCGCACCAGCCCCACCTCGTGTTCTTCGAGGGTTAACAGTCCGGTCCTAGTCCGGTTCCTAGTGTTAAATATTTTCAATGTCACTGGCACATTGTGTTCTTAGTAAGGTTCAACTAATTTTTTGCTTTCACTTGACCGGGTCATGCGGGTTTTTCGTGGCTGCCGTTGGGCGGAAAGTGAAACCGATTCGGCGTTTATTGGTAATCGACCTCTTATCTAATCGACATGCGGTTTTTACGTAATGGTTGGGGTAGATTTGAGGTATTAGTAACTTCCCAAATGGTTATTAAATCGATAAGAAAATTACACGGGCTGTTAAATTTTACTTGACAAGTTGCTTAGTACGAGATGATACCAATTGTTGGGTAATCATGCAAAGTGGAACGTTGTTTTAGTTTTGCGTACGAAATAACAATTGGATCATTGTTGTAGATAGTTACATGAAATCACTGGAATTGTATTGCTGAATTGAATTGAATAACTGAATTAAATTGAATAACTGAATTGCTTAAATTTGTAGTGGCTGTGCTAAATTGTCCAACGAGGACACTTATTGAATCTTTATTAAATTGAGCGCTCAATTTAGATCGGGAAGATAATAATAGAAAGGCATTTAATGACTAATGAAGGTTGAAAATAAATTAATAATCTAATTGGTAATGATCTACATTTCCGAGTATTGTAAGGCTCGGATGAATACTAGTCTTCCGTGCATTGATTAATAAATCATTTATCTCTTCTTTTCACCAAATGTTTTCAATGTTTTTTTTTATAGTTCCGTGTATTTAAATTATATTCCATCTTGTATTTGGTGAATCAAAACTGGTTTAACTATGAAACACACACGTACAGTGGGACAAAACTGATTTTAATAAATAGAAGTATAATGCAAAATTTATTATAATTTTCAATGGTTTGTATTGCACACACCATATGTCTGTCAGAGGATTCCAGCGAGAGGTTTTTTCGACAATATTAAATTAAGAAACTGCGTACACAATTTAAAATCTGAAATTTAAATTCACCCTGTTTGCTATTTCTGTTCGTAAGGTCTTTAAGAACAGTAGGGATAAATTGGATTAGATAGAATAATTAGAAATCAAAACTCTACAAGTTTTTGGATTCGTCTAGTTTTGGTGTTTGAAATTTTCATCATTTAGCAAAACCACACACTGAAATGTACAAATCAAATTTTGTGCGAAAGAATTTGTACTCACAGCATTTTATTATTATTAGTTATGTTCTAATAATCAAGATCTATGACTTTCCTTAGAAATTAAACACTCGTACGATTATTAGTTTAAAAAGTAATATTGCATTAGTACAATATACCAGGTGGCATGATTTTGATTGTTGTTAACTTTCGCCCATTGTTCGATTCCCACAATGACAACGAACAGATATAAATCCACCAATTATTGTCGTCTATACAACTAAGCATTCAGTTGGGGCAGTTTCGATCAGAACACGGACGATTTCGTGTAGAAAAAAACAATTAATTAAATCAGATGGTGCGTACAAGTTTGTACAACGAATTAAGTCGTGGGAATTTCGTTTCGTAACTCCTGCTTCGTAAAACCTGTTCGTTCTGTCACAGACTATTTTTTCAACGATTGTATGTTACTTTGACCCATTTCCGATTCTTCGAACTTGCGTAAAATTGTTTCGTAGACAATGCACGAATCGAATTGCTTCTGTAATTTAAATGAGTCGAGACAGGTACGCTCGATAAACTTTACTCAATAAAGGCGCACTTTTATTGTGTATAGATTGATCTATTCAAGCAATTACCCCATTGTGTCGCTGCCGGAATTAGAAATTAGCAATTGCGCAATTGTAAGGAATTGCCAGGCGGTTTTGTTTACTACTTTTAAGAATTTCCAATCCGTGAAAGTTTATACCTGCTCATAACATATCGTCACCTCCGACCCGAGCTTCCGATTTCCATTCTGCACATTTTTTCAGTTTGGCGATCGACGAAGGCACCGGTAAAGACCAGGCGGTTAGGTCTTCGCAAACAGAGCTCTTTAATCTGCGCCAGGAACTCGACACTATTAAACAAATCAGGGACGGTGCCGTTCAAGAGAATCGGAGGCTGCAAAATGATTTAAGTGCGGTCACTTCCGACTGTAGAGACGCCAGAAAAGAGTTGGAGATGTACAAGCGACAAGTTGAAGATTTAAAAACTCAGCTTCAACAATACATCGCAGAAGTCAAAAGAACCGAAGATTTGATTTCGAATAAGGTATATTGTACATCTAGTCTAATCGAGTTTTATGGGCGTATTTAAGGAAATCGAGCGAAACGAGCTGTTGGATCAGTTTAGGTCTCTCAGTCACGAAGCAAACATTTTGGAATCAAACAATCATACATTGGAGAATGAGGCTACACAGAGTAGAGTTCAGCTATCGGTAGCTCTGGACCACGCGAGTGATTTGGAAAGAAAACTCGAAAACAAAGACTCGATTATTCACAGTTACGAAAAGCAAATCGCTGACATGACTAGCCAGATTGCTAGTTTAGAAATGCAGCTGAGACAGTATATGAGTCAGTATGACCGGGCCGAGAGTGAGTTGCTCACCAACAGAGAGTTGTCGACAAAGTTAGATAGTGAAAATGCCAAAATTAGACGCCAATTAAGGGAACGAGACGAACAAAGATTACAGGTGAGGCCATCATGAGTTTGAGTGGGTTCTTGTGAAACGATAGAATTATGCAGATGGACCAGTTGAGAAGCGAACGAGAGACGACAAGAGATCGGCGCAACGTTGAAAATATTGAGAAAGATTTACAGGAAGCCAAGCACGAAACCACCGAGTTGCAGATGTTGAATCAGGACTTACAAGGCGAGGTGCACAGGTTGAAGATCCAGGTCAAAGAGTTGAGAGACAAATTGTACGTACTTTTAATTAATTTCATTTCTAATCTCTGGTGTAAGACTTGTAACTTCTATCTATTGTCGTGTTTTGTACTCTTTGGTTGTTCATGCTTCAGGTAATTTCGTTATGTTGCTTGCTTTTCTGTCTATTTTTCTCTTTATATTTTCGATCGTTCTTGTTTGAAAGGTTTGGGTTCTTGTTTTTACTATTCCTTCTTATCAATGTCATCATCAACTCATTTACAAGATATTCAGTGATTGGGTGGTATTTATGCTTGTCGCAACTTTGCAGCGCTCACACCGCCGAACAGCTAGACATGTATCAAGAAAAAGCGCTCGAGTATAGTCAACAAAACAAGCAGTTGAGACGCGAAATAGCTAACGAGCGGTTTCGCAGAACGCGTGACAGCGAAAGCTCCAAATATCCCTCTCTTTAACACATCCTTTTTATCCCTAACACCCCGTTTCGATTCTAGACGCAATTGCTATTGCGACAAAGGAACGAGCACGAAAAGTGGACCACAAAAACGTGGGGACACTTCAGATTCCGAGCAAGAGAGAAAGGCGATAAGGGCAGAAAGGGTCGACGTCGGTGACAAACCTCTTGAATGTGCAAGATGTATGTGTTTAAATGTACATAGGCTTCGGTTGTATCAACGCCGGCCTACATGTAGTATTCAAAAAATACAAGAAGAAGACGAAGACGACGAGAGAAGTGTGTGTGATTGTTGTCCAATGATGAGACAAAGCGGTGATGTTGGTACAGCAGGGGTGAAAAATAATTTTAATGTAAATGAACCTAATAAGAGTTACGTAGCGAATTGTACTGTTGTTCATGAAACGCGCCGCGCGGATAGTGATTTTAGAAATAAAAATTTTAAGTAGTTACATTTTAAGGCTAAAATGTTCCGACACCTTGGTAATATTTTTTTCAACAGATGCCAGTATCATTAAGGTGATATTTAGTTATTATGCTTTCATTTATTAACGGATACAAAAGTATGAATTCTCTAAACGGACTTATCAGTATTTTTATAGAATTAACCGATATTATTTTATCATTATTTATATAGATTTTAAATATTATTTTATAAAGCAGGAACTTATTTCGGAAAAACGTTTTATAGCCATTTGCCTAAAAAAATATGCAAATTATTATTATTATTGTAATTTAACAAAATTGTTTAACAAAATCTCTTCGACACAACATCAACTTCTTCGCACATATAATAAATATACATAAATAAATCAATGAAATAAAGAAGACATGGCGCTCCTACCTGTAATTTTTTTATGTCGAGATTTGTTATTATTAATTCTTGAAAATGATGGAAAAAAATTAAAAATGTTTGAGCTGTTCGGGTTCGTTGTTGATTCCATCGTGTGTAATTTAACAAAACAGTTTGACAAAACCTCATTGACATAATATGGCGCTCCTATCTTTCATGGCTTCTACCTGTAACTTTTTTATGTCTAGATTTGTTACTATTAATTCTTAAAAATGACGGAAAAAATTGAAAAATGTTTGAGTTGTTCGCGTTCATTGTTTGATTGAAATTTAATAGGAAAATGATTTTCTAAAAATTAATAAATCATGATTCCATTATTGTAATTTTACAAAATTGTTTGGCAAAATCTTATCTACATATTATCATCTTCTCCGCACATACATAAATATATAAATCAGATAAATGGCGCTCTTACCTTTTATGGCTTCTCCTGAAATTATTCTTTCTTTATGTCGAGATTTGTTATTAACTTTGAAAAATGATGGAAAAATGAATATTAAAATTTTTTCGAAATGTTCGCGTTCATTGTTTGATTGAAATGCAATGCGAAAATGCATCACCAAAAATTAAAAGAGCAAGACTGATTCCATCATGTGTAATTTAAAATAGTTTTGCAAAATCTCATCGACATATTATCATCTTCTCCGCACATACATAAATAAATAAATAAATCAGATATATGGCGCTCCTACCTTTTATGGCTTCTCCTGAAATTATTCTTTTTTTATGTCGAGATTTGTTATTAACTTTGAAAAAAGATGGAAAAATGAATTTTAAATTTTTTTCGAAATGTTTGCGTTCATTGTTTGATTGAACTGCAATGCGAAAATGCATCACCAAAAATGAAAAGAACAAGACTGATTGCATCATGTGTAATTTAAAATAGTTTTGCAAAATCTCATCGACATATTATCATCTTCTCCGCACATAAATAAATAAATAAATAAATAAATCAGGTATATGGCGCTCCTACCTTTTATGGCTTCTCCTGAAATTATTCTTTTTTTATGTCGAGATTTGTTATTAACTTTGAAAAATGATGTAAAAATGAATATAATTTTTTTTTCGAAATGTTCGCGTTCATTGTTTGATTGAAATGCAATGCGAAAATGCATCACCAAAAATTAAAAGAACAAGACTGATTGCATCATGTGTAATTTAAAATAGTTTTGCAAAATCTCATCGACATATTATCATCTTCTCCGCACATACATAAATAAATAAATCAGATATATGGCGCTCCTACCTTTTATGGCTTCTCCTGAAATTATTCTTTTTTTATGTCGAGATTTGTTATTAACTTTGAAAAATGATGGAAAAATGAATATTAAAAACTTTCGAGTTGTTCACGTTCATTGTTTGAATGAAATACAATACGAAAATTACTCTCTAAGAATTGAAAGAGCAAGACTGATTCCATCATGTGTAATTTAAAATAGTTTTGCAAAATCTCATCGACATATTATCATCTTCTCCGCACATAAATAAATAAATAAATCAGGTATATGGCGCTCCTACCTTTTATGGCTTCTCTTGAAATTATTCTTTTTTTATGTCGAGATTTGTTATTAACTTTGAAAAATGATGTAAAAATGAATATAATTTTTTTTTCGAAATGTTCGCGTTCATTGTTTGATTGAAATGCAATGCGAAAATGCATCACCAAAAATTAAAAGAGCAAGACTGATTCCATCATGTGTAATTTAAAATAGTTTTGCAAAATCTCATCGACATATTATCATCTTCTCCGCACATACATAAATAAATAAATAAATCAGATATATGGCGCTCCTACCTTTTATGGCTTCTCCTGAAATTATTCTTTTTTTATGTCGAGATTTGTTATTAACTTTGAAAAATGATGGAAAAATGAATATAAAATTTTTTTCGAAATGTTCGCGTTCATTGGTTGATTGAAATGCAATGCGAAAATGCATCACCAAAAATTAAAAGAGCAAGACTGATTCCATCATGTGTAATTTAAAATAGTTTTGCAAAATCTCATCGACATATTATCATCTTCTCCGCACATACATAAATAAATAAATAAATCAGATATATGGCGCTCCTACCTTTTATGGCTTCTCCTGAAATTATTCTTTTTTTATGTCGAGATTTGTTATTAACTTTGAAAAATGATGTAAAAATGAATATAATTTTTTTTTCGAAATGTTCGCGTTCATTGTTTGATTGAACTGCAATGCGAAAATGCATCACCAAAAATGAAAAGAACAAGACTGATTGCATCATGTGTAATTTAAAATAGTTTTGCAAAATCTCATCGACATATTATCATCTTCTCCGCACATAAATAAATAAATAAATAAATAAATAAATAAATAAATCAGGTATATGGCGCTCCTACCTTTTATGGCTTCTCCTGAAATTATTCTTTTTTTATGTCGAGATTTGTTATTAACTTTGAAAAATGATGTAAAAATGAATATAATTTTTTTTTCGAAATGTTCGCGTTCATTGTTTGATTGAAATGCAATGCGAAAATGCATCACCAAAAATGAAAAGAACAAGACTGATTGCATCATGTGTAATTTAAAATAGTTTTGCAAAATCTCATCGACATATTATCATCTTCTCCGCACATACATAAATAAATAAATCAGATATATGGCGCTCCTACCTTTTATGGCTACTCCTGAAATTATTCTTTTTTTATGTCGAGATTTGTTATTAACTTTGAAAAATGATGGAAAAATGAATATTAAAAACTTTCGAGTTGTTCACGTTCATTGTTTGAATGAAATACAATACGAAAATTACTCTCTAAGAATTGAAAGAGCAAGACTGATTCCATCATGTGTAATTTAAAATAGTTTTGCAAAATCTCATCGACATATTATCATCTTCTCCGCACATAAATAAATAAATAAATCAGGTATATGGCGCTCCTACCTTTTATGGCTTCTCTTGAAATTATTCTTTTTTTATGTCGAGATTTGTTATTAACTTTGAAAAATGATGGAAAAATGAACATAAATTTTTTTTCGAAATGTTCGCGTTCATTGGTTGATTGAAATGCAATGCGAAAATGCATCACCAAAAATTAAAAGAGCAAGACTGATTCCATCATGTGTAATTTAAAATAGTTTTGCAAAATCTCATCGACATATTATCATCTTCTCCGCACATACATAAATAAATAAATAAATCAGATATATGGCGCTCCTACCTTTTATGGCTTCTCCTGAAATTATTCTTTTTTTATGTCGAGATTTGTTATTAACTTTGAAAAATGATGGAAAAATGAATATTAAAATTTTTTCGAAATGTTTGCGTTCATTGTTTGATTGAACTGCAATGCGAAAATGCATCACCAAAAATTAAAAGAACAAGACTGATTGCATCATGTGTAATTTAAAATAGTTTTGCAAAATCTCATCGACATATTATCATCTTCTCCGCACATAAATAAATATATAAATAAATCAGGTATATGGCGCTCCTACCTTTTATGGCTTCTCCTGAAATTATTCTTTTTTTATGTCGAGATTTGTTATTAACTTTGAAAAATGATGTAAAAATGAATATAAATTTTTTTTCGAAATGTTCGCGTTCATTGTTTGATTGAAATGCAATGCGAAAATGCATCACCAAAAATTAAAAGAGCAAGACTGATTCCATCATGTGTAATTTAAAATAGTTTTGCAAAATCTCATCGACATATTATCATCTTCTCCGCACATACATAAATAAATAAATCAGATATATGGCGCTCCTACCTTTTATGGCTTCTCCTGAAATTATTCTTTTTTTATGTCGAGATTTGTTATTAACTTTGAAAAATGATGGAAAAATGAATATTAAAAACTTTCGAGTTGTTCACGTTCATTGTTTGAATGAAATAAACTACGAAAATTACTCTCTAAGAATTGAAAGAGCAAGACTGATTCCATCATGTGTAATCTAAAATAGTTTTGCAAAATCTCATCGACATATTATCATCTTCTCCGCACATACATAAATAAATAAATAAATCAGATATATGGCGCTCCTACCTTTTATGGCTTCTCCTGAAATTATTCTTTTTTTATGTCGAGATTTGTTATTAACTTTGAAAAATGATGTAAAAATGAATATAAATTTTTTTTCGAAATGTTCGCGTTCATTGTTTGATTGAAATGCAATGCGAAAATGCATCACCAAAAATTAAAAGAGCAAGACTGATTCCATCATGTGTAATTTAAAATAGTTTTGCAAAATCTCATCGACATATTATCATCTTCTCCGCACATACATAAATAAATAAATAAATCAGATATATGGCGCTCCTACCTTTTATGGCTTCTCCTGAAATTATTCTTTTTTTATGTCGAGATTAGTTATTAACTTTGAAAAATGATGGAAAAATGAATATAAAATTTTTTTCGAAATGTTCGCGTTCATTGGTTGATTGAAATGCAATGCGAAAATGCATCACCAAAAATTAAAAGAGCAAGACTGATTCCATCATGTGTAATTTAAAATAGTTTTGCAAAATCTCATCGACATATTATCATCTTCTCCGCACATACATAAATAAATAAATAAATCAGATATATGGCGCTCCTACCTTTTATGGCTTCTCCTGAAATTATTCTTTTTTTATGTCGAGATTTGTTATTAACTTTGAAAAATGATGTAAAAATGAATATAATTTTTTTTTCGAAATGTTCGCGTTCATTGTTTGATTGAACTGCAATGCGAAAATGCATCACCAAAAATGAAAAGAACAAGACTGATTGCATCATGTGTAATTTAAAATAGTTTTGCAAAATCTCATCGACATATTATCATCTTCTCCGCACATAAATAAATAAATAAATAAATAAATAAATAAATCAGGTATATGGCGCTCCTACCTTTTATGGCTTCTCCTGAAATTATTCTTTTTTTATGTCGAGATTTGTTATTAACTTTGAAAAATGATGTAAAAATGAATATAATTTTTTTTTCGAAATGTTCGCGTTCATTGTTTGATTGAAATGCAATGCGAAAATGCATCACCAAAAATTAAAAGAACAAGACTGATTGCATCATGTGTAATTTAAAATAGTTTTGCAAAATCTCATCGACATATTATCATCTTCTCCGCACATAAATAAATAAATAAATCAGGTATATGGCGCTCCTACCTTTTATGGCTTCTCCTGAAATTATTCTTTTTTTATGTCGAGATTTGTTATTAACTTTGAAAAATGATGGAAAAATGAATATTAAAAACTTTCGAGTTGTTCACGTTCATTGTTTGAATGAAATACAATACGAAAATTACTCTCTAAGAATTGAAAGAGCAAGACTGATTCCATCATGTGTAATTTAAAATAGTTTTGCAAAATCTCATCGACATATTATCATCTTCTCCGCACATAAATAAATAAATAAATCAGGTATATGGCGCTCCTACCTTTTATGGCTTCTCTTGAAATTATTCTTTTTTTATGTCGAGATTTGTTATTAACTTTGAAAAATGATGGAAAAATGAACATAAAATTTTTTTCGAAATGTTCGCGTTCATTGGTTGATTGAAATGCAATGCGAAAATGCATCACCAAAAATTAAAAGAGCAAGACTGATTCCATCATGTGTAATTTAAAATAGTTTTGCAAAATCTCATCGACATATTATCATCTTCTCCGCACATACATAAATAAATAAATAAATCAGATATATGGCGCTCCTACCTTTTATGGCTTCTCCTGAAATTATTCTTTTTTTATGTCGAGATTTGTTATTAACTTTGAAAAATGATGTAAAAATGAATATAATTTTTTTTTCGAAATGTTCGCGTTCATTGTTTGATTGAACTGCAATGCGAAAATGCATCACCAAAAATGAAAAGAACAAGACTGATTGCATCATGTGTAATTTAAAATAGTTTTGCAAAATCTCATCGACATATTATCATCTTCTCCGCACATAAATAAATAAATAAATAAATAAATAAATAAATCAGGTATATGGCGCTCCTACCTTTTATGGCTTCTCCTGAAATTATTCTTTTTTTATGTCGAGATTTGTTATTAACTTTGAAAAATGATGTAAAAATGAATATAATTTTTTTTTCGAAATGTTCGCGTTCATTGTTTGATTGAAATGCAATGCGAAAATGCATCACCAAAAATTAAAAGAACAAGACTGATTGCATCATGTGTAATTTAAAATAGTTTTGCAAAATCTCATCGACATATTATCATCTTCTCCGCACATAAATAAATAAATAAATCAGGTATATGGCGCTCCTACCTTTTATGGCTTCTCCTGAAATTATTCTTTTTTTATGTCGAGATTTGTTATTAACTTTGAAAAATGATGGAAAAATGAATATTAAAAACTTTCGAGTTGTTCACGTTCATTGTTTGAATGAAATACAATACGAAAATTACTCTCTAAGAATTGAAAGAGCAAGACTGATTCCATCATGTGTAATTTAAAATAGTTTTGCAAAATCTCATCGACATATTATCATCTTCTCCGCACATAAATAAATAAATAAATCAGGTATATGGCGCTCCTACCTTTTATGGCTTCTCTTGAAATTATTCTTTTTTTATGTCGAGATTTGTTATTAACTTTGAAAAATGATGGAAAAATGAACATAAAATTTTTTTCGAAATGTTCGCGTTCATTGGTTGATTGAAATGCAATGCGAAAATGCATCACCAAAAATTAAAAGAGCAAGACTGATTCCATCATGTGTAATTTAAAATAGTTTTGCAAAATCTCATCGACATATTATCATCTTCTCCGCACATACATAAATAAATAAATAAATCAGATATATGGCGCTCCTACCTTTTATGGCTTCTCCTGAAATTATTCTTTTTTTATGTCGAGATTTGTTATTAACTTTGAAAAATGATGGAAAAATGAATATTAAAAATTTTTCGAAATGTTTGCGTTCATTGTTTGATTGAACTGCAATGCGAAAATGCATCACCAAAAATTAAAAGAACAAGACTGATTGCATCATGTGTAATTTAAAATAGTTTTGCAAAATCTCATCGACATATTATCATCTTCTCCGCACATAAATAAATATATAAATAAATCAGGTATATGGCGCTCCTACCTTTTATGGCTTCTCCTGAAATTATTCTTTTTTTATGTCGAGATTTGTTATTAACTTTGAAAAATGATGTAAAAATGAATATAAATTTTTTTTCGAAATGTTCGCGTTCATTGTTTGATTGAAATGCAATGCGAAAATGCATCACCAAAAATTAAAAGAGCAAGACTGATTCCATCATGTGTAATTTAAAATAGTTTTGCAAAATCTCATCGACATATTATCATCTTCTCCGCACATACATAAATAAATAAATCAGATATATGGCGCTGCTACCTTTTATGGCTTCTCCTGAAATTATTCTTTTTTTATGTCGAGATTTGTTATTAACTTTGAAAAATGATGGAAAAATGAATATTAAAAACTTTCGAGTTGTTCACGTTCATTGTTTGAATGAAATAAACTACGAAAATTACTCTCTAAGAATTGAAAGAGCAAGACTGATTCCATCATGTGTAATCTAAAATAGTTTTGCAAAATCTCATCGACATATTATCATCTTCTCCGCACATACATAAATAAATAAATAAATCAGATATATGGCGCTCCTACCTTTTATGGCTTCTCCTGAAATTATTCTTTTTTTATGTCGAGATTTGTTATTAACTTTGAAAAATGATGGAAAAATGAATATTAAAAACTTTCGAGTTGTTCACGTTCATTGTTTGAATGAAATACAATACGAAAATTACTCTCTAAGAATTGAAAGAGCAAGACTGATTCCATCATGTGTAATCTAAAATAGTTTTGCAAAATCTCATCGACATATTATCATCTTCTCCGCACATACATAAATAAATAAATAAATCAGATATATGGCGCTCCTACCTTTTATGGCTTCTCCTGAAATTATTCTTTTTTTATGTCGAGAGTTGTTATTAACTTTGAAAAATGATGGAAAAATGAATATTAAAAATTTTTCGAAATGTTTGCGTTCATTGTTTCATTGAACTGCAATGCGAAAATGCATCACCAAAAATTAAAAGAACAAGACTGATTGCATCATGTGTAATTTAAAATAGTTTTGCAAAATCTCATCGACATATTATCATCTTCTCCGCACATAAATAAATAAATAAATAAATCAGGTATATGGCGCTCCTACCTTTTATGGCTTCTCCTGAAATTATTCTTTTTTTATGTCGAGATTTGTTATTAACTTTGAAAAATGATGGAAAAATGAATATTAAAAATTTTTCAAAATGTTCGCGTTCATTGTTTGATTGAAATGCAATGCGAAAATGCATCACCAAAAATTAAAAGAGCAAGACTGATTCCATCATGTGTAATCTAAAATAGTTTTGCAAAATCTCATCGACATATTATCATCTTCTCCGCACATACATAAATAAATAAATAAATCAGATATATGGCGCTCCTACCTTTTATGGCTTCTCCTGAAATTATTCTTTTTTTATGTCGAGATTTGTTATTAACTTTGAAAAATGATGTAAAAATGAATATAAATTTTTTTTCGAAATGTTCGCGTTCATTGTTTGATTGAAATGCAATGCGAAAATGCATCACCAAAAATTAAAAGAGCAAGACTGATTCCATCATGTGTAATTTAAAATAGTTTTGCAAAATCTCATAGACATATTATCATCTTCTCCGCACATACATAAATAAATAAATCAGATATATGGCGCTCCTACCTTTTATGGCTTCTCCTGAAATTATTCTTTTTTTATGTCGAGATTTGTCATTAACTTTGAAAAATGATGGAAAAATATTAAAAACTTTCGAGTTGTTCACGTTCATTGTTTGAATGAAATAAAATACGAAAATTACTCTCTAAGAATTGAAAGAGCAAGACTGATTCCATCATGTGTAATCTAAAATAGTTTTGCAAAATCTCATCGACATATTATCATCTTCTCCGCACATACATAAATAAATAAATAAATCAGATATATGGCGCTCCTACCTTTTATGGCTTCTCCTGAAATTATTCTTTTTTTATGTCGAGATTTGTTATTAACTTTGAAAAATGATGTAAAAATGAATATAAATTTTTTTTCGAAATGTTCGCGTTCATTGTTTGATTGAAATGCAATGCGAAAATGCATCACCAAAAATTAAAAGAGCAAGACTGATTCCATCATGTGTAATTTAAAATAGTTTTGCAAAATCTCATCGACATATTATCATCTTCTCCGCACATACATAAATAAATAAATAAATCAGATATATGGCGCTCCTACCTTTTATGGCTTCTCCTGAAATTATTCTTTTTTTATGTCGAGATTTGTTATTAACTTTGAAAAATGATGGAAAAATGAATATTAAAAACTTTTCGAAATGTTTGCGTTCATTGTTTGATTGAACTGCAATGCGAAAATGCATCACCAAAAATTAAAAGAACAAGACTGATTGCATCATGTGTAATTTAAAATAGTTTTGCAAAATCTCATCGACATATTATCATCTTCTCCGCACATAAATAAATAAATAAATCAGGTATATGGCGCTCCTACCTTTTATGGCTTCTCCTGAAATTATTCTTTTTTTATGTCGAGATTTGTTATTAACTTTGAAAAATGATGTAAAAATGAATATAAATTTTTTTTCGAAATGTTCGCGTTCATTGTTTGATTGAAATGCAATGCGAAAATGATCACCAAAAATTAAAAGAGCAAGACTGATTCCATCATGTGTAATTTAAAATAGTTTTGCAAAATCTCATCAACATATTTTCATCTTCTTATTCGCACATACATAAATAAATAAATAAATAAATAAATAAGCCAGATAAATCGCGCTGCTACCTTTTATTACTTTGCCTGAAATTCATGTAATAAATTTTGTGCTGCAGATCGAAGGTTTGTTTCAAGGACACTGCGTGGTACTTGTTACTTTCTTAGAATGTTGCCAATTATATTAGACCACCAAATAAATTCTCAATATGTAATATACTCTACTTATATTTTTTTTGTATCGATATTTGTTATTAATTTTGAAAAATAAGTGCAAAATTTTGAAAGGTATTCGAGCTGCACGCTTTCGTTATTTGATTGAACTACGTAAATTAGTTATAACGATTTTTTTCGGGATTTTGGACCGTGTTTCAATTGAAGTTCCATTAGGAAGTGTGTAGTGAACGCTACGAGAAGCTAATTCAACAAGTGCACCTCCGACGTTTCATCCACAACTGCGGTGGCGATGTTTTCTTCGCTGTCACATTCGCGACTGTGACAGCGAAGAGAACACTTCGAGCTCTTCCACATCGCCACTACACACCCCTTAATGGAATTTCAATTGGAACACGGTCCAAAATCCCGAAAAAGATCGTTATAATTAATAACACCAACCGTGAATTACGTAATTACTAAAATTACGTAAATTACTTTTAGAGTAAGAAGAGCAAGATTGATTCCAACAAGTTAAATTAAAAAAAAATATTGTATTATAATAAAGATGTCATGGCATTGTTTAATTGCTTCTACATATTTCTCTTTGTGACGATACTTGTTATTAATTTTGATAAATGCAAAATAATAAGTGCAAAATGATGAAAAACTTCCGAGTTTTTTCGCGTTCATTGTTTTTGGAAGAAATTAAATACGATAATGACCTTCTAACAATTCAAAGAGCAAGACTGTGTAATTTGACAATATGGTGTGACAATATCGACGTCTCGTGAACTTATTCGCACATATCAATCAAGTAAAGAAGACATGGCACCTACCTTTCCAGGCCGCTTATTATTAACAATTTTGATAAGTCACTTGTTCATTTTAAATATAAATTATTGTATGCGTTCGTTAACTGTTACTAATTTATCAGTGATGCCTTGCACAAGCCTTTTATCGCAGCACGAAACACTAAAAGACAGTGAGACCGAGTTAAAGTGTCGACCGTCACCTTAGACTGCTAAACTAACAATGCCATTTTTCGCCCAAACTCCAAACTCTAAATACTGATTAGATAACTTCCGGTCCGTGCAGGTACTCTAAATGGCGTTTTTTGCAAATCGAGTGTGTCAGTATCTATTAGTGAAGAATGGAAAAAATTGACGGGCGAGTTTTTTGTGTTGACAGAGATTGTTAATTTTGTCCAATCAATGCAAAATTTCAAAAAACTTAATTGCGCTTTTGTTATTCGACTGAAGTACGAAAATTGATTTCAAAGAATACAATGAGCCAGATTGATTGAAAAATAATGTTGGAAAAATCTAATGTCATAGCCCTTTTATATTTTTTATGGCTCCTACATTTTTTGTGCTAATATTTATTTTTAATTTTGAAAAATCGCTGCAAAGTTTTGAAAAACGTTCGATTTGTAGGCGTCCGTCATTCGACTGAAAAACGAAAGTTATTTTCCAAGAATTCAAGGAGCAAGATTTATTTCATCGTACATTTCTTAACAAAGCAATTTAGGACTTAAAAAGTGGCACTTATAGAAATTTCAAGTTAAGCGATGGTGTATAAATGGTTGCAGCTATAATAAATATTTTCTATACAATCATCATAGATGTATCGAAACTGTGTAATAAGGTAAAACGAAATAAATTTACATTTTTTTTTACATGTTCTGACAGGCAAATCAACATTTTTGTGTGTTTTGGCGTTGAATTTTGAAACACGCGCTAAATTTATAAAACTTGTTTTAATTTTAAGAAAACTCTTAATGGATTGGTTTTTGGAACATTATTTTAGTTTCTTAATAACTTTTTACTATTAGTAATACTTTTGAAACTAATTTTTAAAATCTGCAGGTCGGATAAAAATATTTTTTTTTAAATAAATTTACCAACAATTTTGTGTTGGTGATCCTGCACGTCCTACGTCATTTGAATTAGTGAATTCATGGAGTGCGCACTCTATGCTATCTTTATAAATAAAATAAGCTTACAGAAGATCCCAACAAATGACACCAAGAGCTGCTGGTTCACGCAGTGTGGTCAACCTTAATTTGCAACCAACCCAAATTCTCTATAATCTATGATTGCTGACTGCAGAAAACTGACTATCGCACCCACAATCGTTTGGAGAATTCGAATTCGGCATTTTTACCTGGTTTTGTTATGACTTCGTTTTATCTCTTACCATTAGCGTTGTGAACTGGCAGCGTCTAATTTGATTTTTCTTTTGTTCGGGTGTTTGATTTGTTTATATTTTAATAATATAGTTTTATAATTAATAAATAGTGTTTTTTAGTTTTGTGCTGTGGTTTAGTGTTTAATTTATTTCGGGCAATTATTTCATTTAAAAAAGTGAAACGGTGTTGTGTTCGTTCGTAGGCAGAGTAGGTTGTGTATAACTATATTTTATTTTGTTATTTTGTATTATAATTATAATTTTATTATAACAGTAATAATATATGCAATGAAATAACGTGCAATAATGTTATAACGGGGCATCTTGAGCTTCCGTTTTTGTTTGTATGTTCTATGTTGAGGAAATGTAATTCTATTTTGGTGAATTTATAAATAAAGCAGTTTTAAATGTAGATTGTTTTAAATTAATCAATTAAAAATTAAAAAGCACGAAAATATTAAATTGCGCACTTTAAGCTGTACAGGTTTCTGTACTCATACGGGTGTTTGAACGAAACTTTTAGGAGATCCCAACACATGACACTATAAATAATCTTTAGAAAGAATAGGGAGAGTGGACCATCTATTCTCTCTCTTGTCTGTGATAGGCACCATAGAAAAGAGAAAAGTATAGAACGCTAACTCCCTTGTATTTCTACGGTCCCCTAGATACGCCATCTACCTTCACAAACCTTCTGGATATGGCGGGAATTTTAATTTAAATAGTCAACTTAAGCGGGAGTTTTGTATGTTCAGTTAGGGAGGTCTCGCCTTTATCTTCGTTGTTAGAACTATTTTCTAAAATCCAATAGATTATCGGAAAAACTATCGAGAATTGGCATAACAAACCTTTATAAAGGTCGAGTTATTTTTTACTTTTACATTGAATTCCGTTATTAGATTGTAGTAGATAGTAGATTGATTTTTTGGCATTTTGTTATAGTAATTTTCCGGAAATCGCAACGCGCACCCGAGGCAATAAAATGTATTAGAAGTCCTACGAAGTAGAAGTTATACGAATCGATAGTAAAAACAATTATTGCATATTTTTGCATTTCAAAATTTTATCATTAAATTAAGAATATTTTTAAAACTCTGAGAGATAAGATAAGACAACTTGGGCACATCTTATTTAGAATTGATTGCCAAAACTAATGAGTGCATAAAAATAAGTTGTTGCCATTTAATATAACAAAGTTGACGTCAATTTCCGGTGTAACCGAAAGTGCCGCCATCTTGAAAGTATTTTACTTCGATTCAGAATAATCGATGATAATCATACATCAAATTTCAACTGTCTAGCTTTACGGAAAATTGAAAATGTTCTAATGAACGGTCTACGTGAATCACCCTGTATGTTAATTTTTTTTATATATTATTGGAACCTAGTATTAATTACCTAAAATATCATTTGCTTAAATAGCGAATTAGACTAGCCGTAAATAACAAATGAATCCATAGGTTACTTAATTATTTATATTTTAATTTTTTTTTAATATTATTGTAAACTATTATTAATTGTCTAAAATATTGTTTGCATAAATATCGAATGTATAACGTTTAAAAGCGAATTTTATAATTATTTTAAATAAATTATATTAGTTATATTTCGCTTATTAGGGACAACGTCAGGGATCTTATTAAAATGCTTAGTTAACTATTCTTATGTATAAATTCGCTAGCTAGATGAAGAAGCGTTACTCTTTGATTTCACCGCATAAGTATTGTTAGTCGCGTTGCTTTAAATAAACTTTTTAAAAAAGCCGTCGTTCGTTTTCATAATATAATTGGCGCAGTCGGTAGGATAGGCTAACGTCTTCGGTAAACATTTCGAGTGGACCCAAAAGTGTTTTGAGGACTTCCATTGTGAAAATTCTGGACCAGGACAACACCTAGGACTTCCGGACCAAGACGGTGCATTTCTATGCTTTGAAGCCTATTCCAAAAAGAAAAGTGGACCTGACGACGAAGCATGCTACAAACTTGGTGAGTCATTGATGTCAATAATTGATTCAGATTCAGAAATTGATTTTAATTACGGTTACGAAAACCGCGATCGTTCGAGATCACCAATTACTAGAATCTCTAATACAATCTATCTAAATAAAATGGCTTTTAAAATGGAATACCTACAAATTCTACCAGAATTTACCGGAAACCAATCAGTATTAAGCGAGTTTATTAATACTAGCGAACAACTCATAACGCAATTTTATAATGTGCAAGATGAAAATACATTTGAAAATATCCTGTTAATAAAATCTATAAAAAATAAAATTAAAGGTGAAGCTGCTGAACGCATAGCGTCTTACCAAATTAATAATTGGGGCGATTTGAAAAATGCGCTTCTTGCTACATATGCTGATAAACGCGATCTCCAGACGTTGACCATAGAATTATGTAATATGCGTCAGGGAAATTTAAAACCTCTCGAGTTTTTTGCTAAGGTTCAAGATAATTTGAATCTTCAAATTAGTTATATTACGACTCACACGGATGACGCCAATGAACTAAGAGTGTTGACCGCAAGTTCGAGAAAATTAGCATTACGCGTATTTCTCAAACAATTAAACAATCCTTTAGGTGATTATTTATCTACTCGTCAACCCGATTCATTAAATGCGGCGTTGCACATATTAACAAACGACTTTAATGTTCAACAAAAACCAAAATTCACCAACCCTCAAAATCAACCGTTTGTAAAATCTAATAGCAATTTTCAAACTCCCAAACAGCCGATAAGAAATTTCCCTCAATTTAACCAACAAAATCGCAATCAATTTTCAAACCATCACCATCAGCAAAATAATCATCAATTTTCAAACAATCACCAACACCAAAATGTATTTAAACCAAATCCGAATTATAAACCCACTAATAAACCCGTGCCAATGAGCATTTCAACACGAAACTCTTCAAATCCAACCATAAATAAGTTCAATAAACATTATTCGTCGCGTCCTCATTGGATAGCCGAGGAATTACATAATAACGAAGATAAATCTGTTGAACCGACAAATGCTTCAAACACGGAAGATGACGAAGAATGCGATTTTTTAGGCGAACTAGCCTCGGATACGCAGAACTTTTAAATATCGACAATAACCCCTCTCAACTACCGTTTATAGAGATCCCTTTTGAAAATTTTAAACTAAAATGTCTTATTGATACCGGATCAACAAAATCATTTATAAATCCGGATAAAGCCAAAGAACATTTTTCCAAATATGTCAAATTTGATCCCTTTAAAATATCTACCGCACATGGTACTACTAAAGAAGACTACAGTATTTCGATACCGTGTCCTAAGTTGTTTAAATCAAAACAACCCAAAATAAAATTCCACGTGTTTAAATTTCATAAGTACTTTGACTGTCTTCTTGGTGTCGACAACCTCCGTCACTTACAAGCCAACATTAATCTGACTCTAAGCAAGCTAATATTACCCAACGCTACAATTTCCATGAGGTTAAAGAATTTATCAGATTACAATAATCTTATTGTTAGTGCACCGAATTCACAACAGATAATAAAAGTAAAAATTGCAAACGTTAAAAATGGCACTGCTTTGTTGCCTAAACAACAATTTTTAGATATAGAAATGCCAGAAAGTTTAATACAAGTTGAAAATCATGAAGCTTTAACAACTGTCATCAATCGCTCTGACCAGCCAATTGAGATCGAACTGGAAAAAACTTTTGAAGTTATTCCCCAGGAACAATTTTATATTGCAAATCTAAACAATATAAATGATTCGAAGGATCAATATTTTGATTTTTCAAAACTAAGACTCGACCATTGTAATAAGGAAGAAAAGTTTAGTATTACAAAACTAATTAAAAATTATTCTGATATCTTTTACGACGAATCAACATCACTTTCATTTACGAATGCAATTAGGCACAAAATTAAGTTAAAGGATGACACCCCTATACACACTAAAACATATAGATACCCCTATGTTCATAAAGCCGAAGTACAAGATCAAATTAGTAAAATGTTGAGACAAAAAATAATTAGACCTTCAAATTCACCTTGGACATCACCAATCTGGGTGGTACCCAAAAAATTAGATGCTTCAGGCCAACGAAAATGGAGAATAGTGGTGGATTACCGAAAACTAAATGAACAGACTATCGATGATAGATATCCGATTCCGAATATAAATGATATCCTAGATAAACTAGGTCGAAGTCAATACTTTAGTACATTAGATCTTGCTTCCGGATTCCATCAGATTGAAGTTGAACCCGACGACATACCGAAAACTGCATTTACAGTCGAGAATGGCCATTACGAATTCGTTCGAATGCCTTTCGGATTAAAAAATGCGCCCTCCACTTTTCAACGCGTTATCGACAACGTTTTGAGAGGTATTATAAATGAATCTTGTGTTGTGTACCTCGATGATATTATAATATTTTCAACATCTCTTCAAGAACATATCCAAAATTTAACATCAGTATTTGACAGGTTACGTAAATTTAACTTTAAAATTCAGATAGATAAAAGCGAGTTTTTGAAAAAAGAAGTTAATTATTTAGGACATGTCATCACACCAGACGGAATTAAACCTAATCCAGATAAAATTAAAGCCATCGTAGATTTCACAATACCAACAACCCCAAAACAACTAAAAGGATTCCTAGGCCTCATTGGTTATTACCGTAAATTTATTAAAAATTTTGCAAAATTAACCAAACCTCTCACTGTTCGACTTAAGAAAGACCACAAAATTTACCCCGAAGATGAAGATTATAAAAATTGTTTCGAACTTTGTAAAAGCCTGTTAACTAATGATCCTATTTTACAATACCCAGATTTCGAAAAACCTTTCGTACTGACTACAGACGCCAGCAATTACGCTATTGGTGCCGTCCTATCACAAGGACCTATAGGTTCAGATCTCCCAATAGCATATGCGTCCCGCACATTAAATGAACACGAAATCAACTATTCCACGATTGAGAAAGAACTTCTTGCCATTGTCTGGGCAACAAAATATTTCCGACCATATATATATGGACGTAAATTCAAAATTGTAACCGACCATCAACCGTTAAAATGGTTATTTTCTCTTAAAGAACCTAACTCGAAATTAATTCGATGGCGCTTACGCTTAGAAGAATTCGAATATGAAATTCATTATAAAAAAGGAAAGCTAAATAGTAACGCCGATGCTCTTTCTCGACCCCCAAACTTAAACATGACTTTAACAGAAGACGAATCACCTTTTCTAAAATATATGAAAGACTTTAACAAGACATATTCAAATCTTAATCCGACTGAAACTGACGATAAAGATTCAGTAATCGTCCAAATACCAGACGAACAAGACGAACTAACAGAAGACGACATCACTATGCATAGTAATATAGAAAATCCTATCTGTGCTATACCCATTTCGGAAGACCCAATAAATTTCTGTAAAAACCAATTAGAGTTTATCTCAGTTAAAACTAGTCCTTCTCAACCTTCGATAATACATCTGTTCGATCATTCTAAGCAACGAATCATTGTCCAAATTTCTGCCAATAATATCGAAAATGACGTAATTAATTTTATTAAAACTTTTGTAGCACCCAATGTTCCATACGGATGTTACTTTGAATCTGATCTACTGTACCAACAAGTTTGTCGAATTTTACAAACAGCATTTAATAATACGATTATATTGAAACGTCATATGAAAATATTAGAAGATGTAGAATCAATAGAAGATCAAAAAGAAATATTAGAGAACTATCATTACGGAAAATGTAATCATCGTGGTGTAACCGAAACACTACACAAGATATCTTCAAAATACTACTGGCCGAACATTCAGAAGAGTATTCAAGATTTTATCAACAGATGCGAAATTTGTAAAGTGACAAAATACGATAGAAAACCATTCAAACTAAAATTTAACATCACACCCACGCCTACTAGACCATTTGAAATTGTTCATATAGACGTCTTAAAATACCAAAGCAATAAATTTTTGACAATAATTGATGCCTTCAGCAAATATGCCCAGGTATACTCATTAGATAATATGCAAGCAATAGAAATAATGAAAAAGTTACTTTTTTACTTCAGTCATCATTCAGTACCAGATTTAATAATAGTTGATAATGGATCAGAATTCGATAACGGTGTGATAACTGAACTATTTAAACTACATAAAATACAAGTTCACTTTTGCAGTCCCCATCACCCTGCTAGTAATGGCCTATTAGAGAGATTCCACTGCACTTTCTTAGAGCACCTAAATCTCATTAATAACAGAGACGAATTTAAAAAAGATTCTATTCAAGTCAAAACACTATACGCTACTATTGCCTATAATAATTCTATACATTCCACTACAAAAATGTCTCCCTTTACAATATTGATGCCTAACAGTGAACGAGAATTTGACGACATAAATTTAGAAGAAAAAATTTTGAGTAATTACCTACAACAACATAAAGAAAAAATTCAAATTTTATTTAAAGAAATCAATAAACGATTGTTAGACACAAAACAAAAAATTATTTCCAAATTGAATGAGAATCGTGAAAACGTACCAACAGATCTACCACCTGAAGTATTCGTCAAAAGTAATTTTAGATCAAAAGGCAGAAATAAATTTAAAAAAGAGGAAATTATATGCCTTAACCCCGAAAGAAAAACCTTTCAACCTACTATCTGCAAAACAAAAACCGGCCGAAAGTTCCATAAACTACATATTGATAACGTAAAACGCCCTACTAAAACTGAAACATCTCCCGTTACAGGGCCTTCATCGTCTACTGGCTAACGCTGAATAGCCTTGCTGAAAAGGACATTTCCAACAACCCGGGAATATTACCGATTAAACTAGGACAAGCTATATTCCAAAACTCCTCTCACCATTTAATACACTATTTTGACGTTTCGATTCTTTTAAATGAATACAACAAACTACAGACCCACGTGAGAACGATCGAAGATTCTATAAGCAATGACACTCATTCAAAAAGAGAACTTCAAAACTATTTCAAAATTATTCGGTACAATATTAATCTAATAAATGAAAAATTACATCCCTTTTTGCATTCTAGATCAAAAAGAGGGTTAATAAACGTAATAGGATCGACAATAAAAGCAATCACAGGTAATATGGATGCAGCAGATAACGAAAGAATTACAAAAATTTTGGAAGAACTTAAACAGAATGAAAATAACATAGCACATCATTTTAAAAATCAATATTCTATAAATAAACAAATTATGAATAACTTTGAAACAACAGTTAAAGATATAGAACATAATGAACAATCTCTATATACAATGCTAGACAATTTTACAAAAATAGGAATTACTACCCAAAATCAAGTCAATAGCCTTTTTTTTAAAGATATGGCAAATCAGCTCGTTCATCTTTTGACAGTAATTTTAAACATTGCACAGGATATTGAAAATTCAATAACATTTTGCAAACTCAAGATTCTCCATCCTAGTATAATTACGAATGACGAGTTGTTGCTGGAACTAATAAAACTCAGCACGGTATACAAAAAAGATTTACCTTTTCCGGTAATATCTGAAAATCTCCAATTCTTTAAAACTCTTTTAAAACCTAAATGCGTAATTCACAAACTACAAATAATTTACTTCGTGTCTATTCCTCTATACGAATTAAACAATTTCGAACTGTACTACTTCATACCACTTCCAAATAGGCAATTTCGAACGATTATACCTTCAACAAAATATTGTTTAAAATCTGAATCTAATTTAATACCATTAACTGACATCTGTGACGAAATCCATGACAAATATTTATGTCCGACTAACCTGAGAACATATATCAACACATCATGCGAATGGGACATACTCAACAACAACTCTTTCAAGAAATGTTCCTTTACCCAGTTAACCGCAGAGGACACACTAGAATACATTCCTCAAATTAATCAATTTTTGGGCATCTTCCCTAACGACACAACAGTGAGAACAAGTTGCGACGAAGTTTGGACAAGACGAAATGTTAAAGGAGTTTTCCTGTTTGAAGAACAACATCACTGCCACAAATACATCAGAGATCAACTATTGGTGTTCAACGATGTAACAAAAGGCCAACCACTCCTGCTAGAAGATCTGCACCTTAACATGCCAAACACAAACAATCAAGTTCCCCGCCTACAAATGAAATATCTTCGAGTCACCAAATTAGAAAATTTACAACCAATAGAAATGGCAGAACTCGACAACGATTTCGACTCCTGGCACATTTCTGGTACCGCCATCTTATACGTCGGCATCGTATCCCTAGCCATCTGCCTAGGAATCCGAAAATATCGACAAAGAAAGTTCGCATCCACTCCTTCTGCAGAATCCGAACAACAAAGAAGCTCACTGCCAGACACCGCCAAAGTCTAAACGTACCTTCACCGGAGTTTCAGGACTCAAAGGGGAGGAATTATATTAGTTATATTTCGCTTATTAGGGACAACGTCAGGGATCTTATTAAAATGCTTAGTTAACTATTCTTATGTATAAATTCGCTAGCTAGATGAAGAAGCGTTACTCTTTGATTTCACCGCATAAGTATTGTTAGTCGCGTTGCTTTAAATAAACTTTTTAAAAAAGCCGTCGTTCGTTTTCATAATATAATTAATATAAAATAAAATTTAAAAATAGCATCGTGACATCGGAGAATGACACAACCGGAAATGATGTCAGAAATAACCGGTTCCGGACGGATACCAAACGCCACTATAAATAGCGGCGCACATCAGATCCAAAATCAGTTGGAAGTGAGACCGGCTCGAGTACACTTCGATCTGGACCACGTGGCCACTGAGGATGACCACCACAGTTGTGGACGAAACGTCTGGGAGCCCCTCGGGGGGGTAAATAACAATAACAATAACAATAAACAATAACAATAACAATAACTATAACTATAACATAAACAATAACAATAAAACAATAACAATAAAACAATAACAATAACACAATAACAATAACACAATAACAATAAAACTAAAACAATAAAACTAAAACAATAAAACTAAAACAATAACAATAAAACAATAACAATAAAACAATAACAATAAAACAATAACAATAAAACAATAACAATAAAACAATAACAATAAAACAATAACAATAAAACAATAAAACAATAACAATAAAACAATAAAACAATAACAATAAAACAATAAAACAATAAAACAATAAAACAATAAAACAATAACAATAAAACAAAAACAATAAAACAATAAAACAATAAAACAATAAAACAATAAAACAATAAAACAATAAAACAATAAAACAATAAAACAATAAAACAATAAAACAATAAAACAATAAAACAATAAAACAATAAAACAATAAAACAATAAAACAATAAAACAATAACAATAAAACAATAACAATAAAACAATAAAATAATAAAACAATAAAACTAAAACAATAACCAATAACCACCCACCACTAAAACACTAAAAATAAAACAATAACACACTAACCAATAACCCACCACTAAAACTAAAACAATAAAACACTAACCAATAACCAACCACTAAAACACTAAAACTAAAACAATAAAACACTAACCAATAACCCACCACTTAAACACTAAAACTAAAACAATAAAACAATAACCAAATACTAAAACACTAAAACTAAAACAATAAAACAATAACAAACCACTAAAACACTAAAACTAAAACAATAAAACAATAACCAAACACTAAAACACTAAAACTAAAACAATAAAACACTAACCAATAACCAAACACTAAAACACTAAAACTAAAACAATAAAACAATAACATACCACTAAAACACTAAAACTAAAACAATAAAACAATAACCAATAACACACCACTAAAACACTAAAACTAAAACAATAAAACACTAACCAATAACCCACCACTAAAACACTAAAACTAAAACAATAAAACACTAACCAATAACCCACCACTTAAACACTAAAACTAAAACAATAAAACAATAACCAAATACTAAAACACTAAAACTAAAACAATAAAACAATAACAAACCACTAAAACACTAAAACTAAAACAATAAAACAATAACCAAACACTAAAACACTAAAACTAAAACAATAAAACACTAACCAATAACCAAACACTAAAACACTAAAACTAAAACAATAAAACACTAACCAATAACCAAACACTAAAACACTAAAACTAAAACAATAAAACAATAACATACCACTAAAACACTAAAACTAAAACAATAAAACACTAACCAATAACACACCACTAAAACACTAAAACTAAAACAATAAAACACTAACCAGTAACCCACCACTAAAACACTAAAACTAAAACAATAAAACACTAACCAATAACACACCACTAAAACACTAAAACTAAAACAATAACACACTAACCAATAACCCACCACTAAAACACTAAAGCTAAAACAATAACACACTAACCAATAACCAAACACTAAAACACTAAAACACTAAAACTAATACAATAAAACAATAACCAAATACTAAAACACTAAAACTAAAACAATAAAACAATAACAAACCACTAAAACACTAAAACTAAAACAATAAAACAATAACCAAACACTAAAACACTAAAACTAAAACAATAAAACACTAACCAATAACCAAACACTAAAACACTAAAACTAAAACAATAAAACACTAACCAATAACCCACCACTTAAACACTAAAACTAAAACAATAAAACAATAACCAAATACTAAAACACTAAAACTAAAACAATAAAACAATAACAAACCACTAAAACACTAAAACTAAAACAATAAAACAATAACCAAACACTAAAACACTAAAACTAAAACAATAAAACACTAACCAATAACCAAACACTAAAACACTAAAACTAAAACAATAAAACAATAACATACCACTAAAACACTAAAACTAAAACAATAAAACAATAACCAAACACTAAAACACTAAAACTAAAACAATAAAACACTAACCAATAACCAAATACTAAAACACTAAAACTAAAACAATAAAACACTAACCAATAACAAACCACTAAAACACTAAAACTAAAACAATAAAACACTAACCAATAACACACCACTAAAACACTAAAACTAAAACAATAAAACACTAACCAGTAACCCACCACTAAAACACTAAAACTAAAACAATAAAACACTAACCAATAACCCACCACTAAAACACTAAAACTAAAACAATAACACACTAACCATTAACCCACCACTAAAACACTAAAACTAAAACAATAAAACACTAACCAATAACCCACCACTAAAACACTAAAACTAAAACAATAAAACACTAACCAGTAACCCACCACTAAAACACTAAAACTAAAACAATAAAACACTAACCAATAACCCACCACTAAAACACTAAAACTAAAACAATAACACACTAACCAATAACCCACCACTAAAACACTAAAACTAAAACAATAAAACACTAACCAATAACCCACCACTAAAACACTAAAACTAAAACAATAAAACACTAACCAATAACCCACCACTAAAACACTAAAACTAAAACAATAAAACACTAACCAGTAACCCACCACTAAAACACTAAAACTAAAACAATAAAACACTAACCAATAACCCACCACTAAAACACTAAAACTAAAACAATAAAACACTAACCAATAACACACCACTAAAACACTAAAGCTAAAACAATAACACACTAACCAATAACCCACCACTAAAACACTAAAGCTAAAACAATAACACACTAACCAATAACCAAACACTAAAACACTAAAACTAAAACAATAAAACACTAACCAATAACAAACCACTAAAACACTAAAACTAAAACAATAAAACACTAACCAATAACACACCACTAAAACACTAAAACTAAAACAATAACACACTAACCAATAACCCACCACTAAAACACTAAAGCTAAAACAATAACACACTAACCAATAACCAAACACTAAAACACTAAAACTAAAACAATAAAACAATAACAAACCACTAAAACACTAAAACTAAAACAATAACCAAACACTAAAACACTAAAACTAAAACAATAAAACACTAACCAACAACCAAACACTAAAACTAAAACAATAAAACAATAACAAACCACTAAAACACTAAAACTAAAACAATAAAACAATAACCAAACACTAAAACACTAAAACTAAAACAATAAAACACTAACCAATAACCAAACACTAAAACACTAAAACTAAAACAATAAAACACTAACCAATAACAAACCACTAAAACACTAAAACTAAAACAATAAAACACTAACCAATAACCCACCACTAAAACACTAAAACTAAAACAATAAAACACTAACCAGTAACCCACCACTAAAACACTAAAACTAAAACAATAAAACACTAACCAATAACCCACCACTAAAACACTAAAACTAAAACAATAACACACTAACCATTAACCCACCACTAAAACACTAAAACTAAAACAATAAAACACTAACCAATAACCCACCACTAAAACACTAAAACTAAAACAATAAAACACTAACCAGTAACCCACTACTAAAACACTAAAACTAAAACAATAAAACACTAACCAATAATCCACCACTAAAACACACTAAAACTAAAACAATAACACACTAACCAATAACCCACCACTAAAACACTAAAACTAAAACAATAAAACACTAACCAATAACCCACCACTAAAACACTAAAACTAAAACAATAAAACACTAACCAATAACCCACCACTAAAACACTAAAACTAAAACAATAAAACACTAACCAGTAACCCACCACTAAAACACTAAAACTAAAACAATAAAACACTAACCAATAACCCACCACTAAAACACTAAAACTAAAACAATAAAACACTAACCAATAACACACCACTAAAACACTAAAGCTAAAACAATAACACACTAACCAATAACCCACCACTAAAACACTAAAGCTAAAACAATAACACACTAACCAATAACCAAACACTAAAACACTAAAACTAAAACAATAAAACACTAACCGATAACAAACCACTAAAACACTAAAACTAAAACAATAAAACACTAACCAATAACACACCACTAAAACACTAAAACTAAAACAATAACACACTAACCAATAACACACCACTAAAACACTAAAGCTAAAACAATAACACACTAACCAATAACCCACCACTAAAACACTAAAGCTAAAACAATAACACACTAACCAATAACCAAACACTAAAACACTAAAACTAAAACAATAAAACACTAACCAATAACAAACCACTAAAACACTAAAACTAAAACAATAAAACACTAACCAATAACAAACCACTAAAACACTAAAACTAAAACAATAAAACACTAACCAATAACACACCACTAAAACACTAAAGCTAAAACAATAACACACTAACCAATAACCAAACACTAAAACACTAAAACTAAAACAATAAAACACTAACCAATAACAAACCACTAAAACACTAAAACTAAAACAATAAAACACTAACCAATAACAAACCACTAAAACACTAAAACTAAAACAGTAAAACACTAACCAATAACAAACCACTAAAACACTAAAACTAAAACAATAACACACTAACCAATAACCAAACACTAAAACACTAAAACTAAAACAATAAAACACTAACCAATAACAAACCACTAAGACACTAAAACTAAAACAATAAAACACTAACCAATAACAAACCACTAAAACACTAAAACTAAAACAATAAAACACTAACCAATAACACACCACTAAAACACTAAAACTAAAACAATAACACACTAACCAATAACACACCACTAAAACACTAAAGCTAAAACAATAACACACTAACCAATAACCAAACACTAAAACACTAAAACTAAAACAATAAAACACTAACCAATAACAAACCACTAAAACACTAAAACTAAAACAATAAAACACTAACCAATAACAAACCACTAAAACACTAAAACTAAAACAATAAAACACTAACCAATAACACACCACTAAAACACTAAAGCTAAAACAATAACACACTAACCAATAACCAAACACTAAAACACTAAAACTAAAACAATAAAACACTAACCAATAACAAACCACTAAAACACTAAAACTAAAACAATAAAACACTAACCAATAACAAACCACTAAAACACTAAAACTAAAACAATAAAACACTAACCAATAACAAACCACTAAAACACTAAAACTAAAACAATAACACACTAACAAATAACCAAACACTAAAACACTAAAACACTAAAACTAAAACAATAACACACTAACCAATAACCAAACACTAAAACACTAAAACTAAAACAATAAAACACTAACCAATAACAAACCACTAAAACACTAAAACTAAAACAATAAAACACTAACCAATAACAAACCACTAAAACACTAAAACTAAAACAATAAAACACTAACCAATAACACACCACTAAAACACTAAAGCTAAAACAATAACACACTAACCAATAACCAAACACTAAAACACTAAAACTAAAACAATAAAACACTAACCAATAACAAACCACTAAAGCACTAAAACTAAAACAATAAAACACTAACCAGTAACCCACCACTAAAACACTAAAACTAAAACAATAAAACACTAACCAATAACCCACCATTAAAACACTAAAACTAAAACAATAAAACACTAACCAGTAACCCACCACTAAAACACTAAAACTAAAACAATAAAACACTAACCAATAACCCACCACTAAAAGACTAAAACTAAAACAATAAAACACTAACCAATAACCCACCACTAAAACACTAAAACTAAAACAATAAAACACTAACCAATAACAAACCACTAAAAACACTAAAACTAAATCAATAAAACAATAATCAATAACAAACCACTAAAAACACTAAAACTAAAACAATAACACACTAACCAATAACCCCCCACTAAAACACTAAAACTAAAACAATAACACACTAACCAATAACAAACCACTAAAAACACTAAAACTAAAACAATAAAACAATAATCAATAACAAACCACTAAAACTAAAACAATAACACACTAACCAATAACCCACCACTAAAACACTAAAACTAAAACAATAAAACACTAACCAATAAACAAACACTAAAACACTAAAACTAAAACAATAAAACACTAACCAATAACAAACCACTAAAACACTAAAACTAAAACAATAAAACACTAACCAATAACACACCACTAAAACACTAAAACTAAAACAATAAAACAATAACCAAACACTAAAACACTAAAACTAAAACAATAACAAACCACTAAAACACTAAAACTAAAACAATAAAACAATAACCTAACACTAAAACACTAAAACTAAAACAATAAAACACTAACCAATAACCAAACACTAAAACACTAAAACTAAAACAATAAAACACTAACCAATAACAAACCACTAAAACACTAAAACTAAAACAATAAAACACTAACCAATAACACACCACTAAAACACTAAAACACTAAAACTAAAACAATAACACACTAACCAATAACCAAACACTAAAACACTAAAACTAAAACAATAAAACACTAACCAATAACCAAACACTAAAACACTAAAACACTAAAACTAAAACAATAAAACACTAACCAATAACAAACCACTAAAACACTAAAACTAAAACAATAACCAATAACCCACCACTAAAACACTAAAACTAAAACAATAAAACACTAACCACTAAACAAACACTAAAACACTAACCACTAAACAAACAATAAAACACTAACCACTAAACAAACATTAAAACACTAAAACTAAAATAATAAAACACTAACCAATAACACACCACTAAAACACTAAAACTAAAACAATAAAACACTAACCAATAACCCACCACTAAAACACTAAAACTAAAACAATAAAACACTAACCAATAACCCACCACTAAAACAATAAAACAATAACCAAACACTAAAACACTAAAACTAAAACAATAAAACAATAACCAATAACAAACCACTAAAACTAAAACAATAACCAATAACAAACAACTAAAACACTAAAACTAAAACAATAAAACACTAACCAATAACCCACCACTAAAACACTAAAACTAAAACAATAAAACACTAACCAATAACACACCACTAAAACACTAAAACTAAAACAATAAAACACTAACCAATAACGACCACTAAAACTAAAACAGCACCACCGCCACCACAGCATACACAATACCATCCAACACACCACCCAAATCACAACAAACAATCGCCAGTCGCGATTGTGGCAGCTGGAAGAACACTTTGACCACGACCACACCGCGACTGAAGATGTCTACCACAGTTTTGGACGAAACGTTTGGCAGAGTTTCATTGGGATCACTTGTTGAGTTAGCCCCCCGGGGCGCTCACTACATCCCCCTTTATGGGCCTTCGCTTGGAACACCAAACAATCGCCAGTCGCGATTGTGGCAGCTGGAAGAAGACTTCGACCACGACCCCACTGCCACTGAAGATGTTCACCACAGTTTTGGACGAAACGTTTGGCAGAGTTTCATTGGGATCACTTGTTGAGTTAGCCCCCCGGGGCGCTCACTACATCCCCTTTTATGGGCCTTCGCTTTGAACACCAAACAATCGCCAGTCGCGATTGTGGCAGCTGGAAGAAGACTTCGACCACGACCACACCGCCACTGAAGATGTCCACCACAGTTTTGGACGAAACGTTTGGCAGAGTTTCATTGGGATCACTTGTTGAGTTAGCCCCCCGGGGCGCTCACTACATCCCCCTTTATGGGCCTTCGCTTGGAACAACAAACAATCGCCAGTCGCGATTGTGTCAGCTGGAAGAAGACTTCGACCACGACCACACCGCCACTGAAGATGTCCACCACAGTTTTGGACGAAACGTTTGGCAGAGTTTCATTGGGATCACTTGTTGAGTTAGCCCCCCGGGGCGCTCACTACATCCCCCTTTATGGGCCTTCGCTTGGAACACGGTCAACAATCCCAAACACCAAAACATTTGTTTTTCAATATTTTTCCACCTTTTTTCAAAGTTAACAACAAATCTCGACATAAAAAAAGAAAAATTTCAGGAGAAGCCATAAAAGGTAGGAGCGCCATTGATCTGATCTATTTATTTATTTATGTATTTGCGGAGAAGATGATAATATGTCGATGAGATTTTGCAAAATTATTTTAGATTACACATGATGGAATCAGTCTTGCTCTTTCAATTCTTAGAGAGTAATTTTCGTATTTTATTTCATCAAAACAATGAACGTGAACAACTCGAAAGTTTTTAATATTTTTCCATCATTTTTCAAAGTTAATGACAAATCTCGACATAAAAAAAGAATAATTTCAGGAGAAGCCATAAAAGGTAGGAGCGCCATATATCTGATTTATTTATTTATTTATGTATGTGCGGAGAAGATGATAATATGTCGATGAGATTTTGCAAAACTATTTTAAATTACACATGATGGAATCAGTCTTGCTCTTTTAATTTTTGGTGATGCATTTTCGCATTGCATTTCAATCAAACAATGAACGCGAACATTTCGAAAAAATTTTAATATTTATTTTTCCATCATTTTCAAAGTTAATAACAAATCTCCACATAAAAAAAGAATAATTTCAGGAGAAGCCATAAAAGGTAGGAGCGCCATTTATCTGATTTATTTATTTATTTATGTATGTGCGGAGAAGATGATAAATATGTCGATGAGATTTTGAAAAACTATTTTAAATTACACATGATGGAATCAGTCTTGCTCTTTTAATTTTTGGTGATGCATTTTCGCATTGCATTTCAATCAAACAATGAACGCGAACATTTCGAAAAATTTTATATTCATTTTTCCATCATTTTTCAAAGTTAATAACAAATCTCGACATAAAAAAAGAATAATTTCAGGAGAAGCCATAAAAGGTAGGAGCGCCATATATCTGATTTATTTATTTATTTATGTATGTGCGGAGAAGATGATAATATGTCGATGAGATTTTGCAAAACTATTTTAAATTACACATGATTAAATCAGTCTTGCTCTTTTAATTTTTGGTGATGCATTTTCGCATTACATTTCAATCAAACAATGAACGCGAACATTTCGAAAAATTTTTAATATTCATTTTTCCATCATTTTCAAAGTTAATAACAAATCTCGACATAAAAAAAGAATAATTTCAGGAGAAGCCATAAAAGTTAGGAGCGCCATATATCTGATTTATTTATATATATATGTATGTGCGGAGAAGATGATAATATGTCGATGAGATTTTGCAAAACTATTTTAAATTACACATGATGGAATCAGTCTTGCTCTTTTAATTTTTGGTGATGCATTTTCGCATTGCATTTCAAACAAACAATGAACGCGAACATTTCGAAAAAATTTTAATATTCATTTTTCCATCATTTTCAAAGTTAATAACAAATCTCGACATAAAAAAAGAATAATTTCAGGAGAAGCCATAAAAGGTAGGAGCGCCATATATCAGATTTATTTATTTATTTATGTATGTGCGGAGAAGATGATAAATATGTCGATGAGATTTTGCAAAACTATTTTAAATTACACATGATGGAATCCGTATAGCTCTTTTAATTTTTGGTGATGCATTTTCGCATTGCATTTCAATCAAACAATGAACGCGAACATTTCGAAAAATTTTTAACATTCATTTTTCCATCATTTTTCAAAGTTAATAACAAATCTCGACATAAAAAAAGAATAATTTCAGGAGAAGCCATAAAAGTTAGGAGCGCCATATATCTGATTTATTTATATATATATGTATGTGCGGAGAAGATGATAATATGTCGATGAGATTTTGCAAAACTATTTTAAATTACACATGATGGAATCAGTCTTGCTCTTTTAATTTTTGGTGATGCATTTTCGCATTGCATTTCAATCAAACAATGAACGCGAACATTTCGAAAAATTTTTAATATTTATTTTTCCATCATTTTCAAAGTTAATAACAAATCTCCACATAAAAAAAGAATAATTTCAGGAGAAGCCATAAAAGGTAGGAGCGCCATTTATCTGATTTATTTATTTATTTATGTATGTGCGGAGAAGATGATAAATATGTCGATGAGATTTTGAAAAACTATTTTAAATTACACATGATGGAATCAGTATAGCTCTTTTAATTTTTGGTGATGCATTTTCGCATTGCATTTCAATCAAACAATGAACGCGAACATTTCGAAAAATTTTTAATATTCATTTTTCCATAATTTTTCAAAGTTAATAACAAATCTCGACATAAAAAAGAATAATTTCAGGAGAAGCCATAAAAGGTAGGAGCGCCATATATCTGATTTATTTATTTATTTATGTATGTGTGGAGAAGATGATAATATGTCGATGAGGTTTTGCAAAACTATTTTAAATTACACATGATGGAAAAAGTATTGCTCTTTTAATTTTTGGTGATGCATTTTCGCATTGCATTTTAATCAAACAATGAACGCAAACATTTCGAAAAATTTTTAATATTCATTTTTCCATCATTTTTCAAAGTTAATAAAAAATCTCGACATAAAAAAAGAATAATTTCAGGTGAAGCCATAAAAGGTAGGAGCGCCATATATCTGATTTATTTATGTATGCGCGGAAAACTAAAACAATAAAACACTAACCATTAACCCACCACTAAAACACTAAAACTAAAACAATAAAACACTAACCAATAACACACCACTAAAACACTAAAACTAAAACAATAACACACTAACCAATAACCCACCACTTAAACACTAAAGCTAAAACAATAACACACTAACCAATAACCAAACACTAAAACACTAAAACTAAAACAATAAAACACTAACCAATAACAAACCACTAAAGCACTAAAACTAAAACAATAAAACACTAACCAATAACCCACCACTAAAACACTAAAACTAAAACAATAAAACACTAACCACTAAACAAACACTAAAACACTAAAACTAAAACAATAAAACACTAACCAATAACACACCACTAAAACACTAAAACTAAAACAATAACACACTAACCAATAACCCACCACTAAAACACTAAAGCTAAAACAATAACACACTAACCAATAACCAAACACTAAAACACTAAAATTAAAACAATAAAACACTAACCAATAACAAACCACTAAAGCACTAAAACTAAAACAATAAAACACTAACCAATAACCCACCACTAAAACACTAAAACTAAAACAATAAAACACTAACCACTAAACAAACACTAAAACACTAAAACTAAAACACTAACCATTAAACAAACACTAAAACAATAAAACACTAACCACTAAACAAACATTAAAACACTAAAACTAAAACAATAAAACACTAACCAGTAACCCACCACTAAAACACTAAAACTAAAACAATAAAACACTAACCAATAACCCACCACTAAAACACTAAAACTAAAACAATAAAACACTAACCAATAACCCACCACTTAAACACTAAAACTAAAACAATAAAATACTAACCACTAAACAAACACTAAAACACTAAAACTAAAACAATAAAACACTAACCAATAACAAACCACTAAAACACTAAAACTAAAACAATAAAACACTAACCAATAACACACCACTAAAACACTAAAACTAAAACAATAAAACACTAACCAATAACACACCACTAAAACTAAAACAATAAAACACTAACAAATAACCCACCACTAAAACACTAAAACTAAAAGAATAAAACACTAACCAATAACACACCACTAAAACACTAAAACTGAAACAATAACACACTAACCAATAACAAACCACTAAAAACACTAAAACTAAAACAATAAGACAATAATCAATAACAAACCACTAAAAACACTAAAACTAAAACAATAACACACTAACCAATAACCCACCACTAAAACACTAAAACTAAAACAATAAAACACTAACCAAACACTAAAACACTAAAACACTAAAACTAAAACAATAAAACACTAACCAATAACAAACCACTAAAACAATAAAACACTAACCAATAACACACCACTAAAACACTAAAACTAAAACAATAACACATTAACCAATAACCCACCACTAAAACACTAAAGCTAAAACAATAACACACTAACCAATAACCAAACACTAAAACACTAAAACTAAAACAACAAAACACTAACCAATAACAAACCACTAAAGCACTAAAACTAAAACAATAAAACACTAACCAATAACCCACCACTAAAACACTAAAACTAAAACAATAAAACACTAACCACTAAACAAACACTAAAACACTAAAACTAAAACACTAACCATTAAACAAACACTAAAACAATAAAACACTCACCACTAAACAAACATTAAAACACTAAAACTAAAACAATAAAACACTAACCAATAACCCACCACTAAAACACTAAAACTAAAACAATAAAACAATAACCAATAACAAACCACTAAAACACTAAAACTAAAACAATAAAACAATAACCAATAACAAACCACTAAAACACTAAAACTAAAACAATAAAACACTAACTAATAAACCACCACTAAAACACTAAAACTAAAACAATAAAACACTAACCAATAACACACCACTAAAACACTAAAACTAAAACAATAACACACTAACCAATAACCAAACACTAAAACACTAAAACTAAAATAATAAAACACTAACCAATAACAAACCACTAAAGCACTAATACTAAAACAATAAAACACTAACCAATAACCCACCACTAAAACACTAAAACTAAAACAATAAAACACTAACCACTAAACAAACACTAAAACACTAAAATTAAAACACTAACCATTAAACAAACACTAAAACAATAAAACACTAACCACTAAACAAACATTAAAACACTAAAACTAAAACAATAAAACACTAACCAATAACCCACCACTAAAACACTAAAACTAAAACAATAAAACACTAACCAATAACCCACCACTAAAACACTAAAACTAAAACAATAAAACACTAACCAATAACACACCACTAAAACACTAAAACTAAAACAATAACACACTAACCAATAACCCACCACTAAAACACTAAAGCTAAAACAATAACACACTAACCAATAACCAAACACTAAAACACTAAAACTAAAACAATAAAACACTAACCAATAACAAACCACTAAAGCACTAAAACTAAAACAATAAAACACTAACCAATAACCCACCACTAAAACACTAAAACTAAAACAATAAAACACTAACCACTAAACAAACACTAAAACACTAAAACTAAAACACTAACCATTAAACAAACACTAAAACAATAAAACACTAACCAGTAACCCACCACTAAAACACTAAAACTAAAATAATAAAACACTAACCAATAACCCACCACTAAAACACTAAAACTAAAACAATAAAACACTAACCAATAACCCACCACTAAAACACTAAAACTAAAACAATAAAACACTAACCACTAAACAAACATTAAAACACAAAAACTAAAACAATAAAACACTAACCAATAACCCACCACTTAAACACTAAAACTAAAACAATAAAATACTAACCACTAAACAAACACTAAAACACTAAAACTAAAACAATAAAACACTAACCAATAACCAACCACTAAAACTAAAACAATAAAACACTAACCAATAACACACCACTAAAACACTAAAACTAAAACAATAAAACACTAACCAATAACACACCACTAAAACTAAAACAATAACACACTAACCAATAACCCACCACTAAAACACTAAAGCTAAAACAATAACACACTAACCAATAACCAAACACTAAAACACTAAAACTAAAACAATAAAACACTAACCAATAACAAACCACTAAAGCACTAAAACTAAAACAATAAAACACTAACAAATAACCCACCACTAAAACACTAAAACTAAAACAATAAAACACTAACCACTAAACAAACATTAAAACACTAAAACTAAAACAATAAAACACTAACCAATAACACACCACTAAAACACTAAAACTAAAACAATAACACACTAACCAATAACAAACCACTAAAAACACTAAAACTAAAACAATAAAACAATAATCAATAACAAACCACTAAAAACACTAAAACTAAAACAATAACACACTAACCAATAACCCACCACTAAAACACTAAAACGAAAACAATAAAACACTAACCAAACACTAAAACACTAAAACTAAAACAATAAAACACCAACCAATAACCCACCACTAAAACACTAACCAATAACCCACCACTAAAACAATAAAACACTAACCAATAACCCACCACTAAAACACTAAAACTAAAACAATAAAACACTAACCAGTAACCCACCACTAAAACACTAAAACTAAAACAATAAAACACTAACCAATAACCCACCACTAAAACACTAAAACTAAAACAATAAAACACTAACCAATAACCCACCACTTAAACACTAAAACTAAAACAATAAAATACTAACCACTAAACAAACACTAAAACACTAAAACTAAAACAATAAAACACTAACCAATAACAAACCACTAAAACACTAAAACTAAAACAATAAAACACTAACCAATAACACACCACTAAAACACTAAAACTAAAACAATAAAACACTAACCAATAACACACCACTAAAACTAAAACAATAAAACACTAAAACACTAACAAATAACCCACCACTAAAACACTAAAACTAAAAGAATAAAACACTAACCAATAACACACCACTAAAACACTAAAACTGAAACAATAACACACTAACCAATAACAAACCACTAAAAACACTAAAACTAAAACAATAAGACAATAATCAATAACAAACCACTAAAAACACTAAAACTAAAACAATAACACACTAACCAATAACCCACCACTAAAACACTAAAACTAAAACAATAAAACACTAACCAAACACTAAAACACTAAAACACTAAAACACTAAAACTAAAACAATAAAACACTAACCAATAACAAACCACTAAAACAATAAAACACTAACCAATAACACACCACTAAAACACTAAAACTAAAACAATAACACATTAACCAATAACCCACCACTAAAACACTAAAGCTAAAACAATAACACACTAACCAATAACCAAACACTAAAACACTAAAACTAAAACAACAAAACACTAACCAATAACAAACCACTAAAGCACTAAAACTAAAACAATAAAACACTAACCAATAACCCACCACTAAAACACTAAAACTAAAACAATAAAACACTAACCACTAAACAAACACTAAAACACTAAAACTAAAACACTAACCATTAAACAAACACTAAAACAATAAAACACTCACCACTAAACAAACATTAAAACACTAAAACTAAAACAATAAAACACTAACCAATAACCCACCACTAAAACACTAAAACTAAAACAATAAAACACTAACCAATAACCCACCACTAAAACACTAAAACTAAAACAATAAAACAATAACCAATAACAAACCACTAAAACACTAAAACTAAAACAATAAAACAATAACCAATAACAAACCACTAAAACACTAAAACTAAAACAATAAAACACTAACTAATAAACCACCACTAAAACACTAAAACTAAAACAATAAAACACTAACCAATAACACACCACTAAAACACTAAAACTAAAACAATAACACACTAACCAATAACCAAACACTAAAACACTAAAACTAAAATAATAAAACACTAACCAATAACAAACCACTAAAGCACTAATACTAAAACAATAAAACACTAACCAATAACCCACCACTAAAACACTAAAACTAAAACAATAAAACACTAACCACTAAACAAACACTAAAACACTAAAATTAAAACACTAACCATTAAACAAACACTAAAACAATAAAACACTAACCACTAAACAAACATTAAAACACTAAAACTAAAACAATAAAACACTAACCAATAACCCACCACTAAAACACTAAAACTAAAACAATAAAACACTAACCAATAACCCACCACTAAAACACTAAAACTAAAACAATAAAACACTAACCAATAACACACCACTAAAACACTAAAACTAAAACAATAACACACTAACCAATAACCCACCACTAAAACACTAAAGCTAAAACAATAACACACTAACCAATAACCAAACACTAAAACACTAAAACTAAAACAATAAAACACTAACCAATAACAAACCACTAAAGCACTAAAACTAAAACAATAAAACACTAACCAATAACCCACCACTAAAACACTAAAACTAAAACAATAAAACACTAACCACTAAACAAACACTAAAACACTAAAACTAAAACACTAACCATTAAACAAACACTAAAACAATAAAACACTAACCAGTAACCCACCACTAAAACACTAAAACTAAAATAATAAAACACTAACCAATATCCCACCACTAAAACACTAAAACTAAAACAATAAAACACTAACCAATAACCCACCACTAAAACACTAAAACTAAAACAATAAAACACTAACCACTAAACAAACATTAAAACACAAAAACTAAAACAATAAAACACTAACCAATAACCCACCACTTAAACACTAAAACTAAAACAATAAAATACTAACCACTAAACAAACACTAAAACACTAAAACTAAAACAATAAAACACTAACCAATAACCAACCACTAAAACTAAAACAATAAAACACTAACCAATAACACACCACTAAAACACTAAAACTAAAACAATAAAACACTAACCAATAACACACCACTAAAACTAAAACAATAACACACTAACCAATAACCCACCACTAAAACACTAAAGCTAAAACAATAACACACTAACCAATAACCAAACACTAAAACACTAAAACTAAAACAATAAAACACTAACCAATAACAAACCACTAAAGCACTAAAACTAAAACAATAAAACACTAACAAATAACCCACCACTAAAACACTAAAACTAAAACAATAAAACACTAACCACTAAACAAACATTAAAACACTAAAACTAAAACAATAAAACACTAACCAATAACACACCACTAAAACACTAAAACTAAAACAATAACACACTAACCAATAACAAACCACTAAAAACACTAAAACTAAAACAATAAAACAATAATCAATAACAAACCACTAAAAACACTAAAACTAAAACAATAACACACTAACCAATAACCCACCACTAAAACACTAAAACGAAAACAATAAAACACTAACCAAACACTAAAACACTAAAACTAAAACAATAAAACACCAACCAATAACCCACCACTAAAACACTAACCAATAACCCACCACTAAAACAATAAAACACTAACCAATAACCCACCACTAAAACACTAAAACTAAAACAATAAAACACTAACCAATAACGACCACTAAAACTAAAACAACACCACCACCACCACCACAGCACACACAATACCACCCAACACACCACCCAAATCACAGCAAACAATCGCCAGTCGCGATTGTGGCAGCTGGAAGAAGACTTCGACCACGACCCCACTGCCACTGAAGATGTCCACTACAGTTTTGGACGAAACGTTTGGCAGAGTTTCATTGGGATCACTTGTTGAGTTAGCCCCCCGGGGCGCTCACTACATCCCCCTTTATGGGCCTTCGCTGGGAACACCAAACAATCGCCAGTCACGATTGTGTCAGCTGGAAGAAGTCTTCGACCACGACCACACCGCCACTGAAGATGTCCACCACAGTTTTGGACGAAACGTTTGGCAGAGTTTCATTGGGATCACTTGTTGAGTTAGCCCCCCGGGGCGCTCACTACATCCCCCTTTATGGGCCTTCGCTTGGAACACGGTCAACAATCCCAAACACCAAAACATTTTTTTTTCAATATTTTTCCACCTTTTTTCAAAGTTAACAACAAATCTCGACATAAAAAAAGAAAAATTTCAGGAGAAGCCATAAAAGGTAGGAGCGCCATTTATCTGATTTATTTATGTATGTGCGGAGAAGATGATAATATGTCGATGAGATTTTGCAAAACTATTTTAAATTACACATGATGGAATCAGTCTTGCTCTTTTAATTTTTGGTGATGCATTTTCGCATTGCATTTCAAACAAACAATGAACGCGAACATTTCGAAAAAATTTTAATATTCATTTTTCAATCATTTTTCAAAGTTAATAACAAATCTCGACATAAAAAAAGAATAATTTCAGGAGAAGCCATAAAAGGTAGGAGCGCCATTTATCAGATTTATGTATTTATTTATGTATGTGCGGAGAAGATGATAAATATGTCGATGAGATTTTGCAAAACTATTTTTAAATTACACATGATGGAATCAGTCTTGCTCTTTTAATTTTTGGTGATGCATTTTCGCATTGCATTTCAATCAAACAATGAACGCGAACATTTCGAAAAATTTTTAATATTCATTTTTCTATCATTTTTCAAAGTTAATAACGAATCTCGACATAAAAAAAAGAATAATTTTAGGAGAAGCCATAAAAGTAAGAGCGCCATATATCTGATTTATTTATTTATTTATGTATGTGCGGAGAAGATGATAATATCTCGATGAGATTTTGCAAAACTATTTTAAATTACACATGATGGAATCAGTCTTGCTCTTTTAGTTTTTGGTGATGCATTTTCGCATTGCATTTCAATCAAACAATGAACGCGAACATTTCGAAAAATTTTTAATATTCATTTTTCCATCATTTTTCAAAGCTAATAACAAATCTCGACATAAAAAAAGAATAATTTCAGGAGAAGCCATAAAAGGTAGGAGCGCCATTTATCAGATTTATGTATTTATTTATGTATGTGCGGAGAAGATGATAAATATGTCGATGAGATTTTGCAAAACTATTTTTAAATTACACATGATGGATTCAGCCTTGCTCTTTTAATTTTTGGTGATGCATTTTCGCATTGCATTTCAATCAAACAATGAACGCGAACATTTCGAAAAATTTTTAATATTCATTTTTCCATCATTTTTCAAAGTTAATAACAAATCTCGACATAAAAAAAGAATAATTTCAGGAGAAGCCATAAAAGGTAGAAGCGCCATATATCTGATTTATTTATGTATGTGCGGAGAAGATGATAATATGTCGATGAGATTTTGCAAAACTATTTTAAATTACACATGATGGAATCAGTCTTGCTCTTTTAATTTTTGGTGATGCATTTTCGCATTGCATTTCAATCAAACAATGAACGCGAACATTTCGAAAAAATTTTAATATTCATTTTTCCATCATTTTTCAAAGTTAATAACAAATCTCGACATAAAAAAAGAATAATTTCAGGAGAAGCCATAAAAGGTAGGAGCGCCATATATCTGATTTATTTATGTATGTGCGGAGAAGATGATAATATGTCGATGAGATTTTGCAAAACTATTTTAAATTACACATGATGGAATCAGTCTTGCTCTTTCAATTCTTAGAGAGTAATTTTCGTATTTTATTTCAATCAAACAATGAACGCAAACAAACCGAAGGTTTTTCAATAATTTTCCATCATTTTTCAAAGTTAATAACAAATCTCGACATAAAAAAAGAAAAATTTCAGGAGAAGCCATAAAAGGTAGGAGCGCCATTTATCTGATTAATTTATGTATATCGATGAGATTTTGCAAAACAATTTTAAATTACACATGATGGAATCAGTCTTGCTCTTTCAATTTTTAGAGAGTCATTTTCGTATTTTATTTCAATCAAACAATGTTCAATATTTTTCCATCATTTTTCATAGTTAATAACAAATCTCGACAAAAATAAAGAAAAATTTCTGGAGAAGCCATAAAAGGTATAAGCGCCATTGATCTGATTTATTTATTTATTTACTTATGTATGTGCGGAGAAGTTGATAATATGTCGATGAGATTTTGCAAAACTATTTTAAATTACACATGATGGAATCAGTCTTGCTCTTTCAATTCTTAGAGAGTAATTTTCGTATTTTATTTCAATCAAACAATGAACGCAAACAAACCGAAGGTTTTTCAATAATTTTCCATCATTTTTCAAAGTTAATAACAAATCTCGACATAAAAAAAGAAAAATTTCAGGAGAAGCCATAAAAGGTAGGAGCGCCATTTATCTGATTAATTTATGTATATCGATGAGATTTTGCAAAACAATTTTAAATTACACATGATGGAATCAGTCTTGCTCTTTCAATTTTTAGAGAGTCATTTTCGTATTTTATTTCAATCAAACAATGTTCAATATTTTTCCATCATTTTTCATTGTTAATAACAAATCTCGACAAAAATAAAGAAAAATTTCTGGAGAAGCCATAAAAGGTATAAGCGCCATTGATCTGATTTATTTATTTATTTACTTATGTATGTGCGGAGAAGTTGATAATATGTCGATGAGATTTTGCAAAACTATTTTAAATTACACATGATGGAATCAGTCTTGCTCTTTCAATTCTTAGAGAGTAATTTTCGTATTTTATTTCAATCAAACAATGAACGCGTACAAACCGAAGGTTTTTCAATAATTTTCCATCATTTTTCAAAGTTAATAACAAATCTCGACATAAAAAAAGAAAAATTTCAGGAGAAGCCATAAAAGGTAGGAGCGCCGTTTATCTGATTAATTTATGTATATCGATGAGATTTTGCAAAACAATTTTAAATTACACATGATGGAATCAGTCTTGCTCTTTCAATTGTCAGAAATTCAAAATCGTATTTCATTTCAATCAAACAATGAACGCGAACAACTCAAAAGTTTTTAATATTTTTCTTAATCTATATTATTTATTAATATTATAAATAGGAAAGTTTGGATGTTTGTTGCTCAATCACGCCAGAACGGCTGAACGGATCTGGATGAAATTTGGAACAGAGATAGATCATAATCTGGAATAGCACATAGGCTACTTATTATCCCGGAAAAATTTTCCCGTGGGATAGATGTTATCGTTTCTCATAGAGCACTTTTCAAGCCATCACTAGATGGCGGTGGTGGTCGCAAGCTGTCAAAAATTATTCTTAGGTTAGTTATAATTTGTGTGATTTGTTATTATTTGGTAGTTTTTTAAAATGCCCGGAAAACGCAAATCTAATCTTTCGTGGAGGAGTAATAAAACTCGGACTTTGAAAGTAGCTAGAAGTCGGGAGACAACTCCTCAAGTAGAACTTAGAAGAATTGAGCAAGCGGAGCGACAGACTGCTTCCAGATCAACTGAAACGCCGGAGTTTTTGGCATTTTGTTATAGTAATTTTCAGAAAATCTCAACGCCCACCCGAAGCATTAAAATGTTTTAGAAGTACCCTCGAATTATTCTGTAAAGTTCAAGAGATATTAATTTTTAGAAAAATCCTTGCATTTTTAAATTTTATCATTAAATTAAAAATATTTCTAAAACTATGAGAGATAAGATAAGACAACCTGGTTTGTTTAGGTTTGCTTCCTGACAATGGGATAAAATATTATGGTATAAAAAAAGTGCAAAACATTTCCCGCTTTCGTTGTGAATCCAATCATCAATCTATTCACTGTTACAGCTTCTCGTCTGTTGAGGAGAATATCGGAAAGGAAAGTCGTGAATTGCTAGATGAAGAAGAATCAGTCCCAAAATCGAAAAATATTTTGAGAATATTTGGCAGCACTCAGTTGCCCGTCAACCTTCATGGATCATCAGTTTCTATGCGCAACTCGAGACCTACCAATTCAGTTTAAGAACAACTGCATTCTCAATTAATATTTCAAAAATCGTTGTATATATAGTTAAACTCGAATTGGCTTCATTGTGCAAAAATGCATGATGTCGTAAGTAACATTTTTATGTTATAAGGTGGCTCATTAAAAAATAAAATTAGACTGTCGTTAGCGTTTTGCTTGAAAACATTAAATAGCGCATAGCTTTATTACCATCTTGTATATTTTTCTCACATAAGAGCGATGGATACAGGTCCTGGCATTTATTATAAACAATTTAAATAAAATTGGGGTCTGTTTTATTTTGATGGAATTTTTTTAAACTGACAGATATTGACATTTGTCAAATCTATATTTTGATGTTTGCTATGGTTTCTTCTACACTGGAAAGCCATGGGGTGCGCACTCTATACCACAGATTTCTATACTATCTTTCTAAATAAAATAAACTTTTAGGAGATCCCAACAGATGACACTATAAATAATTTTTAGAAAGAATAGGGAGAGTGGACCATCTATTCTCTCTCTTGTCTATGAGTGAATTAATTTAACCTGCTGTAGATGGAGCTGTGACAGTTTAGTTTATAAAAATTTAAACCCATAAACTTTTTAAACAATTTATTTACACAAATATATTAAACGAGATGGTTTAACGCCTTACATATTTAAAACGAAGTGCTGTGAACCCTATTCTGTTTTCCGAAACAATAAAGTGAGGTTACCACGATGGCCCAGCTCGAAATTAAAAAAATGAAACAAGGAATGTCCTACTCGTGTAAGGAAAAAACAATAATCCTCAACGTATTCAAATATTTCCGTATACAATTCCCCGACAAATGTGTAACTGAAGTAGTCCGCCGGACGGCAAAAGCTACAGGTTGTAGTGAAAAGAGCATTTTTCAATTTCGGAAAGAGGAAGCGAGTGCCGAAGGCTTTAAGGTACCATCAACAACTAAAATACGACGTAATATTAACATAAACAGTCGAGACATTAAGTACGACAATACTGTACGGCAGGCCATCAAAAACATAATTTACGACTTAAAATATAAGAATATTGTTCCATCGTTGAATACAATTCTCAGACAAGTGAACGGGGACATTCAGTTGCCCAATTTCTCGCTGATGACGTTGCGCCGCTTGTTGTTTGATATGGGCTTTTCCTATGAAAAAGTCGGAAACAAATCAGTTTTAGTAGAAAAACCTGTTGTGCCCAACAAGAGAGAACTAAAGAAAGAGAACGTGAATACTAAAACCAGAAAGAAGGCGCAGAAAGTTCAACCACAACCATTTCAACAACCTCGACCAGATGACACAGTCAATACAACCCTACAAACTTTACCTCAATTACCTCAGAACATTATGCCAATAATGCCACAATCTCACCCTCACACCATGAACACGGTTCCAATGCATGTGCCTCAGCATGATAACAGCCACATGATGCCACCACCCATGCACATGTCCCACCACAACATGCCCATGATGTTCAACCATCGAATGCCGCCCCCACCTCCTAACATGAACATGCCACCGTGGATGCACCACTCTTCCCATCACGCTATGATGAAACAGGAATGAAACCATGAGGTGAGCGTATTAAATGTATTTTATTTACAAATCACAGTTTTGAGTAAAAAATTAAGTACATTGTGTAGCATGGCTTGGCACTATTACAACTAAAAGACGCTTTCTACTTGCGCATCAATCAGATTCTTCTTCAGTGATGACCGAATTATGCTCATGTTTTCGTAAAGGTGGTCATTGTTGGGGTCTACAATTTGTAATTAGTTGTGGGATTTTTTGAGTGTGTGATTACCTTGCTCTGGAATTGTGGGGGTTTCTATGTAGTCCATGACGCACGTGTGAATGTACATGTACTGCTTCTGCAAGAGTAAACCGTAGAAAATTGTTGTTGCAAAATTCTACTACCACTCACGTTTGTTTGTACCATGTTTGTTCTTTGCCTCCGCAGGTCCAACACTGTTTTATAAATGTTAATATCTTCTTTCCGATCGATGGTTTGAAGAAGTATATCCAACGCTATCAAAGTACCAGTTCTACCCACCCCAGCGCTGTGAACAAAGTATTAATATAGCATCGTGCCAAAATAGCCTAGTTTTGTTTATTTTTGATACCATATTTGTAGTAGCGGTATTTTTATACAGTTTTTAAATAAAAGCGTGAGAAATACCTGCAATGTACCACTACTAGTCCTCCGTCCACGTTCGCTTTCTCTCTGAGCTGGCGTATGAATTGTAACATGTTGTCGGTACCTTGGGGAACCCCAAAATCGGGCCATTCCAAAAACTGCATGTGAGTTACGTTGCGTTGTTCCGTGCCTTTCCTTACTTGCAAAGTCCGAATGCAGTAAGTACCGAAGTGCAGTTCTGTGTTACACTTCACTTCTAAGCACGCGTCGAATGTGAGGCTTCCATGGTTATTGGGAAAATACTGCGAACATTTCTCCTAAAAACTTGTTTGGTTAAAAAACGATCGGACTTGTCACAACTAGTGACTTTGCTCTGTTCGACGAACTGTGACACCATCACTATTATCGTGACGTTTTCTTGTGAAATCATCTTCCAAAAATCCTTGCTAGTGGTTCCTAGAGGACCCTGCGTGGCGATATACTCGACCCGACCCGAATATCCCTACAAAACCACTAAATTTGCGTCGATTTTCCTCGTAGTTTACCTTGAGGTACGAAGCGTTGATATAATCCGAGCTTATTTCGTCGTCTTCGTCCATTTTCAACGTTATACGCGTCTGGTCAACTAAAAAAAATCAATTGGTAAAACGATTTGAATATTTTAATAAATATGTACAAGGCAGGATGTTGGTGTATCGGTTTTTGTGCTTATTTTCCGGTAGGTTCGCGTACGTAACCGCCATATCAAATTCTTTACTTTTTGCGCACAGGTCGTCGTATTGCTGCTTAATAATGTTATGGTCCTCTTTGATGCTCATATAATAATCTGCAAATTTCTTGCAAGGTATTGCTTGTGGTGACGTTCCGGACGGTCGCTTTTCCTCGACTTGTACGCCTCTGAAACCCATAATGATTTCTATTTCGAATCTGTTGCTCCGAACTTACGGTTTGCGTTTACGCCACCAGAAATAGAACAAACCCCCGCTCACAACCACAGCAGCTAATATTCCGAAAACTAGTCCAAGAACCACGTCCAAATCCGAAGACATATCTAAAAAAATGCTTTGAGAAAATTTAATCGCGCCAATATGTATCCTCGATAAGATATTACTATCAATATCAATATTTGCTTGCCTGTTCTGAATTGTAACACGCGGTCTTTGTAGGCCGCACTCGTTAGGGCTCGTACCAGTAGCCAATAAGTGGTGTCTTCGGTTAGGCGTTGATTGCAGGGACTAGTGGATGTTCTTAGATTGTACAGAACGCTAGTGGTTCCATTTGAGAATGGATTCCACAAGTTTGGAGTGAGTTGGCACCCATTTGAGGTGGTGTGTGGCCAGGAGGCGTTGCTGCCATTCCAGAAGCCATAATCACTATTGTTATGTTGTTTCGTGAGCAGGAACAACGCATACGCAACTATTTCACCGTTTTCGTTGCTGAAAGCGTCGCTTGATAACTCAAACCGTGCTTCCGTTGTATCTTCAACTGTCGGTGGTTTAAGTTTTTCTGGCTTTACTTCAGGCACTAAAAATTCTGCACTAACAAGGACCGTAAAGTTTTTTTACTCACTTACCTCCAGCACGTGACTGTACTGGTCCCGCTGAAAAAGGGTCTGACGTAAAATCAGCCTCCACGAATATTTGAAACGAGTAAAGTCGTTCAGGCGTCAACTCCACCGAGAGTTTTGTGTCCTCGATATAAATTGTACTGTCTTCATCTTTGAAACCTTGTCGTTTTCCAGTATATTTCACAGTGTACTGTTTAAACGGTCCGTTGGTGTGACAAGCTGGACTTAATATTAGTTCCATTGTTGCGTTGTACGTTTCAGTTGTAGAATATACAGGTTGTGATAGAACAACATTTGACACTGCATCTGGTTCTGAAATACAATTACAGATAGATGTAATCGCAACCGTATTATTTACTAGAGCTGCTCGTGTTGGTTGTATAACTCGATGTGTTTCCATATCCGGCTTCGTTGCTCCCATATACCCAAATTTGATAGATGTGATAAGGAGTTGCGTTGTTGTATATAAAATTAGTGTTGCTTGCGTCGATAGTTTGTGAAAAGTTACGTTTGTAATTTTCACAATCAGTGGCCGGTGGTTTTATTCCTTGGTCTTCTATAAAGACGGTGTAGTCAAGCAGGGGTCCTGGAATTTTTGACGGTGCGTTCCAATTGATGGTAAAACTGTTTGATGTAACATCTGATATGGTTAGTAGTTGTGGCTCAGAAGGCACTGCAACTAAAAGTCAGATCCTAACGATCCCACACAATTTCCTACCATCTTCCATAGTTGAAATGTTGACAGAAGTCGATGAAGAGTTTCCTTCGGAATTTACCACCAACCCTGTGCAGGTATAATTGGTGAACGGTGATAAATTTACAACAGATGTATTAAATTTGACTTCTTTTTCCTGGCCAATATCCAGGACCACAGGTTCTGGATTTTGAACAACCCACCATTCGTTCTGATCCGGAGCTTCACAACTTACGATGATTTCGCTCAAAGGACATTTGTTTATAGTCCGATCGTCAATAATCCAAGTAATAGTTATAGTCGTCTTATCAGACTGAACGTCCGACTGAACGGGGGAATTTGTCGCTGAAATAAATTTTTTATCAAAATATTTTAATGCTGCTTGAGACAAACTTACGTAAACCAGCAGCCTCAAAGAACGTCTCGCTTATTTTTCCGAACGTGTCAACGAATTTTGGGGTTACTGTAATACTATATTGACCACAAGGAACAAGTGGTGGTAATTCATAGTAAGTTGTTGAAGCTTCAAGAATTTTGGAGTTTAAATCGTCTTGGTCTGACCACGTCAGATTGTATTCTATTACACATTGCTCAATCTGCTCTGCGATGATCCACGTTACAGTCAAGTTGTTTCCGTCCACGCTGTATGTGAAATTATCAACTCCAAATATTGTATCTGTAGGGTGAATGTGTTTTAGAAATATTGTTTTGAAACTACTAAGTCATACCGTTTGGTAGTGTGGTGTTGAAAAATGTACTGACAACATTTCCGTTTTCTTCTTCGTCAGATAATGAGGCTCGGATTCCGACTTCATATGCGGTACAAGCGGTTAACTTAGAAATTGTGTAACTTAAATTGATCGTTGAATCTATTCGGCTATCGTTCAAAAAAATCTCGTATTCGTAGTTACAGTTTGGAAGCTTGGGGTGTGTCCATTGCACAAAGGCATCAAAACCAAGTATTGCTACATTCAAGAGAGATATATCTGAAACTGGAAGAAAATTCCGATTCATAAAACTTTATGATGATGCAGCTTAAAACATGAAGAGTTAAAATCATTAGCCACAAATAATTTGAGGGAAAATAGAGTGGGTAAAAACGATATCCGCGAGGGAATAACGCAGGGAATATGGAAAAATTTAAGAAATAGAAGAGTCGAGCACCGAAACGAAATTGTGCAAATATGTCCAAGTTCTAAATCATCTCCTGATTGCTGTCTTGTTTTTATTATTGAAACTGTGTAGTCAAACACGTTTTGCAAATATTATTAAAAGAGAATAACATCCAATGGTGCAATTGCGCTAATACTTTTGCATACAACGAAGATTAAAGCGATAACATGATAACACTTGCTTTTAAAAAACTAAGACAGTTTTAGGATGCATTACGTCCGGTTTTTTTCTATTGCGCGATGAGTTCAAAACGTTCTCGTTCCTACATACATATGTGGTGCGATGATTTGTCATTAACAAGGAAGGAAGTTTCATTATCATACTGAGCCGTTAAAATTCTCATATCATATCGCTTGAATTGAAATTTTCACATTTCTCTGCATAAAACAACTGTGAGGTTGCGACACTGTTGATGCAGTGATTCCAACAGGTAGTTCACTGGAACGCTGACTCTTGAAACTTGACGACTGCAAACGATCTTAATCGTTTTATCGGCTTATACGAAACAATGATGTCACACGAAATGAATTTTAACATATTTCACATTCAGCCCGACTTACTGGGAAGGCAAGGGTTGGTTGTAGATGCCGTGGACAGGTCGGTTGTGGTGGATTCAGTGCTTGTCGATGATTGTTCGGTTGTAGAAGATTCTGGTGTGGTGGTTGAAAACTGATCTGTGGTTATTTGGTCCTCATCAAAACGTTGTAACTCGTCCCAACTATTTTTTGCGCAAACACAATTCACCACCACAGCCACTGAAATCCACAACAGCGCGTTCATGTTTTGCTTGTGTCGGTTACACAGTCCGACTCCGTATTTTGCAGTGTTAAACAGGATGCCTGTTATCAACGCAAAAGTTCAGTACCGCAGCATGGATAGCGAAATATATAAATGTTAGAGACAAATTTCAGAAGCAGCGATTATTATAGTTAGTTACACACACCACACATGTACGAATAATACAATTAAATTCGTTATAACGAGATTATACACCATCGCGGTACTCACATCACTTAATCTATAGTTTTAATTTTGCTGATAATATTCTCCGATATTGTGGTAATGACATTTTTGGATGATTCTGCTAACTGTTTCCATTCGCTACTGTTACGATGTTTGGACGATAAGCCCCCTTGAAGATACGTGCGCTATTTATAGAAAATAACGCATATTCTGTGTTTCCTGCACTGGGCGCACCAGACATGGTTTATTGTTCCATGGATGTGGTTTGATAAAGTGGTAATGAGTAAAGTTTTATCGCAAATTACAATCGTTAGTCATATGCATGGCAATTTTATTTTTTATCTAAACATTTACCATTTGATTTAGTTGGCGCGAACACGGCAATAAATAATAGGAAGTGTTTAATTTAAATAGGAAACGCTTTTTGCCAAAATTTTTGGCAGTTGTATTATGTTATCGATATTACGTGCATAAATAGCAACGCTTCGGCATTTTTTCGATTATGAAACAAGTATTTTACAACTTAAATCATCTTTTCCCACTATCTGTTCCTGCAAAATATAGCAATGATAATGACATTTCGTTTAAATTTAAATATTGCCTTACTCTGTTGAATTTTACAGTTTGTACAGTAAGTTGTGCCGCATTAAAAGAATTAATCTTGATAAATTAAATAATCTTTTGCTTCCCGACTACAAATGTCCCCATTATGAATTTTAATTATTGTAACGTGCGCACAAATAAAAACAGGAGGCCATGGAAGCTGGTTTTTGTTTTATTTCTTAGAATGTAGCCTTTTGAAATTGTTAAATTATGACATTCAAAAATTTGCTTAAACGACTTCTAAACCGAGACCTGGAGATGGAGTTTATTGTTGAAGAAAATGTGTTGTGTTGAAGACTGTTATCAACAAAAAACCTAATCGAATATCTCCAATTCAAGGTCGAAATTTTGATACACTCTTTTAACCGTCAAAGTTATTTCAGGGCTTACGCAGCCTCGTTTTATTTTTGTACGCACATTATTATTATCTGTGGTATTATAGAGTGTACAAATAAAAAAATAGGATTCACAGCAGGCCATGGAATCAGTTAGAGAAAAAATGTTTGATCTTGTGATGGAATAATTTGAAATTAAATTTTCGGTTGACAACGGTTTCGTACACGACAAAAACATAGCATTTAATGACTTATTTAATAAATTTTCTTTCTGAGCGTCGGTTTAGACGTCTATAGAGCAATTTTTATGTCAAATGTCAAAACACTACACTGTAAAAAATTAAACAAAAGCTAGATTTCATGGCCTACTCTGAATCCTTTTTTATTTATACGCACGTTCACATTGCTTGTTTACTCGGCTTTTTATTTTGGCGAGGCTCAAATACCGTATTTAATCAACCATATTCTTTGTCATAATTGAAATTTCTATTGAAATTTTAATCATTGATGCCATTACTTCACTATCATTTCGTTTTTTCCACAGCATAAAAAATGGTGACGATTTAGTTTACTAGTCTGTTAAATCCAGATGTTTTACATTAAAAACTTCTGTTTGATGATATGAAAGGTTGAGGGACAAATAAAAACACTTATTAGGCACAAATTTTTTTAAATATTTTTTTATTTGTGAATAACATACAATTATGTTATAGTCTTAGTATAATCTCTGTGGTGGTCCCATTGATGATTTAACATGGAGAGACCTAACGTTCTGCCAATGTTTTTTCAACAAAGATACCAAGAAATTGATAGCAAGATGTACATTTTGGACAAGTTCATCTGATGTCATGCCAACATGACCAACAGCTACCGAAAGGCAAAGAACCTGTAACAAAACAAACCTCCCATTATCACTTCACCTTTCAAATGTATTCAAATCAGTGTTTGCAATCTTAAAGCCACAGTTACCTCAGTGTAAAAGTGGTAGTTATAATTGCAGTTGCTTTAGCATCATTATTCCATACAAAAAAACAAAATAGAGCTAATCTGTTGGCTTAATGATGCGAATTTGCGAAGTTACACGTCAATTACCTTTTTCATCTGGAACTTGATGGTAGCTTTAACTTCATCAATTTTTTGTGTCATCGATTCTTGGTGTGACAACAATCCAGGAAATTTGCCAGCCTTATTCAAACCAGGACCCAACAAACGCGGAATTTGTTTGATTAAAGCCTCAGAAGCCAAGAACGCGTCATATTTCTTGGCAAGCTTTTTCACCAGCTTCTTGTTTTTGTTCAACTTCTTCAAAGCTTCAACGTCCATGTAGGGTACATTGTTGACCTTAGCTTCGTCACAATGCTGCTGATCTCCCAACATGCACACTTGCATTTTAGGCCTTGGAATGTGCTTCAACCTGTTTAAAAAATTGCTCAGTTATATTAACCATCACAATACTACTGGTCATAAGAGTTTAGAAATTGACTGATTGGGACTCACCACCAGCCAAAAACGTTTGTGACACAACCTATACTTTTGGGCGATCCTGTCCATTAAAGACAGGATCTACCCAGTTATTTTAAGACCCTGGGTGCAGGTCCGCCAGGTAAAGCCCAGCTCCCTGACACCTGAACAATTTATAAGGCCATCTTAACCTATAAACCGCTCAGAGCAGGTGTACGTACTTGACAGTGCCACTGAAACGTTTGTCCTTCTGGGGGTCATAGTTCTTCAAACCGATTTGGATTTCAACCGTTTCCAAAAACTTGCGCTTCTTCTCTTTGGAGTTATCCAAGACCGCGTTCACGCATTCGTACAGTGTGTCCCTCGACACCTTCGAACTGGAAAAAAATTAAAAATGGGTACATCACCGTGTGCGAAAATTAGTTTCCAAAAAAACTGTGTAATTAACTTTGAATTTAACCATCGGATGATTGAAATAATTACGAAAATAACTTACGACATTTTTGAGACGTGCTCAGCCGGCTGTCGTTAAGAATGAAAGAGAACGCCAACATGCGGCTGAATAAGTAACTAGCTGCAACGGCGATGCAGGAGCACCAACCAACTAGTTATTAATACCCCATGAAATTATAATGTTTGGTTTCAGAAATTTACACGAATTAAATTGAACTTCGCAATTAAATCATTGCAATTAAACGACAGTGATTATTTTTAAATTTATTAAATTAGTAAGAATTGTAGTATCTTGGGTTACATATGTCAGGTCCTAGATGGCGGCATTTTTAACCGAACCGTTCCTATTTACCTTTTCTTAGTCTGTCATATTCTAGCAAGATACAGAACCTAAACGTAGAAAATTCTAGAAACTGTTTTGACCGACTATTAAACGTCAAACAGCTGGCATCGTTATCGCATCGCTCCGGCAAAAAATAAACAACTCGCTGACATCAACATTAGTGTTTTTGTGAGATTATTTTCGTGTTTAGTGGAGTGCAATAAGTGGTCGCATGTATGAATAATATGACGGGAGATCCCAACCAGGCAAACAGACCAACGGTGTTCGGGTTTGAGCCTTACCCGTCCCTCAATGTCCAACCCATAGACTGGAGTCGAATACCCCTAGAACCACCATCTCCAGCAATATCACCAGGACAATTCCATTCTGGCTTCCCCTATCAATACTCCCATATGGGTTTAGGTAGTCTCACATTTTGTTCATCTCAAACTCCTCACCCAGCTCAATTTCCCTTTCCCAATAGTAATCAACATGGACAGTTTGGAAGCCCCCCGTCGTCGTCGTCGTCGATTCGTTGTAAGCGGAAAACGGACTCACCACCGTATGTATTTAGGAAAGCTTTGTCGCGTGTTTCTTTAATTATTGAATGTTGCATTCAGATTGCAGCTTTGCAAACAGCATATTACTGAAGAGAAGATGGCAGAGCACATGGCCAAGCTGCACATAAGCTCGGAAACAGCGGCGTCGTCAAGGGAGACAGACAGGGACAGAACGCGACGCTTGTACATGTGCGAAGAGATGAGAAAGCTCCAAAACGATTCCATTTTACCACAGTCGTTATTGTCTCAAATTCATCGTCCGTGTACCGCTTTGGTGTTGTGGTCGCCTCCTCGTCGCTTGATTCCGCTCGAAAATGACGATTCCGAAAGTACGAACAATAACGAGGAAGTTGTACCTGATCACAATGCCATGGCGGTGGAGAACGATGTGAATAACATGGATTTGGATAATGCATGAGTTGCACAAGACTTATAGTGAAGACTGACTAGCTTCGATTTCAAAAATAAAATGTGTTCCTGCACTTATTTTTCCAGTCGGTTCCAGTGCTGGGACGATTTACTACTATTAGTAATTATTTCGCTTTTTATTTGCTCTCGATTGTAGCTTCTGTTTTGTAACCGGTGAGATTCTCAATAAAATCAAGAATTTAATAAGCGTGTGTTTTTTTTGGCAGTTTTTACATATTTGGGGGCAGTACCGACATGTAACAGTTTTCTGTTTTATTTGGGGTTGGGTGTTGTAGATTGGTATGGGAAAATCCCCCAAGTCATCGCAGCTGATCGTTGGCGCATGCGTGTATTTTAGTTTGAAAATCAGCATGGCAGTCCGTGTGCAGGGTGGTGTAAAGTTTTCCAACAATTTCCATTTTCCTTTATCGCCAACGATGTGAAATTGTGTTTGTGTCTTACCTTTGTGATGTGTTGACTATTTTTTATCGTATTGTCAGCTTCAAATTTTAATTGTTTGCGTGTGCAAGGCTCACTAGAGGTGAGTTGTGGATTAAATGTTAACAATGTTTACCTTAACACCTGTCAAAGTTGCGCTTATTTCAAATATTGGGGCGGATTCCGGGGCGGACACGTGAAAGTGGCACGAATGGGGGATATTGCTAGGGGGCGAGGAATGCCGTAATGTGGTGTAGGTTAGCTTTGACCTAGATTCGCAAAGTGTGGGATACGCTGATTTGAATTTAATTATTAGCGAACGTCGATGGATCGATGATGATTTTTAGCCTTGCCCTCGTGGATGAACAATAAAGATCGCTGAAATTTATGTGAAACAGGGAAAAAGTTAGCCCGCTACAGAAATGGGACGTCGTTTGCAAACGTATCTATTTCCCTAAATAATGGCCCGATTTATTTGCTCACACATCTTATTCGTTTTGTTTCCCGGCTCCCTTTATCTCTAATTCCATTCGTTTCTAGTTCACTGCTCTTATTTTCTTTTATTTGGCAATCATTCGTCTTGCGACAGTAGACTCAGCGGACATTTTTTCGTTCGTTTTGCGTTTTTTGCCGCCCCGGCAATTAAGGCAATTCACCCAACTTTAAAGAATGAATAGTAATGGGAATCTACGAGTGCGAAAGTTGGCCAATTGCGCTCGTTTTCATAGTCAAACGAGTCCGATTTGTTCACAACTTTTTGAACGGTGCCAGGTGTAATTGCCTAATTTGTCATCATTCCCTCCGTAATAACTCTAATAACCCAAGCACATGTTCAAGTCCCATAGAAAGTGAGTTTTAGCAAATTGGCAGCCGCTCATCAAGGCCGGTCACTGTATAAACACCGACAACGTTTCGTTGTACAAACTTGTTAATGCTAATCTAATTACACTCATCATTGTCAATTTGTGTTGATAATAACAATCACTAATGAAATGTGGTCATTGTTCCCCACCCACATCGATCCGAGTTAATTTTAAGATTTGTATAGGCGCCGGACTGAATCCAGGTCATTTTTTGAGTCGTGTGGGTCACTAATGCCCATCCAAATTTCGGTTAACCAGTTTCGGCGAAGAGTAGCAAATTTGGTTTTAATGGAGTAGAGGAGAATGGATTTTTAATTGCATTTGCGCGCTTCCCAGTCTTGGGACTTTCGTTATTTATCATTGTAGTGGTTTTCGCTGTAATTATGAGTCGTCAAATGATTATACTACATATTACGAACGGATACAATCAGTTATAAAAGTAAATTCCCATAAATGTTGATTCACAAAGGAATTATATTAAATGTGATGAAATTTTTTCAATTATTATGGGTATTAAAATAACACTTGTATATTTTATTTATTTATTTTTGACGATGGGAGTATTATTAGTCAACAATAATAAATAATAAACTAAACAAATAAATATAAAAAAAATTCGGTCTTTTTCTGCCATAATGATGTCACCTTACACAATGAGATTTTTTGGTAGCCAGTTTAAAATGTGAGTGACGAACAATCTTCGCAGATCAAATATTTTAGTTTCGAAGTGGTTAAGCATTTAATACATTTACGGCGGCGCCACAGATTTTATTTTGAAGTTTATCTTTTTAATGTAAAAGGCTAGTTTCAACAAAAACTAGTCAAAGTTATTCGAGAGTCAACTACTACTACTAGCTTTTTTATATATTTTTTCTATCTGCGACAATCAGTTCTGTAATTACGTGTTCAAAATTAACAAAATGTATTATCATAGTGTCAGTTTTTCTTTTATAATATAACTAATGCGCGATTCAGTTTATAATTTGAGTTGTTCTCTTGCGTGGAAAATGCAACATTCAAATGGAAACCGTGTCTGCTTTGATAATCCGTCCGAGTTGGAGAAGCGCTGCATAAAATTAGTCTACATGTTAATGTTTGAATTTTGGAATTCGCAGCTGCAGCGAGGCTTTGACAGATCGTAACGTAATTTACGGGAAGTGAGCGAACGCGTTTTCCATTTACCCACGGCACATTGAAAGGGACCCATTGTTTCAGTCGGGAACAATACCTCCATCGTCAGGCCCGAATTTATCAAAGTTGATGTTATTGAATCTGTGGTTTTAATCGTGGCGCAAACTTCCAGCCTATTTAAATAATTGCGCTTATTATTGCATAACAGACGTGCCATTATCGTCCCATTAAAGCGCTCGCTTCTTGGGAACCATCGCCGCAATTACGTCGATTTGGTTTTTTACCATCGAACGAATTCCCTCGATGGTACTTGTGGCTTTGATGTCGTGCAATTGCATCCTGTTCGTGTCCGCCGCTGTCAACGAGCACCGCAGGAATATCTTTGCAGATATTTATTCGCCGAACGGTATTAAATTCCGCTAAAATCTAAATGGCGCAGCACCACATAACCGTCTCGTCATATATCTCCGCACTTGTATAAATCTGCAACATTGTATTGAAACATTGAACGTAATATCACAATATCGCGCCGAATCGATGTCAAACTGCCATTTGCATTGCTCGTAAAAGCGACGGTGTGAACTAAGTATACCTCCGGTAATGTAGTCCATTTCGGTTTTATGAGTTGGCAATACTTTGTTCGTTAGCTGTGTGTGTTGAAGCACGACCATTTTTATCAATCCCGGAATTGATAGTCCAAGGAAATTATGATCCGACTGATTTCCATATAAAACGAACAACGTTAAAAATGCGCATAAATGAGTGTACGATGATTAATTTGCTTGTACTAAGTAGGAAATTAACGTTACACTGCAGAGGTTTCGTTTTTTTTAACGTAACTTCTTTATTCGAAAGAGTGTTTCAAATGTCGAGCTTAGACAGACCTTTAAGTTGAAATAATTGATTTCTGACATCATTTATTGTTTTAGAGAAATAAGATTTCTTTTGTCTATTCCAACCGTGCTTCATACTCTTCTTATGAAACACTCATATAACTACAAAGAGAGGTAGAAAGGAAATTTTCCAAATAAAGTATCAGGAAAGACGAAACTAAGAATGAGGGGAATGAATAAAAAATAGTATTTCCTATTACTTCGAGTACTATCTCAATCCTGCTCGAATGGAAGCCTAAAAATATACAGGGTGGTGAATTTTTCAAGGGCCACCATTGCTATCTCGGAACATATTAGAAACAGAAAATTGCTTAAATTATTTTATGCTGATTATAAATTTGAAAAAATTACGAATAACTTCCTTATTATGGACGTAATTTTTATCAATCTTAAAATCCGAGATTTAGAGTTGGTACCGACATTCAAGTTGCGACTTACTTATTTATAACCTCCTAATTGTATTGTTACGCGATGTCATAGAATAAAATTTTAGTTTTTCAATTATGTAAGACAAAATGCAAAATAATAATAGGTTGTTGAATGTGTTTCTTAAACTACATAATAAGGTAATTTCGCATTCCACCTTTTATTTTATGTCGATTTGAATTTGTGACTTTCCTCCATTTTTTAGGACAACTGTTCGGTCCATTATTCAGGAGTCGTTCGGGCATGGTTTGAGGAAAATCATGTTGATGTCAATTATGATGATGTTTATTTTGGTATAATAAAAGTTTTTAAAAAATATATGCAGTGTTTTGTTTTCGTGATTTCTGGACCCAAAAAATTATTAGAAAACCATTCTAGACTATCCACACTAAATCTGCGTATTTTCTACGGGTAAATTAGAACATTTATTTTTTGTTAAAATAAAGTACCTAAAGTAAAGAAATAATTTTACGGTGCAAAGGTTCTCCATATCTTCTTCTTTCTAAAATATACCTGTCTATTTTTTTGTAACTTGAAAAACTGGCATTTAAAAAAAGTATTTGGTAAGAAGCTACCCACTGACTAGCTTCATGTAAACTGAAGTATTTGTTTTATGTGAAGCAGAAAGCTTAGCAAAAACTACCACATAAAATATATAGAATGTAGTTCTCCAAGAGTATTTACTTCGATATACATATAAATAAATTCTTCTTAAATAAATCCTTCAAGAGAAAGTCCTTACGTTGATTCAAAGCAAAAACTATAGAAAATTCTTCGGTCACGTAGTTTTATTCGAAGTAAAAGCAAATACTATTTTTTGTTCATACCATTTGTATTGATATTATACAGTATAAGGTCTATAGTAAAGTATGCTCAAGAAAGTAGCCGTTGAAAAAAGTAACTGAGACTGGAGAAGCGAATAAGAAATAATATATTCGAATAATGTAGTACTGATTTGAAGATCACTTGACAAACTTTTCATATTCTTTTATCAAACGTTTGGAATCAATTGTTATTATTTTCACGAATAATAGTAAATTTCAAAATTATAGTGTTGCGGGTACACGAGACGAGAACTAAGAATTAATTCAACTGCGTTGGTAGCCGATTAGGTATGGCCAGTTTCGGTTCGGTTCCATTTTTGTCAATTCCGGGATATCGCAGGGGAACAATGGCCGAGTGATATAATGAACTTCAGCGGAACGATGTTTACTGTTAATTGGCGACAGGAATGATGTTAGTTGGTTGGGATGTCGTCGAGATGTGGGTGATTTATGTGCGTGCAGTAATGAAATTAGCAGTCGCCGGCCGGTTTAGAAATAAATCTCGAGCCGGAATTAGAAGTTTTCCAACGACTTCGTTTTCCCGGTGCAGCAGTTCGGGAAGTTGGAGGCGGCGTTGCAGTCAAATTTCTTCATTTCGTTAATGCTTAATCGTCTTCACCGTCCAATTTGCCGGCTTAATGGTCAACAACTGTTCGTAATGACTGCATTAAGAGTTGGTAATTGGAAAAATTAACTGAAATCAGAACGGGTGCCGAGGAAAATAATAAGGGGAAGGCCATTAGTGAGAGTTCCTAAAATATCCGAGGCGCTGCTCCGGATGCGACTACAGTCGCTGTCCACAATTAGACGGCGGGACTCTTAATTTGTGTTATATTTTCGTGTTTGTGCCGTTTGATATTGTAATTCTGTTTAGATGTTAACACACACGCTTGACGGCCCACTCGCATGTAAGTTTGCGCTGTTTAATATTGAAAATGTACACAAACGATTTGTATGATTAACATTTACCTTTTCTGTGAGATGTATAATTAATCGCAGTTTCCGCCGAGCGCTCGCCGAACTGCACTCGCGTCATTTTGAATTAATAATAATTTTGGGATTTTCACACTTTTTCGCGTTTTCGACGCCTTGTCGTCCCGACTCGAATTTACTTTCAGAGTTAAGAAACACTTCGGGTCTTGAACGGTGCGATTTACGCTGCCATTTTCCACTCTGATGTGCCGTAACTTTGCCGTTTTTATGACGTTTTCTGCAGCTTATCTTTACTTTTTACGGGATAAACATATAACGTATAACGTTTTATTGGCCTGCATGGCCACAAAAACGAAATTATACGAAAAATAATGCGGATAATAGCCATCATCTCGTGGGATTTTGTTCAGCTTCCTCCCAATAAATGAACAATTATACTAGTAATATAATGATACTTTGGTATCAACATGAAGAACGTGAGCACGATGAAATAATTTGTGTAAATTTGTGAAAATTTTTCTGCAGATTTTTTTTGCGTTACTTTATGAATTTTGGAGACACGCGATTTCGTTTGACGCTTATTCATCTTTTTCGAGGCGACAGCTAAATCAGAACCGGAGACTGGTTTAAAGCGATCATGGCCGATTTGAGTGTTGTAATTTTTCATTTTATCTTCGAAAAGCCGAGACGAGGGCATCGCTCTCTTCAACAACGAACGAACTCTTGAAGGGTTGGGGCGCCTGATCCCGTTCTCTTTTTGAAGTAAACCTCTCACGTCATTATTGGCTTTCCGGGTTGAGATCGCCTCCTTCGAGCCCATTTCCACTCACACACGAATTTTTAATGGTGCGAATATCGGATCCCAAACCCTCACAAAAGGAAGGGTTTTTAAATGTCCCGACCAGATTCGATTTGATTTCTTTGTGAAGAGGCGTCCGACATTTGCCGGGTTTTGTCGGATTTCAATAAGACGAATTCCGGGTGTACACTTTCCGGCGATTAAACGCCTCGTGCGTCTGAATTGTAAGCACTATTCGGCCTTTATTGTATGTAAATTTTTACGGTTATCAAGGGGGTTTTCGGGTCGAGGAAGCCGCTTTTTCTCTACAGATACGGCAACGTGTGCATTGTTATTAGTTTCGTAACCTGCGGGTTATCAGTTTGATATTTTTTCGCGGGGGTTTTTAATCAATCCAGCCGAGGGCTTGTAAGCCGCGGATGAAGAGCGAATTCCGTCATAAAAAGAGGAAATTTTATGATTAATAAGTGAAATTCCTATCTGCCGACGCACGAAAATAAATGCGAAAAAGCGCAATTTTACGAACGGCAGTTCTTCAGGGCGCAATTAAATTTAATTACTAAATGGGGGTGTAAAAAATACGCCCCCTTATAAATTTCTAATGAGGTCCCGTCGAAAACTTGTAATTTCTATACAGCGATTAAAAACACGTTCGCGGATAAAACCCCGCCGCATGCATAAATATCGCCCCTTGTGCCGCGAGATAAATCTACGACCGAAATTAAAAGCGTTGGTCGAAAGGGGTAGCGCAAAAAATAAACGAGGAAAAGCGGATGGTAGATTTAATCTGGAAAAAAGGCGACCGACAAGGATAAAATACGTTTTTTCTGTTTGAAATGTTTTATTATTGCGCGGGACGCTTTTAATTTCGTCTTAACGACTGCGGATGTTGCGTCCCGTTGTTTATTTTTCATTAGTTGAGCGTTTTTCCGAAAATTTAACTCTTTACTTATTACCCTTGCCGGGGATAAAAATACAAAAACCAATTTTACACTTGTTGATTTTAATTGCTGGTCACCGACGGCCAATAAACAAACAAACGTTTATCTGGCGCGCTGCTGTTTATTACTATCGAACGCATTTTTGCATTAAAATGGAAATTTCAAACGATTTTTCGATTATTTTCCAGTCGAAATCACACTTTTTCTGCAATATCTTTAAATAAACTGATGATTGGTGCGTGGCAGAAGATACAAAATATGAGTTTTCCGGAGACAAGTGGGCAGCGAATTTTTATTGTTCCCCTCTATTTAGAGGGTTCCCACTTGTGAATTTCACGACATAAAGTGCGCGCTGATCCGTTCGCATATTTTTTATCACAAATGACCCTTCTCCGCCGCTCCGGTGGAAACCATACAAAAGTCGTGATTATGATAAGAGCGAATACCCCGAAATCCGAAATTTACGACAGTGGATGTGACAAAGAGGCATTTTGCATATGATACCCGTTCAATAAACGTCTAGATCGGGGGTGGCTGATAGAGGGGCGGTCTCGGTATCGACTCCAAGTGCTTTAGGTGTGGCAGATGACGAGGGTCCGCGTCTCTACTAAATGAAGATAGCTCGTTATTAAACGTCGATTTGTTCGCGGAATATTCAAGGCGCGCGTCCCGAGATGTGTTTTTCATACTTTGTTTTGCAACGATGTTCGCGTCTGTTATCAATTCAATAATCCGAATTCTATTACCGAACATTTCCGCGCCCTCCATTTTAAAATCTCTCGTCAAGTCGCTCGCCGTTCCGCTCAGAATCTCAATTTGCAGCTTGTCCCGAATTCACCTGCACCCCCGTCTATAAAAAAGGCGCTCGGGGTAAATAATGTGTCCGATTACGCCTATCGCTTATCTCTTCGGTCCACGAAGAAGAGAGGGTCGCACCCGGCACTTGTTTATATCAATCTTATCTCGCCGCTTCCGTCGTTTCAGCGCGAATTTTCAAACTCACTCTCGGCATATTCTAGCAGATTTCTTTTTCTGCTGGAGGTGCAGCTTTTTCGTGTGGAGCGCAGCTCGTTTTTTATTGTTCCCCCCTTTTTAAAAAAAAGGACCCTTCAGGTTTGGAGTCGAGATTGATATCGCGCGGCCCTGGGCGTTTACGTTCGAGATGAGGTAAGACCGCTTCACTACTGAATTCAATTAGACATGCCGGGAAACTTTTCCAAGTCGGAAACAAATGCCCGTACGTTGTTTATTCCAGAGGCGGGCTCCAATTAAAGGCGCAGCTATTTTTGCCGTACGTTAGTTAGTTAATGAAAGTTGCACGCAGCTGTAACGTATGCGTCTGGACCAAAACGAAGAAAACAAACAGGAGGCTCCGTATATTTAACAACTTCCGTTTATCCTCTTTCTGAGACCGTTCCAAAAATAATATTGTCTCACAACGACGTCTTCGCATGCGATTGGAAGATCGCGGCATTTTTTCATTAGCTGGTCGGGATATGATCCGCGCATATTGTGTTAAAAATCCGACTTGTAAGCGACACCACCACCGGGCATAATGGATGCTGCGTCTCCAGCAAGTGATCGTGTCGGTACGCCCTCGGGTCCTAATAGATCATTAGAGGAAGGGTAATTTGGAGCTCGGCCAGGTCATCAGAGGCCGGAGATGATGATCAGCATCGCCCACCCGGAAATAGGGTCAATCTCGATTCCATGTTGCGTCTCCGCACCCAATCGCAATAAACGAATTTTAAATTGAATTAGGGCGTTCGTCTCCCCTGTTTTTTGGCCACGCCACACTTTTGTGTATAGAAATTGAAAAAATTCGAAAGAGTTGCAAGAAGTGCAGGCAAACAGAACGGCGTTATGTGCATTGGAAATTGGTGCATAACCCCGCAGAAAAAAATCAGGTTTATGTAAACTAAACCATGTCATGAAATACTGGAGACATATTTTCTTCAATTGTACTAATTTGTATGTAAATTAAATTAAACGATTTTTGAAATTTTACAAATATACTTTGTTTTTGAAAATTTGTCGAATAACATGTTTGTGTTCTATAATATTGCCTGCGATTTAAATTGATCCATTCTTTAGTTAAGCAATAAATATAAAAATACAATAATAAAAAAAAGGACATTGTTATTGTATAATTTGAAATAATCGATCCTATCATTTTATTATAAAAAATTGTTTTGTAAACTTACAGAATCGGCTAGTTTTATTATATAATTTTTCTTGTCTGATTATGATTATTAACTGACAATGGTTGAAGAGAGCGCCGTATCACCACCTGAAAGAAATTACTCTTAACTTTGTTAATATCTATCGAAATCAAAAACGGTTTTTACTAAACTATTTGTGATTGTTTTCTTAATCAGGCTTACTGGTATATATATATGATTTTAATTTTAAAAATTATTTTATTTTGGCTAAAAAAATTAGGCGCAAAATTTGAGCAACCATGATTCACTTTTAGATGCAATTACACGAGTTTTGTTACTCTATATAAATAAGGATTATTATTGTTAAGCGCATGACTTGGACCGAGTTGGATTTGTTTTAAATGTTTGTAATAGTCCGAATAAGGTTTTTAGAGATAGAAAAATTAGGTAATTCTTTTTTTTGTTTTGTTCGTTATGGTCCTGTAACTTGGATAGGCCAACGTCTGTCGAGTCAGCTAGTTTTAAATAAAGTCTGGAAATAGAAGGTATTTCCATAATTCGCTTAAAATGCATTGTGTTTTTTTTTTGTCAATCGGAAGTAGGTACAGTACTAGTTGGCCCGTGCGAATAATTCGCACAGAATATGCTTGGGAAGTGGGAGAAGTTAGTTAAACAGATTGTCAATAGATGCTATGGTTTTTACCTAAATAAACTGTTAATAGAAGGCGCTATGAGCAAAGTGAGGTTTTTAATTAAACAGATAGATGACGCTATGACAAAATACGATTTTTAATAATTTTAAAATAAACATTTACATTTTGAATTGTTTGTTTATTTTTCGCGTACAGCGGTGTAGGTAATTTTTAAAATGATGGGTCAATTATTAATATAATTGATTAATTAATTATGTAACATTAATTTTCGTTTTTTTTTTAAAGCTGCATTTTTATTTTAGATGGAAATGTGTACAAATCTAACAATAATATACACGTGTTTCGGAGCTCTCTTAATTTATTGGCAGGGTTGCTTAGAATCTCGATTGGACGTCTTCAGGAATTTTTATTGGCGAATGTTGTTATTTAGACTCGCTAGAAATTGATAGTCGTTTTGTCGTCGCTTCAACACCCGCAGATTTATGTGTAGCCGGCACCGGTAACTAGCGGAGGGTGTGATGAAATATACATGTCGGAAGCATTACAATTTTAGAAATTGAGATTTTCCAATACCAATACTAAAGTTATATTGAGTTTGGAATTGATCTCGGCGCATTTGCACCTCGGTACCGTGCTCGCGGGAGTGCAATCTTAAATGTCGAGCTTCAGTTTCATATTTTCGATAATTTAACGTCTAGTGCAGCGTCGAGGATGCGCTGGCCGCAGAGGGGAAAGAATATAAATGATGGACACATGTGCGAAGCATAATAAACACGTGTGTTGCCAACGCGAAGACGATAAAAAACACCACTTGTTAAGAGGCTTGTAATTGATTATGTCTCTTCGACTTTTGTATTGTGTTCGGGTTGACTTTAATGCGAACGCCAGACAAACGAGATTTAACGATAATGGAAACATAATAAAAATTGTTTACCGTGAAGATGGGCGGTTTAAATTGGAAGAATTTGGCGTCGTTAGGCCGGGGGTTAAATCTGTTGACGACGTCGTCACCGCAAGTCAATTTGGTGGATTGTTTCGATAAGGTCGGTGTCTGTGGTAGATTTGATTATTGGTGGCGAAGCGAACAAAACACGAGCTTTCCACTTTTACGCTCTTCCGATGGCAAAAAAACGACGACGACGGTCAGTTTCCTTGTTCTTATATATCCCGGATCATTTATTATCACGGCCCTGCTGTCGGAAAAACGCATACAAAAAATGAGCGGAGAGGAAAGCTTATGACGGTGGCCGGGAAACAATGTTTGATGGTTTCGTTTTTATTTGACAGGGCGAGGATGCGTGATCGTGACTTTTTGACCTCTGCCTTGTAAAGATCACGCTAACGACACCTTAAATTCGCCCCGTAAATATCACAAATTGTCACATTTAATTAGAATATGTTCGAGATATTTACATAATCCGGCGATAAATGTAATTTTTCCAGATTAGATTTTTACGATTTATTAATTCCGTAAATTATCTGATTTAACGAGCGGGTTGTGTTTCGTTAGTGCTTTTACAGGACCCAGGCACGCGATGTCTGAAAACCAGAACGATATGTTTCCTAATTGTGATTGTGAAATGCTCGTGTATTAAGTTACGTTCAGTGCTGGCCATAATTTAGGATGTTAGTTGTTAGAAGAGTTGTTTCATCCGCTTATGTTCCACCTACAACCCCGCATTTTGTATCAAATTACTGCAGCGCTCTGTGTAGGCCAGCGTTTGTCTCGTCCACGTTTGAAATGAACGTTTTTAAAGAAATCCTGAAAAAGTTTGCAGCTTCTAGAAATATCGTTGTGTTTCCTGTATTTTCGCTTGAGTGTCTTTTAAGCACATTATATGAACTCCTTAATGCTTCAATGAATTGTGGAAATAGAACAAGAAAAGCTTCTTTGTGTGAGATATTGTGAAGGATTTTGATTCTGTCTGCGCCGTTGCGAAGCAATGTTTTATGACCGAAGTTATTGTTGCATAAATGTTCCGATGCACGGCTTGGGATTTAAATACAATAAAAAATGTGTCTGAAACTTAAATTAATATTCAAGAATATTGGAACGAGTTAGGGAGATTGTTACTCTTGTTCGTTATTTTAATAACGTTAATTATGTTATGTTAATAACTTATGTTTGTAGCAGTGTTTCTAAAAACTTTTGTCAAAAATATTTTTGTTCTCAACAATGTTTTTGGATCTGAACAAGGATTTAGTCAGGGCAGTAGTTAGGAGGATTTGCAAGAAATGCAGATATTAATTTTTTAGGAGAAGGTAGCAATGAAGATGGCAACAATTGAATAGCTGATTGTAAAAATTATATGTATAATTCCAAGAACTGAAAAAAAAAACGAATAAATGTGCAATATTATCGTTTATGCGCTCATTGGAAAACCAGTGTCAAGCTACCTCACTTTAAAATTACATATTTTTGAATCTTATGCATTTTTTTCTCACCCATTCATTATAGGTTGCCAGTAGCAAAGAAAAGAAAAAATTTCAGTAATTATGTTCAATGTTCATAACTAGTTCGGCTAATTTATTTGTTCTATCATGTTTCTGGTACTGTAAAAAATATTTAGTTGTGTTGTTTACTCTAGTAGTCATTTGCTAAATAGTTTTTCTTATAATCCTTCATTTCATTCTTGATCCGGTGAACATAAAGGGGGTTTAAACACTTGGGATGGCTGCAAGTGTGGAGTTTGAAATCATCAATACAATAACAATAACACTGTCTGTATTTGATTGTGATGCACAAAACAATAAATATAAATGATGTTTGGACTGTAATATACTGTTATGTGTGTTTTGGTCTTCTCGGTCCTGCCCTTTTATGCACATCGCACAGATAAAAACAGAGGAGGGAGAAACCACCTCCAACAATTTGTTACGCCTCTTGAAGAGAGGGTACACTTGCAAACAATTCTCCTAGGTGAATTTAAAAGAAATTGTCAAATTAGAACTGTGTAGGAATTTTATTGTTTTTTTTTCAATATAAAAATGTTTAATTTATCTGTGGTATTATTTTTCCCAACCTCTTAAAATACTCTGAAAAACAATAATAATTAACTAGTTAAATTAATTTTGAAATTTAAATGAGGTGATTAGTTTAAATATTTGGAGTTGTTAGTTTTTCTGAAATGACTTCGTTAATTTGTCTGTTGGATTTAGTAGCTATTTTTAAACATTAATTCAATAAAGAGTACTGACGACTGTGAATAATGAAAGTTTAATTTGTTTTGACTTCAATGGTGAATCACAATCGTTAAGCAAACAAATGATCTGATTACCGTGTTTGCATTAATTTTTTATCTGAACAAAAAATGAAATTGGAGCAGTGCAAGGGACCGGATGTACTTTTTTCGCGCGTTGTCGTAATTCAGTGGCTAAAATTTAGCGATAAAACTGTTTTATTAAAACATACCACTGTTGCATGCCAAGTTATGAAAATATGAAAAAATCGATTTGATGAATTGATGATTTGTTTTTTGTTTCAGATATAAAAGACGCCGTCGTCCATTAAGTCTTCGATGAAGAAATATTTATAAAAATCTTATATAAAATAATTATATAGGTGTTGAAAATTTGAAAGTGTTGTTTATACTTGTTGAATCGATGTTGTTATACGAGTACGTCATCGAATTTATGAGATAGAAGTGCGTTTTAACGGGCGTCGTGTTTATATGCGTCGAAATGAATGAATGATTCAATGTTTATTAGTAAAAGAGAAAGAGAGATACGAAATATACACACACGACCTTACAACTTATAGCTTCTATTATAAGGTCAATGGCCATGCATTTCTCTGCTTAGAGATGTCTGCACTCAGTGTGCGTTTAGACTTTGGAGGCATTCCCACTTTGGGCTTTAAGTAGAGTCGCGTTTTTTTACCCGGTACCTACGTGGTTGTGATTCGTACTTCCATCCAGAAACCGTAGATTGTTTAAATTAGCGTTTTCCTTGTTAAGTTTCAATTCGTTTTAACCATGGAGGTGACTTAAGTGGGACGGCGTGGACGAGTGAAAATGGCCGAGGACTCGTCGTCGTCGCCGAATTCGCGCCGTCTCAGCCAAATCTTCGATCCTCTGAGCCGCCTGACGGAACTGACGCGCGCGTCGCACTCGACGCCGTCGTCGCCGAGGCTGCTTCCGCGTCGGCCGCGCGACGCCTCTTCGGCCTCTCCGTCGGATCTCCTGGATTCGGGACCCAGCGCCGTCAATTGGCAGGAGCGATGTCTGGAGCTGCAGCTGGAGTTGCATCGCAGCAGGACCCAGGCCACCAGGACGAGGGACATGCTACGCGAAAAGGTAAAATTTCGTTTGCAACAGATTGTGCGGGGTTGCGACCCAACCCTCGTCATATGACACCGGCAAAATGCGCAACTCCATGTTTTTTTTTACACAATTCGACCCCGATATTAAAGCCGATCGGACCCAGCGTCGGGGCCGATAAATTATATCGGTTTGGGCGTTTTAAGGAAATTGCTTTCTGTTTACGATCAGTCAACTGCTCCCTGCAAGAACCATCAAACAATCGGTTGAGGGTGTGTTTTGTTTTATTTTACCATTTTGTTTTTGTTTAATATGTGCCGCAAAATTGGAGTGGTTGTGTTATGTCGTGTATTCAAATTTGCTTTTTCAAACATTCCAAAAACCTGTTATTTCAAATTTAGATTCGTTGTGTTTGAAATTCACTCAAAACATTTTATATTCGAAAGGGAACGAAATTAGTGTGGTATCTACCACAAAGATGAACCATAATCAAGTCTGGTTTTAAATTCCATTGTTCTTAAAATGTAAAGTGTGTTCGTTATGACCATAGGTAATGACCTGTGTCGTAATCGTTCGGAGTATGTTTAGACGTCCGTTGGACCGAATCCGGGCCAGTTGTACGGATGCTTTGGAACAATGGTTCTCATCCGTCTCATCTGATAAAAAAATCAACGATTATGTGTTTATTTCGTTATGGATTAAGTGGAAAACAAGACGGGTCGTTGTAGAAACGAAACCGCGTCAAGGGAACGATACGGTTCGTTTCTTTATTACGTAACATCGCTGCTATGATCGTTTGCATGTATTTTTGGCCCCAAGTGAAATCTTATCTCGTAATGGAATGAAAGATGTTTCTTCTTCTCGCACACAACACACCGACGACTCGATTTACGTTTCGACTACGTACTCGGCGACTTAATTGTCGTAAAAATCGGTGGGATTTATGACACGGGAGCGCGGATCGTGTTTTATGGGCGACTTTTTAAAAGTTTGATCCCTTTCGGAGCGGCCGGGATCGTGAAAGGTTTTGCGATATGATATGGGAAATGTCCCCTAAGATATGGCCGAGCAGATACGAAGAGCTCTTTCGAATTCATAAATAATAAATGGCCGATCAAATATTCATGTCTTTGTGATGTCGCGGTCTGTATGTTGTGCGTTCGAATGCGGATAAGTCGACGTTTTAAATATGCAAGAAATCTGGCGGTTGGTGTGTGGGGGATGAAATGCCACAGTCGATTTTATTACAATTGCAACGACGCTCGAGCGAGAAATTGTAAATTCAAGATGAAGAAATGTGCTTGCCGCTTCATCGTAAATTAAATTTCGGCTTTCGATATGTCGACGAGACAACAGTCTCGACCGTTATTATTTGAATTTGATTTCATGCATAATTTGCATTTTTAAGCGCGATATTGCAGCTTCATGCATCGTCTGGAAAATAGCGCTCGGTTCCTCGAGAGCTAAAAACTGTTTGATTGGATCAGTGCGAAATTTGTGTTGAAATTTGCAAAAACACCATGATTGATGATGGCGTGAGATTCGGTTTGTCTTGTGAGGCTGACGGGAGACACGTCAAACTTCTTTCCATCGATCCTATCACGGTTCGGCGTGTGCATTTTCTAATAATGGAAAATTGTCGCAATTAAAATGCCGGGAATATGTGCTGTGCGGCGGTGTTTTTTTTTGGTAGTTCGTGCACTTTATGGACTTCGTGTCAGTAATGCACTGTTTGCAAATTTATGTCGCAATAAAACATTTTCCAATAATGTGTTGTGTATTCAGCCTGAAAGTGTCGTAAAACTTGGTTTTATAATTAAATAAAAACTACCTGCCCGCATAATTTCCTCGTTATCCTAAACTCGGATTGCTGCCATTTGCATAGTAAGTTTTGGATGTGTGCCGCCGCCGAACATTTTCTTATTTTATTAAGAGATCACCTGCCACTTATCAGCTCGTTTTCGGGGAATCGCGTGAAAATATGTTTTTATGCTTATGGCGTGATTAAGGCGGAATCATGTAAAAAATGTTTTCAGATATTTGCATATTTATTAGGGCTATTAAGTTGTAGCGGTAAACGACGCAAACCACGAACGGAATCTCGGATCATTTTTGTTGGATTTTTCCGGTAGGGTTTGGAAGACGGACGGTGTATTTAATTAATCAAGTTTGCATATAATGGATTGATTCAGTGAAACGCGGGGCTTTTAGAGTTCTCTGTCTGCTTGCAAATTGAATTGAAAGCAGAACGGCAAAGGAGCGTTGACGAGCGCCATCTTTAATGTTATCATTTATTCATGGCACTCAGGTAAAGCTCTCGGAACCCTCCCTCGATTCCCCTTTAAGAGCTATTAATATTAGTCTGCACTCACCTCTCCGCTCACCTGTTACATAACAACAGCACCGAGTCGAATCGAATTATTTAACGATTCATGACTCCTGGAAATCTGCCCGATTGATGCGTTCGCTTAGTGACAGGTTTTTCAAACGCTCCCGAGGGAAATTCCCGTTTTTTTTTTAAATTAAATCCGCGCTTTTATCTCTTTTCCCCGACGATCCGTTTGTCGATTCCGATCAATAATAATTCGCTGCAAAGCGCCGGACGTAATTGAAATTTAAAACAAGTGTAATTGCAGTCTGAGGCCAGTGTGATTTTTCGGTTCGAATCAGACGAAGCCAAACTTGCAGAATAGCTAAACCAGGACGACGTCGACGACACGACGAACTCGTGTTTGAACAAGTCGAATTAATTCGAGCTGTACAAATAGCCTGTCGTTCGGTCAGAATTGTCATTTCGCAACTCAAATACGGGGTGGTTAATAGAAAACGCGTCTGAAACTGCAATTACTGGCCGCTGAAAATCGTCGCCTTCTGTTTGCCTTCATCTTTTGTTACAAAACGCGCCTAATTGGTGCTGTAATTACGTTTCGAGTTCGGAAAAACGTAACACGGCTTTTTAGCCGACTCTCTACAAAACTGGTTAATTAAGTCGTAATGACGTGAAGCGATTTGAACGCTGGCAATTAGCGGATTTCATTATAAATTCAAACGAATTAGCGCAGACAAAATCGCGTTTGCGATAAGGTTTTGCGGGTTTTCTACTTGTTCAAAGATACCCTCAAGCCGGCATTAGGAAAAATATTTTTAAGTACTGTAATCGATTTACTTTGCTGTTATAAATATATCCTCCGACAGTCTCTGCACATTACTTGTTACATTTTTTTTAAATATTATGAAACGTTTAGTGCCATAATTGTACCACAAAATAACGCAAGCAAAATTTTCCTAGGCAATATTTTTTATACCGGAGCATGTTTATTCGCGTGTAAATGACTGGCGCTGGCCACAATACTGCGTAAACGACCGCAAGAATTTATGCAAACGCCCGTAAAAAATTGCAATCGCAGGTCTGCGGCGGCGATAGCGCTTGTCGTCGAAAACTTTTTAAAATGTTTGAGAATGAGGCGATAAAATCGGAATTCCAGGTGTCGTTTTTCTGTTTCCGTGCAAATTAGGGCCATATAGAGTTCTCAAATGGTATCGCGATAGGGTAGGAATGCGTCGTCCAGAGTCCAGGGTGTAGTACAAGTCCCCCCGTGCCGTGGCCCACTCCGAATATCCATTATGCAAATCGCAGTCGTGATCGGAAGTATTAAAAACACATGCGTGCCGGTGCTATTCGTTTTTAGTTACCTTTGCTCGAGGAAAAAGGGGCTCGGTCACCCGTAGAAACGTTCGATATCGAGAGCTGCGCCGGATGCCCGGAATTAGAAAACGCGGAGATATGACGACGGCCACCTCCACGAAATCAAAAACGAACGATTCAAATTTCCATAGCGACAGTTTTTGTGAGGAGCGATGTTTGTCGGGGCATTAGCATCAAATAAATCAAATATATAAGGCGAATAACGGGATGTTGATGGAAAAGTTTGCGCGCGAAATGCGGTTTAAAGTCGGAATTGCGTGAAAATCGGGAACAAATTCGTGCGGGCGGAATCTCATCGCATAAATTCCAATAAGAAAATCCGTTGTTTTGACAAATCGGGAGGTCGCATTAAAGGTTAATTGGTAAGCGTTCCATAATTGGTTTCGTATACCTCGGAGGTATATGCGTCCCTCCCCCGTTCGAATTTAATGCGCCGGAAAAGATGGACCGAGTTGATTGTTTTAATCTCGTTAACTGAAGAGCAGCATATTTTGCCGGACAAAACAGTCCATGCGTAAAATTGCTCTTAGGTACCTCACCGAGGGGAATCAGGTGGATGGTTTTCTTGCGCGACTTAATCATTTTTGTCTTGAACGGCACTCGTATGAATTATTCATGAATCCGGGTCGAATCGGGATTAAATTAACTCTATGCAAATCCTCGCAGTTTCGTTTATTTACAACCCCGCGCTCATTAAGCTATTAGCGAACGGAATCGATACTGTTTAGGTAATGTCAACCCTATAAGGTTGGCGGCACATTTCGTCAGATGGATGACAACGCGAAAGACTGACTTTGGCGTCGCGACGTCGCCACTCGCCGCTCGGACACGTCTTTTTATAACCGGCTTTATTTTGCCACAACCACTATAAACTAATAAAACGACATCAGAAAAGCAATTTATTTTCTGTAATTGAGTTATACAGATGGAGGATAACGTATGTATTATTTATGGCGGCATTTATCCGCTTTACGAGTAGTTCTTTTTTTTTGAGTGTGACTGCAGGATTTGTTTCCGAATCTCCTCTCCGGTTCGTTTTAATGAAGCTAACGTTTCGCGATCCGTGCGGTCGCTTCAATTAAGATCCGGTGATAAAGTGTTGTTCGCATTGTTGTAGTGAGCACTTGTTGGAAGCTGCAGAACTAATTCCGCAAAGTAAGAAATTCGCAGCTGTAAATAACCGACCGCTTTGTTGTATTGCAGCGCGAAAATTACAATTCATAAATCTAGGCGAGCAGCGAGAGGTAAGACTTTGCAGCATCCCGAGAAACAATGCAGCTGCACCGCCGAGTATCTGATTAGCCGACAATTAATTCCACGGGACCCGTTTTAGCGGTGCAACGTTTATTTTTAATTAAAACTGAATAAAGTGCGGCGATTGCCTGCGTGTTTTTATGATTTATCTGCGGACTGGCCCGGCGCATCCACCATAATTGTAGCCACCACAATACGATGAAAACTCAACATTCAAATATTCGGCATTGGACAGACGTTCGATGCTATGCAAAATACAAAACAGTTTTCATTCTTGTAATGCCAATGAATGAATCAGTCGTACTTTTTACACATTTTATGGGATTTCTAAAAATTTGTCCTCAACCCTTGAACTCAATAACAACAACAATAATAATGCTCTGCTATACAACAAATATATTTATTAAGCTACACATTTTTAATTTTAATTCCCTACAAAAAATATGAAAAAAAAAACACTTGCATATTTTTCGGATAATATTTTATTAAAGTAAGTATGTGCAAACTCATAAATAAACACAAAATAATAAAAACATGTTTGAGTCACACAAATCCAAATTGTCCTTAGTTATAAAATCAGCTTTTGATTTTTATCTTGTTTCCTTTGACTTTTTTGAGATGTTTTATTAGCAGTTTTTTATTTTCGTGCAATATTCAAGGTAAATTGGCGGTACAAAAAGTAAAAAGTCGATTCAAATTTTTCCATCGCAATTTTTTTCCCACCAAGATTTTGTCATCAACAAATTCATAGTTTTTAGGGCGCAAATACTACTTAGCTTATTTTTTGCTTGTGACCCATTCAATTATAATTTTGCGATAATCATCAAATTTAAATTTCGGTTCGCTGAATTTGGTCGATTTTGCTCGAGCGGTTGATTTTTTATGTAAATTGGCGCATATAAATGCAACTCGTTAATCGCATCAAAACCCGATGCACCTATTTTACAATTAATTAAATTAGGGCTTTGACAACTTTGGAAATCGCCGTTAAACTAATTAATTTTTGGACACAAAAGCTCCATTGCCGCATTAAAGCCACTACAATTATCAGAATCGATAACGGTCGGCATAATTTAAACACGTGTTGTGGACGGACGCACGTCATAAATTCACGATTATGGGAACTAATGCAGACATCAATCGTCAGTCGCACACCTCTGGCGTAATTTCGTTTTAATTAAACCGTACGGATGGAATTTCATATGGACCGAATTTATATTTGTTTGGGACGTGCGCCTGAATAATCATCAGTTGTCGCGGATTAGTGATGCTGCCGTTACTACGCACGGATGGCGTTCACAATTTCGTGCGTCTTTTTTCTCAATGCTTAACGCTGAAACTTTTGTAATATCTGTGGAGGAGTCGGCTTCGACCAAACCCTTGTTAGGTCGAAGCCGGAGTACAAAGCACCTGTCCGAACATCGAAAACTCCGGGAATTTGTCAAATCAGTCTCGAGTTCGACACGGGATCCGCGTCCCACTTGCAGCTGGCAAATCAAATACTTGAAATTATGGAACGTCAAGAAACTGTCGAAGAGCTCCATAATTTCACGGCAGAATTTCGTAATGAAGCGCCGGCTGCCTTGCAATGTATAGTTTAAATTTTATAAAGTGTGTTGGAAAATATATATCGTGCGAGTTTTAAGGTACTGAATTTTTGAGAAAAGGGCAGGAGAAATTCGGTGTAAAAAGTGGAAATGAGAGAAAATATTGGAAAAATGTTGGCAACCAAATTTCCATCATTTTTGTCTGATTGTGTTCTTTTCTCAATTCTCCAGTCTTCTCCAACTGTGTCTGAATCCTTGTATATTTAATTAATAAAATATATTTTGAGTTTTTAAATTTGGATGTTTTATTAAACCCATAAAAGTATGAAATGAGATAAATGAAATTACATGATCGTTATGGTCCAAAAAAAGAACCAACAACAAGAACCGAATCAATTTAATCCTATTTAAATTTGTCTCAAAAATCAACGTCATGAACTTCTTTTGCAGTAAAATAACAATACCTTTTTTTCTAAAGTAAAACAGCAAATCGATGGCTTAACATCAATACGTCCAATTTGACAATTTTGTTTTGTGCAGTGAAAATTTCGGGCTTGACTTGAAATGTTGTCATTTTTAAAACTACAACAAATGAGAAATTTATTAAAATAACTTGCCGGGTTAGCGTGGTAAATTTTTTTACAATATGAAGAAGAGTCGATGTTAGGTAAAAAAAAACTAATGGATCGAGTACAAATGTTTTATTTTTACAAAGGTACAATTAATTTTATTTTTGCAATATCTTGAAAACTAACGGTTTTTTTACTAAATTTATATTTTTATTATCTGGTCAGTCAGTCAGGAACGACCTATCAGCCCTTCAAGGGATTACGTTGATATAAATGTTCTTGCGTTTTCAGATAAGTAATTTTTCTCGGATAGAGCGTTTGAAAGATCATATCAATTTTAAAGTTGTAAAAAAATGTTTTTAAAATACTTTGGAGGATCAATGTTTGCCACAAATTAAGCCAAAACCATTGGCACATTTGATACGTCAAAACAATGTACGAAATGGATTCCTGGTGAGATGAGGAAATTCCGCAACGATCGTCAGCTGCGTCGCAAAAGAACATCGACTCAATTCAGCAACTAAACTCGGTTTGAAACTATTTTTATCAAGTGGAGCGTTTCTGCGCAAAACCCCATCCGTGGAACAACGCACGTATATCTGCAGATCGTTCCAATTTATGAAAAGTATATTTTGAAAGTTCCCCGTAAACGCTTCCAAGATTTTCATTTAGGGAAAACTCAGATTGGATTACATACGAGTAGTAGTCGACTTACTTCATCACGATTCTGTTTCATCCCGGCGAGTTTCGTCGGTAATTTGCATGTGAAAATTGAGTCGCCGCGTCCAGATTGTTCCCGGCGCTGCCAGTTAGAGTGAGGTGTGCGATTTTTTAATTAAAATCCTTCCAATAAAGCGACGAAAAGAGGTCGGGGTTTAGTTGCGAGCGTTTATCCCACTTTATATTCAGCGGATGTAAATTGAAAGAATCACGTTTGAATGTGATTCGGCGCGTTTTTAAGTGTAGTAAGCGAGAGTCGCTTTTATGTGTTCGTGTGCCATTAAATATGCAATTATATATCCGGAAGCGCATTCAAACGAAACTCATTTCCAATTTGAATAAAACCTTATGGGCCGAAATAAAACGTGTCCGAAGCGGAGCCTCGAGCGCGAACCTGTTTATTGTCCATAATACCGTGAGGACGTCTCTTCGTAATTGATCCTCTTATCCGGACGCGTTTTTTATTAGCAGCGATATGTGCCGATGGAGTCGACGTTGCAGAAACGTTATTACGTCTCCCGGAATCCGGACGGTTCCGGCAAAGCCGATACTTTATGTGTGCCGGTCCGACTCTCATCGGTCGGTTATTACGGAAGAACGGGCGTTGAGTGATGGCCGGCCTTCGTGGGATCAACCGGGATCCATCTAGGAGAAGAGCCCGAACACCTGGTGCCCCGTCGTCAAGACGGATATCCTCGCTTAGACGCGGTGACATTTCACTTACGACGACGACCCCCAGAGATGTGGATGTGGGGGGCACTTAATGAGATCGACGTATGCACGACGGCGTGTCCGTCGGCATGCAATAAACACCCCGGAATGCTCCCCAAATGATGAGGACTCATCGTTAAAATATTCGCAAACATGGTTGTAAAAAGTGTCGGCGGTGTGCATTTACAAGATAAGCTTCTGTCATGGTAAATGGGGCCTGTTCAAACGCGGATAGTGTCACGATCCGGATCGGATGGGCAACGAGCTCTCAACAACCACCCTTAATCGATACAGGTTTAATTTGTGACATGAGCGCCTGCACAAAACAAACATCCCAATAAAATCCGGGGATGTCGTTGACGTTGACTGTGCGACTCATATCAGCAGCACATGTTTACTCTTATTAATGTGCGGATTATGTTCTTTGATCGTTGCTATCTCGTCCGCTTTTGATTCCGTTAAATAATAAACGGTTATCGAAAGCACTAATTGCCTCTTGATCGCTGTATTGTTTGCTCCACTATCGGGTTCCGCATTGCAGTTGATAGATGTCGATGGAAAAAGTAATCACTGGAGTTACACAAACGACCGTATTTTCACATAATGAAACACGAAAATAATTACTTGTCTCTACTGCTGAAGTGTGTAAAGAAAGAATTTATATAAAGTATCTATAAAATCTATTAAATAAATCTCAAGGCTCGGACGAATCTAGATAAATTTAGGGGATTTCTTATCACTGTATTGACGTAAAATTTTATTGAAAAGTAAATATACTAAATTAACTTTTAAGAAATAAAGAAATTTGGGTAGTACCTAATAAAATGATCATTTTGTTATATAATTTGTACGGTAAAAAATACTAAATGTTTAGTAAAATGTATTAAATGTTCAGTATTGGTTTTGTGCAGGATGAAATATTTTATTTACTTAATAATATAACTAATACTCAGTTTATTTTTAAATTTTGTTCGATAAAAATATCAAAAATTTATGTGAATTTTATTTTAATTTTAATTTTGTTTGGACTATCGAAAATCGTTTTTTGTGTGTGTGTCTATGTCTTCACTGGTTATAATGTTCGTTATGCTTTGCTATTTTTTATTTTCTATAAAAAATGTTATGTTGTGTGTTAACTGAATGAAATTTACTTTTTTACTTCACGTGTAGGTACGTTCCATGTTAAAATATTTTTCAAATAAAAATATAAATAAACTAGTTTGCCCCCGTGGGAATAATTCGCATTGCAATCATGTTTGTTTTACCATTTTACTGCTTGGAATGCTTATGCACCTGGGGAGTGGGAAAAATTCAATACATGTCATTATGACCAAAATACGGTTTTTAATAATTTTAACAGAAACATTAACATTTTTAATTGTTATGGCTCAATCATTGGTTTTGATGAAGTATTAAGGGAGGTACCGACAAAAAAACACCTTATACTAACTATATTTCAATATATTATTTATTACGAATTGTTTAATTTTGTCACCAGGTGTTTTATTTTACTGATGAGCATTTCGTATAAATTATATTTTCAAATACATAGGTCGCTTAAAAAAAACATATTACAAATAACTGCATACATAAGCGGTGAGATAATAACAGAATGTGCAGTAGAATGCTCTCAACATTCGCTGAAAATCGCTTATTAAGCGATCCTACAATTATTACAATACTAGAATTAATTATTTATATAATTTATACATATTGTAATTTGGTAAATTACGGAACAAATTAGTACTGCAGCCAGCGATGGGTATTTTTACTAAACAAATACTGAATAAAATTCCGAACCTGTAATTAATTTTGATTTTTTCAAGTCAAGACAAAAAATTGAAGAAGTAATTGTGAGGGTGGAATATCATATAAAATCAATCAGAAATTTTTGAGAAATTTAGAAATGACTCAAATCTTTCACTCTGTTATTTGCTGAAGAAAATTTAGATGATTTTGAACGGTGCTCCACGATTAGAATCAAGATTGAGTGGGTCAGCAATTTCTGGGTGGTCGGATTTTTACGGTGAAGCGTTACAGTAGATTGAACGTACAAAGTAAGGAAAACGTAAAACTTTTATTAAAAATGCAAGACATTTAGCAAACGGGCATGAAACAGTAAAGTTTCGCTAAAGCGAATTTCGTTTGGGTGCATTCGGCGTGCCGGAGAATATTGTTGATATTTTCGCCTCGGCTTTTATGTAAATTCACGCAAATTCCCGATAAGCGAGATTTCCTCATCTTTGAGAATTTATCTACCCCGTGCTTCGGCGACTCGCTTTTTATATACACTTCCCGAATCTCTTCCTTTGAGAGCCGTGTTTGCGTAATTCCCTCGAATTTGTGAAATCCATTATTTCCAACGTCCTCTTCGAGGTGCGAATGTTTATAAAAGCATTATGAGCGCCGTAATGGTACGAAATGGAACATAACGAACGCGTCCCGTGGGATATAAATAATAAATTCATCTTGTATACAATACAAGCTGTCAGAGAAAAAGTTCGTTTTACATATTCGACGTTCGCTGAAAAAGAAGGATCTAAACTATTAAGGAAGACGAGAGTCGCGCTTCCACTTTCAGATGGATCCCACTAAATTATTCAAAAGGATGTTGCGTTTTTAAGTATCATTTCGGAATCGAATTAAAAATTGTTTTTGGCATGCTTTTTAAAGTTTCGTGTTTCCGCGAATATGAACCTATATTAAAAAGTTTCGACGACGTTACGATAGGGCGTTTTATGCGTGCTTGTCGGAAATTTAAATCAGCTTCACTAGACGTAATTGGAGACGTATTAGGAGCGCAGTCGTCGAAGTCACACCATACGTGTGGAAAGTTCTGCGCTAATGATCCAGAGGAAAGAACGAAGACAAGGAATTTTGGCCAGAAATCACGTATTATTATGTGCTGCCAGATTATAATTGACCATTACGTTGTTGTTCCGGTCGTTTTATCGCCCAGGATTAGTTTTGTTTTTATGTCCCGATTCAATAAACCGCCATCATCTGGAAATTCGAATTTCGTATTCCATCCAACCTTCGTAAAACTAGTTGTTTGCGAAATTTATGAATATCAAACGCAATAAAAATGATGACACTTTGAAATGGTTTATTTTTTTAAAAAGCTGGCGTTCCTTCGATATGGAATTATACACGGATGTCAAGTTAAGAAACGTTCGGGAAGTTTTTCTGAATGTTTACGCTTGACAGGTCGATGTTTGATAAATGAATGGCTTTTCTAAACTGTCTGAACTCTCGGTACGCATTCTTTAGAACAAAACTTGTTCCGAGCATTGTAATTCCTCCATCATTTTATTATTCTCATATTCAGGTATTGCACGCACATAGAAGTTAGTATCCGATTATATCAAAGAGAAAATTATGAAATGCTTCATATTTCGAGCCAAATGCAGGAATCGGGATATCCCTCTGATCTGACTAGTCCATGGAAGATTTGCATAGAAAAAAAAATGGTTTTTAACTTTTTTTCCACTACACAGTACAACAGTAAACTAATAGCTCATTTCTTTTTCAAAAGTGTTAGCAAAAAAATCGAGGAATCGGAAACTATAAGGTAAAATTTATATTTTGCGACGCCCAACGATTATTATTTGGCGTGTTGAAGCAAATATTGAAGGATAATTTAAAGAATGTTTTAATCGGAATGAAATAATATCCGTATCTCAGAGCAAAAGTATATTAAGTCACAAAATGTAATAAAATAAATCTGTTTTAGTTTTTTGTAGCTTATGCAAATTAAAAGTTTGAAGTTGATTTGAGTAATGCTTATAAATATTATTAATAATAATTGTCGTTTTTACAACTAGCAGGATTTTTGAAAACCAAAATATTTACTCAAAAATTAGATCCTATTTTAAAACAAATTTTATGAATGTAACCTAATATTTAAATTTTGCAATTTATATTGGCAAAGTAGGAGATCTAATAAAGAAAACCACAGTTCATTTTAAAATGTGTTGAGTTTTTTGTTAAAAAAAGTCTTTACTAATAATAATAAAAATACTAATAAAGTATTTAGTTGTAATACATAATCATAACCATCAATTTTAGAAATCCCTTAAATCACAAAAAATTAAAAAAAAACACAAAAGGCAAGACAACGAACGTTTATTTAAAAAAAAAGTTTTATTCAAGTACTAGTTAGATAGATACAAAATTGAAGCAGTAGCTAAACAATAAAAAATAAATTAAACCTTATTCGTCAGTATTCTCCTGAATTGTTTTTATATGCACTAGGGCTTGAAATGGTGAAACCATACTGGAATTCACTTTAGGGGCGTTTGAAGGTCATTAAATTTTTTGTACTTTGGATGTATCTCGCAAGGACCGATTCTTCAACAGAATCTCTTGTAGAAAATTTACACTTTGGAATTCTTACTCAAAATCTGTGTTGAAGTACAGAATTCCAGGTGTTTCTTGCCTTACTTGTAAAAATACAATTTCTGAAATTAAATGTTTGTCGTTATTTTGGATCCTCTTGATATTTTGAAATGGTGAATCTGGAAAATTATACATTTTGTTAAATACTTTAAAATTAGGAGTTACCATTTCAAACATTTTAAGTCCTTGTTTTTGCCTGAAATCCTAAACCACTGTAACCTGGGTGTTGTATGTAGGTACTATGTTGGACTTAATGCATGTAAAATATAGAAGAAGATATTTTGGTTTAGATGCGATGTGGTCTTAATACTGTTTATAAAATGCTATTCCCGTCATTTTAACTCCAAACGTGGTATAAGCGAGAAATTTAAATCTAGATGAACCAAAAATCCGAAAAAATTATAATTTGGACTTTTTCTCTGAGGTACGGATATGGGTAGTCGGAAAAAATAAATATCGTTTGTTCTATGTAATATTTGACGGTCGACTTTTTAAAGGTTTTATTTCGATATGATATAGTAGTAGTAGGTACTTAGGCTGTATGTGTTGTAGTAAAGCTACCGGAAATCCGCTACGATCATATTTTGTCACCAACGGACAATTAAGCTGCCTTATTCACGCCCCCGTTTCGGCTCCATAATTTGGTAAAGTTGTGTGGCGGCCGAACAATCTCCCTTGCACCCACGGGACGGACTCCTCAGAGAGCTCCTTAGTACTCAAGCCGCATCCTTTCCTGCTCCATTTACTCCATAACCCATCTGTTAATTACACTAAACTGGTCCCTCCACCTCGAGCCCCCTTCGTCCGGAGGCAGGCCCGTCGTTCCAGAACTGATTACTTAAACAATCCAGATTATATCAGCATGTGTAAGTTTTAAATCTAATCTGGGATCGAATGGAATTAGGGCGGGAGTAATTTAACGCTATTCGTAATTCGGGCCAACTATCGTAATTAACTGGGTTAATGCGTCTTGGAGGGCTAAGTCGGTTTTTGCATGTAAATGAGAAAAGTGGCGGTTGGAAGTGAGGTCCAGACAAGCGCCACCACCACAAACAATGACTCAGTCGCTAAGTGAGCGATTGACACACAGTGATTGTGACAAGCGGGGGTTATATTGGATTTATCGGTGGTCGGGCCGGCCGTAGGGGACAGATTATTCGGATGGATTGATGCGATCCGAATTATTTATGTTCCCACCCCATAACCATTTGTTTATGTTATTTATACTTGCATTATTCCCCCGGTCGTGTCGTGAGGGAGGCGAATTAAATTGACGACTGAGTGGGTCTCGTGGACTTGCAGATCCGGAACCTGGAATAAGTTCCGGTGCGCCATATTTACTTATTTATGTGTTTCGGTATGACAGTCGCGCCCATTATTCCCAAACGCGGGCCCAAACTTGACTAATTTCCGGGCCGTGCATGGAGGGAGACGGATTTCGTTCCGGGAAACGTGTAGATGATGGTGTGTCTATTGGCGGCCAAGTTTTCCAATTTCCACGTTGAATAGTTTACGACTAGTTGGGCGAATCGTTATGGAAAAACGTAAATTATGCGTTTGCAAAAAAACCGCGCACCTCAACACCGCCCCCAAATCGATACTTTACGGTCTCGAGACGATTATTCTTCTCCTTCCTGATACAATGAACGGCGATATTTGCGATATGATCTTGGGGCAACTTTACAAATTGCTTCCCTTTTGTAATAAAGATAAATGGCATTTGCAGTGTAAATTTCTACTTCATTTTTTCCGTGTACGCCCAATCAATCACTGTTTTCTCGAGGGACGGTGCACGTGTCGAGTCTAATCACTTAGCAGTTTAGCTTAGGCTAGCTTTTCTTCGGGGCCCCTTAAAAAACTTTTTAATTCGGTCCGGGATATCCTGCGTCGGCGATGCGGGGAGAAAGACGCGGAGGAGGTGTCTTTTAATGCGGTTTGCCTCGGATTTCAACGAATTCAAACACGAATTAGCACCAGATGGGGGGCGAGAAGAACTAAACCCCTCTTATTGTGGATAATCCACATAAATCTTCTCCAATCAAAACAGGAAATTTGCTAAACTGTTTCATTATTTCAGTCAAAAACTTGCTCCATTAAAAAAAATATTGAAATAGGTTGGGTTTCACGGTCGGTGTTATTCATTATGACAATCTCTTTTATAACTTATCACTTCAAATGGAACACGGTCCAAAATCCCGAATAATATCGCTATAATTAAAGAAAAAATTAAACAAATTTTTAATTTATGCCTCTCATTTAAATAGTTTTTACATTTCATCTTAAACGTATAAGTTGATAAAATAGAATATTAATTAAATAATTATCAAATTTTTTCGTTTCCATATTTTTTACTGTTTTTACTGTAATTTTTGAATGGCCAAATCCAAGGAAGGAACAGCTTATCTCAATCTGGAAGCTTTGCATTACAAGACTCCCTTCGCAAAAGATTAACGACTTCTAATATTTGATAGATTTCGAAGGATTTCCCCTATAGCCTCCTCCATATTTCTTCTTCTCTGTTGTCTCTAACGTTTATTTTTTCTCTTGTCTCACGAGGAATCAATTTTCTCCAATTCGATTTATATATTGTGAATAGTGTACAGTTGTGTATTTTTATGAAATCCTTCTGGTAATAGGGTAATAATAATTCGTGACAATGATACGCATTACATTTAGACTATTCGTCTGTTGTTGGAACTACGTAGAAGGTTTTATTATGATTTGGATTTCAGGAATTCTTTAGAATAAGCATTGGAATCAAAAGGGCGAAAAAAAATTCATCGACAAACTGTTAACTACTCTTTATTATGTCTTGTCTTTTGTAATATATATTTTTTTATCCCTAAACAAAAACCGGGTGCCACAAAGATAACCGATCCTGTGTATGTGTTTAGTAGCGCCCGTTCCAAAGATCTATATTCACACATGCCGGATTCAATTGAAATTTCCACGAAGATATAATTCTTCCCGAAAGCCAGATTGCAGCAGCAACCAGATTTACTACTTATATTCTCTGTCATTTTCCTTTGTGTAACGTCTTCAGCGTAATGGACAGCGTTATTCGGGAACAATAAGGAGAAGCACTACTTATATATTGGCGGAAAACGACTTTATCGTTCCTAATGGATGGCCGCTCCTCGTTCTTAGCCCCACTTGAATTACCCACTAACGGTCATCCCATTGTCGTTTCGTTTTTTTATTATCTAACTCCAAGTCACGCAAATTCCAAACCTTGTTCATGTTGCTTTGTCGTCGTCGTCGTCAGAGAGGAGGCGGAACCGCCATCGGGCATGTCGCACCAGATATTAATACTTTGTGTGTGCGACGTGCGCCGTATATCCAAATGAGAGTTGCGGTCCCGCAGTCCTTTTGTCTGCTAATGTTGTTGATGGCGCACACCCGGAATACGATATGCGCCCCAAATCCGGAGGATTGATTCTTGAAACCGCAAGAGGGGCGAAACCGCAGGTGCCGCCTTTAGATTTACGTACTTTGCCGGATTTAATCCTCGCCACGAGGAGATAAAGGTGTTGAAACACGCATAATTCAGCGAACGGAAGTCATTCTTTACGAACCGAGCAAACGTATTAAAGCGTCGAATTGCAGTCAAATGAGACGAGAGCGTACGTAGTAACATCTCTATGCATGAATTTCTCATCAAGTTACACGTACGGTCTATATTTGTGCACCAGCGTCCACTAGTTCACTAGACTACATTTATATTCATTACTCCCAAACACCCTAACAATGCGGTTGACCGAGGGTCGCACCCCTTTACCTCGATAATCCCAGCCAAGTTTGATGCTTTTCTTCTTGCGATTTGCGTCAGCGATGCGCTCCATTACACCCCCGCGTACTTTTTCGAATAGATTTTAATTAGTGGTAATAGGATGGGTGGCGTGTGTGAAGTGGAAAATCACGTCTAACAGTTTCACCGTTAATAAATACGAGCGTTGCGACGTGTTACTTCCCCCAAGACCCGTGATTACCTCCCGGTGGGGGTCCGAGGACCATATACACCGGAACACGCAGTGGAGGGATTCAATTTATTGCACTTGAATTTGTTGAAAAGTTTACGGGGTGCGATGCTGCGTACGAATTTTAGCTTTTAATAACCGCAAGAAGTTGGGTTTATTACCGGAAGGACTTGCGAGTTTAGTCGAAGGGTTGCTTGGGATGTGCGTTTACTATTTAGGAGGTTTTGCCAAGTTTTCGAGACTAGCGTTACTTGATGCTCATCACGCAACATTTGAGACGTAATTTTGATTTATCTTTCATAACTTTAACTGAAAGTAAAAATGAACATTCTGGTTCAGTATTTTAAACATCTACTAGTGTAAATGCGATACCGGGGAATCCTTAGAAAAATGTGGTATTTATCTAATGTTTCAGAAGAAATATCCTTTCCGCAATATTATTATGGGAATCAAGTATACGAACACATTGACCTGTAGGGAAATGTATTCCTTCAATAATAACATCATTGAGTATATACCACAGATATTTTCTCTAAATACATGTTTAGTCTTGTCTAAAAACAAATAGCTAATCGTTCGATTTTAATTTCGACATTTAATATTTTTCGTTGTGGGGGTTTAAATTCACTTGCACCATTTATGTCATAAATGGATAATTTGATTCTTTATAATTATCTCGTCAAATGATTATTTGACGCATGAAGCTGTGTACAAATTACAATACAAATTCGTTAGTTATGTATACTATTAAAAATTACCTAGTAAATACATATAATATCTCTTAAAAGTAACGCTTTCGAATTATTCTTTTTAGAATCACCCACAATTACTAATTCGACAGTTTACTCCACAAAATCACATTCTTTCTTGAAACTTCAAATAAGAACGAAATTGTAGAGCTGTAATGAAAAATAAACAAAAAAGGGTCGGTTTTACAGATGTATTGTAAGTGATGTCTTTTTATTTTAAAATTTTCTAATAACGGCACAAAGACATTTTATTTTCGACCAGATTATATATTTGTGGACTTCCTTCGGTCTTTATGAGACATTTCTTATTATCATTTATTTTCTAGTTTGTTTTACTCTATTTGCTAATAATGAAACTGATTCACTAGGAAAGCCTGGATAACGTATCTCAAGAAGAGGAATATTTAATCTTTTTGTGTCAAAATTGTTAGGTCAAAGTTTTCGATTTTGTCCGGATTTTTGTAGGTACACGATCTAATACTTATGCATGTGCTTAAATCTGTGGGTGTTTTTTTTACAATTATATTAGATCGATGTTGAACGCGTGAAGAAAGTAATGTGAGAAACCTTTGTATGAGGTTTGAAAATTGTGAATTGAAAAATTAAGTTCGTGTTTCAGAGTAAATTTAATACGAACAATAAGATCAAAGGAATGGGAATATTGTTCTCCCGACTTCCGAAATAAAATTTTTAATAACATCCACAATGCCGCTTATTTGTTCTTTTTAAAACGGTGAGTTATTTCTCCGCACTTTGTGAAACAAATAAAAATTCGTAGCGACTTTAATTAAATTTAAAAAAAATTGTGGGTATAATCAGAATTTGCTCGAAGAACTTTAAAGCTTTCCGTAATTTACTGCCCGCAGAGTTATTAATATTGTCTTTGAAAGTAGCTAGCTATACAGAAAATGAAACTGTGATCCGAACTTATTATAAAATAAAATTAAACCGATTGAACATCTATGTATGCTCAAAAAACATTTAAGGGGGATTTAGTAATACTACAACGTGCTACCATTTTTGTAATTTTTAAATATGACTTTGTAGTATGTTATGATAGTCAACTTTTGTTTTTCAAATAGCAACACCTATCTTTTTCTGATCACCCCGATAAAAAAATTCTGAATGGAATAGCGTGTTTCAATCTGAAATTAAATAAACATTTTTGTGAAAAATAATTTTGCTTATTTTCCAAAAAAATAGTGTGGAATACATACCGATTGAGATTTCTAGAGAAACGATTCCGTGCAAAAATTACACTTTGCATTACGGATGGAGTGGTTTTTGCTACATCTTTGTCTGGTACTTTTCTGTATTTTTTCTCCATTCTCCAGTCTTTTTGATTATTACCATTTTTTGTGGTTTTTGAATTACTAAAATCTGACTAGGTTTTCATTATTTTGTACTGTACAAGCTGATCTTCTCAGATTATGTACGAGTAGGATGCGCTATTTTTGCACCTCATTATTAGCTCATAGCCAGTTTTATGTCATTGTAGTTTATTTCACACAAATAGATGATCCAACTGCATTAACGAGGCTTTTGTATTTGGGTAATATAATTGAAATTGATCGTTGGAATGAAACGTCATCAGATAAACGAATTTGCTTATAAAAATAGTATCGCCAACGTCGCAGGGGAATATTTCAAAGTAATGAGTTTAATTCTTTACGTTTGTGTAATTCTGAATCTAAATTTATTACGGGCGAAGAAAAATTGTCATGTCAAGCTTGTCTCTCCACTAATAGGATCCAATTTGTGGTATTTATCATCAAACCATTTAAATCGTGAAAAACGGAAAACTCGCCCGACTTCATTCGTCACTTCCAATTAGTTTTTAGACGAAACTAATTAATTACGGCTTATTTTCGAGTATAAACAATTCGGGTCACCAACCCGTTTATACATTGTCAAAAAAAAACATCGAGGTTTTTGATTTGCGGCCGACCCATATAATTCGGCTCTGTTTCGGTTCTAACATAAATAACAAAAACAATCCGCCTAGAACCCGTGGGACGGCACCGAGGCCTATTTATAATCGTCCAGGTTCTAAGCTAGTGGCGTAAAGCCTACACGCCGGTCGAAATTAAAACTTCTGAAATATGATTTTCATTAACTGCCGGACTCGTGGCGCTTCTGGGATTGCCGGCGGCGCCTAAATGAAAAGTAGAATTTCAACGAAACGCCACCCACCCCGATAATAACAATAAACGTAAAAGAGAAGGGAATAAATTAGGCAGGTGTGGCGTATAGTTTAAGGCGGCAAATTTGCGTCTGGCGAATAATAGAAAATCATAATTTGGCGAACTTCTTCGTCTTGCTGGGGCGCGAGGCTGGTTTATGTGCAACTCCCGTGAATTGTAATGGTTAAAAGTGGATCCGAGAGACTTTCAAATATCCCTAAAGTAAACGATGATGCACATGTAGAAGCTAATCCGTACGGCTGCGAGCATTACTGCCCGCGGTATTAAATGTAACTGCTGTTTTCGAGCATCTCCCCGTTTTCTTCAACAAGTTCATAATTTACCAACATTCGTCTTGGCGCTCTTAACTCTTACGATCTTTGTCGGAACCGCAAAAAGTTGACGTTGATTGTCGACGACTAGAAGGAGGAGCGGCGAAAAGACGCTGACGTAACGGGAAACAGTGCGAGGATATGAACAGGAAGACGTGGCTATGTGTGTGCGAAAGGGAAATAAAGGGAGAATGGGCCTAATCCTCGGCATAAAAGCTCCCCGGAGTCTTGCATCGTAGGACTGTTTTTCACGGCAGGAATTCGGGCCGAAATTCCTGCGAGCAGGATTTTATACGCGACTCGCCAATGACAGTGCGGAATGCGGCCCTTATTATCTCCGTGTCGTTAAAATATTTTGCTTTATTGCGGCTACGCTTGGGACAAATCAGAACGTCCACGACACCTAAATCGGAGACGTGATCTACGCTCCTCTGCAGCACACAGTGACTTTTATGATCTATCGCCCGATAAATCGTACGTCATCGTTAGGTGTGTGGGTAAACCCTGTTCGCTTTCGATTGCACAAACAGGCGTGGGCCTCAGGGTTGAGGTAATAATTATCGTGCGCTGGATGCTGCGGCCATTTCGCATGGCGAACTATAAGTTTCAAAGGGAAACGGAGACCGTTCGGTTATTTCATTGTTATGGTACGATAATATCCCGGCTACGTCCTGCAGGATTCCGCTAATGTTAACTAATGTTCGGTCATTATTGAAATTTCTCAGCTCTATGGTCGAAACTGAACCGTTGGGAGGGTTTACAGCCGGAGTTAACACGGATTTACCTGTGCGCCTTGTTCCGATTCGGGAATTTTCCCGTGTATTTATTGTCGCAGAGATGCGTCTCTGAATGGATTAGAGTGGAAGCTGGAGCGTTATGTCCAGTTCAGTGACGCTGCGAGATTATTTCATCCGGGGGAGTTTCTGTGAAAATTTAATCCCCGCATTAAATTCGAACACAACTGTTTATGCTGTAATACCCTTTCAATTAGTCGATTACGCTTTCGAATGCAAAAAGCGTTCCGACCGTGAGTTCTGTAATTTTAAAATGTGCGAGTGTTTACTTTGAAGCACAAAACTGTTCAAACACAATAAATTTTACAAAATTCAGTATTGGGAACGGAATTTAATTGTTTAAGTGCCTGAAATATTGGAAACGACATAAATATATATTTTATGATTTTACTAGTATGTGATCTGCAATGTCATGGGATAAAACGATTTGATTTGAAAAATACCCATAAAGATTTCAATACCGGTTTTCAATGTCAAATAAAAAAATATGTTACTACGCCACTGGATTTAGATTACTTTCAAATTGATGCCACCGAATTTTTAGAAAAACAAGATTTATATTGGTAACAGAAATATAGCATAATTCAAAATTATAATTGAAGATCTAAGTGGATAAAATTATGTTTAAATAATTATAATAAATATAGTATTTTTTTTATTTTCACTTTTTACTAGTGACTTTTATTAAAAAAATATATTACTAGTATTTTCATATTTTTTTGTTATACTACAATTTTGAAATCTATGTAGGACTTTCCCGAAAATAAATAATTTGTGTACATCGCATCTTAATTCATTAAATTCGAAATCAAAGGGAGGTTCAGTTGTATGAATATTGATTTAATTTTAAAGACAATACCAAACGTACAAAACTAAGAAAACTGCTTAAACAAATTAAATTAATTGGTTTTTCTTTTAAATTTTTGGGTTCTTGCAATTTTTTTTCCAAATTTTAATTATACATTCATTTGTACTCTGCTTTTACAAATTTGATTTGGGTCTGCAAATGTATCGATTTTTCTATTTCAATCTACCTGGTTTCATTTTGCCTACTTGAACTTCCCGTTAACCTTTTTTTCTTATAAACAACTTTTTTGGAAAATGCGACATAATACCTTTATCCACTTAAGTCTTGTCAATCGATATTAAAAACAGATTTATTATTAAGTAATATTTTTTACAACATTTTTATTTGCATGTTCCGTGATTTCTGGGAAAAGGGAATCTCTTTTTGGTAAAAATGGGATATTTATGATTTGGCAAAGTACATTTCATTCACGATTTTTTTAAATTCACGCCGTACGTTCGACGAATTGTAATAACAAAGAGTACTTGGTTTATTGAAAGTTTGAGAACCCCACTATAGAACTACATTTTCAGCAGCCATATCGATTTATTTTCTCGAAAAAAATTCAAATTTCAACTTTTTACCTTTTATAATTTGAATTATGCCATAATTCTTTTAGCAATTATGTAATATTTTTCTCTAATTGACGACATCCATTTGAAAGTATTCTATACTCAGTGGCGTAGTCGGATTATTTGTAGTTTAAAAATTTTAAGCATTAAAAATATAAGCAGGACGTCATTTTTTTTCTGGAATTTAGCACTACGGTAAATGTATTTAAACCCTATCGTTTAAAAAAGTATATTTTTCTAATGGTTCACTCCGTCTATTATAATTATGGGTCAACTTTATTTCCAGATAAAGAAACACGTAATTTCTTTATGTCAAGCCAGTGGGGTAACAGCTTGTAGCATTTGGTTAATCTGAATGAGATTACTACATGCAAGAATTTTACATGCAAATATCGAATTCGATATAGATTTGGAAAAAGTCTTCCAAATAATTTTTCTAATGGTTCACTCCGTCTATTATAATTATGGGTCAACTTTATTTCCAGATAAAGAAACACGTAATTTCTTTATGTCAAGCCAGTGGGGTAACAGCTTGTAGCATTTGGTTAATCTGAATGAGATTACTACATGCAAGAATTTTACATGCAAATATCGAATTCGATATAGATTTGGAAAAAGTCTTCCAAATAATTTTACTTGTATATCGAATTCGGTGGTCGAAACAAGGCGAATGGGGGTAGTGAATCATTAGTCGTATCTGTCTCGTAACTTTTAATCGGCGTCCCGAAGCGACTCCCTAGATATTAAACCTTTTAAGTTGGGCATTTTTCTTGTAACTGTCACAGATAAAATGCTCTCGGCACTCACGGGGCCGGGTGATAACGGCCGTGTCGCTGACATGTTTGGATGGCACAGTTATGACGTCGACGCCCGTAAATATTTCACCCCGATAATGTAAACATTTGTCAGACGAAAGCTTTCTGGATTCGTTCGTTCGCCAGAAGGAAGCTTTCTCTGCGTCTCGCGCCTCCGATTCAATATTTATGGGCGTCTCGGGTTCGCGCCTAATTATGAAAACGCCCGGATCGCGGTAATTTTTCAACCGGAATCGGGACGGACACGTGTCGTTGCAATAAAACAATGAAAAGAACAACAGACATTATCGTTAGTCGAGGGACGGCGTCGTGGCCGGCGTAATGTCACATCAAAAGTGGATTGACGTGCCCGAGGGTGCCGAAAACCGCCACCGACAATTTTACGACGCTGACTACCCCCGGGGTGGCAGAATTCGAGCTATTTTTGCGATTTTATTTGGACGTAACACTTGTACGATCGCCGGTTGCGTGAGGTGAGGGGTTGAATGAAAGGCGAGATAACGGCGGTTGTTTGGTTGTTTTTTGGTCGCGGACAGGACACGGAGCGCGTGTAAATGAAAATAAATTATCCGACATGATTTATTCGGCGTAATTATTTCACAATGCGGCCCGATCCGAGCTTTCGATAAGAAGACGGCTTGCGTGCTTTATATTTATTTGGAAAGAATCGCATTCACGTTGCGTACATACAAGTCGTTGTACAATGCGAGGTCTGTGTATAAAGTATGGGGCTTACTCCATTATGTGTTAATAAAACGTCGAAGATGGGATTTTACGACGAACGCCTGTTCGGTCGGAAAAATCTAAAAATCAAGCAATATTTTCTTTTGATGAGGGAGTTGCAGAGAGAGGGACGTTTGAAATTTGCGAGCCGTGAAATAAGTCGATCGAAGAATGCTAAACAAACGGGAATTTCAAACGAAAGGCAAACCATTTGGGAAAAGGAAATATCGGGAGCGTTTGCGAGAGCGTCAGTCGGACGGCATGTGCTCGCTTTTAAACTTCTGATGATAACCAAATTAAGGATGTTATTTACGAGTCAGAGCTTTACGTACACTCGGAATGATTTGAAATTGAGTTCTGCATAATTTAAATAAACCTATTTATAGTAAATTAACGTGGTTTCGTGCGGCATTTTCAATTTTGATTTTCCCAAACATATTTTTGTTACAGGTAAGAGATTTTCTGTTCATGAGACGATGCTGCATCTGCATCTTTGTAAGTACTAGTTACTAGTTTAAATATTAAACGTACAGGAATGTGAAATTGACTCTGCCACAAGATGATAGATAACCTAATGTTATCCTGATCGGAATTCCGGTCCGGTTCAAGTGTTTGTGTTTTATTGCCACACTGATGAGAATTGTTTTATCAGATTATGATAGGGGATACATATTTGTGGTCTGATATATTTGTTCAAGTTCAAAAGCGCATTTCATGGGATAACTCATTTCATATCGCTACCGCGTCTTTGATATTAAGAAGATATAGAATTTATGCTTTATTTTATGCGCCATATATGCTCCAGAAAAGCATTTGAAATTGCTCTATTTGATGTACGTTACAGTAATAAAAATCTTTATCAAAAAAGCGATGTGTAATTATGGTCAAATAAATATTTTTCATATGAACAACTTTGAAGTGCTCACATTTTTGTGGCATTACGTATACCAACAAAATTTTACCCAAGATAAATGTCTTGTCGGTTTAACTTTCGAGATTTTCCACTTTGTTTGGTAAATTTTAAAATTTCATCGCTGGAATCTTATTTGCGGACGAGCAATCAAACTTTACAATTTTGTATCAAATAACCCGGAAAATTCGACAAGCACGAGTTTTGGTGCTATGAGCAGCGAGTTCATATTACTGGAGATAAACGTGGGTCAGTTTAACTCTCAGGTTTTTCCACTATGCGTCCACGAAATTCAATAAATGTCCGGTAAAGGGTCGATTTCTGTGTCGACGAAAACGTCACCATTAACGAATATCTTTGGATGAGATTTTTTATGATTTATGGATCGACAGGAATGTGAAACGGTTTCGGGCCTGCATAAATTTTCCCTGTTTGGTAACTTTGGCTTTGCATTAATTGTGAAAGCTTGGTAATAGCTCGCCAAGTGTGCATTTTCCCAAGATTAAGTATTTGACGCCACCAAATTTAAGTAACGAGTTTAATGTTAGGACTCTCATTGTGCTTAAAAGGAAAGTTTCCATATCGTAAATTAATATTAATATCTAAATCCTTAAGCGTTGACTTTGTTTATTGGTTTTGTTGGTCGCGTGAATTTTATTCTAATTATCCATAGTTTTTATCATTTTAAGAGGTCACATTTATATAAAGCTATTATGGCAAAATGCCGTAAAAATACTAAATTATTGAAAAAATTGTGTATTTATTTACCATTTTAATTTTTGTGGTTTTGTGTACCACATTTATTTACTTTTTATTCGGGTCATGGTAATACTATTTTCGTAAATTAATTGTTGTTTAATTTATGTACGTACATATATTTGTCGATTAAAGATGGAATGTTTTTGTTTCTAACTTTTGTTGTTTTGGTATTAATTTAGGTATATATGACATTAAAATTTAATAATCACAAAGTGCAACGTCCGTAAGTCAATATTTATCATAAATAAATACAATCACAATGTTAAAATTTTTATTTTGTTTGATTTACATACATTCATGAATTTATTAAAATAACAGCGTTGAACAAACTTTTTAGTCACTGAGTGGTTATGTTTTGGTTATTATCGTACCTTTAAATTATTATACGTAATACGTATAATATTATTTTATATCGACGTCAATAAGTCGCTTCTAAAATGCCAATAAGACGTTTTTTTACAAATTAAAGAACAATTTTTAGTAATTCTTGTAAATTAACGCTTATGTAACTTCTCTCACTATTAAATACCTACATTTTCCAAATATGTTCTAATTCATAACGGTTCAAATTTTTTTACTAATTGCATAGGAGTCTTACATAGTTTGAAGCAGAGCTGATAAAGAACATATTAGTCAGCTTTTATGGTAATATCAAGAGAAACGGACGTTCTTAAGTGTAACATGCTTAAATTATATTTTTGAAATTTAACTTTGTCGTCAATAGAATAAAGCTGTAATTATCGTCCTGTCTATAGAATTTTTATTTAGAAATATTGCAAGCGTTACATTTGTGAGGTTTTCTTCAATTTGTCGACGTCAAGCCAGATGCCTCCTTTATCGATGTAATAGTGGAGAGCTTTTGTCCATTTTCAACGAAAGCTGTGTCTTTTTATTCAATTTAATTCTTTCGCCATTTTCACCATAACCAATATAAGCACAGCCACTTTTCTCTGAGACACTCCACATCTTGAAACTCTTCAAGATGAATTTAAAATAAATTGCCAAAATCGATTACGTCGATGTGATTATTTTATTTTTTTCTATTACACACAGTCTTACGCTCATAAATTTTTCTCAATTTTTGAACTAGGAACATATGTCGTCATCTTGATTCTGATGGCTTGATACTGGTCCATTTGTTTCTTTCCGTTTCCGTTTTACTACTTCTTCAATGAAACAACATTTTTGCTGGTAAAATATTTATACTGTATCAACATTTAATTCAATTTCTATATCCAATCATCCAACATTTATTCTAAAATTCATTTGCAAAGGTATTTTCGTGGGCTTATTCAACACTTTCCAGTTCTTCAACAATGAAGTCAACCCCACTTTTGTTTGTAGCAGTCCTAAACGCACTCCTACCCAAACTAGTTTCACTCGTATAATATTTTTCCTAGTTTTGCTATATTGATTGATGATTGATATATTACCTGTGCATATCCTTGGATATTGATAATTTTCGTAAATAAAAGCTTTGAGATCACTGAGCGTGAGCTTACTTTGAGGTACGTAAATCGACCTGCATTTGTGTTTATTAATTTCGGAATGGGGAGGAATCTAGAAGGGTTACGTTCCCACGAATATTCCACCATTCTTATAGCCTTTCGTCTTGATGTAAAAGTCTTGGAAGATTTCGCTCCAAGTGGTTTGCTTTAACATCAACGGTTTAATATCGCCGTACGGGATTTGCGAATTTATAGTTGGGATGCCGATTTGGGTCCAGTTGCATAGTTTCCACTTTACGTACGTTGTGAGATCTGCTATAAGAGCGATTGCTATCCGCCGCAGTTCGTAAAAGAAACTATTTGTTAACACCGACATCTGCGAACCTTCTGTATTTGAACGTGTTGAAATTTATAGTCACAATTTGTTTTAAAATTATTCGCAGTGTGATTTTAATTCGAACGTCGGCGATTGGGCCTAAAATTTGAGTGCACAGGATTTGTTTAGTTTGGTAGAGTAAGGTTTGGTTGAAAGTTGTATCCTGGTTTGATATGAATAATTTGTTAAATAAAATTTGGGATGTTGTCTTGTAGTGTTTTAGTCCAGTCGGCAACAAAGTTCTTAATTCTGCGTTAGTTGGATCAAATCCGACTGTTATTATAAACAACAATGCACAACTTTAGATAATTATTTTTCGTATAAGTTCTAAGGTTATGTTTTCGTGTAATTCCAGTGACGTTCATTCGTAGGCTTTTTTTTCAGCTGCACAAGCAGATGTATGCATGATGTTTTTGCAAGTTTTTTTAATTGGTACATATTAAGTTCAGGTGTTTGTGAACTTTTCCGCATCCAATTTGGCGACTTTACGCCAAGGCATTTAATATGTGGCGAAGTAATGAAAATTTCAGGAACACTTTTATGCACTCTCAAGTGCAGCCCCGTTTTCTAGTGCTTCATGAATCTTGTATCAGGATTTCCCACTCTCTAAACAGATCACCAAAGATCGGATTTGGCGGAAGGCAAATCGGTTTTGTGTTGAATTTTTGCATTTGCTTCGCATTTATAAGAAAACAAGTGTGAATTTAACGATTGATTTTAACGGGATTTCGTTTCTATACAATTTAGATTGACAGAGAACTTAGTGTGTTAATATTTGAAATTTTGTTATCACACTCACATTCAAATGACGAGATCATTTGAAAACCACACTAAAATATGTTCAGAAGTTATTCTAAAAGACAAAAAAGCTATTAAACTTACCAAGTAATTACTTGATAAATAAAATTAATGTTGTTCGTAAATAAACAAATTTTGTATTACAAAAATTGTTATTAGTTAAGCAATGTTGCTGATAAAAGACAAAAATTATCATTACTTCCAAAATGCTAATCCAACTGTTCCACATCCAACCAAATTTCATCTTTTGTAGCCGTAATAAACGCAGCATGGTCAGACTTTATTGGCGTTTTTGTTTTATGGTTTAGTCCTGTAATTTTTTGGCACACCGGTTAAAATAAATTTGCTTTGTAACATTTTAATCGTGAGCTCAATAAAACGCTCGGAATTTATTTAATTTGTCGTTTGGAGTTTACTACCGACGCACACGCGGTGTTTAAGAAATCGTAGATCTTGTACATATTTAAGTTGATGATATTGAAAAAAATGGGACAGTAAAGTTTCTGTCATATCCTAAGAGAAAATTATTTTATAATACAAATTATTGCGATGCTGCACTGCTACTTAGTACTGTTTATTTGTCCCCTTGAAATTGTGAAACTAAGTAATCAGTTAATTAATTTCATGACTCGTCCAGGAAGTAACATCCGTTTCGGAACAACTAGGCATTTTTATTTTTTCTCTGCCGTTTTTGTAGTAGTTAGTCTTTCATATTTTGTCATTCTGTAAGTTGAGCTTCCACAGAGTTAATTTATTTTATCATCTTTTTCAACACCCATTCACATAATTAATACATTGCATTAGATTTTAAACAAAAAAATTTACTACAAGTTCTGTTGTGTCATAATGAGATTTCGTCACTTAAATTCTCCAATTTACCCTTTCTACATTAAACGAATTTACGTCTTTTGCATTTAGTTGTAATGAGAGGACTTTGTCAAGGGTTGGTGTCGGTTTTGTGATGCACTTCTACTGTTTCAACTATGATTTTTGATTTGCAGCAAAAATACGACTTTGTAGATGATCAAGGTTGGTTAAGTTTTTTCAATAAATATTACCAACACGCCTTCGGGGGCCATCAAAAAACCATTATTAAAATGTGGAAGGAGTTAAACTGACTTGTTCACTTGCGGTGAAATGGCAATTAGGTGCTCGTTTGGTTGACCTTGTTTTACACATAATTTGGTAATGTTGTTGCGGGAATTGAATCCAATAATATTATTGTTATTGTCTCACATTTATTGTCGCTATTTTAAGATTTCGGTCTCAGTCAAATGAGTGTGCAAAAACACAACATTGCGTAATGGTATTTTGTTAACACTATAAATTAATTAATCCAGTTTTTCTACGTCGAGCCATAGCCCACCTTCAATGCCTGAGATAAAAGCGGCGGGTTCGAACTTAATGGGCTGGTGTGTTTTTTTATTCAGTTTAATACTATAATTCTTCAGAAGAGTAGTTAGTCCAACTTTGGTCTGCAACATTCCAAATCTCAGTCCTTAAAATAAACAAATTAATTTTGTTTGACATCGAATAAGGGATTAATTGTACCGATACAAACACGTGGACCTTCGCCGAAAGGGAGCCACGTAAATGCCGGTCTGGAATTTTTATTTTCTTCTGTAAATCGTTCCGGGTCGAATTTGTCCGGATTTGGGTAGTACTCTGGGTCCTTATGCAGACCGTACGTACTAATTGCAACACGATCACCTTTTCTAATCCGCACCGATGTGTTTGGAACTGTGTAATCTTTATTACATGCCCGGAGTAAAACCGGAACGGGTGGGTATTTTCTTAAAGTTTCTGTAAAATAAAATTTACATAGTTAGCAAAAACAAAATAATTGAAAAATGATGGTCTACCATTAATTACTTGTTCCATGTATGTCATATCCATGATGGCGTCATAAGTTAGTTTTCCGGAATGCTTTGCCAAAACTGTGTTAATTTCTTCACGTAGTTTGTCTTGCACGTCTGTATTTACTGCTAATTCGTACAGACAAAACGTCATAGTCGTGGAAGATGTTTCAAATCCGGCCAAGAAGAACACGAAGGATTGGGCAGCAAGTTCGTTCAAAGTTATGCCTTCTGCATCGCTTGCACCGTCACTCTTAATTTTTTCGTCATCGGCCACGGTACCACGATTTTTTAATTGCAGCAGCAAATGCATAAAATCTTTGCGATATATGTTGTTCTTTTCGCGATAGTTCACAGTGTCCCGTATCACATTCATGAAGAATTTTTCCACGGCCGGCTTAGTTATCTTGAATCCTACCGCCATCAAAACTGAACGTGGTACCAAAAATTGCACCATGGTTCTCACTCTGTTCCACATGTCCGGCGTGAAGACTAATTTTCCGTACTTTCTGAATTCTGCATCCGGGTCTTTGAGGCTATTGCATTCAATTCCGAAAGCAACGGACCCGATGATGTCGGTGGTGAAGCGAGCTAAGATATCTTTAATATCGACAGATGTATGATTTTCTACCGACTTGTCCATTATGTCTTGCAGTCCCACAGCGCAGTCGGCCAAAGTTTGAAACATCATCTTCATTTTACCGGAAGTGAACGTAGGCGTGAGTTTCACTCGCATTTTGCGCCACTTCTGGTCTTCCAAACTAAACAGATGCCCACTCAGGGGATCGCTTTTCTCGTTCACGTAACTGCCGTGATTCATGAAATGCTGGAAGTCTTTCTGCATGATACACTTGACGAGTTCTGGGTCCACGGGAACGTAGAAGGCTCCTGTTCCGAGGTACGCACCTCCGTGTTTGTAACCTTTCGCCTTGAAATGGTTGTAGAAGCGCTCAAATTGCTCACCCATTGAAATGCGTCCGAGCATGAAGTCTTTGCTGTCGCCGAATGGAATCATAGGGTTTAGAGTGGGAAGACCTGTTCGGGACCAATAACCCAACCTCCATTTAATCAATGCTACCACTCCAAGCAACACACTTGCAAGGATTGCAACCAAATCGAATGTTAGATTTTCTGTTATGATTGTCATCTTATCACGTTACCCTATTCACTGAGACTGTTTCGGCGACACTGCTGCTTTTATACTACTACGCGTCAGATAAACAGTTGCTGCGAGTAATTCAACGACGATTGAATATGACTTTTAATTATTAAAATTTGGGGAGAAATGTGATAAGTATTGTGTTTAAATAGACCACAGATATGATCAGATTTATTTTAAACAGAATCGTGTGATATCAACTTTATTTAGCGATTTTTGCAAATTCACTTACATTATTTAAATATAAACCAAGGACGCATAAAGATTCGTATTTTGTTAAATGATGATATAAAAAGGAAGATTTTGAAAAAAGAAAAGACATACATATTATAATGTAATGTCTTTTGAAATATTTGAGCAATTTTTTTTAGACGATTTCTTTTGTTATTGAATAAATATGAAGAAAATTGTGAATATATTTTTTCATGTCCAAATATTTTTTGGAACCCAAAATAATTGGATTTTTTTCTAAATTTACTCGCGGTTTTAAAAATAGAAAAAATTGTATAGAATGTATGTACGTGAAATTGTGTAATTTTATCTCGTATTGCTCAATTTTATCATTTGCGGTTGCTGATTTTCACTCAAATCATTGTGTTTTTTGATATTTTAGTTTGATTCTAAATTATTTGATAAGTATTGATATGTCTCGTTGGCTCCAAGTTATCTGGGATGACTTGCTTGTACAACTTTTATTACATTGCAGGTTTCGTCGAGTAGAGTCATCGCGTTTGTAAACATTAGTGTCACTCGATATCATCGATATCGGTAACCGTAAGTGAAATAATCGAAAAATTTTGCCAAATGAATTGTGATATTAATAGAATCATTCTGACGCTTCTTGAAGATAGAAGGAAATTTACTGGGTCGGGCTTTTCACATGCATAATATCTGGTTGCTGATTACCAAATCTCTGATATCTAATCTGTAATATATAGTTTAGAATGAAAACATGTCGGTTATTTCTGTTCTTGCGATCTTCAAAAGTTGGTACAAAATATAATTTCATCAAAGTTACATTGTTTATACTATTAATATCACCTTGACGTAACTATTCATGTTAAATCAAGGTAATATTAAATAACAAGAGTACTGTCTTATCAATTACGCTTTTACAAATTGTTATGTCAATTTTTCCACGTTCAGCCAAACTCCGCCTTCTACCGAAGAAATGAACGATGTTTTGTCCATCTGAAGCGGAATTTTTGTTTTTGAATTTAACGTGATCTTATAGTTCTTCAGCAGCGCAGTGAGACCCACTTTGCTTTGCAAAATTCCAAATCGTATACCTACGACAGATTTGAAAGAATTAACCGCTAAATCGCGTTGTTTTCTTACCAATACACTGCCGGGGTCCTTCGCCAAACGGAAGCCACGTGAATTCGGGTCGCGCGTTTTTGTTCTCTTCTGAAAACCGTTCCGGGTCGAACTTTTCAGGATTTGGGTAGTATTCCGGGTCTGAATGCACTCCCAAAGCGGAAATACCAATCATATCGCCGGTTTTCAAACGAATTGTTGTACCGGGTATAGTGTAGTCTTTATTGCATTTCCTGTTCAAAACCGGAAAAGGTGGGTATTTTCGCAAAGTTTCTGAAACAACAATGGAAGAATTACATTTATGGGTATTTCAAAATTACCTTGGAGGACTTTTTCCATATAAGTCATTTCCATCATGGCTGCGTAGGTCATTTGGTCGGCGTGCCTTGCTAGAACTGTCTTAATCTCACGTCTTAGTTGGTCCTGAACGTCAGGATTCGTGGCGATTTCATAAAGTGTGAACGTCATTGTGGTTGAGGATGTTTCGAATCCTGCGACGAAGAAAACATAAGCTTGTGCCGCCAATTCGTTCATTGTCAAGGCTTTTTCTTCAGTTTTTCCCGTCTCGTCGACTAGTTTATCGTCATCGGCCACGACTCCTCGATTTTTCAGTTGTATAAGCAAATGCATGAAATCTTTTCTGTAAATGTTATTTTTTTCTCTGTACTCTACCGTATCTCGAATGAGCTTTATGAAGAACCGTTCCACATCAGAAGACGTGGTCTTTACTTTAAGTGCTTTCAGCAGAGAGTGCGGAAACATAACTTGCAGCATAATTTTCAACTTCATAACTGTATCAAATTCGAAAATCCTTCGCCCGTATTTAATAAATTCCGCGTCCGGCTTTTTCAAAGTGTTACACTCGATTCCAAACGCAGCGGAACCGATTATGTCTGTGGTGAACCTCGCGAGAACGTCTTTAATCTCCACGCTTTCACCCTTGACGGCCACTTCGTCCATTAGGTCTTTTAGTGGCACAGTGCAGTCGGCTAAAGTTTGAAACATCATTTTCATCTTTCCGGAAGTGAACGTGGGCGTGAGTTTCGCTCTCATGTTTTTCCATTTGGTGTCTTCCATATTGAAGAGTTGCGCACTGAGCGGGTCGTTTTTTTCGTTCGAGTAGTTTCCGTGATTTACGAAATGCGAGAAGTCTTTTTGCATGATGTGTTTGATGATTTGGGGATCCACCGGGAGGTAGAATTGCTGGAGGCAGAAGAAAATGCCCCCGTGTTTGAATCCGCGTGATTTGAAGTCGAAGTAAAAATCGCGGAATTGCTCGCCGAATGTTGTTTGTCCCAGAAGCATGTATTTACCGTCGCCGAAAGGGAAGCTTGGGTTGAGACTTGGAACTCCGATTCGTGTCCAGTAGCTAAATTTCCAGCGATAATACAGAAGGATTCCGATGATGCCGGTTGTTAGTATGGCCAAAAGGTCATAGATGATGCTTCCGGTGAAGATCATTGCACTGGAATATATAATAGTTTTTTATTATTACCACTGATCGTACCAGAAAAACTTTATATTCAGGTACAGTTAAGTAAGATGTTTTGATGAGGCACATACTTTTTAGCAATTTCTAGATAACATTTCCTAATAGAACGTTAACCAGTAACCACCACTATTAATTTTGTTTCAACTGGAGAGACATTCGGAACAATTTCAAAGAAATAATGACAACCTGTCACCTTTCCAAAGTCGAACCAGAGTTTACCTTTTGCTTTCCCTTCGGAAAAACGTCTTGTTGAAATAATTTTATTATTGGGCTTCTGTACTCTTTAATAAACATAAATGAAATATAAGAGAGTAGCAAAAAAACAAAACATACATGGATCCGGGTAAATAAAATGGTTGTTGATACTGAATAGAAAAGATTGTGGATTTTGACCACATTTTTGTGGCTGGAAAGGGTACACTTTTTGTAAACAGTAAATAAACTCAAAACTATTTTAATTGTTTTATTGTAAATGGTTTTAATCGGTCAATATTTGAAGGTCAAATAAAACTACTCCTTTTGCTTTCGTTACGAAAGAGCGTTCTTCAAACTGAAGAGGAGCTGTTGTGGCCTTATTCAGCTTCACTTTGTAGTTTTTGATGAAAGTGGCCAAAGCGACTTTGCTTTGCAGCATTCCGAATCGCATACCTACGACAGTTTTGCAATTTTTTTAAACTGTTGCTTTCAAGCATTACCAATACAAATTCTGGGTCCATCTCCAAAAGGAATCCAAGTGAACGCGGGTCGCGTCTTTTTCATCTCTTCCGAGAAACGTTCCGGATCAAAAACGTCGGGGTTCGGATAATATTCCGCATCTTTTTGTAGTCCCAAAACTGGTATAATTACCCCAGTACCTTTTTTTATCACAACCGAAGTGCCGGGAACGACATAGTCTTTGGAACATTCCCTTGTCAGGATTGGTAGCGGTGGGTATTTTCTTAACGTTTCTAAAACGATTCCAATCATATCATCAAGTACGAACGCGACATGTTTTACCTTGTATGACTTTTTCCATGTACGTCATCTCCATCATTGCCTGATGGGTGATTTCGCCGTCGTATTTGACCAAGACTGCATTTATTTCGTTTCTTAATTTGTCCTGAATGTCTGTGTTAAGAGCCAATTCGTACAACGCAAAGGTTACAGTATTTGCAGAAGTTTCGTAACCCGCCATAAAAAATACGTAAGCCTGTGCCGCTAGTTGTTTAATCGTAAGGGCCACTTCTTTACTTTCACCTGTTTCGTCAGTAATATCGGCATCGTCGGTCACAGTTCCTCGGTTTTTCAGTTGCAGCAGCAAATGCATGAAATCTGGCCGATAGATTTTGTTCTGCTCGCGATAGTTCACCATGTCACTGACCGCTTTCAGAAAGAACTCTTCCACGTCGGGTTTAGTAAATTTGTGCTTGATTAGATTTAGAAAAGTGGCAGGTAGCAGTACTTGCATGAACAGTTTGAATGTGTCGCGGAACTCAAACTCCACAGCTCTTCGTCCGTAGTGGCGGAACTCGACGTTCGGATCTTTCATACTGTTGCATTCAAGTCCGAAAGCAACGGAGCTTATGACGTCGATTCCAAAGCGACTTAAGACGTCTCGTGAGTTTACCGGTTGCTGATTAGTCGCCGATTCGTTGAGGAGGTCTTTTAACTCAATCGAAGACTTGGCGAGAGTATGAAACATCATCTTCATCTTCCCCGATGTGAATGTGGGAGTCAGTTTTGCTCTCAGATTCCTCCATTTCGCGTCGCTCAAATTAAACAAATGTCCACTCAGCGGATCGTGTTCTTCGTTCACGTAGCCGCCGTGGCTGTTGAATTGTGCGAAATCGATCTGCATGATGTGTTTGACTAATTCGGGGTCTATAGGTATGTAAAGTGGTGTTCCGCCGATGTATGCCCCCGCGTGTCGGTAACCTTTGGCTTTGAAAACTTCGTAGAGTTCTTGGAATTTTACACCAAAGGATTTGTATCCTAGGATTAGGTCTTTCATATTGCCAAAAGGCACACTTGGAGTTAGAGTCGGTAAACCTACTTTGTCCCAATATGCAAACTTCCATTTCATGTAAGCTATTAGTCCAACGAGAAGAGTAACCGTTAGTCCGATCAAGTCGTAGACGAGATTTCCCGTTAAAAGCGTCATTGATCTAAAAGAAGAGAAACGATCGCGTTCAATTAAGTATTACTAGCACACAAACACAATGCGAGTTTTTCGCCATATTCTGATAACGGATGTGTGATAAGCATGCGATTGTAATCATAATGTAATGATAAATGCAAAGCTAATAAAGTGGTCAGCTTCAGTAACGCATCAAATGCGAATCCTCTCTAAAATAAGTTGGTCGTATAAAATGTATCTCTGCTGAAAATTAATGTTGTAAATAATGTGCATGTTAAGTACTTATTTTGGTTAAAAGTTGCAAAATATCTTATCTATCAAAAGTGGTCCAGATTTTTAGCTACTGAATTTGATACTATGCAAAAGTTGTAAGATATCTGGAATTTTGGGTGTAATTACAACCAGTTGGGATTATCTCGCTCAAAAAAAGGTTGTCATAATAAAAAATCAAGAAGCGAGACGGTTTACACATATAATTTAGGTGTGAATGTGTATGTATCATTTCAAAAATTTCATTCACAATGTTGTATAATTTATTTATTTTTAAAATTTCTACTACTAAAGAGCGATGTTCACCCAAGAATTTCGTATTTTTCGTCCTATTTGAATATGGCTCGATATTTTTGATAACGGTTTCAGATTCTGATTTGAGATTGTATAACGCACAGTACATGCCTAATTAAATTTTACAATAAAGAAAATAACAATTAAAAAAACCCTATTCATGACAATTTCATAATTTAAAAAAGCATGCACTGTTCTGGAGATATTTGTTCTTCAATCTAATTATCTGTAATCAGTATTGTCTAATCTTGGCGCACATTTCTGTGCGCGTCATATTTGGTAATGGTGCTAATGTAGAGAGAATGGCCTCAATTGTATGTACCAAAAATGCTACTTCTTTAAATACATCCATCTCGACATTTATCTGCATTTATTTATAATTATTTACCTATTTATCAAAATATTTTTTACCAAGAGACCAAGCAATAAATATTTTGGGTTTCCAAATGTAAACTGACTGCGTCTTTATTTTTTCCCGTATTTTCACTTCATCTAAGAGAATGAAATTAAAAGTGGAAAATATACAAATAAGAAATATGAAGAGCATTCAAAATAAAAAATAAACTGAAACGAGTGATTTTTATTTAACAAGGCTCATGGCTATTAAACTGAATCATTATTCCTAATGTTGGCTCATTTGTTGTGACTATGTGATTAGTACATTACGAGTGAAATAAAGTATTTGTGTTTTTGGTTATCTGTGAGATAATATCTCTCAGATATAAATCTGTTTGTCATCATAATTAAGCGCTTACAAACGTTGTAGTTTTTAAATATACATATATAAAGTTATGGAGCTTTCGAATAACTCTTCTAGATTAGCAAGGAGATAACGATAAAATTATTTAGGTAGGGGAACAGTTTATAGAAAATGAAGAAACTAAATGTGGTTGTTATTGTTATAATTACACTCATACAGAAGCGATTGAAAATATTACAAATAAATGCAACATATTTGCTTGGTGTTCAATTCAATTTGTCAAGATCAAGCCAAACTCCTTCTTTCGCCCTCCACATGAAAGCTCGTGGATCAAACTGTAACGGAATTTTTGTCCGTTTGTTCAACTTGATGACGTAATTCTTCACGAAAACCATCAAGGCCACTTTGCTTTGTAACAGTCCGAAACGGTTTCCTACGGAGAATAAAAAACAAAAATTTTTTTCAAAGACACTTTAAAACTGTTACCGATGCAAAATCTGGGACCTTCGCCAAAGGGAAAATACGTAAACGCCGGCCTCGTCTTTTTGTTCTCTTCGGAAAATCGTTCGGGATCGAAAGCGTCCGGGTTTGGGTAATATTCCGGATCTCTCTGAATGGCGCAGAGGGGAATCACGACAAGAGTTCCTTTTTGCAAATGTACAGCAGAGTCGGGTACGATGTATTCTTTAGCAGACTCTCTGGTTAAAACCGGCAGAGGTGGATATTTTCTTAAAATTTCTATTATCTATGAAGCAATTTCACTAAAAATCGTACAGTGGTTATACCTTGCATGACTTTATCCATGTATACCATATCCATGACCGCCGCATAGGTTAACTCGTTGTTGTGTTTAGCAAAAACAGTGTTAATCTCCTCTCTCAAATTGTCTTGAACGTCCGCATTAAGAGCAAGTTCGTACAATCCCAGCGTCACTGCAGTAGAAGAAGTTTCGAATCCGCCCATAAAGAACACATAAGCTTGTGCCGCCAATTGATTTAGCGTAAGTGCAACTTCTTTAGATTCACCCGTCGCGTCGGTTATCTCCGTGTCATCTGTTACAGTCCCGCGATTTTTCAGCTGTAAAAGCAGATGCATGAAATCTTTTCTGTAAATCTTGTTTTTCTCGCGATATTCAACGGTCTCGCGGATCGCTTCCAAGAAAAACTTCTCGACGTCCGGTTTTGTAAACTTGTGCCTGATTGCGTTCAAAAACCAATCCGGAAGCATGACTTGCATGAACATTTTTATATTGTCCCGCAGGTCTATATCGCCTGCTTTTTTTCCATAATATCTGAACTCGACGCTCGGGTCTTTCATGCTGTTGCATTCAATACCGAAAGCTACTGAGCTTATGACGTCGGTTCCGAAACGTCCCAAAATATCACGCACATCCAATGCTCCTCCAGCGGTCACGCTTTCATCCAGCAACTCTTTCAGTCCATCAGCACACGCTGCCAGAGTATGAAACATCATCTTCATCTTCCCTGAGGTAAAGGTTGGAGTGAGTTTCACTCTTAGATTTTTCCACTTGGCATCGCTTAAATTAAACAGGTGGCCGCTGAGAGGGTCGTGCTCCTCGTTCATGTAACCTCCGTGACCGGGAAAATGTGCAAAATCAATTTGCATGATGTGTTTGATTAGTTCGATGTCTGTGGGGATGAAAATCGGAGTGGCCCCCAAATACACACCCCCGAAGCGATTACCTTTAGATTTGAACACTGTGTACAACTCACTGAATTTTTCACCAAACGAAATATGGCCAAGTATCACGTCTTTCAGGTTTCCAAAAGGAAGTGCGGGCGGTAAAGTGGGTACGCCTAGTTTTTCCCAGTAAGAAAATTTCAGTTTCATGTAAACCATTATTCCAATGAAAAGAGTGATTAGAGCTGCAATTAGATCGTAGGTGAGGTTTTCCGATATCAGCACCATGATCTAAAAATGTGAAAATAAAATGAAATGTACATACGAGCAGTAATATGGAAACAAAAATAAAGCTTATGATAAGTGAAATTACAAAATATGTTGTCAACACATATTAACCATATCAACCAACAACATTTTACATTTTCTCTAATCCTTTAATTTTCCCGTATTCTATTATTTTTTATAGCACCTTTGTCCCGATAGAAGATTCTAATGTTGTTTTGTGTAATTGGATATCTGATTGAAAAAATAATATAATTCCAAGAATCTCAGAACTGAGAAAAACGAATAAATGTGTTTTCATTTCACGAATATCAGCTTGAGCTATATGGAACAGTGTAATATTTTCGTTTATGCACCCATGCCGTTATGTCCTTGTCGAAATAAACAAGATAGCTACCTCACTCTGAAATGACATATTTTTTAGTCTCACCCATTTAATTATGTTGTAGAGTAGTTTTTTGTTGGAAAATTTCAATTTCTAAATTCCAGTAAACCAGTAAAAAATGTGATATTGATGGTAAAATTGTTGTTTTGCAAGGTTTAAAAAATTCATGCCATTTTATTTGAAAGCAACGTCGACCGCTGCTGAAATTTGTGGTCCGTTTTGTGTTGTTTTTATTTGAAAGCGTTTTAATAAAGGAAAATATTTTCGTGGAAAGCGGCAACAATTACATCGTGACCTACCAAAAATTTCGTTGCGGGGGAGCGCGCCGCCAGCAATATTAAGAAACCATAAAGAGATTAAGGGATTTTGTTGGGGAAAATAACTTTTAGTATGTAGGAAGGTAACGGGAGAGTGTTGGAGTAACTTTTCCCCGGAAACAGTTTATCGAAAATAATAAGAGCAAGGATCGTTCCGGGTGGTGTTTTCTTGACATTTTACGTCTTCGGCGTGAATAATTGGCCGACACGTACAATCGAAAAGTCGTTAGGAAAATGCGTCCGCGACTATCAAAAACAGTGGTTATAGTCGTCAGCTCCGGGCGCGAGCTCAAATTAAATAGAATTAATACAATCTGATAGGAAACGTGGCCAATGAAATCTGCTACAAACACGCGAAACCGTAATCTTATAACTTACGCAGCTACGTGACATTTCAGCCTGAAAATGTGTCTTCTTTCGAGCGCGCTCGCCTTTCACGAGTCCGAAGGATAATTGTGTTTATTTTCGAAATAGGCAGCGGCGCAAAGTCCGTCCGTCCTGATTTGCCATTGTGTCAGTTTTTAAAGTCCGAGAGCTGGAGTTTTTTCGCCGCTGAAAAACTCCGGGGTTTTATCGATGGACCGTTTGCGTCCCGGAAATTTTCCAGATGTTCTTAATATATCATCGCGTTTAATCTAGGAACGCATTAAAGCAAACAATGTCTATAACGAAAATGCAACAGAAAGGCGAAATGGAAAAAAATAAGAAAGGAAAGTGCAGTTCGCGAGGGCCATTTGCCGGCCCCAGTCTCTAATTGAAAAGATCTCCCCGTTACGTGAGATCAATTTAAGGGGGAAAGGGCGCCGTGCCATCTCTCTCCTCGTCATAATTAACTCGACCCGAAGAAATAATACACCAGGCGTGGGTAGTATTTAATAACCAGCATTCGATACAATCGTTAATTTGTTAATGTCGTTGGGTTGATTGTGCATACTTTTTGTCGGATTAATTGACTTTGAGAACTTCCTTTTGAACGCAACCATGAAATATTGTTTGGGGATGTTCGGGAGTTATTCGGGAGTTCGCCAATAAATACGCCGAGGGAAACATGAGTTGATTTCCTCCATTTCCGCCTGAGGCATTCTCAGATGTGGTGAAAGCAAACCGCACTGTTAAAAGCTCTAATGGATCGCCGTCGATACATTCCACAGTAAAGAGTTGTGCTAATTAACTTGCGCAAGTGAAAATTTGTAGCAAAAACGACGCAATCCGGGTGCATTTCTGTAAGAGCTTTTTTACGAGATGTCCTGCTAGTGCTTTAACAGATTACTCATCCAGTAAGGACGCTATTTGTATACGTGTGAAGCTCACAGAACAATCCAATACGAAAAGCTCGAGATAAATCACCTACTTGCGTATTTTCGCCGGGACTCATAATCAAACCGGATTGAATATTTCCCCATTACTTTCTTTAACAGACGACGTCTTAAAAAATGAATTATCTTCGGAATTGATCGCTTCCGCGCGCGAAGCTCAGCTTTCCGCACAGGAATTCTAAATTAAGTTTTAATATCTGGTCGTTCCCACTTTTGGCCGCGTAGACAAATACACGAGAAACTTTGCGGGAACAACAAAAAGCGATTATAAATTAACGCCGCTCTTTTTCTGAAAGCTCGCGCCGGCGAAGCGGACACGACGTAATCATTCGTGAAAAATGACACGAAACGAAGGAAAAGAAGTTTTCAAAGGATGACATAAATCACGTGGTGTAGTGATTGGCTGCCACAAGTAGAGTTGCGTGGCGTCGAAACATTTACAAATAAAACAGGTGCAGAGATGGAGAGTTTTTCCTGCAAAAAAAAAGCCGATTTGGGTCACGTTGAAGGAGGCACGCCGATAATTTAAACTATCCGTCAGTCGGTTGTTTGTGTATCGAAGTTGTGGGTGCATATGATGTTATAGATTAGATTTGAGGAACGCGCATGCCATTTTCCACACGGGTTTCAGCAGCAGTGCTTTCAAATTTCAGCAGTAAGCTTCAAGCTTTCGCCGTTCCCGCTTCGCCTCGCGCTTTCGCATTCCGGTGCAGCTTTCGTCGTGTGTTGTGTTCGGTTGCTTGTTCGCTTTATCAATCATGAAACGAGATTGTTATTATTACACTTTAGCAGTAATGGAACGCTCGTTTTGCGCTTGATTTAGGACAAAGGGTCAAAGCGAACTTGGCGCTGGGTTTCTACTGCTACAGGTGTTCTTTGGTTAATTACATAGGTGCACCTGAATTAATTAAACCCCTTTGAGGAGTGTTGTTTATGTACGTCTTCATCGCCTGATGATTTAATTTGAATAATGTAACGTAACTTACAACGTAATGGCCTTCCTAAAATACGTTTCCGGTACAGAAATATCAGCGGATTTGAGTGTTGTTTGTACAAGAGCCCTGGTAATTAAAATTTCAGTAACACAATGTTGTGTCTAGCTCAACTACCCGAACATCAAATATTTTGTTTCAATCCGCCCTCGGCGATTAACTAACTCGGTTCTGAAATTGTTGTTTTATAACTGAAACTAGCGTTTTAATTTTTCATGGATACCTGTTGATTTTAATTGAACAGCTTGGACGACGCTTTTCCGACATAAAAATGAGAAAATTTATGGCAAACAGCGAAAAGTCGTTCCGTTTTAGACCGGCCCTTAAGTCGGACTTTTAGAATTGATGCCGTGTAAAGCGGGATTTGGTTTTATAGAAATAGTTCTTCGCGATCTGCAGTGGATGAGAAAGGGTAGTAAAATGTTTTATACTTTGCAGGAGTCGATTAAATTTAAAGTTGACGACGGCGCCTTATTGCTAATTGCCGAAGACGTCTTCGACGGTTTTACGACGTCGAGCTGAATGTTTTGCCGTACGAATCGCTTGAGAAATTTGCCTAATTGTGGCATTACAAATCGGATCGCTTTTCAGCAAGTTGCGGAACGAATAATTACATATTACGCTTCTTAATAAGGATATTTTCGAAACTGTGTTTGCGACTTTCCGGCACAACTCTTTAATTAAATGCAAGATCTCCGCTCGGATCCGGCAAATAAATCACAACTCTTTCAGTTTTTCAAGATCATGAATATTGAATTTAAAAGTTTCGTGAGAGCAGTTCCGAGTCTTTCGTGCGGATTTCTCTCGATTTTAAAGAAATCTGACGCAAACGACACGCAGTAAATTGTTTTTATTAATGATGTTTACTTAACTCACTTTCCAGTGGCAACCCCGAATTCTTCAGTTAAGTCCCTTTTTTCAGTGGGGTTGTTTTATTTCCAAATTAAACTAGTAGTTGGGGTGATTTTTTACGAAGAGAGAAAGTGTTGCATTATTCTTTAAATAAGTGGTCTCCGAACGAACCTTTCACTCCAGTTCGGGTAAATATTGATTAGTCCGACCCACTTTCTGTCATCGCCTGTTACATGGGGATATTTCTACCCCTTTTACATCGACGGATAAAACATACATGGACCCTTGTCCCCAATATACACTATCCCGACCCTTCATTCGCGTCGAAAGGATGACCCGAATTAATGAGATTGTTCATAAATTAACGAGTCCCGTGTTGCGCAAACTGGAGCCAATTATAGAAACCGATTTTGTTGGACGATGGCTCGCATTTTTTGCACAAATTAACAACACTCGCATCCGCCGATGCGTCAATATCGCCCCGTTTGTTGTTTTAGACTTTCGCCCATAACGAACCCGTCTTCTGTGGCTGCTAATTTCGGGAATTAGTTTGCGGACACTGCCGCTAAAGCGCCCCTTCGATCGCGGCCCAAACTATGCGTTCTAACGCAGTTAGGCGGCTCGTTGTTCGGGTCTTAACCGCTTGTCTAATGCGAACCTGATCACATAATTAGCGAGGGATGAAACAGTGACTACGACGAAGAGCGAATTGCGTTAAGGGCGAAAGGTCCAACCTCATGGTGCAGCCGAGCAACAACAACAACCACGGAAGCTCCGACATGGACTCGCTGGAGGACATGCTGCGGAAGGTAATTTTTTTTCATTGCACTGTTGTACCATTTTACAACTTTACTTTTAACTTTTTAAAAATTGTCGTTATTTTTGTCAGGATTTGGGCCTCGGGAGTGACGACGTTTAATTTCGTTTCGAGTTGTCCCCGAGGTATACGTATACTAACCGAGCAACTTTTGCATTTACTACCGCCTGAAAATAGGAGGTCTACGAGCAGAGTTATCTTAAAAATTATACCGAAGTGATCAATGAGGATGACAATAAAAACAAAGATTAAAATAATTGGGTGGGTTTCGTGCTAGTTATCACTGATCCCTGCACGTGATCGTTGATACTGGGATTTAATATGAGCGTGAAATTTTTAAACCGAATACGTTGCTATTGTATGGGTTTGACTTTAAAATGACACCACGAAGGACATATCCATAAATATCGATGCCGCATGCAAAATGCGGGAAATCTCGCCCATATCCCTTGTCACATTCATATAATATTAAAACTCTTCGTAGCATCTGCGGCGCAACATTTATGACATTGCCACACAAAGATCACTAAATTAGTAAATGCACACAAAGGAAAGCTTCGCATTACTCAGTTCGAGCACATATTTTACATGAATTTCATCACGTCTCGTTTTGGAGCCGCGGGAATCGAGCGCAATAATTTATCATCTCAACGATTCCATTTTCAGAACCAATCACTCAACGACTCACCTGTTATAGTTTAGGTTTGCGGAATAAAAAAGGTAACACCAACTTATGCGCACTAGACCTATTATTAATTCAACTCAACTGATCAACTGTTGCGACTTCGAATTACATCCGGCGTTTGGACCGTGAATGTTTTTAGTTTGCTCAAGGTTGTATCTGTTTATCGTCGTATAAATAACGCTCCCACTGATATATGTTAGATAATGTGTGTAGCAAATTTCCTCGGGTATATCACAAACCTCTTCACGTTCGCTCATTTATAGATTTCCATTGAGCGAATTATTTTATTATTATTTTATTTAAGATGCGCGATTTAATAATAAAACTTAATCTCGAGAAATAGCCGAGAACGTTTTAGCCTAAGATAAAATACTAAAATCTCTAAGAAAATAAAATAATCATTTAACAACATAAGCAATAAAATGAAAATAATAAATTATAATGGTGGTTCAGTGTCCAACGGAACGGTCTTCAATTACAGTGCAATAATTACATTTTACATTTAAAGAGCAAAATGTAAGCATATTTCAACAGAATAATGTATAATCTTAAGGAATACGTTATTAAGAATTACTATTTTTTAAAACAATGAAATTATTATTAAAAAAAATTCTACGAGGTAAAGTTGTCACTCACTCAGGCAAAGATGGTGGAAATGTTACTCCCATACGTAATGGCTTTTCTACAGCAATATTTTTAATCATCTACTACCCTCGAAAAGGGTTGAAAATTGCAACCTTTAATGGTTTTTTCATGAGTTAAAAATTTGTAATTCGAAAAATGCCATTTAAAAGGGCTCACTCACAAACTTTTCTGTCACCTTCATTTTTTGTTAAATGTACCTTTTTGGGAGAAAAATAAGTATTCAAAGAATACTAAATATGTTTACAAAAACTTTTGGAATTGGCGACCTTCAATACAAGTTTCTGTCCGGCGACGCATTGATTGGCGAACACGTTCAAAAATGCCCGGAGCCTGCCTAATTTTTCTAGAAAATGCAATAATGCGATTCCATATTTCCTCCACATCTTCAATTGGAGTTCTATAAATTAAATAAAAATATCTACTTGTATTTGATTTTTTTACTCAAAAAAGGTACATTTAAAAAAATGCAAGTAGCAGGTGATCAAAAATATTGGCCTTTCATAAGTTAATGTTACATTTCAAATTGTATTCTATGAATTTCCAAATTTGATAAATAAAATAAAAACTGAATTTCAAACTGCATGTTTTCCGGGTCATAATATATTTTACAATAATAAAGATATACAGCCTGTATTTTTTCTTAATAATTAAACTACTGTTGCAGTAATTTTTATAAAATTTGGAACATTGATACATTTCCAGGAGTACTAACTACTGATATAAATATAATATTTTTAAATTAATCGTGAAGAATGAAAACCACCTTTATATTCGAACATTTTACACCATAACTTTTTTTATTATAACCAATTTTTTTTAATGATACATTATTTGTGTGCTTTCGCGCTCTACCATAAAAATTGGCAAAAAGTACGTATCACATAGAAAGTTTTAAACCCCTCCACTAGAATTGGATTTGCAGCTACCACATCGATTAAATCAATTTTCCTGAAAAATATAATATAATTTCAACTCATTCTCCTTTTTTTCTGAAACCTCGGAATTACGTAATATAGATTGCCCCTTTAAGGATGAATCAAAATGTACCGATTTTCCACGTAAAGTGTAAATTCTAAAATAGTTTTTGTAATTTTTTTGGTATTGTTGGAAAATTATCTTAGGAGCGAATTAAAGGTTGGGTCACACGACTGCAGCCTCCAGTGCGGTTTAAAGTGCGTGTGACTCGAGCATTAATTCGATTTAGCACCGCCTCTCTCGCGCGATTGGTGATTGGTGCATAAATGTTTTTTCCCATGGGCCGTCGAGTGTGTTTACGAGTAGTAAATTTGCGGTTTAATTAAGTGAGAGGCGAGAGTGAAGTTTATGGGACGCAGGCTCCGCCGCTGTTGAAATATTACGTATTCATGGTGCCGATATATAAAAATGGCGTCGTATATCCTGAACGTGTGTGGTTGTTTTGTCGGCGCGTTTCTGAGCATTTGTACCAATTGACATGTTCTATATCACGCAAATCCCGCCGGGATTGTCAACGTGCCCGTTATTTATGGTACCGCTGTGAATATCATACGCATACGCGTACGTCATACTAAAAACTCTGGCCCGGAAAAATTCGTACGTCAGACGAGGGCTTTTAATATTTCAGGCGTGTTTTCGCGACCATCAATATTCTATCAAACCGAGCGAACATTAACTCGTGAATTATGGATAAAGTTTAATTAGTGTTGAACTTTGTTACGTGTCGACTTGTATTATTCACTTAATGAATCTCCGAAAAAAACACGGATCATAGTTTATTAATTCGGGCAGACGCCGTCCGTCGTCCGCCTGACAAATTTCATTTTAACGCGTCCGCACCCGAAAAATTATTGTCCCTGAAACAATACGTACGACCCCATTATGGAAGTCGACTCGCTTTATAAATCTCAATTTTCCAGAGATTAATGGTTTTCAACATATTTGTATTGCACGACGGTGGCGGTTTTCTAATTTTTTTTTACCGAGCGACGGAATTTATGTGGCCGGCCATCTTGAAACCTGGCCTCCAATAAAAGCTTCATCCCTTTCTTTCGGAGGTTTACGTGCGGTTGATTGCGCTGAAAATGATTTACGCCCAAAGTTCGCTTCAATCTATCCGTTCTGCACTAAATCTACATTTCGTGTTCTTTGCGCTTGTATGCTGAACTATAAAATTGTTCCGTCCATGTTGATGAGCGTTATTACAAACGTCCGAAATATATTCGTTTTTGCCCGAAATCCACATTTCTCGCCTAACTAATTTGTAAATATATATTTTTGTAAAAAAAAGAACACACTTGACATGACTAGAAGAAGTGTCTGTTTAATAATAGTTGTTGGGTGACGTTAAATACGAAGAAAGACGTCCACATTTATCGGCGTTTATAAAGGTTACACCTTGCGACTTGACATAGTCCCCCAGGTAATTGCACAGGTAAGCTTCGCACCTTAAACCTGTAAGTAAAATAAACCACGTGTTGCGCTTGTTTAGTCCGCGGCCTTCTTTCGTTTTCGCGGCACGTCCACCTTCGCCCTGCCTTCGAGCTTCAGTTTTCATGACGACGATAAAATAAAACAGTATAGTGTGGTGCACATGTGGCGCACACCCTTAGAAATCTCGACGCAACTCCCTTTTCATTGGAATAATTGAAAAGGCGCGGAACCGTGTGGAAAATTTTAATCGGTTCGGTATTGTTTTCTGCGTTTTGAACGATTTGCCATTTGCCATCCATCTGATGTCGAGAATTTGCATTTGAATCACAAAACCGCTAGCCTGTTGCAGACATCATCACATTTCGGTGTATTCTATTTACATTTCATTAAGGCCAAATGAAATGTACACAACCCGACACGATTTTAACCTCGTTTGAAAAATGGTGGATGCGCCGGGCGAATACTACGCGCGCTCATTTCCGAATCGATGCGTCACATTGTATCGATAAATTACGGTGTTTTTTGCGCGGTCATCGTTTCCGAAGAAGCCCCCTAAAGAGTTTCTATTAATTTCCGTTTAAGAACTCCGCTGCTGTTTCCAACGATCGCCGGGACGATTGATGATTTGTTTTTGTGCTCGCCGAACCACAGTCAGATCGTATTACATCTTCAGAACCAGCTATCAGATTTTTGATGTGTGTTTTATTGCATCCTGCACCGTAACGACTGAACCATTATTATCTTTGCACCGTTCAATTGTATTGGAACCGTGTAATCGTCCAAATTACTACGACAGTGTTTTGAAGATAATGGAACGGCGTGACCGCGTTTAGTACAACTTATGGCACATATATTGTCCATTCTAGTAAAGACGTCGTTCTCTCATTTCGGCCATTTACGAAGCTCTCAAGTTTTACGGCGATAAAATAAATTGAATACTTTACGGCCTACGCTTTGTAACATGTCGTATTTCATTTACAAGACACGGAGCGTGTTTTACGCGCTTTGTTTCTTAACAACTCTCGGTGTATGGAGTGTAAGTTCTTTGCAAGCTAATTTCTAAACTTATTCGCTAAGCTGTTTGTGATGATTGATTAAAAAAAATACAATATTTTTCGACCGTTTAAAATTTGTGAACGAATTTTATAATAAAAATTTCGAAATGGCTGACTGTCATATACTCTTCTTTTTACTTCCGATTTTTTTTGCTGCTTCAGTGGAATTGCATAAATTGTCGTACGAGTATTTTTGGGAAGTGTAATTTTGTAAACATCTACTTGGAGCAAACAGCAAATGAACGGATGTCGTTTTTGTAGTTGTTTAATTTTCAATTCAGACTTGACAATTATCTGTTGGTTTTGCTAAATTATCTTTACACATAATCTTACTGTTAGTTAGTTGTTAGTGAATTTCCAGAGGCGACTAGGCAACACACAATACACCGGACGTCTAATTCTAGTGGTATCATTGTTGGAACTTGTAGCGACACCTAGCGGGCATTAGTTCGGATAAGGCTCACCCCTTTCTGAAATTTCATGAACTCAGATGGCAGCACCGGCATTAATGATTTTCCAAAAATTGCATTGCTTGGATAAATCCATATTGTTGTTTATGCATTTTTTTATTGTTTTTGTTTATTGATAGAATGGTTTTTCTTTCAGCTTTCCGAGTTGGAGCAGCGCGTTTTGGAGGCGGAAAGTCGGGCCGAAGAGGCGGAGGACAAGGTGAGTGTTATGCGGCACTCATCGATTGGAAAAGAGACGGGAAGCGGTCGCATGGCAACCCGAATTTCACTTTCCCTATCGTCTGTTATTGATTATTTTCCGTCTCGACGCTGGCGGTCATGGCGTCTTTCAGCTGACAGAAAAACAGAGAGTCGCCATAGGTTTTTGTTTCGGGTTTTGTTTTGGTTGTTTTGTTTGTGCGACGTTTCGTTGTTTGTTTGGGGAACATTTTCAGGCAAAATGTAAGTCCACGATTTGATATGGTTCAATTTAAATTGTGCAATTTTGTTTTGATAAAACCGCATGTCGTAGTAAAAAGAATCGAGGCGATTTTTTTTTGTGAGATAATCCTCTGAAACCGCTTCTGCCGCTGCTGAAATTATTAATCCGAGCTTTGTTTCGTGCGAATTTTAAAGAAAAACGCGTTAAATAATGCAAAGAGTTGAAAGTCGTTTCGGATTAAATAAACCAAACGCAATTTTCCCTTTACAACGATCAATAAAATAATAAATAGCACGTGGTGAAATGTCAGGTCGACATTCACGCACCAGACCAAAAATCCATTATTTATATATTTTTTTTGTTGTTGATTTATATATATCGTGACTGTAGTGTTGTACAATTTCATGGTAAAAACTCTAATGACAAATAACGGAGACAAGTAAAATAAAATCAAGGCGCGTTGTTTATTCAGTAATTAAAAGCACACACATGTGCTGCGTATGATGAGTCATTTAATTTTAGTGTGGGGTCGAACCCCTTGTTGTATGCCCCAGCTAAAATGTATGAATGCATGTTCTTTAAAATCTCCAGCTGCACGTGCCGCTCCCGTTATCACTATATTATGTAGGATTTTAAAAACTCCAAAAACCCGGTTTACTGTTTTCCAGCCATAAAAGTGGATTTGTAGCAGATTAGATTAGATGTGGGAAATTTATGCGCGTGTAAAATTTTCGTTATGGCATTGATTTTCGCACGCAAACAGTATTTTATGTAGATTTTGGTTCCCGGAGTGTAGATAAAAACATTGTTCACGTCATTTTTTTCTTTCAACGATATCAAATATCACATTCCAAGTGTTCAGTCCTACTGTCTAAAATTGAAACGTCCCGAACAGACATAGAAATAATTGGAAAATGCTTTGGATCCAATTAGCCTCACGTCATTCGTTACAAATCGGAAATCGGATTCCAGACGTCGTTTAATTTTTCCGTTTGATTATGCAAAATGAAACCCTTTATAATGACTCGTCGTGATTCCATTTGCATATCTTTTTACATCTTTTGCTTTGTGCTCTTTACTCTTCTTTGTGGCGCACATTTTCACAAAGCTCCGATTTTTATAATGTATCACGTACACTCGCCTGAAATGTCGGAGCTGTTTACAAGAGACTAACACAAATATTGATTCTAAGATGAGCTCCTTTATTACGGGCATGCCTTTATTATTGATGTAGCGAACTTCTCCAACGTTGTTAATAATAAAAAAGGGGTCCCGCCGCCAGCTCAATTACATAGACTTGTATTCTTGGGCCAACAAAACGATTATCAAAGATTGATTTTGGAAACCCACGTCGCTTCAACTGATGATGTTTCAGATAGAGCATCAAAGATTACATTGTAGTAGTCGTGTGGTTTTTGCAACCCCTTTCATCTTCAAATTGAATAGAGCCGTACTAATTAATTAAATCCACACCCTCGTCTTTACGAAACGTAGGTTTTGGCGATGACACCATCCTCAAAATGTATCATCATTATCTTTGAACGAATTGATTCGGCGGCGATATAATGTGATATTTGTAGCGATGCAACCCTCGTTCGTTTATTGTTCGTGGTTGCAGTAGCCGCTGGTCTCCCCCCCTATGGGAAAGTTTAGTGACAAGCGTCGGGACGACTTGGCGCCGACTTTACGTTGGTATGCACTCGTTTTAGTCATTGCAGCCGATTTAGTCGAAGTTAACGGTGCGAGGCTTGGGGAGGTTAACACCCTCTGGTTTTTGTACGCTTTGAACGTGACAACGAACGACATGGAGGCAGCCGGTAATTTAGGTTTTAGTGCGTTATTTTTGGAACGGCCGGGATTTTATTGAAGTTGTTTTGTCAAATTTTTTGTGCATTTATAAGTTCGAAATGGCGAGCGTCGTTATTCAAATCGATTAGACAGAGTCTCAGCCGAATATCTCGTGTTGCAGGTGCGAATAATGGAACAGAAGCTCGCATGGTCGCAGCAGAGTGACCCGAACAACGTTCAGATTAATCGCTTGGAGGGCGAAGTGGAAGAGCAGCGCCAGTTGCGCCTCCACGACGCGAGACAAGTAGAAGCGAAAGCCGCGCGAATCAAGGAATGGGTGACGAATAAACTCCGCGAGTTGGAGCAGCAGAACCAGACGCTGCGCGAGCAGAACATCAAGTGCAACCAGCAGCTGGAACTTCTTCGTAACCACCTGGCGCTCGCCGATCGTCGCCGATCCGAAAGCTGCTCGCCGGAGCCGCGGCAGCATTCTTCAACAACGTCGACGCGCACCAATCGTCACCGACGACACCAGTCCGTGTGTTTGTCCAGCAACTTCGAGCCCGCAGTCCCAAGTACGCTGGTGACGAGCGTCAATTTCGGCACGAGCAACTCCAGCATGGACCCCTTAACTGATGAGCTGAGAGCGGCCGTGGACAATTTGAGTATCGGGGGACGAGTGCCGAGCAGCAGTGCCTCGGATCCCGATTTAGCTCATGATTATGCAGAAATTTATACACCGAGTAGAGAAAAAGTGCCCTGGCCACGAGCTCCGACTCCACCCATCCACCGGTTTCCCAGTTGGGAGGATAGGATTTATCAAGTGGCGGCTGATGGGCTAACTCTAACTGGGACCACGCCGAGCGATATTGGCCCGGAACAAGCCGGGTATCAGGATATCCCCGTTCCGGTGTACGCCACGGTTAAGGGAAGAGCAAGCCAGATTAGGTCGATGCCCTTTACGGGAGATTCGTCAGACGATTCGAGCGACGGCGAAGGGAATAATACGACGGCGGTGGATGGCACCAACACTCATAGTCGAAGTTCCGGAGATACATCCGGATCGAGTCCTGGCAAGAGGACGGCGTCTTCCAGTAGCGGTTCTCCCAGCAAAAGCAAGACTCGAGGTAAACAGTCATATAATAACATAATCATCAAATTCAACTCTAAAAACTAAATAAAAAAAATTCTAAAATTTTATTACGTACTCATATCCGTATTCTGAGTGTTTGCTAGCTTTGCGGCTACGTAAGTTTTGGAATTATGAATTCATTTTCATTGTGGTTTATAGAAAGTTGGGATGTTTACAAATAGTTGTTCTCTGGACCGCAACCTGCAAAATATATAATTTTTTGTTTGTTAGGTCAGAATCGACAATATCAAAAGTTTTAGTGTCAGAAAGAATACGAAACTTACTCATTTGAATAATTTGAATACATTCAGTCGCGTCAGTTTTTTTTAACGCAATTTAATAGTAATAACCACTGCTTCGCTCTTGTTTGTTTAACATTCACTCGAAGGTGTTTCAGACACGTCTTTCGAGTCGGGAATGTCGGACGACTACGCCGTGCCTCCAGACGCCCTAAGTTGTGATAGCACTAGTCTAGAGTCGTCGATGTTGCTCCGAGCCTCGTATCTGGACAGCCCCAAGCGGATCGAAAGCTTAGAAAAAAGCGGTTCTTTAGCAAAATTAGGTACGAGTATAGCACTAATCGCCGCCGACACATTGACACGTTTTTCCCCGAACAGGTGGTAAATTAAAGACGTGGAGGAAAAAGTGGTTCGTTCTCAAAAACGGCGTCTTGACTTACTACAAGAGTCAAAGTGATATAAACCGAAAACCTCAGGGTCAAATAATTTTAGATGAAGTGTGTAAAATAACGCGCGCCGACGGCTCCAACACTTTCGAGATCGACACTGGCAAGAAAACGTACTATCTGACCGCGGATTCGATTACGGCCATGGAGGATTGGGTGCGGATCCTCCAGAACGTGCAACGACGAAACGCAACGAAGTTGTTACTCAGCAGGGAGGAGAACAAGCCCTCGGTTCAGGGCTGGTTGACGAAGGTGAAGAACGGACACGCGAAAAAGTGTTGGTGCGTTCTGATCGGGAAGATGTTTTTATACTTTAAATCGCCGACAGATACGGTGAGTGACGAAGGGTTTTGTTTGTTTCTCGCCTTATGGTGGTACGGTTTGGGTGCAGGCCCCAGCTGGTCAAATCAACATGCGCGACGCTCGCGTCGAGGAAGTCGAACACTTCTCGGATTCGGATTCGGAAGAACGCGACACGGAGCATCCCGATTTAACCATTGGAATCTTTCCCACGAACCAGGGCCCCACGTATTTACTGTGCCTATCAAAACAAGTACCGTTCAATCTCATTTGCCCCGGATGTAGTTAATAGCTGTTTTGATCGTAGGAGAAAGATTCTTGGCTGTACCATTTGACGGTGGCAAGCGGTGGAGGTCCGAGCACCGGCACGCAATACGAACAGCTAATCCACAAGCTCATGGAAGTCGACGGCGATTCGAACTGCGTCCTGTGGCGGCATCCAGTACTTCTTCACGTGCCTTGTACGAAAGACGGCGCCATACCTTCGTACTTCCCCTTGACAACGCTGCCATCCGAAAACCTCCAAGCCGAAGCCATTAAGTTGTTTAAATGTCTCCAGTTGTTCATGTCGGCCGCCGTCGATCAGGCCGGCATCGATTACCACGTGGTGCTCGCCCAGAACGCCTTGCAGCAATGCTTGGACATGCCCGAGCTGCAGGCGGAGTTGATTTGCGCATTAGTTAAGCAGACGAGCAAAAGTTCGCCTTTACCGAAGCTCGGAGTCCAGGTATCTACACAAAAGTTGCTTAAAAAGGGCGTAAGTGTGCTTTTTATATTCAGTTTTTGGATTTAGTTTAGTGCGGCGCGGTTATGTTGAGTTGTTTACAAACAAGCCAGTGCCTCTAGCAACCAATTTTTCTTTTGCGGCTGCATGAAACGGCAACGTTCTTCGTTGCGCCTCATTGAAATTTAAGAATGTTGGTGTTTCAGTTTGGATGTTAGACTATAGGCTAGAATAGTAAACGCATCGTGGCCCCACATTTCAGACATCGTTTCTCGTACACCACACTTCATCTTTTCATAATTTTACCGCTTGTCCCCTTTAGTTTCCACAGACGTTAATGTTGACTTGTTAGTTCCACACGTCCCTTATACGGAAACACCAAAATTCTTTTCAGCAACTTCTCCTTTGCGCCACTCAGAGTCTGTTCACCTGCGAAACGACTCCCAGTATAAACAGTACTTCTGACCAACAAATTGCATCTTCCAATATACAGGCGATCCAGGAGGAGAAGTACAAGGAACACAAGGAATGTTATAAGGAGCATAAAGACCACAAGGGTCCTCCGAGTTACACCCTGCTTCAAGGTTGGCAGTTGTTGGCTTTGGCGGTCAGCTTATTCGTTCCGAAGTCTTCGCGTTTGTTGTGGTTTTTGAAGCTGCATCTGCAGAGGAACGCCGATAACCGGACCGAGTGCGGGAAATATGCGGCTTACTGCGAGCGGGCACTGGAAAGGACAATACAAACAGGTCAGCAAAAACAACAACGATTAAGTGTGTTGTTTGTTTTTTTTCAACTAAGCGTTTTATGTACAGGTGGTCGGGAGTTGAAACCCTCCCGAATGGAGGTGTTGAGTATTCTCCTGAAAAATCCGCAACACCATTCGCTTCCCCACTCGATGCCCGTCCACCTGCTGAACGGCACTTACCACATCACCAGCTTCGACGGTTCCACCACCATCAAAGAGTTCCAAGACAGCTTAGCGCACGAAATTTGCTGTCGCACAACGAACGGCTTTGCCATCTTCAGCGACGACCCCATAGAAAAGGATTTGGAGCACACTCTGGATCCGAGTGCCAAGCTGTGCGATCTGATCTCGAAATGGGAAATCGCGCTGCGCGAGAAGGGTTTGGGCAAGTTTGAGAACAGCAGAGTGATCCGACTGACGTACAAAAACCGGCTGTGGTGGAAGAACAGTGCACGTTTGGAGACGGACAAGGAGAGATTGCTTCTCTGCTATCAAGTGAACAAGCAGATAGTTTCGGGCCGGTTTCCGTTGAGTCGCGAACTGGCTTTGGAGTTGGCAGCGCTGATGGCACAGCTCGACATGGGGGACTGCACCTTCGGCCTTAAGAGCGGCAGCAACCAGGGAACTTCGAATCGACACCAGAGCCCCAAGTCGACGACGAACGGGACGCTGAGTCCACCCACTGCCATCCAAAACTCCAACACATTAAGCGCCTTGAACACCGTGCACGGAATCCTTACAGCGCACTCGAACCAAGCCTTGAACGCGATCGACAAGTTTTATCCGTACCGGTACAGGGATCAGTTGTCGCAGGAGGGACTGACGGAACTGCAGGCGAAGTTGTTAGAAAAGTGGAGAGGATTAAAAGGACGTACGCAGTTGGACTGCGTGCGCATTTATTTGACGTGCACCAGGAAGTGGCCCTTCTTCGGAGCGACGCTCTTCCAGGTTTGTTGTATATAATATTTATATTTTATATAAAAATGATCTCGGATGATTGCAGGCACGCTTGCGGCAACATGACTCCCCAATGATTTGGTTGGCAGTGAACGAGGACTCCATAACGATCCTGGATTTGGCGACGATGCAGCAACGCGTCCGCTACCCTCACACCAACGTTCTCACTTTCGGCGGTTGCCAAGAAGACTTCATGCTCGTGGTGACCCAGAACGATCAGCAGCCGTCTCAGAAACTCATCTTCTCGCTTAGTAAACCGAAAATACTCGAGTTGACGTTGCTGATAGCCGACTACATGAATCTTCTGATTAACAATCCGGGGACGCCGCTCTTGGGAACGTTAAGTCGTGGAACGATGGTTTCCGTGAATCAGTCGGTCGTAAACCAATCGATTATCAGTCAGGCCATTGCCAACCAGAGTCAACCCGACATATTGAAATCCACCCCAGATCACGGGGTGCAGCGCTCCGACTCCAAGAGACGAACGCACGTCGATTCGGGTCTGGCGTGATATTGTGAAGATAGCTGACGAATTCATAAGATGGTTTCGTTCTTTTGATTGTGATGTTCTGTTCCAGATCGAAGTGAAATTGTTGTATATAACGTGGATGTATGTATATAGCAGATTCGTTTTATTCATTATCGGTTCGTAATCGCTACAGTCTAACCTAGAGTTCGTTTAACGTCACTTTTTAACATATACACCGATAGAAGACTACTAAGTGTAACAATAATGTACAATACGCCATCAAAGATTTTAATACCGCCGCTTCAGTTTGATCCGCGTTGACTTAGAGAACGTTTGGTTTTTCGTTGTGTTTCCTAGTCTTTTTTATATAAAAACAAATGTATGCATGTTTGACAATAGTTACCATATTGAGATTTGTTTTGATGATGAAAGGGCACCAACATTTTTTGACGTACGGAAAAGTTTTGGTGTTTATTTTCCTATAATAAAGGATGAATAGGTGATAATTTTTTCGCATATACATTTGATATCAATGATCCTAGGTATTATTAATTTATTATTTATACACAAATAAAAGATTTCAAATTAACACTTGCATCAATAATCAACGTGTGAAATATGTTAAAGCCATTAAAGCCTTCCCCTCCTTAATTTTTTCCTCTCCTTCCTACTTCCTACCTTCCCCTCCTTCATTTTTTCCCCTCTTTTTTTCCTTTCCCTACTTCATTTTTGCGTCCTTTGTACCTCACCTTCTTCCTACCTTTCCCTCCTTTTTACTTTCTTCCTTCCTTCCCTGCCTGTCTTCCTTCTTTCCCCTCCTTTCTTCCATCTTATATCGAATTGAATCGAAACGAAAGTAAGCAAATCGAAACCTTCCTTCCTTTCCCACGTCCTCGTCTTACTTCCCTCCTTTCTACCTTCCCCTCCTTCCTACTTTCCCTTACTTTATATCTTCTCCTACTTTTTACCTCCCCTCCTTCCTTCCAGCTTATATCGAATTGCATCGAATCGAATTGAACCGAACTATTTATACACAAATAAAATATTTCAAATAAACACTTGCATTTTCACTTCAAGTCCCAGAAAGTGTTAATAATAATCAACATGTGAAAATATATTAAGCCATTATGGTAGGCGACAACTCTTCTTTAGCTGATATATGCGATGATGTCGATGAGACTTTGTCAAACTAAATTCTTAAATTACATATTTTTACCTTCCTCTACTTCCTACCTTCCCCTCCATCCTCTAATTTTTTAACTTCCCCTACATAATTGGAAATGGAAACCTTCAGGAATTTCCAGGTCCATCAGATGTCAGAATTATTTGAAAATTAATTTTAGTTGCTCGGTAAGAGGAGAAGATAAAAAATAAGGAAAATTAAGAAAGGAATACTTTCGTATGGGAAGTTGAAAGGTAGGAAAGAGGGGAAGTTAAAAAGTAGGGGAAGGTAGGAAGGAGGGGAAGGTAGGAAAGAGGGGAAGGTAGGAAGGAGGGGAAGGTATAAAGTAGGGGAAGGTAGGAAGGAGGGGAAGGTATAAAGTAGGGGAAGGTAGGAAGGAGGGGAAGGTAGGAATTTCTTCAGGAATCAGGAATTTCCAGGTCCATCAGACGTCAGAATTATTTGAAAATTAATTTTAGTTGGTCGGAAAGAGGGGAAGATAAAAAATAAGAAAAATCAGGGAGAGAAGCTAGAAAAGAGAGGAAGGTAAAAAATGGGGAAAGTTGGAAAAGAGGGGAAGGTAAAAAGTAGGGGAAGGTAAAAACAGAACGCTCAGGATTTTCAGGATACTCAGGATTCTCAGGATACTCAGTACGCTCAGGATAAGCTCCTGAGCAATTAACCATCCTGTGCGTTCTGAACATCTGTGTCAGGTTCCTCAACTGTCAGCTCTCATCTTTCCAACTTTTCCAAGATAGGAAAGAGGGGAAGGTAGGAAGGAGAGAAGGTGGAAAGTGGGGGAAGATATGAAGGAGATGAAAGTGGGAAGGAGGGGAAGGTAAGAAGGAGGGGAAGATAGGAAGGAGGGGAAGGTAAAAAGTCGGTCAAGATAGGATGGAGCGGAAGGTAAAAAATAGAGAAGGTAGGAAGGAGGGGAAGGTAGGAAGGAAGGGAAGGCAAAAAGTAGGGGAAAGTAGGAATGAGGGGAGGATAAAAAATAGGGGAAGGAGGGGAAGGAATAAAGTAGGGGAAGGTCGAAAGGAGGGGAAGGTATAAAGTATGGGAAAGTAGGAAAGAGGGGAGTTTAAAAGTAGGGAAAGGTAGGAAGGAGGGGCAGGAAGGAAGGAAGGAAAGAGCAGTGGGAAAGGAAGGAAGGTTTCAATTATTTATCTTTATCGGGAGAGAAATCTAATCAGATGTTTTTTTATTAACTTATCAGTTTTAGTTGGTCGGAAAGAGGGGAAGATAAAAAATAAGGAAAATTAGGGAGAGGTAGGAAAGAGAGGAAGGTAAAAAGTGGGAAAAGTTGGAAAGGGGGGGAAGGTAAAAAGTAGGGGAAGGTAGAAACATCTGTGACAGGTCTGTCAGCTGTCAGCTTTTCACTGTCTCAACAGGGTGGTGGCCTCTGGGTGCTCAGTTTGCTCAGGTAAGCTCCTGAGCATCATGGTCGTATGGATGGTAGAATGGATGGGAATTTAGGGAGGAAGAGAAGGTAGAAATTAGGGGGAGGTGGTAAAATTTTGAGAATAAATGGTAAAATTTTTATCAAAAAAACCAACTATTTTTGGGAAAAAAATTGTAAAATCTCAAGCTCCTGAACGTACTGAGTATCCTGAGCTTGAGATTTTACCGTTTTTCCAAACTACTCGCCTCCTTCTTGCCTTCTCCTCCTTCTTACCTTCCCCTCCTTCTTATCATCCCCTACTTTTTACCTTAGCCTCTTTCCTACCTTCCCCTACTATCACTTCCCATACTTTCTACCTTCCCTTCCTTTCCACCTTCTCTATTTTTTACCTTCCCCTCCATCCTACCTTCCCCTCCTTCTTATCTTCCCCTTTTTCCTACCTTCCCCTACTTTTTAACTTCCCCTCCTTCTAACCTTCCCCTACTTTATACATTCCCCTCTTTCCTACCTTCCCCTCTTTCCTCCCTTCCTCTACTTTTTATCTTCCCTTCCTTCTTACCTTCCCCTCTTTCTTACCTTCCCCAACTTTTTATCTTTCCCTCCTTCTTACCTTCCTCTCTCTCCTACCTTCCCCTACTTTTTATCTTCTCTTCCTTCCTACCTTCACCTACTTTTTAATTTTCCCTCTTTCCTACCTTTCCCTAATTTAACCCTTCCCCTACTTTATTCCTTCCCCTATTTTTTTATTTATGCTCCTGAGGATAAGCTGACCTCAGCAGTCACAGATGCTCAGGACGCACATGACGCTCAGGATGCCCTCTTTCCTACCTTCCCCTACTTCCTACCTGAGTTTTTATCATTTTTTCCCAAAACTTTAGCAATTTGCGATTGAGTCGTTGGCCATTTTTTCCTCCCAATTTTACCATTTATCGTAATTTCGAGTCTAAAGATTGTAGTTTTTATTGATAAAAATTTTACCATTACAAATATTAGATAAAATTTCTCAAAATTTTACCACCTTCCCCTACTTTCTACCTTCCCCTCTTTCCTACCTTCTCCTACTTTCAACCTTCCCCTCTTTCCTACCTTCCCCTACTTTCTACTTTCCCCTCCTTCCCCTACTTCCTACCTTCCCCTACTTTCTACCTTCCCCTACTTTTTACCTTAGCCTCCTTCCTACCTTCCCCTCTTTTCTACCTTCGCCTACTTACCATTAAAAAAAGATGACCATTTTTTCTCAAAATTTTACCACCTTCCCCTACTTTCTACCTAGGTAATAAATAACGCTAATAGCGAATTGAATCCTTCCATTCTTCCTCTCCCACCGTCCTTTCCCCTCCTTGCTAGCTTCCCTTCCTTCCAAACTTCCCTCGTTCCTACTTTTTCATTAACTTTTTATCTTCTCTTCCTTCCTACTTTCCCTTCCTTCCTCTCCCGATATAAGTTAAATGTAATAAATAACGCTAAAAGCGAATCGAAACTAATCGAATCAAAACCTTCCATGCATCCTCTCCCACCGTCCTTTCTTTCCTCCTTTCCCCTCCTACCAAACTTCCCCCCCTTTCCTACCTTCCTCTACTTTCTACCTTTCCTTCCTTCCTATCTTCCCCTGCTTCCTCTAGTTTTTTATCTTCCCCTCCTTTCCCTTCCCCTCTTGTGGTCATTTTTTGTCAAAATGTTGTATACACGTTTTTCAACTTAAAATAAAACTGATACTTTAAGTTAAAAAAAAACACCTGATTAGATTTCCAACTCCCAAAATAAGTTACAGGTAATAAATAACGCTAAAAGCGAAGAGAGGGATAAAGCAAAAACTTAACTGGAAATTTTAATAACAAAGTAAAAGACCCGTGTATAAAAATGGACAACTACATCTCCTATTTGATTTTAATAAAATTAAATTATCGTTAAAACTGTACACTTCTCTTAACACATAAAAATCAGTCTATTTTAATAAGGCAACTGCGTAACAATTCATAAATATTAAAAAGCCTAATATGAATTACTTGACAGCATCTTTGTCGTTTACAAAAATCTTTGGACGTATGTCATCTTTAAAGAAACATTCTCCACATCACAATCATAATAAGTGGCTGTGTATGAGTAAAAAATAACGGGTTCAACATCGCGCGAACAACTAAGTCAACATAAGTTCAAAACTCAACTCGGTGTTTTCATTGCAGTTAATTTCTTGTAAATTCATTCTTAAAGATAGTGTAGTAACAATTCATATAAAATTAAGTCTTTCTATGATTATAATCCTAATGGAAGTCTAAAGAAGTTCAATTTAACCCTCTCGATTATACAGCAAAACGGATGCTATACTTCCTGGCCGAGATCTTGGACGCCGCTCTCTGCGATCGGCACGAACTTGTCTTCGATTTGTACTAGTAGAATTGTGCGGTCCACGTGGGAGCGTCTGCTTGGGTCTTTGTGGCAAGGCGTCCAGCGATGAACCACCTAAAAAGCAACACTCTCCATTGCCTGCAATTTCGTTAATTTCAAAATCGTACTGGTCCTTCCATTCCCGTCTCCGGCACCCAATCCTTCCAGAACGTTCTCCCTCCACGCACTCGCATGAATTCGGTCGGCCAGCTCACGTCGATCCTCCGCCCTAAGTTAATCCCATCGTACACCAAATTCGGATCCGCGATCTAAACCCTTGCATCAATTACCAACATCGGACCGAGCATGAGCCACTCACCCTAACCCTCTGAAACGAAAACTCCTTCTCTAGGCTTTCTACAAAATCACCGGTTCGTTCGTCGGTCCGAGTTTGCGCATCCGGCACTTGCGACACAACCCTCTCGTCTCTTTCCTTAAACAAACCTGCCAAGCTGGCCAGAGTCGCACTCGTCGGTTTACCCATCGACACCAAGCTGCCCCTATTGCCGCCCAGCGATGTCCTACTCAAACTGGAACCGCGTCCTATACTCCCGCTCAAATGGGAACCATCGGTTGATTGACTACCGGCGGTTTGGTGGTTCAAAGGTGCAACGGTAGTCATCGCATACACGCCCTCGTGTCCCATTCCTATCTCGTCCCGGGCCGACGCTCCACTCGAACAGCCCTCGCCACAGCGCTTGCGAATCCTAAAAACCACAATACATACCTGCTGTGAACAATGATCTCAATCGCTTTCTATTCTTCTTTTATTCCAAACTACTGCTAACGCGTTTTTATAGCGTTTGAAAATTTCTGAAGGTTTCCATTTCCAATTATTAAACAATAGAAAGGATGTTGGTCAAATAACGATAAAGTGAGCAAACGTTAAAATAAAACTGATACTTTAAGTTAATAAAAAAAACACCTTCCAACTCCTGATATAAAACATTCCTTCATTACTTTATTTCCTTCTTTCCCCTCCTTCCTACCTTCCCCTACTTTAAAACTTCCCCTCCTTCCTACCTTTCCCTCTCTCCTACCTTCCCCTACTTTCCACCTTCCGCTTCTTTCCTACCTTCCCCTACTTTCTACTTTGCCCTACTTTTTATCTTCCCTTTTTCCTACCTTCCCTCCTTCCTACCTTCCCCTAATTTAAACCTTCCCCCTCCTTCCTACCTTCCCCTACTTTCTACTTTCTCCTCCTTTCCTACCTTCCCCTACTTTTTACTTCTCCTCTTTTCTAGCTTCCCCTACTTTAAATCTTCCCCCTCCTTCCTACCTTTCCCTAATTTTTAACTTCCCATACTTTCCACCTTTCCCTCCTTCCTACCTTCTCTATTTTTTACCTTTCCCTCCTTCCTACATTCTCCTATTTTTTACCTTTCCCTCTTTCCTAATTTCCCCTACTTTTTACCTTCCCCTCCTTCCTACTTTTCCTTACTTTTTATCTTCCCCTCTGTCCGACCAACTAAAATTAATTTTGCAATAATTCTGATTTCTGATGGACCTGGAAAATCCTGAAGGTTTTCATTTCCAATTATTTAACAATAGAAAAGATGTTGGTAAAATAACAATAAAGTGACTGGAGCAAACGTTAAAAGAAAACTGATACTTTAAAGTTAATAAAAAACACCTGATAGATTTCCAACTCCCGATAAAGGTAAATAAATAACGCTAAAAGCGAATCGAATCGAAACCTTCCTTCCTACCTTCCCATCCTTTCCTACCTTCCCCTACTTTTTAACTTCGCCTCCTTCCTACCTTCCCCTACTTTAAACCTTCCCCTCCTTCCTACCTTCCCCTACTTTTTAACTTCCCCTACTTTCTGCCTTCCCCAATTTTTTACCTTCCCCTCTTTCATAATTTCCCCTACTTTTTACCTTCCCCTACATTTCCTTACTTTTTATCTTCCCCGCTTTCCGACCAACTAATATTAATTTTGAAATAATTCTGACATCTGATGGACCTGGAAATTCCTGAAGGTTTCCATTTCCAATTATTTAACAATAGAAAGGATGTTGGTCAAATAACGATAAAGTGACTTGAGCAAACGTTCTGGATGATGAAATTATACGAACCGTCGAAACGTGTTGAAGATGTAATTCCTGATCTTAGTAAGACTGACCGAGCCGCCCACCAAGCTGCAATACTGCTCGTTCGTTTCCGCGTAGCTCGTGGTCAATGGTGAGACATAAATCGGATATCCAATCGGTTGATCGCACGACGAATTTATGATGTTTCGTAGCGCTTGCTTCGCGTTTTGTATGCTGCCACGTTCCGGATTCCTGTTACGCAAGTAGACGAGTTCCTGTTGCTGTCCTGCCCACAGCCCCCTCACACACTCCTTGTTGATTTTAATTACGCGAAAGCTGAGGTACCGCTTGTTCAGCATGATTATCTTATACTCGTCGGTACCGTCGTCCAGGACGTGCCTCAGGGCGAGCAGGCTCGGGGTGCCGCTCAGTACCGCATTCCTCCAGGCCGGATCGCCTTCGTGCGAAATCACCAACTGCTCCTCGTGCTTGCAAATCGCTTCGTACAACGCGGGCAACTCCTCGTACTCGTCCGGCGACATGAAATGATCCTGGTGCAGTTTCAGGGACATTCTAATTCCGGGCGCCACAACGGTTTTGAGGAGATCCATGTCGGTGAAGACCCATTCGTCGCGGGCGCAAGTGATCCGAAAATCGCCTTTGAAGAGCGCGTGCAACCCGAAAAGAAAAAACTCGACGCTTGAAACTGTGTTGTGGGATACGGCGCCCAAAGCGCGTCGTCCTAGAAGGCTCAGCGCGAAGCACAGAAGCACCAGTGTTGAGTTTATTGAAGAATCGACGTTTTTCTCGGCCTTCTCCACGCAAAACGTTATCCACTCGCCGTGGACTTGGCAGAACGTCTGACGGGTCATTCCGCTGTTGGCATTGTCAAAGTCTTCGTCGATGTTGTAGTTGAACACCGGATCCAGGTCCACGAAATTTCGGTGCTCCATCGGCTGCAACGCGCGCAGGACCGTCTGCGAGGACAGCCACTCTTCGAGTTTTGGCGAGCGCACCGTGTAGAATATTATGCTCTAGAAACGACATGCACACAGTCCAATAATTAAGAGTTTTCCAATAAGAGTGATAAACTCTTGAATTGCAAGAAAATTAACAAATCATTCAAATGAAATGTAAGAATAAGTTGAAGGGGTCAGAAGAAAAAAAGGTTAAGTGAAAAAAGAGCTAAGAACGTATTGCACACTAAAACCTATCAATTTGTTGGTGACAAAACTTATGAATTGATATTCGCACTTGGTGGGAAAAAAAACGCAGTGCAAAAATTTGAATGAACTTTTGTTAATATTGTTAATAGTGTGTTCAAAAAGAAAACGAGGCTGCGTTGGCCATGGAAAAACTTTGTGCATCAATTTAGTGCAGCAAAATGTCAAAGTGTCAGTTCGAGTCTGTTCATGTTTAGCTTCCTTGTTGACAATGGGATAAAAAAAGTGCAAAACATTTCCCGCTTTCGTTGTGAATCCAATCATCAATCTATTCTTTGTTACAGTATTTCCTCTTTTTGTCTGTCGAGGCGAATCATGATTCGTCCTGTGAATTCAGGAATGGTTGTTGTGCCATTTCTGAATTAACAGGACGGGTCATTAATTCCTTTATTACTGTAAGTCGTGAATAGATAGATGAGGAGTCAGTCTCAAAACCGAAAAATGTTTTGAGAATATTTGGGTACCACTCAGTTTGTCCCGTCAACCTTCATGGGTCATCAGTCTCTATGCGCAACTCGAGACCTACCAATTCAGTTTAAGAGCAACTGCATTCTCAATTAATATTTCAAAAATCGTTGTATATATAGTTAAACACGGACGTCGACCGCTAGGGAGTTATATTACACAATATACATTAGAAAAAAAGGGTCGGGTTTGCTCGGATTCGAAGGTTCCAAGGTTTATTATTTTAGTAGACCAAAAAATTTAGACGAGTTACGGCTAAAAATCGAAAGAAAAAGAAAAAAAAAGGGTCGGATTTGCTCGGAGTCGAAGGTTCAAAAACCAATGATGACGTCATTGTACAAAAATACATGACGTCGTAAGTAACATTTTTATGTCATAAGGTGTCTCATTAAAAAATAAAATTGAACTGTCCGAGCGTTTAACTTTCAGTAAATGCGAAGGAGGGTAACAATTTAAATAAAATTGGGGTCCATCCTATTTTGAAGGTAAATTTGAAACTGACAGATCTTGACATTTGTCAAATCTATGTTTTTGTTTTCTATGTTAAATTCCATGGCCAAGGCAGCCTCGTTTTATTTTTGAACGCACGCATGTCTTTGCCTCACACAAATAAAACTAATAAAAATATCGCAAAAAAGTCTAAAGTTGACAATTTTGTTACTGAAGAACAGTTTGATTTAGATGACTCAAGATGATTCTGACTATGATGAATAAGGACATTGTTGTTTTTAATATTTTGTGCCTTTGTCCTACTTTAATAAAATCCAAAAATATCCTAAAGTGATGTGAATGATTTTTTAAATATTTATTCAGAGACAAGAGGGTCTAGTACATTTTATATCACATATGTGTATTAATGAAGTTTTCAATAAATATACTAAAATATTGGATACCAGACATTTGTATTATTCAAACAAATTTTCCAATTTTGAACCACGGAACTTATAAAAAAAAGAAGAGACTTCACGATACATTTAGTCCACTTTTAAAAATTTTCACTTGAACCCCTTTGCTTTTAACTTTCTTGGCACGATTATGACAATTCAAAGTCAAGCGCACCTATTGGAAAACCCGCCACAACCCACCACTTACTTTGACATAATACGAAATCAACACTTTTCGAAATTCAAACACCTGCAACATGGACACGGCGCTGTTGTCCGAAATGCTGTACCCTTCCAGAATATACTTGGAGGCGGTGACTTCCCACGCCAACCACCTCTGACTGAAGGCCGAGCTGATACTCAAAATGCCGGTGAAGTGGTCTGTTTCGATACAACAACATGCTAAAATTCACGAAATCAGCGACAGTTCAGTTAACGGACATTGCCACGTAATCACTCCGTCCTCCACCAGAAGCATCGCAACACGACTCACCGTGATTCTCTTCGATTCCTTCGGTGATTGCTTCGACTTCGCGCTGCTGACAGTAGGTCCCTTTGAACTCTAGCCCTCGCATTTGGAACGTCACCAATCCGTTCCCCAGCTCGATTACGTGCACCAGGCAGTTTAAATAATCCGAGGCAAGGACGAAGCAATCCCCTTGATTGACCAACCCCCAGCGTCCCAGTATTAAATCCCCACACAGCGAATGCTGGAGCGAGCGAGTTAAGTGCTCGTAAAATATAGAATTGAGGTTGTTGTCGTCCGCGCCGAGGTTGCGGTCCAGGTGCGAGGACAGGGGCGTGTTCGAGTGGTCCACGCGGCGAGTATTATAATCGCGCTCCCAAAACTTCACAGGTCTCACGTAGGACGTCAGGAAGATGGCACTTCCGAGGAAGGGATTCAAGGGAGTGGAAAGCATTGCGGAAATAAACGCCTGGACAAACAGCATGGCGGAATGTGGCACCGAAAACGGTTGCGCGAACGCGTGGAAAGCGGAGCCCCAGGTGATTTGCCACGGCGCAATGTACGTGACTACAAACTGGACCTGGAAATAATAAATCATTTTCAATCATACCACACGACTCGAGTTGTATCGTACCTTTAAAAGCAGCTCATACAGCTTGTGGAAGGCTATACTCATGAAGAAATACTCCACAAGAAATGTCTGTTGCATCAGGCTGTAGTCGTACCGAAAAAACAGAGCGGTGAACGTGAGAATCAAGTACTGCGAGCTCTGATTCGAGTAGCAACTTCGTAGACACTTCAACCCACAAATCACGACCACAAACGACCCCAGAACCGGTCCAAACCGCTGTGAAATCTTCGGTGCGTCTTCGGTTAAGACCGAAAGAAAGAGTAGCGGGTACAAGATGTTGCGCTCCACAAAACACAAATAGACGTAGACTCGTTCGAACCACATAATATGGGGCGGTCCTCGAATCTGATAAGTGGACAACTCTCTAGTCCTCAGCACCGGACTCGCTATGCACATCCACGGAAGCTGTTTCCGCAATTGCGGTGTTATGTAGTGCAGGACAAATCCTAAAACGCCGGAAATCGTCCACAGAACTGGACTCAACTCGGGCTGGAGAGCCGTGAAGACGGTACTCGCATGTACGCTAAACACCAACACGGCTATAAGTCCGCAAAGAATAATGTCGTTCCTCAGGCGCGCGTTTACAGTTTTCTGTAGCTTATGCGGGAGCGGATCCACGTGATCCACGCCGGGTTTGCTGTCGTTCGTCTCGTTAAACTTCACCGACTTCACTTTGATCTTATCCGGCTTCTTCTCCGTGAGTGGTTTCTCTTCCTTGGATTCGGGCTTATCGAGCCGGTAGAGATCGGTAGGCCATATGTGCCGCTTCACTATATTCCAAAGATGGGAAGGATCGCTGGCGCTGCGACTCAAATGATAGGCGCACGCCACCAAACACGCACAGAATATCGAGAATAAAATGTGACGCGAGCCCTTCGTCTCGCTCAGTCCTCCATACGCGAATCCGTGCATGACGATCACAGCCAACATCGAACGGAAGATGCAATAGAACGAAGCGAGCAGGCTGGACATTGCGTTGCCGCCGAACAAGTGCATGTCGATTTGCTCGAGGAGGTACATGATGAAGGTGTTGATTTGCGGAAAGAGGCCCAGACTGAATAGAACCGGAAAAAAGAGTATGAACTTGACGAGGAAGTCGCGGACGAAGAGGAGTATCTGCGCATTGGACAGCAGTCCGTCGTTGAAGCTGTACGACTCAGACTCGTCGACGTACGAGTTGAGAGTGAGAATAATCCCCGAAAGAATGCAGAAGTAAATCGGGCGCGAATAGGCAATGATTCGGTTGAAGCCGTGCGTGGGAGACGCCGCGTCCGGTTGAACACTCTTCAGCAGCGAGTACTGACAACTCGCCATCACGAAGCAGAAAATAAACGCGAGAAAGTCCTCGTAAAAATTGCAATAAAGTAAAATAGCACCCGACACCGAGACTAGAATCCCGAACAGAATCGACAAAACCGTTTCGATGAATGTCAGGTTCCTATCAAGCAACGCCAACAGCTTCAGTCTGTCCAACGTCACTTTGATGAAAATCCACGGAAACACTTTGAACCTGTAATACGACTTGGTCCGCGGATAGTTGTTGTTCACTTGATCCGAATTCTCGATAAACTTGAACTGATTACGCGCGATGTTCGCTTCGACATCGCCGTCCACTTCGCCCTGCACTATACTAATCAGTGACTCCATGGGATCGACGAATCGCTGATGCGTTAGAAGTCTTCTGCGGATGGAGTCACGCACTCTACACACCTGAGTCGCGTGGAATTCCACGGGAGTTTGCGAGGGAAAAGTCGAGCCGGGAACGCTCTTGGGCCCGCCTGCATCCAAAATTATGGAAACGGCGCTGTTGCAGATGGAGTCGGTGCTATTGCTGTCGCACATGTCTTGGGAGTTGTTGCGAGTGGTGCGAGGCGTCGATGTGGAGTCGCTTTGGCGTCGACGTAGCGACGACTTTTCAGCAGAGGGCGTCTTCTCCTGGGAGCGGTTGTTTACTGTTCCTAAATTATAAACATTAAAATAGAATAAAAGACAATTCATCATGGTCGGTGTTATTAATTATAACGATCTTAATTAATTAAGATTAACAATTAATTATTTTAAACAAACGTGAGGCGCTTTTAAAAAGTCTGGAATCTGGAAAGAATGTCAAAGCAAGAGGAAGATTCAAACAATAAAAATAGCACAGTTTAAGGTGTTAAATAAGCAATTTTTCGACAAATACTAGCATTTACTAATTTTACAACATATTTCTTTGATTTTTTGGTATTGCATTCACTGAACATTGCACTTTAAGTCCAAAGCATTTGCGATTTATCGTAATTTACAGTTATTTAATAATAAATAAATGAAGCGGCCTTTGCATACTGCTCTAAAAACTACCAAAAACTGACGATTATAATACAGTTTCATTCATTTATAAAAACCATCCTTGTTTACCTTTTACCAAAAGTTTAATTGAGGTATTAATTAGTTGCCTAATAACTGAGAAAAGCCGTTGTTTAGTAGTAATGTTTTCTATAAGATTACTTGTAAAACCTAGGTTCCCTATTTGAGAATGAGAATTGAGAGAATGTCGCCAGCGTTACTTATTATACAGTGCGGATGAAAATATTGAAATTAATTCGATAATTTTTTATGGGAAGAGAAAAAAATGCTCAAATCCGTCATTTTTGAATTTTAAATGTGCAAATTTTGACATAAAAATCAGCTTTGTCATGTCATCTCTGGTAAAGGTATGCCTCATTATTTTTTTAAAATGTCAACCCTAATTTTTGATTGCGCATAGGATTAGTCCTGGTCTACCCCAGTTTCGAGAAATTTGTAGATAACTAATCTTTTTAAACGGTCCTTTCTTGGTATTTTGATTGTGGTAAAACCGACAATCCTAACGTCTGCATTGGTCAAATGAAGAAATGGTATATTTTATCCCCTATATACATATAACGTGCGTTCAAAAATAAAACGAGGCTGCGTTGTCCATGGAATTTATCGGCTTTCCAGTGTAGAAACCATAGAAAACATAAACATAGATTTCACAAATGTCAAGATCTGTCAGTTTAAAATTTACCATCGAAATAAAACGCCCAAACGCTAAAACAGTTGAATTTTATTTTTAATGAACATTTTTAATAATTATTGGTTTTTAAACGTTCGATTCCAAGCAAATCCGAACCTTTTTTTTCTAATGTATATTGTGTAATTTATAACTCACTAGTGGTCAACGTTCGTGTTTAACTATGTATACAACGATTAGTAGGTCACAAACATATTATTATTATTATTACTTAAATGATGGTGAAAAAAAATTGGTATTTTAAATAAAACGTAAACATGAAAAAAAATAATATAAACCCTAATGAAAGACAATCCGTAATTAAACTCCAAAAACAAACAACATTTATCGCGATTGCTTTCGATTTTTTGCCGTAACTCGTCTAAATTTTTTGGTCTATTAAAATAATATACCCTCGAACCTTCGAATCCAAGCAAACCCGAACCTTTTTTTTTCTAATGTAAATTGTGTAATACAACTCCCTAGCGGTCGACGTCCGTGTTTAACTATATATACAACGATTTTTGAAATATTAATTGAGAATGCAGTTGCTCTTAAACTGAATTGGTAGGTCTCGAGTTGCGCATAGAGACTGATGACCCATGAAGGTTGAAGATACAAACTGAGTGGTGCCCAAATATTCTCAAAACATTTTTCGGTTTTGTGACTGACTCTTCATCTATCTATTCACGACTTACAGTAATAAACGAATTAATGAGACGTCCTGTAAATTCAGAAATGGCACGCCATTCCTGAATTAATAGGACGGGTCATGATTCTCCTCGATAGACAAAAAGAGGAGACGCTGTAACAAAGAATAGATTGATGATTGGATTCACAACGAAAGCGGGAAATGTTTTGCACTTTTTTTATCCCATAATATTTTATCCTATTGTCAACAAGGAAGCTAACCTAACATGGACAGACTCAAACTGACTGAGTGCGAAATTTTGCTACACTAAATTGATGCGCACAAAGCCTCACAGCTTGAAGGCTATAAAGCACGATGGATTTGGGTGCAGCTTTTTTGATGCGGATTTTAGTCGTGACACTCACCTAAACCCTTTTCGTCAAATGTGTAGGTGACCCAATTTCCGTGTTCGTCCATGAAGCAGTGGACAGAACCATCAGTTGTGTCGTTAAAGTTTTTGGCACAGTGTGTCCCGTGTCCGGCGGACAAAGAACTTGCAATTGCACTATCCCGCTTGTTTCTTTGGCACGAACGCCTCCTGCTTATGCGACTCCTTTTCAGCCGCGTCCGTTGCGGCGACACCGGATTGATTTTGATGCATTCATTCGGCGGCAAATAGCACAGGGGAAAATCGCGTCTCGGCGCCAAAAACGCAGACAGGAACGGTGCCGGCGGAAGCAGCGTGCTCAGCTCGTTGTTGGACCCGCCAGACGATCCGTCTTCGTTTCGTTCGCGCGACGCTCTAACGTACCGAGTCGAAATGTTCACGCGTTGGGGCTTCGGTGGCGGTAATACGATACATTCCAGGCCTTCCACGGAGCTTGGGCTGTCGTTCGGTCGCAAAGTTTGCGTCAGTTTATTTTCTTTAAACGGCAGTTTCCTCGGATCGGCATCGTCGGATTTGCAACGGCATTTGCTGCACTTGTCCGACTCGCTTTTGGGGGTTTTGCGGCCCGATTGTTGCTGATCGTTGTGACTAGAAACCGAGCGGGACTTCTTGGGGATGGCGCCCAAGCTGTGCGTCGACGGAACTGGTTCTTGCAGCACCTTGCTAACGTCATGTTCTAGAGACACTGTCGTGGCGCTGGACCATTCCGTGTCCCGTTTAAGCGGTTCTAAATACGCGTTAATTCGCGCCTTTTTAATCTCCAGAAGAACACACTCACCTTTCCTTCGCTGCGGGTGCTGGCCGTCGTCCATGAACAACCAATCCAAGTCCAACTCCACCAAGCTCGTGCAATTCTCATTATCCGCCGTCGCCGCCTTGGAATCGCTCAGTTTTCGTTTGCGTTTCTTCGCGTTTCGTTTCCGGTAGACGTTCGGTTCGTTCGCTAAAACATCATTTTTGTTGGCATACACAACTCTAACATTGGTATCGCGGACTTGGTCTCGAAAAAGTGCGAAATCGTTGCCGAGCACGTTACACAGCTTTCTCACCGAGAACGGACAATTCGGTATTTTCGGGCTGCGCTCGTCGCATTCGACGCTCGTATTGCTACAAGATAAATTCGAACACTCACTCGACTTTTTATCACTGCATTCGTTGTCCGTTCCGTAACAGTCCGTCCTAGCGTCGTGCATTTCGGGCGTGGCACTAGAATTCGAGTTATCGTTATCGATGAGGGCTTCTTTGGACGTCGCCGTCGCTGTCGTCCGGTCGTCGCCGCACTTCTCTTGTATTTTAGGTTGGGGTCGTTCGTAAGGCACGTTGCGCATCGTTTTAACGGTTATGTAAAACAAAGGCGAGTTGCTTCCTTGATTATCTTCGTAGTCGGAGTCCGACAGCTGCGCCGACGACTCGATGTCGGTGTCGGGGCCGTGCGAGGTCTGATGCTCGTCCGACTGTTCGGCGATGGGGTAGACGATCTCGGATCCGTAATAAGAGCACAAGTTCAAGTGAGGGTTGCGCACCAGACTCGAACTGGGCGGCGGAAGAGGGTTGCGCGCATTCTTGCATCCGATCACCTCCAGACTGTTCGGATGCACTGTCAGCGACGGCGGCGGACAACAAGTCTCCAGCGCCGTCGACCGGATTCGTCTCACTCCGCCGCCGCGACTACTGTTCGTCTTGAAGTAAAACCCTTCAGAGGCCAACGGCTGGTTCGGATTCTTGTCCAAGTAAGCCAACTCCAGCGAGCCGGTGGGCTTCATTTCGGCCTGCACGCTCGCCGGCAGAAAGTTCAAACTGCTGTTGGTGAAGTTCGAGTGTCGGCGTCCCTTCGAGGTGCCCTGGTCGCCGTCGACGCTTTGCAACGAAGGTCGGTGTTGCGTGAGGAGGTTGCCGTCGGTGGCGTCGGGGCCGCTGTGTTGGTAAATCTTGCGGAAGCTCGAGCGGTTCTGCTTGGACTCGTCGTTTACGGTCACGCAGACGAAACCGTCGGTTTTTGAGCGCTGGTGCTTCCGGCGTTCCGATTTCTTCGTTCTCCGGTCAGACGCCTCCGCTTGGTAGGTAACGATTTCGAGAACGGGTGCGGCGGCACCGTCGCTGCTTTCCGACGAGTTCTTGCGGTGCACTTCGGCCTTCAAGTCTGGAAAGCACACGCTTTATGCTATGAGCAGAGTATTTTACTTACGTCTGTTAATATATGGATCAGAATCTACATCATTATCATTAATCTCATTATTCAAAATTAATAACAAATTTCAACAAAAAAAAAAGAATTCTTCCAAATCAATTTTTGTATATCAGTCAAATAACGACGCCTTAATTACAATCCAAAAAAAATTTTTGAAATAATGTTTCCAATTATAAAAAAAAATTATCAACATTTTGCACTCATTTTTCAAAATTAATAACAAATATCGACACAATAAATGTAGGTGCCATAAAATGTATAAACGGGCTACGACCTCTTTAGATTTTGCTAACTTATTTTGTTAAATTAACTGATGAAAGAACTTTTCATATCTCAAAAAACAGAACGCACAAGAGTTTTTTGAAATTTTGCATTGATATCTCAAAATAATTAACAATCTCTTTCGACACAATAAACGCCCCCGCTAAATTTTTCCATTCTTCGGTAAAAGATACTGACTCATTCGCAGTGCAAAAAACGCCCTTTAGACTACCTGCACGGACCCGAAGTTACCTAATCAGTATTTAGATTTTGGATTTTGAGCGTCAAGTGGCATTATTAGTTTAGCTGTCGGAGGTGACGGTAGAGACTTTAACTCTGTCTCACTATCTTTTAGTGTTTCGTGCTGCGATAAAAGGCTTGTGCAAGGCATCACTGATAAATTAGTAACAGTTAACGAACGCGTACAATAATTTATATTTAAAATGAGCAAGTGACTTATCAAGATTGTTAATAAGCGGCCTTGAAAGGTAAGTGCCATGTCTTCTTTACTTGATTGATATGTGCGAATAAGTTCACGAGACGTCGATATTGTCACACCATATTGTCAAATTACACAGTCTTGCTCTTTGAATTATTCTAGCAATTCATTATCGTATTTAATTTCAACCAAACAATGAACGCGAACAAACTCGGAAGTTTTTCATCATTTTGCACTTATTATTTTGCATTTATCAAAATTAATAACAAGTATCGTCACAAAGAGAAATATGTAGAAGCAATTAAACAATGCCATGACATCTTTATTATAATACAAATTTTTTTTTAATTTAACTTGTTGGAATCAATCTTGCTCTTCTTACTCTAAAAGTAATTTACGTAATTTTAGTAATTACGTAATTCACGGTTGGTGTTATTAATTATAACGATCTTTTTCGGGATTTTGGACCGTGTTCCAATTGAAATTCCATTAAGAGGTGTGTAGTGGCGATGTGGAAGAGCTCGAAGTGTTCTCTTCACTGTCACAGTCGCGAATGTGACAGCGAAGAAAACATCGCCACCGCAGTTGTGGATGAAACGTCGGAGGTTCACTTGTTGAATTAGCTTCTCGTAGCGTTCACTACACACTTCCTAATAGAACTTCAATTGAAACACGGTCCAAAATCCCGAAAAAGATCGTTATAACTAATTTACGTAGTTCAATCAAATAACGAACGCGTGCAGCTCGAATACCTTTCAAAATTTTGCACTTATTTTTCAAAATTAATAACAAATATCGATACAAAAAAAATATAAGTAGAGTATATTACACATTGAGAATTTATTTGGTGGTCTAATATAATTGGCAACATTCTAAGAAAGTAACAAGTACCACGCAGTGTCCTTGAAACAAACCTTCGATCTGCAGCACAAAATTTATTACATGAATTTCAGGCAAAGTAATAAAAGGTAGCAGCGCCATTTATCTGATTTATTTATTTATTTATGTATGTGCGGAGAAGAAGATAATATGTCGATGAGATTTTGCAAAAATATTTTAAATTACACATGATGGAATCAGTCTTGCTCTTTCAATTTTTAGAGAGCCATGTTCGTATTTAATTTCAATCAATCAATGAACGCGAACAACTCGAAAATTTTTCAATGTTTTTCCATAATTTTTCAAAGTTAATAACAAATCTCGACATAAAAAAAGAATAATTTCAGGAGAAGCCATAAAAGGTAGGAGCGCCATTTATCTGATTTATTTATTTATTTATTTATGTATGTGCGGAGAAGAAGATAATATGTCGATGAGATTTTGCAAAACTATTTTAAATTACACATGATGGAATCAGTCTTGCTCTTTCAATTTTTAGAAATGCATTTTCGCATTGCATTTCAATAAAACAATAAACGTGAACATTTCGAAAAATTTTCAATATTCATTTTTCCATCATTTTTCAAAGTTAATAACAAATCTCGACATAAAAAAAGAATAATTTCAGGAGAAGCCATAAAAGGTAGGAGCGCCATTTATCTGATTTATTTATGTATGTGCGGAGAAGATGAAAAATATGTCGATGAGATTTTGCAAAACTATTTTAAATTACACATGATGGAATCAGTCTTGCTCTTTCAATTTTTAGAAATGCATTTTCGCATTGCATTTCAATAAAACAATAAACGTGAACATTTCGAAAAATTTTCAATATTCATTTTTCCATCATTTTTCAAAGTTAATAACAAATCACGACATAAAAAAAGAATAATTTCAGGAGAAGCCATAAAAGGTAGGAGCGCCATTTATCTGATTTATTTATGTATGTGCGGAGAAGATGAAAAATATGTCGATGAGATTTTGCAAAACTATTTTAAATTACACATGATGGAATCAGTCTTGCTCTTTCAATTTTTAGAAATGCATTTTCCCATTGCATTTCAATCAAACAATCAATCAATTCGAAAAATTTTCAATATTAATTTTTCCATCATTTTTCAAAGTTAATAACAAATCTCGACATAAAAAAAGAATAATTTCAGGAGAAGCCATAAAAGGTAGGAGCGCCATTTATCTGATTTATTTATGTATGTGCGGAGAAGATGAAAAATATGTCGATGAGATTTTGCAAAACTATTTTAAATTACACATGATGGAATCAGTCTTGCTCTTTCAATTTTTAGAAATGCATTTTCGCATTGCATTTCAATCAAACAATAAACGTGAACATTTCGAAAAATTTTCAATATTCATTCTTCCATCATTTTTCAAAGTTAATAACAAATCTCGACATAAAAAAAGAATAATTTCAGGACAAGCCATAAAAGGTAGGAGCGCCATTTATCTGATTTATTTATGTATGTGCGGAGAAGATGAAAAATATGTCGATGAGATTTTGCAAAACTATTTTAAATTACACATGATGGAATCAGTCTTGCTCTTTCAATTTTTAGAAATGCATTTTCGCATTGCATTTCAATAAAACAATAAACGTGAACATTTCGAAAAATTTTCAATATTCATTCTTCCATCATTTTTCAAAGTTAATAACAAATCTCGACATAAAAAAAGAATAATTTCAGGAGAAGCCATAAAAGGTAGGAGCGCCATTTATCTGATTTATTTATGTATGTGCGGAGAAGATGAAAAATATGTCGATGAGATTTTGCAAAACTATTTTAAATTACACATGATGGAATCTTTCAATTTTTAGAAATGCATTTTCGCATTGCATTTCAATAAAACAATAAACGTGAACATTTCGAAAAATTTTCAATATTCATTTTTCCATCATTTTTCAAAGTTAATAACAAATCTCGACATAAAAAAAGAATAATTTCAGGAGAAGCCATAAAAGGTAGGAGCGCCATTTATCTGATTTATTTATGTATGTGCGGAGAAGATGAAAAATATGTCGAAGAGATTTTGCAAAACTATTTTAAATTACACATAATGGAATCAGTCTTGCTCTTTCAATAATTAGAAATGCATTTTCGCATTGCATTTCAATCAAACAATAAACGTGAACATTTCGAAAAATTTACAATATTCAGTTTTCCATCATTTTTCAAAGTTAATAACAAATCTCGACATAAAAAAAGAATAATTTCAGGAGAAGCCATAAAAGGTAGGAGCGCCATTTATCTGATTTATTTATGTATGTGCGGAGAAGATGAAAACTATGTCGATGAGATTTTGCAAAACTATTTTAAATTACACATGATGGAATCAGTCTTGCTCTTTCAATTTTTAGAAATGCATTTTCGCATTGCATTTCAATCAAACAATCAACGCGAACAATTCGAAAAATTTTCAAATTCATTCTTCCATCATTTTTCAAAGTTAATAACAAATCTCGACATAAAAAAAGAATAATTTCAGGAGAAGCCATAAAAGGTAGGAGCGCCATTTATCTGATTTACTTATTTATTTATGTATGTGCGGAGAAGATGAAAAATATGTCGAAGAGATTTTGCAAAACTATTTTAAATTACACATGATGGAATCAGTCTTGCTCTTTCAATTTTTAGAAATGCATTTTCGCATTGCATTTCAATCAAACAATAAACGTGAACATTTCGAAAAATTTTCAATATTCATTTTTCCATCATTTTTCAAAGTTAATAACAAATCTCGACATAAAAAAAGAATAATTTCAGGAGAAGCCATAAAAGGTAGGAGCGCCATTTATCTGATTTATTTATGTATGTGCGGAGAAGATGAAAAATATGTCGATGAGATTTTGCAAAACTATTTTAAATTACACATGATGGTATCAGTCTTGCTCTTTCAATTTTTAGAAATGCATTTTCGCATTGCATTTCAATAAAACAATAAACGTGAACATTTCGAAAAATTTTCAATATTCATTCTTCCATCATTTTTCAAAGTTAATAACAAATCTCGACATAAAAAAAGAATAATTTCAGGAGAAGCCATAAAAGGTAGGAGCGCCATTTATCTGATTTATTTATGTATGTGCGGAGAAGATGAAAAATATGTCGATGAGATTTTGCAAAACTATTTTAAATTACACATGATGGAATCTTTCAATTTTTAGAAATGCATTTTCGCATTGCATTTCAATAAAACAATAAACGTGAACATTTCGAAAAATTTTCAATATTCATTTTTCCATCATTTTTCAAAGTTAATAACAAATCTCGACATAAAAAAAGAATAATTTCAGGAGAAGCCATAAAAGGTAGGAGCGCCATTTATCTGATTTATTTATGTATGTGCGGAGAAGATGAAAAATATGTCGAAGAGATTTTGCAAAACTATTTTAAATTACACATGATGGAATCAGTCTTGCTCTTTCAATTTTTAGAAATGCATTTTCGCATTGCATTTCAATCAAACAATCAACGCGAACAATTCGAAAAATTTTCAATATTCATTTTTCCATCATTTTTCAAAGTTAATAACAAATCTCGACATAAAAAAAGAATAATTTCAGGAGAAGCCATAAAAGGTAGGAGCGCCATTTATCTGATTTATTTATGTATGTGCGGAGAAGATGAAAAATATGTCGATGAGATTTTGCAAAACTATTTTAAATTACACATGAAGGAATCAGTCTTGCTCTTTCAATTTTTAGAAATGCATTTTCGCATTGCATTTCAATCAAACAATCAACGCGAACAATTCGAAAAATTTTCAATATTCATTTTTCCATCATTTTTCAAAGTTAATAACAAATCTCGACATAAAAAAAGAATAATTTCAGGAGAAGCCATAAAAGGTAGGAGCGCCATTTATCTGATTTATTTATGTATGTGCGGAGAAGATGAAAAATATGTCGATGAGATTTTGCAAAACTATTTAAATTACACATGATGGAATCAGTCTTGCCCTTTCAATTTTTAGAAATGCATTTTCGCATTGCATTTCAATAAAACAATAAACGTGAACATTTCGAAAAATTTTCAATATTCATTTTTCCATCATTTTTCAAAGTTAATAACAAATCTCGACATAAAAAAAGAATAATTTCAGGAGAAGCCATAAAAGGTAGGAGCCATTTATCTGATTTATTTATGTATGTGCGGAGAAGATGAAAAATATGTCGAAGAGATTTTGCAAAACTATTTTAAATTACACATGATGGAATCTTTCAATTTTTAGAAATGCATTTTCGCATTGCATTTCAATAAAACAATAAACGTGAACATTTCGAAAAATTTTCAATATTCATTTTTCCATCATTTTTCAAAGTTAATAACAAATCTCGACATAAAAAAAGAATAATTTCAGGAGAAGCCATAAAAGGTAGGAGCGCCATTTATCTGATTTATTTATGTATGTGCGGAGAAGATGAAAAATATGTCGATGAGATTTTGCAAAACTATTTAAATTACACATGATGGAATCAGTCTTGCCCTTTCAATTTTTAGAAATGCATTTTCGCATTGCATTTCAATAAAACAATAAACGTGAACATTTCGAAAAATTTTCAATATTCATTTTTCCATCATTTTTCAAAGTTAATAACAAATCTCGACATAAAAAAAAGAATAATTTCAGGAGAAGCCATAAAAGGTAGGAGCGCCATTTATCTGATTTATTTATGTATGTGCGGAGAAGATGAAAAATATGTCGATGAGATTTTGCAAAACTATTTAAATTACACATGATGGAATCAGTCTTGCTCTTTCAATTTTTAGAAATGCATTTTCGCATTGCATTTCAATAAAACAATAAACCTGAACATTTCGAAAAATTTTCAATATTCATTTTTCCATCATTTTTCAAAGTTAATAACAAATCTCGACATAAAAAAAGAATAATTTCAGGAGAAGCCATAAAAGGTAGGAGCGCCATTTATCTGATTTATTTATGTATGTGCGGAGAAGATGAAAAATATGTCGAAGAGATTTTGCAAAACTATTTTAAATTACACATGATGGAATCTTTCAATTTTTAGAAATGCATTTTCGCATTGCATTTCAATCAAACAATAAACGTGAACATTTCGAAAAATTTTCAATATTCATTTTTCCATCATTTTTCAAAGTTAATAACAAATCTCGACATAAAAAAAGAATAATTTCAGGAGAAGCCATAAAAGGTAGGAGCGCCATTTATCTGATTTATTTATGTATGTGCGGAGAAGATGAAAAATATGTCGAAGAGATTTTGCAAAACTATTTTAAATTACACATGATGGAATCTTTCAATTTTTAGAAATGCATTTTCGCATTGCATTTCAATCAAACAATAAACGTGAACATTTCGAAAAATTTTCAATATTCATTTTTCCATCATTTTTCAAAGTTAATAACAAATCTCGACATAAAAAAAGAATAATTTCAGGAGAAGCCATAAAAGGTAGGAGCGCCATTTATCTGATTTATTTATGTATGTGCGGAGAAGATGAAAAATATGTCGATGAGATTTTGCAAAACTATTTTAAATTACACATGATGGAATCAGTCTTGCTCTTTCAATTTTTAGAAATGCATTTTCGCATTGCATTTCAATCAAACAATCAACGCGAACAATTCGAAAAATTTTCAATATTCATTTTTCCATCATTTTTCAAAGTTAATAACAAATCTCGACATAAAAAAAGAATAATTTCAGGAGAAGCCATAAAAGGTAGGAGCGCCATTTATCTGATTTATTTATGTATGTGCGGAGAAGATGAAAAATATGTCGATGAGATTTTGCAAAACTATTTTAAATTACACATGATGGAATCTTTCAATTTTTAGAAATGCATTTTCGCATTGCATTTCAATAAAACAATAAACGTGAACATTTCGAAAAATTTTCAATATTCATTTTTCCATCATTTTTCAAAGTTAATAACAAATCTCGACATAAAAAAAGAATAATTTCAGGAGAAGCCATAAAAGGTAGGAGCGCCATTTATCTGATTTATTTATGTATGTGCGGAGAAGATGAAAAATATGTCGAAGAGATTTTGCAAAACTATTTTAAATTACACATGAAGGAATCAGTCTTGCTCTTTCAATTTTTAGAAATGCATTTTCGCATTGCATTTCAATCAAACAATCAACGCGAACAATTCGAAAAATTTTCAATATTCATTTTTCCATCATTTTTCAAAGTTAATAACAAATCTCGACATAAAAAAAGAATAATTTCAGGAGAAGCCATAAAAGGTAGGAGCGCCATTTATCTGATTTATTTATGTATGTGCGGAGAAGATGAAAAATATGTCGATGAGATTTTGCAAAACTATTTAAATTACACATGATGGAATCAGTCTTGCCCTTTCAATTTTTAGAAATGCATTTTCGCATTGCATTTCAATAAAACAATAAACGTGAACATTTCGAAAAATTTTCAATATTCATTTTTCCATCATTTTTCAAAGTTAATAACAAATCTCGACATAAAAAAAGAATAATTTCAGGAGAAGCCATAAAAGGTAGGAGCGCCATTTATCTGATTTATTTATGTATGTGCGGAGAAGATGAAAAATATGTCGAAGAGATTTTGCAAAACTATTTTAAATTACACATGATGGAATCTTTCAATTTTTAGAAATGCATTTTCGCATTGCATTTCAATAAAACAATAAACGTGAACATTTCGAAAAATTTTCAATATTCATTTTTCCATCATTTTTCAAAGTTAATAACAAATCTCGACATAAAAAAAGAATAATTTCAGGAGAAGCCATAAAAGGTAGGAGCGCCATTTATCTGATTTATTTATGTATGTGCGGAGAAGATGAAAAATATGTCGAAGAGATTTTGCAAAACTATTTTAAATTACACATGATGGAATCTTTCAATTTTTAGAAATGCATTTTCGCATTGCATTTCAATAAAACAATAAACGTGAACATTTCGAAAAATTTTCAATATTCATTTTTCCATCATTTTTCAAAGTTAATAACAAATCTCGACATAAAAAAAGAATAATTTCAGGAGAAGCCATAAAAGGTAGGAGCGCCATTTATCTGATTTATTTATGTATGTGCGGAGAAGATGAAAAATATGTCGATGAGATTTTGCAAAACTATTTAAATTACACATGATGGAATCAGTCTTGCTCTTTCAATTTTTAGAAATGCATTTTCGCATTGCATTTCAATAAAACAATAAACCTGAACATTTCGAAAAATTTTCAATATTCATTTTTCCATCATTTTTCAAAGTTAATAACAAATCTCGACATAAAAAAAGAATAATTTAAGGAGAAGCCATAAAAGGTAGGAGCGCCATTTATCTGATTTATTTATGTATGTGCGGAGAAGATGAAAAATATGTCGATGAGATTTTGCAAAACTATTTTAAATTACACATGATGGAATCAGTCTTGCTCTTTCAATTTTTAGAAATGCATTTTCGCATTGCATTTCAATAAAACAATAAACGTGAACATTTCGAAAAATTTTCAATATTCATTTTTCCATCATTTTTCAAAGTTAATAACAAATCTCGACATAAAAAAAGAATAATTTCAGGAGAAGCCATAAAAGGTAGGAGCGCCATTTATCTGATTTATTTATGTATGTGCGGAGAAGATGAAAAATATGTCGAAGAGATTTTGCAAAACTATTTTAAATTACACATGATGGAATCTTTCAATTTTTAGAAATGCATTTTCGCATTGCATTTCAATCAAACAATAAACGTGAACATTTCGAAAAATTTTCAATATTCATTTTTCCATCATTTTTCAAAGTTAATAACAAATCTCGACATAAAAAAAGAATAATTTCAGGAGAAGCCATAAAAGGTAGGAGCGCCATTTATCTGATTTATTTATGTATGTGCGGAGAAGATGAAAAATATGTCGATGAGATTTTGCAAAACTATTTTAAATTACACATGATGGAATCAGTCTTGCTCTTTCAATTTTTAGAAATGCATTTTCGCATTGCATTTCAATAAAACAATAAACGTGAACATTTCGAAAAATTTTCAATATTCATTTTTCCATCATTTTTCAAAGTTAATAACAAATCTCGACATAAAAAAAGAATAATTTCAGGAGAAGCCATAAAAGGTAGGAGCGCCATTTATCTGATTTATTTATGTATGTGCGGAGAAGATGAAAAATATGTCGATGAGATTTTGCAAAACTATTTAAATTACACATGATGGAATCAGTCTTGCCCTTTCAATTTTTAGAAATGCATTTTCGCATTGCATTTCAATAAAACAATAAACGTGAACATTTCGAAAAATTTTCAATATTCATTTTTCCATCATTTTTCAAAGTTAATAACAAATCTCGACATAAAAAAAGAATAATTTCAGGAGAAGCCATAAAAGGTAGGAGCGCCATTTATCTGATTTATTTATGTATGTGCGGAGAAGATGAAAAATATGTCGAAGAGATTTTGCAAAACTATTTTAAATTACACATGATGGAATCTTTCAATTTTTAGAAATGCATTTTCGCATTGCATTTCAATAAAACAATAAACGTGAACATTTCGAAAAATTTTCAATATTCATTTTTCCATCATTTTTCAAAGTTAATAACAAATCTCGACATAAAAAAAGAATAATTTCAGGAGAAGCCATAAAAGGTAGGAGCGCCATTTATCTGATTTATTTATGTATGTGCGGAGAAGATGAAAAATATGTCGATGAGATTTTGCAAAACTATTTAAATTACACATGATGGAATCAGTCTTGCCCTTTCAATTTTTAGAAATGCATTTTCGCATTGCATTTCAATAAAACAATAAACGTGAACATTTCGAAAAATTTTCAATATTCATTTTTCCATCATTTTTCAAAGTTAATAACAAATCTCGACATAAAAAAAGAATAATTTCAGGAGAAGCCATAAAAGGTAGGAGCGCCATTTATCTGATTTATTTATGTATGTGCGGAGAAGATGAAAAATATGTCGAAGAGATTTTGCAAAACTATTTTAAATTACACATGATGGAATCTTTCAATTTTTAGAAATGCATTTTCGCATTGCATTTCAATAAAACAATAAACGTGAACATTTCGAAAAATTTTCAATATTCATTTTTCCATCATTTTTCAAAGTTAATAACAAATCTCGACATAAAAAAAGAATAATTTCAGGAGAAGCCATAAAAGGTAGGAGCGCCATTTATCTGATTTATTTATGTATGTGCGGAGAAGATGAAAAATATGTCGATGAGATTTTGCAAAACTATTTTAAATTACACATGATGGAATCAGTCTTGCTCTTTCAATTTTTAGAAATGCATTTTCGCATTGCATTTCAATAAAACAATAAACGTGAACATTTCGAAAAATTTTCAATATTCATTTTTCCATCATTTTTCAAAGTTAATAACAAATCTCGACATAAAAAAAGAATAATTTCAGGAGAAGCCATAAAAGGTAGGAGCGCCATTTATCTGATTTATTTATGTATGTGCGGAGAAGATGAAAAATATGTCGATGAGATTTTGCAAAACTATTTTAAATTACACATGATGGAATCAGTCTTGCTCTTTCAATTTTTAGAAATGCATTTTCGCATTGCATTTCAATAAAACAATAAACGTGAACATTTCGAAAAATTTTCAATATTCATTTTTCCATCATTTTTCAAAGTTAATAACAAATCTCGACATAAAAAAAGAATAATTTCAGGAGAAGCCATAAAAGGTAGGAGCGCCATTTATCTGATTTATTTATGTATGTGCGGAGAAGATGAAAAATATGTCGATGAGATTTTGCAAAACTATTTTAAATTACACATGATGGAATCAGTCTTGCTCTTTCAATTTTTAGAAATGCATTTTCGCATTGCATTTCAATAAAACAATAAACGTGAACATTTCGAAAAATTTTCAATATTCATTTTTCCATCATTTTTCAAAGTTAATAACAAATCTCGACATAAAAAAAGAATAATTTCAGGAGAAGCCATAAAAGGTAGGAGCGCCATTTATCTGATTTATTTATGTATGTGCGGAGAAGATGAAAAATATGTCGATGAGATTTTGCAAAACTATTTTAAATTACACATGATGGAATCAGTCTTGCTCTTTCAATTTTTAGAAATGCATTTTCGCATTGCATTTCAATAAAACAATAAACCTGAACATTTCGAAAAATTTTCAATATTCATTTTTCCATCATTTTTCAAAGTTAATAACAAATCTCGACATAAAAAAAGAATAATTTCAGGAGAAGCCATAAAAGGTAGGAGCGCCATTTATCTGATTTATTTATGTATGTGCGGAGAAGATGAAAAATATGTCGAAGAGATTTTGCAAAACTATTTTAAATTACACATGATGGAATCTTTCAATTTTTAGAAATGCATTTTCGCATTGCATTTCAATCAAACAATAAACGTGAACATTTCGAAAAATTTTCAATATTCATTTTTCCATCATTTTTCAAAGTTAATAACAAATCTCGACATAAAAAAAGAATAATTTCAGGAGAAGCCATAAAAGGTAGGAGCGCCATTTATCTGATTTATTTATGTATGTGCGGAGAAGATGAAAAATATGTCGATGAGATTTTGCAAAACTATTTTAAATTACACATGATGGAATCAGTCTTGCTCTTTCAATTTTTAGAAATGCATTTTCGCATTGCATTTCAATAAAACAATAAACGTGAACATTTCGAAAAATTTTCAATATTCATTTTTCCATCATTTTTCAAAGTTAATAACAAATCTCGACATAAAAAAAGAATAATTTCAGGAGAAGCCATAAAAGGTAGGAGCGCCATTTATCTGATTTATTTATGTATGTGCGGAGAAGATGAAAAATATGTCGATGAGATTTTGCAAAACTATTTTAAATTACACATGATGGAATCAGTCTTGCTCTTTCAATTTTTAGAAATGCATTTTCGCATTGCATTTCAATAAAACAATAAACGTGAACATTTCGAAAAATTTTCAATATTCATTTTTCCATCATTTTTCAAAGTTAATAACAAATCTCGACATAAAAAAAGAATAATTTCAGGAGAAGCCATAAAAGGTAGGAGCGCCATTTATCTGATTTATTTATGTATGTGCGGAGAAGATGAAAAATATGTCGATGAGATTTTGCAAAACTATTTAAATTACACATGATGGAATCAGTCTTGCTCTTTCAATTTTTAGAAATGCATTTTCGCATTGCATTTCAATAAAACAATAAACCTGAACATTTCGAAAAATTTTCAATATTCATTTTTCCATCATTTTTCAAAGTTAATAACAAATCTCGACATAAAAAAAGAATAATTTCAGGAGAAGCCATAAAAGGTAGGAGCGCCATTTATCTGATTTATTTATGTATGTGCGGAGAAGATGAAAAATATGTCGAAGAGATTTTGCAAAACTATTTTAAATTACACATGATGGAATCTTTCAATTTTTAGAAATGCATTTTCGCATTGCATTTCAATCAAACAATAAACGTGAACATTTCGAAAAATTTTCAATATTCATTTTTCCATCATTTTTCAAAGTTAATAACAAATCTCGACATAAAAAAAGAATAATTTCAGGAGAAGCCATAAAAGGTAGGAGCGCCATTTATCTGATTTATTTATGTATGTGCGGAGAAGATGAAAAATATGTCGATGAGATTTTGCAAAACTATTTTAAATTACACATGATGGAATCAGTCTTGCTCTTTCAATTTTTAGAAATGCATTTTCGCATTGCATTTCAATCAAACAATAAACGTGAACATTTCGAAAAATTTTCAATATTCATTTTTCCATCATTTTTCAAAGTTAATAACAAATCTCGACATAAAAAAAGAATAATTTCAGGAGAAGCCATAAAAGGTAGGAGCGCCATTTATCTGATTTATTTATGTATGTGCGGAGAAGATGAAAAATATGTCGATGAGATTTTGCAAAACTATTTAAATTACACATGATGGAATCAGTCTTGCTCTTTCAATTTTTAGAAATGCATTTTCGCATTGCATTTCAATAAAACAATAAACCTGAACATTTCGAAAAATTTTCAATATTCATTTTTCCATCATTTTTCAAAGTTAATAACAAATCTCGACATAAAAAAAGAATAATTTCAGGAGAAGCCATAAAAGGTAGGAGCGCCATTTATCTGATTTATTTATGTATGTGCGGAGAAGATCAAAAATATGTCGATGAGATTTTGCAAAACTATTTTAAATTACACATGATGGAATCAGTCTTGCTCTTTCAATTTTTAGAAATGCATTTTCGCATTGCATTTCAATAAAACAATAAACGTGAACATTTCGAAAAATTTTCAATATTCATTTTTCCATCATTTTTCAAAGTTAATAACAAATCTCGACATAAAAAAAGAATAATTTCAGGAGAAGCCATAAAAGGTAGGAGCGCCATTTATCTGATTTATTTATGTATGTGCGGAGAAGATGAAAAATATGTCGATGAGATTTTGCAAAACTATTTTAAATTACACATGATGGAATCAGTCTTGCTCTTTCAATTTTTAGAAATGCATTTTCGCATTGCATTTCAATAAAACAATAAACGTGAACATTTCGAAAAATTTTCAATATTCATTTTTCCATCATTTTTCAAAGTTAATAACAAATCTCGACATAAAAAAAGAATAATTTCAGGAGAAGCCATAAAAGGTAGGAGCGCCATTTATCTGATTTATTTATGTATGTGCGGAGAAGATGAAAACTATGTCGATGAGATTTTGCAAAACTATTTTAAATTACACATGATGGAATCAGTCTTGCCCTTTCAATTTTTAGAAATGCATTTTCGCATTGCATTTCAATAAAACAATAAACGTGAACATTTCGAAAAATTTTCAATATTCATTTTTCCATCATTTTTCAAAGTTAATAACAAATCTCGACATAAAAAAAGAATAATTTCAGGAGAAGCCATAAAAGGTAGGAGCGCCATTTATCTGATTTATTTATGTATGTGCGGAGAAGATGAAAAATATGTCGATGAGATTTTGCAAAACTATTTAAATTACACATGATGGAATCAGTCTTGCCCTTTCAATTTTTAGAAATGCATTTTCGCATTGCATTTCAATAAAACAATAAACGTGAACATTTCGAAAAATTTTCAATATTCATTTTTCCATCATTTTTCAAAGTTAATAACAAATCTCGACATAAAAAAAGAATAATTTCAGGAGAAGCCATAAAAGGTAGGAGCGCCATTTATCTGATTTATTTATGTATGTGCGGAGAAGATGAAAAATATGTCGAAGAGATTTTGCAAAACTATTTTAAATTACACATGATGGAATCAGTCTTGCTCTTTCAATTTTTAGAAATGCATTTTCGCATTGCATTTCAATCAAACAACAAACGTGAACATTTCGAAAAATTTTCAATATTCATTTTTCCATCATTTTTCAAAGTTAATAACAAATCTCGACATAAAAAAAGAATAATTTCAGGAGAAGCCATAAAAGGTAGGAGCGCCATTTATCTGATTTATTTATGTATGTGCGGAGAAGATGAAAAATATGTCGATGAGATTTTGCAAAACTATTTTAAATTACACATGATGGAATCAGTCTTGCTCTTTCAATTTTTAGAAATGCATTTTCGCATTGCATTTCAATAAAACAATAAACGTGAACATTTCGAAAAATTTTCAATATTCATTTTTCCATCATTTTTCAAAGTTAATAACAAATCTCGACATAAAAAAAGAATAATTTCAGGAGAAGCCATAAAAGGTAGGAGCGCCATTTATCTGATTTATTTATGTATGTGCGGAGAAGATGAAAAATATGTCGATGAGATTTTGCAAAACTATTTTAAATTACACATGATGGAATCAGTCTTGCTCTTTCAATTTTTAGAAATGCATTTTCGCATTGCATTTCAATAAAACAATAAACGTGAACATTTCGAAAAATTTTCAATATTCATTTTTCCATCATTTTTCAAAGTTAATAACAAATCTCGACATAAAAAAAGAATAATTTCAGGAGAAGCCATAAAAGGTAGGAGCGCCATTTATCTGATTTATTTATGTATGTGCGGAGAAGATGAAAAATATGTCGATGAGATTTTGCAAAACTATTTTAAATTACACATGATGGCATCAGTCTTGCTCTTTCAATTTTTAGAAATGCATTTTCGCATTGCATTTCAATCAAACAATCAACGCGAACAATTCGAAAAATTTTCAATATTCATTTTTCCATCATTTTTCAAAGTTAATAACAAATCTCGACATAAAAAAAGAATAATTTCAGGAGAAGCCATAAAAGGTAGGAGCGCCATTTATCTGATTTATTTATGTATGTGCGGAGAAGATGAAAAATATGTCGATGAGATTTTGCAAAACTATTTTAAATTACACATGATGGAATCAGTCTTGCTCTTTCAATTTTTAGAAATGCATTTTCGCATTGCATTTCAATAAAACAATAAACGTGAACATTTCGAAAAATTTTCAATATTCATTTTTCCATCATTTTTCAAAGTTAATAACAAATCTCGACATAAAAAAAGAATAATTTCAGGAGAAGCCATAAAAGGTAGGAGCGCCATTTATCTGATTTATTTATGTATGTGCGGAGAAGATGAAAAATATGTCGATGAGATTTTGCAAAACTATTTTAAATTACACATGATGGAATAAGTCTTGCTCTTTCAATTTTTAGAAATGCATTTTCGCATTGCATTTCAATAAAACAATAAACGTGAACATTTCGAAAAATTTTCAATATTCATTTTTCCATCATTTTTCAAAGTTAATAACAAATCTCGACATAAAAAAAGAATAATTTCAGGAGAAGCCATAAAAGGTAGGAGCGCCATTTATCTGATTTATTTATGTATGTGCGGAGAAGATGAAAAATATGTCGATGAGATTTTGCAAAACTATTTTAAATTACACATGATGGAATCAGTCTTGCTCTTTCAATTTTTAGAAATGCATTTTCGCATTGCATTTCAATAAAACAATAAACGTGAACATTTCGAAAAATTTTCAATATTCATTTTTCCATCATTTTTCAAAGTTAATAACAAATCTCGACATAAAATAAGAATAATTTCAGGAGAAGCCATAAAAGGTAGGAGCGCCATTTATCTGATTTATTTATGTATGTGCGGAGAAGATGAAAAATATGTCGATGAGATTTTGCAAAACTATTTTAAATTACACATGATGGAATCAGTCTTGCTCTTTCAATTTTTAGAAATGCATTTTCGCATTGCATTTCAATAAAACAATAAACGTGAACATTTCGAAAAATTTTCAATATTCATTTTTCCATCATTTTTCAAAGTTAATAACAAATCTCGACATAAAAAAAGAATAATTTCAGGAGAAGCCATAAAAGGTAGGAGCGCCATTTATCTGATTTATTTATGTATGTGCGGAGAAGATGAAAAATATGTCGAAGAGATTTTGCAAAACTATTTTAAATTACACATGATGGAATCTTTCAATTTTTAGAAATGCATTTTCGCATTGCATTTCAATCAAACAATAAACGTGAACATTTCGAAAAATTTTCAATATTCATTTTTCCATCATTTTTCAAAGTTAATAACAAATCTCGACATAAAAAAAGAATAATTTCAGGAGAAGCCATAAAAGGTAGGAGCGCCATTTATCTGATTTATTTATGTATGTGCGGAGAAGATGAAAAATATGTCGATGAGATTTTGCAAAACTATTTTAAATTACACATGATGGAATCAGTCTTGCTCTTTCAATTTTTAGAAATGCATTTTCGCATTGCATTTCAATAAAACAATAAACGTGAACATTTCGAAAAATTTTCAATATTCATTTTTCCATCATTTTTCAAAGTTAATAACAAATCTCGACATAAAAAAAGAATAATTTCAGGAGAAGCCATAAAAGGTAGGAGCGCCATTTATCTGATTTATTTATGTATGTGCGGAGAAGATGAAAAATATGTCGATGAGATTTTGCAAAACTATTTAAATTACACATGATGGAATCAGTCTTGCCCTTTCAATTTTTAGAAATGCATTTTCGCATTGCATTTCAATAAAACAATAAACGTGAACATTTCGAAAAATTTTCAATATTCATTTTTCCATCATTTTTCAAAGTTAATAACAAATCTCGACATAAAAAAAGAATAATTTCAGGAGAAGCCATAAAAGGTAGGAGCGCCATTTATCTGATTTATTTATGTATGTGCGGAGAAGATGAAAAATATGTCGAAGAGATTTTGCAAAACTATTTTAAATTACACATGATGGAATCTTTCAATTTTTAGAAATGGATTTTCGCATTGCATTTCAATAAAACAATAAACGTGAACATTTCGAAAAATTTTCAATATTCATTTTTCCATCATTTTTCAAAGTTAATAACAAATCTCGACATAAAAAAAGAATAATTTCAGGAGAAGCCATAAAAGGTAGGAGCGCCATTTATCTGATTTATTTATGTATGTGCGGAGAAGATGAAAAATATGTCGATGAGATTTTGCAAAACTATTTTAAATTACACATGATGGAATCAGTCTTGCTCTTTCAATTTTTAGAAATGCATTTTCGCATTGCATTTCAATAAAACAATAAACGTGAACATTTCGAAAAATTTTCAATATTCATTTTTCCATCATTTTTCAAAGTTAATAACAAATCTCGACATAAAAAAAGAATAATTTCAGGAGAAGCCATAAAAGGTAGGAGCGCCATTTATCTGATTTATTTATGTATGTGCGGAGAAGATGAAAAATATGTCGATGAGATTTTGCAAAACTATTTTAAATTACACATGATGGAATCAGTCTTGCTCTTTCAATTTTTAGAAATGCATTTTCGCATTGCATTTCAATAAAACAATAAACGTGAACATTTCGAAAAATTTTCAATATTCATTTTTCCATCATTTTTCAAAGTTAATAACAAATCTCGACATAAAAAAAGAATAATTTCAGGAGAAGCCATAAAAGGTAGGAGCGCCATTTATCTGATTTATTTATGTATGTGCGGAGAAGATGAAAAATATGTCGATGAGATTTTGCAAAACTATTTTAAATTACACATGATGGAATCAGTCTTGCTCTTTCAATTTTTAGAAATGCATTTTCGCATTGCATTTCAATAAAACAATAAACGTGAACATTTCGAAAAATTTTCAATATTCATTTTTCCATCATTTTTCAAAGTTAATAACAAATCTCGACATAAAAAAAGAATAATTTCAGGAGAAGCCATAAAAGGTAGGAGCGCCATTTATCTGATTTATTTATGTATGTGCGGAGAAGATGAAAAATATGTCGATGAGATTTTGCAAAACTATTTTAAATTACACATGATGGCATCAGTCTTGCTCTTTCAATTTTTAGAAATGCATTTTCGCATTGCATTTCAATCAAACAATCAACGCGAACAATTCGAAAAATTTTCAATATTCATTTTTCCATCATTTTTCAAAGTTAATAACAAATCTCGACATAAAAAAAGAATAATTTCAGGAGAAGCCATAAAAGGTAGGAGCGCCATTTATCTGATTTATTTATGTATGTGCGGAGAAGATGAAAAATATGTCGATGAGATTTTGCAAAACTATTTTAAATTACACATGATGGAATCAGTCTTGCTCTTTCAATTTTTAGAAATGCATTTTCGCATTGCATTTCAATAAAACAATAAACGTGAACATTTCGAAAAATTTTCAATATTCATTTTTCCATCATTTTTCAAAGTTAATAACAAATCTCGACATAAAAAAAGAATAATTTCAGGAGAAGCCATAAAAGGTAGGAGCGCCATTTATCTGATTTATTTATGTATGTGCGGAGAAGATGAAAAATATGTCGATGAGATTTTGCAAAACTATTTTAAATTACACATGATGGAATCAGTCTTGCTCTTTCAATTTTTAGAAATGCATTTTCGCATTGCATTTCAATAAAACAATAAACGTGAACATTTCGAAAAATTTTCAATATTCATTTTTCCATCATTTTTCAAAGTTAATAACAAATCTCGACATAAAAAAAGAATAATTTCAGGAGAAGCCATAAAAGGTAGGAGCGCCATTTATCTGATTTATTTATGTATGTGCGGAGAAGATGAAAAATATGTCGATGAGATTTTGCAAAACTATTTTAAATTACACATGATGGAATCAGTCTTGCTCTTTCAATTTTTAGAAATGCATTTTCGCATTGCATTTCAATAAAACAATAAACGTGAACATTTCGAAAAATTTTCAATATTCATTTTTCCATCATTTTTCAAAGTTAATAACAAATCTCGACATAAAAAAAGAATAATTTCAGGAGAAGCCATAAAAGGTAGGAGCGCCATTTATCTGATTTATTTATGTATGTGCGGAGAAGATGAAAAATATGTCGATGAGATTTTGCAAAACTATTTTAAATTACACATGATGGAATCAGTCTTGCTCTTTCAATTTTTAGAAATGCATTTTCGCATTGCATTTCAATAAAACAATAAACGTGAACATTTCGAAAAATTTTCAATATTCATTTTTCCATCATTTTTCAAAGTTAATAACAAATCTCGACATAAAAAAAGAATAATTTCAGGAGAAGCCATAAAAGGTAGGAGCGCCATTTATCTGATTTATTTATGTATGTGCGGAGAAGATGAAAAATATGTCGATGAGATTTTGCAAAACTATTTTAAATTACACATGATGGCATCAGTCTTGCTCTTTCAATTTTTAGAAATGCATTTTCGCATTGCATTTCAATCAAACAATCAACGCGAACAATTCGAAAAATTTTCAATATTCATTTTTCCATCATTTTTCAAAGTTAATAACAAATCTCGACATAAAAAAAGAATAATTTCAGGAGAAGCCATAAAAGGTAGGAGAGCCATTTATCTGATTTATTTATGTATGTGCGGAGAAGATGAAAAATATGTCGATGAGATTTTGCAAAACTATTTTAAATTACACATGATGGCATCAGTCTTGCTCTTTCAATTTTTAGAAATGCATTTTCGCATTGCATTTCAATCAAACAATCAACGCGAACAATTCGAAAAATTTTCAATATTCATTTTTCCATCATTTTTCAAAGTTAATAACAAATCTCGACATAAAAAAAGAATAATTTCAGGAGAAGCCATAAAAGGTAGGAGCGCCATTTATCTGATTTATTTATGTATGTGCGGAGAAGATGAAAAATATGTCGATGAGATTTTGCAAAACTATTTTAAATTACACATGATGGTATCAGTCTTGCTCTTTCAATTTTTAGAAATGCATTTTCGCATTGCATTTCAATCAAACAATCAATCAATTCGAAAATTTTTCAATATTCATTTTTCCATCATTTTTCAAAGTTAATAACAAATCTCGACATAAAAAAAGAATAATTTCAGGAGAAGCCATAAAAGGTAGGAGCGCCATTTATCTGATTTATTTATGTATGTGCGGAGAAGATGAAAAATATGTCGATGAGATTTTGCAAAACTATTTTAAATTACACATGATGGAATCAGTCTTGCTCTTTCAATTTTTAGAAATGCATTTTCGCATTGCATTGCAATCAAACAATAAACGTGAACATTTCGAAAAATTTTCAATATTCATTCTTCCATCATTTTTCAAAGTTAATAACAAATCTCGACATAAAAAAAGAATAATTTCAGGAGAAGCCATAAAAGGTAGGAGCGCCATATATCTGATTTATTTATTTATTTATGTATGTGCGGATAAGATGATAATATGTCGATGAGATTTTGGAAAACTATTTTAAATTAGACATGATGGAATCAGTCTTGCTCTTTTAATTTTTGGTGATGCATTTTCGCATTGCATTTCAAACAATGAACGCGAACATTTCGAAAAAACAGAGAACAGCTTTATCGTTTTTCAAAACTTTTAAATCGTGTAAAAAAATTAATAACAAATATCGACATAAAAAAAATGTAAAGCCATGAAAAGTAGGTCTTCTTTATATAATTGATATATTTTATGTAGGTGCAAATAAGTTCCTGCTTTGAAAAATAATTTTCAAAAAATATATAAATAATTACTTATAAAATTTATAAAATAATTTCCGTGAATTCTATCACAATACTGATGACAAATCCGTTTACAGAATTAATATTTATGAATCCGTTAATTAAATGAGAAAATAATAACTAAATTTCACCCTAGTAGTATTGCCATCTGTTGAAAAAACTCTTTACCAATGTGTCGAGATATTTAGGCTTAAAACGTGCTCAATAATAATATGAATCAATGTGTAATGATATTACATGTTTCTCATTTTTTTCTCATCATATTAAAAATTAAGCAAAAACCACCTCACCTATTGTGCTGCTAGGTTTTGTATCTTTGACGGCTTCAGCTTGTTGAAATTCAGTCGATTCCAAACTATCTGCATCAGTGCTAGCTAAGGCACCTGCTTCTCCATAGGAAATAAATGAGCCACCTGCTCCAGGTGCCGGGTTTGGCTCAGTGTTTTTATTAGACAGAACTTGCAACTCTATGCCTTCATCTTCCCTAATATTACCACCAACATTGTTATTATTCCAATATTATGATGGTTGTTATTTGTAAAAACCTCACCTCTTGACCTCACGCCAGCTGTCATCAACCTCCTCCTGTATGCATTCCGTGGTGTCGTACATGTGATGCAACCCATAATTCACTAATTTGATTGCTGCAAACACTATTGTCACCGACAAACAATAGAAATACCACATGTAGCGTGTAGGTGGAAAGTACTGCAATAACTAATGAGGTCAAGCTATTTGAGAAGTTTTAACAACTCACCACATAAATGGTGAAGGGTAGACAGAGCAGGAACAGCCAGATGTAGAGGTGGAAAGTGTTGCAAAACACATCCTGATGTGGGTCAAAGAACCAGCCCCCAGTCAACGAAGCCCAAACTCCTTGTCTTAGAATTTCCAATGTTTGCGATCCCATTTGCTGCTCTTCTATCATAGTCGAGTTAGAACATCTCGGAGAGGCCTTACATGTTTACAACTGGGTTAAATCGATGAAGTTGTGCACTCCATCTTGACTTACAGCTGACTTCTGCAGGGCTTTATCACGCTCGTACACAAATCGAGAGATACGTTTTTTGGATGGATATGTGGGGAAATTCAGTCTTCATCGTCTTGTTCTCAATGGTGCGATATTAAAGGCGCCTTACTTAGAATTTTACCAAAAGAAACAGTCTGTCAGATATTCGCGTTACGTCAAAGTTAACCTCAATCTCTTCTGTCTTCGGTCGTCGCATCAAATTCCCATTAGTCCGAACTTTACAACCGAGTCGATAACACTATTTGTCATACGACGATCAGCTGATTGTAGATGGTTGGGGATTATATTAGCTTTTTGGACGTGATTTTGCAATTCTAATAAGCCGCTTATCTTAACACCAAACTAAATAAATCAGGTCCTTATTGTGGCCCAAATCTACCATGGCGGACGCAAAAAAAGTGTTAAAAGAGGCAGCGATCCAAATCGGTTCGGGGGGCTCCGCAGGTAATGACAATTGACAATCATCTAAAATCGCATCTTGATTGTTGTTGGACACAGGCTTTGTGGAGGTTTGCATAATGCACCCCTTGGATTTAATCAAAACCAGACTGCAGATTCAAACCGGAAAGACCCTTACTAAAAATGACCCCAAATACTATACAGGCATTTTCGACTGCTTTCGAAAAATGTACAAATACGAAGGATTGACCTCCTTTTGGAAAGGAATCATTCCGCCCATTCTTGCAGAAACCCCCAAACGAGCCGTCAAAGTACTAATATCTCATTACACCCAACTTCTGTAACTCTATTCTGGTTTCAGTTCTTCACGTTTGAACAGTACAAACAGTTCTTTTTGTTTGGATCGCCCACACCTACTCCTCTGGTAATTTCCAATTGGATTCCTACAAAACTTTGATAATTGCTTTTAGACTTTCTCCTTGGCTGGACTTGGGGCTGGAGTCACTGAAGCAATCCTTGTAAATCCGTTTGAAGTGGTTAAAGTTACGCTTCAAGCGAACAGGGCCACCGGAAAAGAATTGCCCAGTACATGGGTCGTTACCAAGGAAATTGTTAAATCTGATGGGTTTGGGTTCCGGGGGTTGAATAAAGGCGTAACGGCGACTATTGCTCGAAATGGAGTATTCAATATGATTTACTTCGGATTCTATCACTCCGTTAAAGGATTTTCACCCGAATTGCAGGTATTTATTCGTAAAACACCCACAATGGGTGGCTTCTTAAAATTCAAATTTCGCCATTTTGAATATATGTCAATCATTTTGTCACTCGCAGACTAAGATAACAACTTACAGGTGGCGCTTGGTTTTGTGCTTAAATATTTTGAAAACATTTTTTGAAACATTCAATTAGTATAGTATTTTTTGAGAAATAATTACAATTAATTATTTTGCTACAATCACCTATGATCTGTGTATTTATTTCATTTAGGCAGTCTTGTTGAAATTATAGAATTACAGTTTGCTGCAACTTAAAAACAAAATTGAGAAAATTTGGAATAGATGGCGCCGTACGTTTTATTGATACCAACTTCTAGGGGCACAGGTGTAGCAACTTTGTAATTTATATTAATTTCAGGATCCGATTCATGAGTTTTTCAGAAAAGTAGGGATCGGGTTTGTGTCTGGAACACTGGCTTCTTGTGTTAACATACCATTTGATGTAGCAAAGTCACGCATACAAGGACCCCAACCCATTCCTGGTCAAATCAAATATCGTTCGACTTTAGGTTCCGTTGCTTTAGTGTACAAGGAAGAAGGGTAAATTACATATTTTATAACTGCGCAATGCTTTAGGATTATAATTGTAGGTTTAGAGCGTTATATAAGGGTCTTCTCCCGAAAGTACTTCGTTTAGGACCAGGCGGTGCCATAATGCTGGTTGTATATGACTACATGCACAACTTCCTCACCACGAAGTTTGCCTAAAATGGAATATATGTCGAAAATGAATTGAAATGTGCGTTCTTCCGGTTTTTTTGAGTTTAGGGTACAAAGTAAACTAGTCCGAGTTGTTTGAAGTAACAGGCAGGATTTTAAAAGATGAATATTTCAGGGAATGTTATTTATGCATGCTGTCGAAGTGTAATATTTTTATACAACGGTACGCTTTTAATCGGTTTGTCGATAATAAAGAGTTTTATAATTTGATGTTTTGTTTCTCGATGTGGCTGTGGAGGTTGAGCAACTCTTTTTTCAGCTTTTCGCAAATGTCGGACAAGCTGTAACATACATATTATCGATTCGGTTGCATACGTTTTCACTTACTTTTTTTGATAGTCCTTTCTATCGACTTCTTTGGCTGTTTCCGTAACTGTGTGGACAGTTCTTACGTCGGCAGTGACTTGTATTCCAATCGATCTTGATTTTTTTGTCTAAAAAAATGTTCGTTTTGCCCTTAGTTCCTATTGCTATTAGTCGACAATAAATAACACGTTATTTGACTGTTTTTTACGTTTATTGGAACCAACATCACGATACAAATAGTTAACAAGCAGTAAAAACTTCAAGCGCATGATGAGTGTCATAAATATATGGTTTCTTAAATATTTACATTGTTTTGTCAAAGAGTGCACATTTACAAAATAGAGGCAATAAAAAATGTTCAACCGTTCCAAGTTTGGATGTTACTCAAAATATTTGGTTTACTCGCAATAAATTAAACTAAATCTTTATAATTATCTAAGTAGTTTATAAGTGTTTCCGTTGATCGTTAGAGTGGCATATTTGGTACCTGACTCCACGTTTACCACTTTGGCATTCTTCGACAGTTTGTCGTCCTCTTTATATTCCTTAGTTTCAAGCGCCGTGTAGTCCATAGGTTTCGGTTCGGGAATCGTATAAGTGAACTCTTCGTTGTATTTGTCTGGAACGTAAAAATTTTCATATCCTGTGTATCCCGTAGCTGCGGTTTCCAAATCCATGGATTTAGTCTTCTTCACTTTGACTTCCGAAGCACTGTAGTCGAAATCGAACGGAATGCTTAACGGCTTGTTAGATTTGTGCAATTCTTGCAAAGCTCCAGCCGCTATGATTCCGGAAAATAATGGTTGTATTACTTCGGATTTTTTGGAAGCGGCTGCGGTTCTTTGCTGCACGGGATAATTTTTCTGGAAGTTTTTGTCGAAGCCGGTGTTGGCGTTCTGATGGTCCCCAAAGTACGTTGGGATGCTGAGGAACGAACTGGCGTGGTCTATGTGGGCGTACATGTCGGGCATCTTTTGCTTTTGGTCTTTTCCGGTGAACTCTGCAACTGAAAACTGTCCTTTGTTTGCGGACTCATTCTCCTCCTTTGGCTTGGCTTCCGCTTTATTATTAGCTGCCTCTTCATCAATGTCGCTTTCGGCTTCGCTTTCTTCCTCTCGCTGTTCATTTCTCTCGTCATCGTCACTCACAATTTCTGGATATTCCTCCTTTTCGCTTTCTGCTTCCTCGTCGTCGGATTCCTCCAAACTCTTGTAGTAGTTTCCCAGATTGTCCTCGGTCTTCTGCTTCAAGTTGTCTTTGTCTTTTTGGAATTCATGTTTGACGTAACCTTCTATATCGCCGGTATAATAGGGTAAAGGCGTTTCTTTAGTCTGTGTGTTGTCATCGTAGTCGAAGTAAATCCTAAACTTGCTAGCGTCGTCATTGTTGTAATTAGCATAGTGCTGATTGTTCACTTGCTCCTCGAGTTGTTGCTTCGCTTTGCTAACATCGTCAACCAAACCATCGTCGTTGGTTATTTGCGTAGCTTGATACTCTTTTTCGTCAGACAAATCGCTGTGGTAGATGTTTCCATCAACGTCTTGGAAAGTCAACAATCCTATATCTTCTTGTTGTTTTGAGTTCTGATCCGCCGGATAGTATTCGCTGTACAAGTTTTGTCTATCCAAAAATTCTTTTTCTATATTTTCAAACTGTTTGTCGTGCTCTTCGAGAGCTGGTCCCAACTCGGGGTCAACACTTTTTACCTGCTCTTGTTTTTTATCACAATCTTCACATTCCTTGTCGTCGTATTGTGGTTCGGATTTAGAGTCAGATTCTCCTTCTTCGGGTCGCTCACTTTGCTCTTCGTTTGAGTTTTCCAGCCGACTGTTAATAACGTCGAGAATTGGTAATAACGCGGGATCGACATCTTTCGCCCTTTGCTCTTTTTCAATTTCGAACTGTCTGTTTAAATCTTGAAGAAATGGTTCTAGCCCGGGTTCCACGTTCTGAGGCTGTGATCTCTCTTCACTGTCTTCTTTCTTTTCTTCCACTTTTCTGTACTGGCCTCTGAGATGTGGCACCATTTCGTAATCGAAGTTTTCCTTTTCGTCGACATCTTCAATTTTGATGGGGGGCGAGCTGAGCTCTACGTTTCTGTTATCGTCTTCGTCTGACGATTCGGTTAATTTTCCTTGAGCTTGTGGTTTGTCCAACAAGTCCTGAGTTATGATTTGAAAGTGTTTGTCATTATCTTGTAGGTTGGAAGCGACATCGTCGTCAAGGTAGCTGGAAATGTAAAATTTTTGTGATTTCTCCTCAACATTGTGCGGTGGCTTTATGTCAACATTTTCGACTTCTTTCTTCAACTCAACGTTTTCTTTATTGTTTTTCTCATTCTCTTCGTTGTTTGTTTGTGGTTCGGGTTGGTCCACAGTCTCTGGTGCCGCTGCTGGACTGTCATTCGACCACGGATTATCTAAATTTTCCAATTTAAAATAATTGTCACGTCCACGCTGAATAATTTTCGATAATTTGTCCAAATCGAAATGTTTCCGCGGCGTTATTAATTTTGCGTTGCCGTGCTCGTTATTGTTGCCATTGTTGTCTGGTTGATTTTTCGGTCTCAGACGCGCGGCGTCTGCAGCAAACTTCTTTTTGAAATACTCAAAAATCAGTCGATTGATCTCGTTGGTGGACAATTGTTGGCTCGCAGCTACGGCCAGCTTTTCGTACAGATCCGGTGGAAAATCCTCCGGTTTCACATTGTACAAACTCAACAACGCCTTCGGATTATTCAGACTCCTCACACTATTGTGATGCTTCGGCTTCAAGTCGTACTCCTCATACTTGGACAACTTCGACGCCCCTTGGAAGTTGTTATTGTTCACCTCGGGACCTTGCGGCGCCAGAAACTTGTACCCGTTCTCTACCATATACGGCGTGCTCTCCCAGAAGTTCTTGATTCCTTCTTTATAGTTGCGTTTCGAGTGCACGTAGTCGTAGTTCACCGCCCTCTTCTCAGATCCAGTGTTCGTGGAGTAGTCTGGAAATTCAATCTGTAATTTTTCGGGCTGATCGATTGGCGGCTTCTCCACGCGACTTTCACTACCTTCATTTTGCAGATCGGCTTTAGGGTCGATTTCGTCGTCCTCCTCGCGGAGGAGTTGTGCTTTAGTTGGCGGTTTTCTAGGGGCCGGTGGTGGCGCCGGAGCTGGAGGAGCTGGAGCTGGGGCTGGGGCTGGAGCTGGAGCGGGTGCGGGAACTGCAATGGGGATTAAGACGGGAGCCGCTTTTCCTGGCGGGGGAAGAGTTGCCACGTTTTTGTTCCAGTTGAAGTTGATGCTGAACGCCTTGCCGATGGTTTCTGTGAGGAGTTGGGCGGCCGGGCCTGGTGCTGGAGCCGGCGCCGGAGCCGGAGCCATAGCTGGAGCAGGAGCAGGAGCTGGAGCTGGAGCGGGCGCTGGAGCTGGTGCCATATTTGGCGGAGGCGCCGGGGCTGGAGCTTTCTGCTGCGCGAAGATCGGTCCCGTGAATGCAGCCGGAGCTGCGATTACTTGAGCTGGGGCCACCGCAGGTAGGGCCGCGATTACGGTAACGGGAGAGCGTACCATCGAAGGTCGCCTGTGGACGTCGTAACCGAAAACATCTCCGATACTCATCAACCACCTCCCGATCGTTCTTTTATCCCGGTTATCACTAGCGGTATCACTGCGTACAATCACTGCAAAGAGCGCACAACAGATAACTCGCGGTATTAACATTGTCCCATGCTCTTCTGTCGGATGTTATTTGTTGAAATGCATAAATCGTACTGACACTTTGCTCTAAGACAATTTCACTTGTCACAATCGATTTATTATAGAGAAAGGAATTTTTTTCTTTGACATTATTGCTCGTTGTATTGTTGCGTTTTTCGCGAAAGTCTCTGTTATTACATAAAATTGTTACTTGATTGAATGGGACCTGCACGCATCAATGAACATTTATACAGCGCTCTGTCAAATCTGGCGACCACAAATGTTCCATTAAATTAGATTTCAAACGTATACGCCACGTTAATTACCATAAACTTTGTATAATGGTCGTTTGAGCAAAACTTGCGACAGTGCGAATGACAAATACGGCTTTTATGATGGACGGCACGTAAACGATTACATGGCAAGCAACGGTTATTGTTTTCCCTTTCTGTAAACGGTCATTACCGTGTGTCCCATTCGGCCCGAATACAACTGATCCCAGCACGAGTTCCGCCTATTTCTTAACTGGTAAAGTGTGACCGACATCGCTTCCATTTCACGGCGACGTGATGCGAATACGCCAAGCAAAGAAAGCTTGAACATTCCTAGAGCATTCGTTTCCAACTCGCCCGTACAAAACAATGCTTCGTGCAACAGATGCTTGTTTTATCAAACAAGAACAATTTATAATGTAACAATTGCACAACGACCAAGCTGTGGTAAAACTCGTAAAAATCAAGCAGCGCAATTCTGAAACAACTTTCGCTAATAGCAGTTTACTAAAACTCAAATCCGATTCTTCGTTATTTTGTCACGCATGCCCCAATTAATATAATAATCGCTCAAACGTCGTATTCTGCATTTTAAATGTCAAGCTTTCAAGCTTTAACTTATTTCTTTTGCCGGTCGGCGTTACTTGGCATTGCAGCTTTGTGTTTTTATTGCAATTCCTCAACGTGCATATAAATTAGTGACTAATAAGATACGTTTAAAAAAAATCTCTTTCTGGGAAGTCGGAAAAATATCTGCAGCCCCATTCCGAAACAACTTTCACTACTAGAAGTTTATTTCAACTCGAATCCGATTCTTCAGAACTCTGTCACTGCAATTAATATAATTACCGATCGAACGTGGTATCGGTTACCATTCTGCAATTTAAATGCCATATATCTAATCAAGCTTATTTTCAATATTTTCAATCTTTTTTTTACGACTGTGTCCAGTTGTACTGGAAACACGAAACTTTGCACCAATTTTTTAAACAACGACACATTGTCATTTCTGTTGTATAATTAATCCTAATCAATTATCTAAGCGTTTACAATAAATTCGGCGCATTGCAAAATAGTTGACGTGATGCAATTACTAAAAAAAACACTTTTTTCTGCAAAGTCGGAGACAAGTTGACGACAGGCTGCGGTCAACGTTCTAGATTAGCTGAAACATTGGTTTCAAGTTTTCTGTGTCGTTTCCTTGAATCTTAAACAAAAACAAAACTCGCAAATTGCACAAAATCAGCAAAGAAAAAGGTGTCACTAATTACTATTGCAATCTCATAGCGGCTATTAAGCAAAGAAATGCAACTAAAATTGGTAAGTACTTTCTTCGACACTGACATTTATTAATATTAAACAGCGCACATCGCATTAAAATACAACCCTCGTACGGCTGAAAAGTTTACTATAAAAATGAAAAGAAAGTGACCGTTTCGTTTTTGTTGTTGTGAAGGTGTTGTGTGAGGATGTTGCTTTAGTTTTTGGTGGAGGATCCGTGCAAAAAATACAATCAAGATGAGAGTGTTGGTAAGCGATTACAAAATGTTGAATAATTGATTTGTTAATGGATTTTAATGAATTCGACGGTGCCGTTGCAGTTTTGTACATTTTGCAATTTGCGGTAAAATAGAGTAAAACGGATTAATTCTAGGCGTGCGCTGTGCTAATTTTCGTTCTGACAATGAACGCTGCATCTGAGCCGGATTTACAACAACAAAATCACAACGACTACTTAAATCCAGTGAACGACAACGAACACAACCATCCAGATAAAGAGCAAGGCAAGCGAACAATCTTTCCCGGTCACCACGGCTGGGCCAAACACGTCGGTGTGCATCCGTCAGGATTTAAATACATCATAGGCTACGGTCCTGTTGATCTTAAATATGTGCCGGTGGTCAAACCTGTATCCATCCATCCCCATTACCATCACCACAAAATCAGATATCAGCTCAAACGACCATTGGTGCTTAAGCCTCTTCTACCCGTACATGCCGATGGTTGGAAACCAGCCGTTCCAATAGTTAAACCAGCAGTGATTAAACCGATTGTACCAATTCATGTACCACCGCCCACACATATACACCACAAACCATGGCCTCAACATGGTTGGGCTGGAGCTCAACCGATTCATGTTCATCCGACAACAGTAGTTAGACCAGTAGTACCAGCAAAACCAGCACTAGTACCACTAAAACCTATTCAGCCTGTTGTAGCTGTAAAACCAGTCCAACCTCTGGTTCCAATCAAACCTGTTGCACAAATTCCCTTACAACCGCAATTCGTACCAATCGCTCCAGCACTCAAACCAATTCAGCCCGCACCTATTTTCCCATTCATTCATCAAATACCCACAGCACCAGGCGGAGTACTTCTGCATAATCCTGCGATCGTAGCGCAATATGCACCAGGTGCCTTTGTACAACATCATCACCATGTCCTTCCAGCTGGTGTTCCCGCACCACCTCCTGTAATCCAAACCCAACCCCAGCCTGTGTTTCCGGTTCATTTTCATCCAACACACGTCCATCCACAACCACCACATCATCATCCCGTTGTTCCCCAGATCCCGCACGAGCAACACCACGTCCAAACTCCACTAATTCCGCATAATCATCCCATTTTCCAACAACAACCACTTCCTCACCTACATCCATTTTTCCGACAAGAACCACTCCCCCACGTCCATCAAGTGTTACAACAACAACCACATCCTCACGTTCATCAAGTTTTACAAAACGAACCACAACCCCACGTTCATCAAGTGTTACAACAAGAACCACCACACCACGTCCACCAAGTCTTCCAACAACCCGAAGTCTACAATCAGCAGTTACCGCAAGACCCTAGAACCGTATTCCAACCCCAACCGGATGTGTTCCATCAACAACTACCACAAAATCCTGATACCGCTTTCAATGAACACCCCCAACCCGATATTTTCCATCAACAACTTCCCCACAATCCTGACCCTAGTTTCGAAGAGCATCCCCAAGTACCGGTGCAACAACCAGAGAATCCGCCCTTTGTATTCAACCAACAGTTGCCTGGAAATGTTCAACACCTCTTCAACCAACAGATTCGACACGGCGATAGCGGCACTTCCAACATCTTAATCCAAGGATCGAGTATTCAACCGGGACACACTGATTTGCAAATTCCCGATCACTTGCCTCAGCATCCTAATTATGTGCCAGAAGGAGCGGGACAATTTCCAATTGGAAATTTCCCCGATCCCGAAAATCAAGTAAGACCTTCTGTGTCGCTCGAGCCGCCGTATACTCACAAGAAATAAGTTGTTTCGACACCAATTATCATAACCGTAGTATTTATTGTTGTTTTGTTACATTTTGTTTTTGCTAATTGTGCAAAGTTTATTTTGTAAATAATGGACTTCAGTCAATAAATCTGTGATTAATTTGCAGTTGTTTGTTTCTTTTATCATTTCTTAAAGGGATACGAAGAGAGGATGCAAATTACGTGGACTTTACAAAAACTGTAGTTTTTTAATGAAATGCACACAAAGGGTTCGACAGTATTTTATTTCCTGATTAATAAAATAACAACAACTTAGTTGTATTTTTCTTTAATTTCGCTGGATTTCGAATGTGCTAAAATTTTCAATTGCATATGAAAGTAAGGAAAGTCGGCTACTTAGCGGATGGTTAGTCGCAAATTGAACGTTCAGCCAAAGATAAATAGAAAATTAACGAAATACTATAATTGGATAATGCATTTCCATACAAGACCTGCTTTCGTTGCTCGATTTTCTCATTTACTTTTATTCTTACATAACCGTTTTTACGTTGAGGAAAATCGCGATCGCGCGGCACTCCCAAGTATCGGAACCTAGTGTGACATTTGTATATTGTTAGCATTAGATCAAAATCTCATTATTGAGAGTGAAAGGTCTAAAATTTGATAATTGAAAACGATAAATCTTTAATAATAACTATTACGTGTAACTGATCCATCTGTATCAGAATCGCACTGTCATTTACCCACCGGAAATTGCTCATTACCCGCGTTTATCTCTCGCAATAATTATTATTTCAAACTTATGAAACAACTCGTATGGACATATACAGGTACGCCACGAAACCGTGCAGCCGCATAATTGCGATCTAAGAAAGATCGTGGATTTGTCATTGAGTGAAAGTTGTTGATAACACAACAGAATCGTTACAAATCTTAACACTTGTAAATTATGTTTGTCTTCGAATTGATGAGAGTTGTGCAACTGCGACCTCCACTAATTAAAATTTAATAAGCAATAACGTCGCGCAATAAAAATGTGTAAATCGCATTTCTTGAATAATTTAGCCGTTAACAATATCATGAACAATTGCCAAATGCGTGACGAAAGTGTCTCAATGAAACGCATTTTTGTGTTTTTATGTCCCAATCATTGAAAATATTGGGCAACGTGTCTAGAACCAAAAAACCTGCAACCTCTATGTCAACTGGGTGCACAAAAAGCTAGGACGGAGTAAAATAATAAAATTTAACACAAATCAATCAAAATCTTTAAAGATGTATTTGTTTTTAAATAATTTACTAAATTTGATGAAGAGACACCAACAGGTGGTGCAAAAAAATTTTTGTTACAATAAATAATATTATAGAGAAATTTCTATAAATTTATGACTATTAATATTTTTTTTACAAGCAACACAAAACATTACGTTTTTAGCATAATATGTTCAAAACTGTATGAGCCACATTTTTTGGTTCAGAAATGTTATAAAACGACGCAGAAATAAATACGACTATAGGAATCATTTGGATGTTAGCAAAACTCTCAACAGCTCAAAAATTATTACATAACGTGAGTTCGAAAAAAAAAACGAGGCTGCGTTCGTCATGGAATTTATCGGCTTTCCAGTGTAGAAACCATAGAAAACATAAACATAGATTTGACAAATGTCAAGATCAGTCAGTTTAAAATTTACCATCGAAATAAAACGGCCCAAACGCTAGAACAGTTTAATTTTATTTTTAATGAGCATTTTTAATAATCATTGGTTTTTAAACCATCGAATCCAAGCAAATCCGAACCTTTTTTTTCTAATGTATATTGTGCAATTTATAACTCACTAGTGGTCAACGTTCGTTTTTAACTATGTATACAACGATTGGTAGGTCACAAACATATTATTATTATTATTACTTAAATGATGGGGAAAAAAAATTGGTACTTTAAATAAAATGTAAACATGTTAAAAAAATTAATGTAAAATTTAATGAAAGACAATCCGTAATTAAACTCCAAAAACAAACAACATTTATCGCAATTGCTTTCGATTTTTTGCCGTAACTCGTCTAAATTTTTTGGCCTACTAAAATAATAAACCTTCGAATCCAAGCAAACCCGAACCTTTTTTTCTAATGTATATTGTGTAATATAACTCCCTAGCGGTCGACGTCCGTGTTTAACTATATATACAACGATTTTTGAAATATTAATTGAGAATGCAGTTGCTCTTAAACTGAATTGGTAGGTCTCGAGTTGCGCATAGAGACTGATGACCCATGAAGGTTGACGGGCAACTGAGTGCTGCCAAATATTCTCAAGACATTTTTCGGTTTTGAGACTGATTCTTCTTCATCGATCTATTCACGACTTACAGTTATATCAAATTAATGACCGTCCTGGTCGTGCCGATATTCTCCTCAACAGAGGAGAAGCTGTAACAATGAATAGATTGATGTTTGGATTCACAACGATACCGGGAAATGTTTTGCACTTTTTTTTTATCCCATGATGATTTATCCCATTGTCAATAAGGAAGCTAACCTAAACATGAACAGACTCGAACTGACATTTTGAAATTTTGCTACACTAAATTGATGCACAAAGTTTTTCCATGGCACGTTATATTTTTCTTTAATATTACATTTGCGCCAGAGATTGTATCATTTAATAAAATAATTCAACCATTAGATTTTAGACGAAATATGTTCAGAAACATTTCATACGCAACCTTTCCGATTTTATTTGAATATGTATTTTCAAAAATCTTGCACATCTGTTTAATTCAGATTGTAATTTCATTTCACTAGAATATGTTTAAATCGAATAAAAATATAGAATTTTCTATTAATTTACGAGTATTAATTAATATTTTCTGACAAGAAACAGAAAACATGCTCAAAAATTAGTACATATATTTTTCTTTAATATTACAGTTGCGCCAGAAATTATATCATTTAATAAAATAATTCAACTATTAGATTTTAGACGAAATATGTTCAAAAACATTTCATACGCAACCATAATTGGTTTTACGCAAATTTCAATAAATTTATGAGTATTTTATTTTATTACAATAAACACGTTTTTATATTTTTTATTTTTTACGTTTTTAGCGTAATATGTTTAAACTGTATGAGCCGAATTTTTTAGTTTAGAGATTTGATAAAACGGCACAAAAATAAATACGACATTAGGAATCATTTGGATTTTAGCAAAATGTGCTCCAAAATTTGTACACATGTATTTGCCTCAGAGATTGTATCATCTAATAAAATAATACAAACATTAGATTTTAGACGAAATATGTTCATTATGCAACCATTCCGATTTTATTTGAAAATGTATTTTCAAAATTCTTGCACATCTGTTTAGTTCAAATTGTAATTTCACTTCGCTCGAATGTGTTTATTTCGAATAAAAATTTTGTTGGTCTGATAAATTTATTTCTTAAATAATAAAATTCATAATAAGGTACAGAAAGAAAATTACTTCATTTTAGTATAAAAATTATATTTCGATTCACACCGATACAATATTTACATACAAAATTCTAAAATATCACTTATTACCATCCGGCTCCGTATCCCAGAGAGACTCCTTGTCCATAACCTCCATAACCTCCATAACCCAAGCTGCTGTATCCCAATCCGTGTCCAAGAGCCAAGGGGGCGGCGTATGACTTAGCGACGATGGGGGCAGACAAGTAAGGGGAAGCGTGCGAGACAATGGGGGCAGGGGCGGAGAGAATGGGGGTGGCATAAGACTTGGCAATTAAAGGAGCCGATACAAGAGGGGCGGCGTAAGACTTAGTGACGAGGGGAGCGGAGACAATGGGGGCAGCGTAGGATTTAGCGATTAAAGGAGCGGATACGATGGGGGCGGCGTAAGATTTGTAGATTGGAGCGGAGACAACAGACTTGGTCACAAGTGGGGCGGATACAAGGGGAGCGGAGTGGAGTCCAAGACTCAATGGGGCGGCGGATAGAGCGAGTCCCTGGGGCAGACCTCCATAGCTGTAACCCAGACCTCCTCCATAGCCAAGACCCAAGAGACCGCGCTTGTCCTTTTTGGTGTTGTTGTCTTCGGAGGCGGAGACGACGGCCAAAGCGGCGACGATGCAAACCTGGAAGCGAGGGTTATGCACTAGGACAACACACGATTTCGTGGTACTCACCAAGAATTTCATGATGAGTGTTTCGGTTTAACTAAACTGTTAACTGAACGATCGATGTGTGATGCAGAACGAGTCCACCGCTGGGGTTTATATAGTAGTTAGGTGGTAGGGTTTTAGTGGCTTTTTTAATGACGTATGATGGTGTTAAACTAGATCAAAACATCATACATGAATCGCCAGCCATTCATTCGGTCTGCGTTGCGCATTTACTCAACACAAGTAAAAAAGAGACCGTGAGTCGCCGTGATGTGATTGTTGTTTTTATGTAATTACGGCCATTGTGAGATTTATTTTTAAATTTTGTGAAGGGCACGTTCGGGGTGACCCACTTAAAATTCCGCTTTGCACAATCCGATTGAATTATTAAAACATTTTAGGAAGTTGCATAAAGGCCGAGGGATCAATGGAGCAATCTCCGCAATTAGTGACACTTAAGACATTTAGCATTTCCATTAATTAATCTTGAACCTAAATGCAGTGCAACTTTCCGCATAAAAAATTACTAAAAGCTCAGAGCCCGAAGCGTTTCATTACATCTTGACAGGTACTCTTAATTTGCTTTAGAAAGAGATATCAATGTCTAACCCATTATTACGAAAACTGACCTTATCCTCATCTGTTTCAAAATTTGTGACATAATTTTTTCCTCAAATTTATCAGATGTAAAGTAACGTTCGGCCCACAACTAGATAACAATTGACGCTTGATTTTCGAGAGGGTTACCAGCAATAGCAGTCGCATAAAATATGAAGTACCAACAAGAGCTAAAACACTCAACTCGCGAAAGGTTGACTTACATAAGAAGGAAATGACAATACGAAATTTTTTTAGATCTATTTTCAACCGGTTACTGTTTCCCAGCTTACATGAAATACGGTGACAGTTTTCAGGAACTGAGCAAATGCCATCCGCATAATAATAACGATAACTTCTAATTACTACCTAGATCAAATGCCCCGGGGGACTAGGATTATTTTTAATTGTGCAACCACATGTCGTGCGGACATCGCATGAATTTGTTTCAGGTGTTTATGTCATCAGTATTTAATAAATTATGGTTTTTAGATCCGTTTCTAAATCGCTTCGATGTTGCGACATTTACACGAATGATTGAAACAAGGTGATGGGCACGAAAATGTGGCAAATTTATATTTGCATAACGATCAACAAACACAGCAGGATGTTTTACAATTAAATAAATTAACGATTTATGTAAATTGAAAACTAACGGCGTGTTTTTGACATATTTCAGGCTCTCGGTCACTGAATTAACAACGACAGCCAAAATTATTCTACTTGTAGTATTTTCCTAAGACAATTGATTTTACAAGTGACAAGCAAACAAATTTCAACAAAAAATCTAATATTCGACTTCTAATCACTCCATGATAAAGTACCACTCAAATTTAAAATGCTACAAATTAATATATGCATGCGACTAGAAACTAAATGTAGTTATAATTCGTGATTTTGTAAATTTTTTTTGGAGGTTTATAGTTCACGGACGAGCGACCATAGTATCAAAATTCTTTTTACGGTTGTTTAAATTAATCATCTACATCTGTTTAGTAATTTATTTTACACGTATGTAAGTACACCAACTAGAAAAAATTTGCATACATACATATTTTAAAAACAAAAATTTTAATAGCAAAGTCGGTTTTCCATTTTTTTGTCAAATTTAACAATTTTTAATTATCACACTAGAGACTGACACCTGCAGGAGCTGAATGAATTAATGAATGTCAAAATTGTACTTGGAACACTGCTTAACTTAATCATGAATTATTAAGTTAATCACAAGATCATAAATCAAACGTTTTAATTAAAATTACATAATTAATTGGGCGGAGATCAAGTTCGATTAAATTATCTTGTTTTAAATGAACGTTGTGTTATGGTTTTCTAATGTCAGTTAACTTGTTCTCGCACTTAACTGCTTTAAACATTTTATATTAAATTAGCAATAAAAATGTCATTATTAGTATGCATGTATTAGTTTACAAAATGAAATGAACAAGAAATTAGAAAAGTAAAACAAAATAAAATTAAAACGAATAATTTGCGCACAACAAATTGTGGGGCAATAATAAAACAGAAACAATTTAAAAGTAATTAACAAATTAGGACTGACGACTGGCGCTGCTATCAAATTTTGATGAATCAATTACGTGGCTCAAACATTCGAGATGAAAGATTATGACAACAAACATGAACGGTTTATGTATAATTGAAATATTTGTCAGCGATTATAATTTCGAAATATTCGAGAAATGATCTGGAATCATGCATCAACTCAATTTAATCAGTAGTTACATTGGAATGTAAGAATTAATAGTCCCGGTCATGGGTTTGTCGAAAATTTTGTTTTGACTTTGTCCTATTGAAATGAATGTCGCAACTTTTTGATATAAAGTTTTTAGTGTGGTTTAAAGAAATGTGTCAGCCAACAGAAACAAGAACACAATAACAAAACAACTAATTTGATACGCGCATTACTGATGTATGTCTGAACAATGAATTGTAAATTATGGTTTAATGCTTGGTGATTGTCGTAAAGTCCCAATATGAAGAAAATACTAAAACCAGAAATAAACACAATTTATATAAGGGTCGGTGAAGAATGGAGAGATAGAAGACAGTGAGGTTTAGATAACATGCGGATAACAGCAGTAACATTTTAGTTGATATTCCAAGGATTAATCTGGGCTCGGCCGCTACAAGCGAATCGTTGCTAAAGCTCCAAGAAGGCATTTTTTCGCGAAATATGTAATAATTTAACATTTCATAATTCGTATCGTACACATGCATATCCTAGTAATGAGTGTGATATTGAATTATATATAATTATTAAATCATTGACACAGATTCGTTCAAAAGCAATCCACTTAAGTCATTTACAATGGATTATTAGAATCAGTGCCTTCAGCCGCGGGCTTTTCGCATCAATGTTATTTCTCCAATCAAACGCAAAGGGTCAGTTTGTAAAGTACACCATTTGTCAATAACCGTGCCACCGTTTCAAAATATCTACCCGATTTCTAGTCCTTTCTCTATTTTTTACGAAATTTGTAAAAACCTCAAGGTCACCCTACTGAAACCATACCATCATCATTATTTGTCAACCAATTTCTTGCAAATTAGCACGGACCGCCTTTTGCATGAGTCATTGAGGCGCAATTATTGTGCATACATTTCCGACTTCGATATCAAACTACATTATGGTACACAATGAGAAAGCCTCGGGCTTTTTCATTCATGTTTCCACTCGAGGTGTGGTGAACCGGAAACAATTTTAATTCCATTCCCATCATAAAGATGACATAATTTTCCGGCGTTTTTCGGCGCGATGTGCTAATTAAAAATGCCGAAATGACTAGAAAGCCATAAATTAGTAAATAACGCTCTTCATAATGGGTTTCATTGTCTGTGTATGTCATCGGGGAAAGAGAAATATGTACTTAAGACAATTTTGACTATTTGTAGTTCGTCCATTGCGCAAGTAAGAATTTTTGGCCAAATTTGGAACGATTAGCCTTGCACTAATTAGCGCAAATTTAATTAGATTCTCTCAGAATTTTACTAAGGAATAATCGTGCCACTGCTGATAGTGATTCATTGCGTTCAGGTGCATGGTATGGAGTAATACAACGTAAGAGAGGTGTGGCTGTGATGTTAGAAAAGATTGGATGGCGAAAGTAATAACAGAATAAAAAATGATGGTCTAGTTTGAGATTGTGTACGGATTTGTTCGCCACGACAAAAATTTTAAACGCTTGCATTTCATTATCGTATCGATGCTTGCGCAACTACAATACTCCATAAAGTGGGATTGGGTGACAGTTTAAAAAAATAACTATAAGACACAATCTCCACTTGTGTAGCGCCGGCTCAATAAACAGGTGGACACTTTGCAGGAAATTCGTCACGTAATTTTTTTTATCTTACTGTTTGTCAAATTTTATACAGATGTTGAATAGTTATGCAAATTCGATATTTATAACGTTTGATATTATCAATTTTATAAGTTCATAAGTGTTTGGAATTCTTCACAACATAAATCAAGAGTGAAATATTTTTTTCAAAGAAATTCGACAAATTTAATTTTTTTTAGATTGTGTAACTGTTACTGTTTTAGCAAGTTGGGTTTGTCGTATATTTAGGATGTTTCACAAATTATTACAACATACTTGTTAAATTATATCACAACTAACATGTGTTAGCCTTATAGAATTGTTGTTGACGAGAAATTATGACAACAATAACCAGTCTCTAGTGTTATCAATAAACTGTTTTCAAACTTCTTATTAGTAAACTCAGTAACTAATCAGAAACACATTTGCTTAAAAATGTCTTTATTATTCACGTTATTTCAAAAACCAAGATTTGTATTTAAAATAAATTGATATGTTTATGTATTTTATATATTCAACTTGCACAATCTTGAAAAAAGTCAAATTTCATAAATCGTAAGAATAAAAATGAATCTCATTGTGTCATTTAAACTGAAAAAAAAAATACAATATCGTTTCTCTTTTATGTCTAGAGCGACAAGAAAGGATTAAAACAATCATGATTTATACAATGCGGAAAACTTCCTTAAACGATGTTTATTTTTATTATTTGTAATGCACTGGACGTAAGACTGGATGTAAGACATGTGAAAACAATGTTCTCGAAATTAAGAGTGATGACATTATTTATTTGCACTTGTTCTACAGACTGTGATCAATTCCTCTCGAAGCGAAAGTAAAGAAAAAGAAAAGTGTTGCAAGTATTGATTGTCCAAATGGTTTTGACTTAAGAGTGCTAAAAGTAAAATATGAAACTGTCATTAAATTTGCACCGCTTGTAACACCAGGTGTGTGAATTTTCATTAAAGACCATGTTTGCAGGTTTTGCAACATGATCGTAACAATAGAAATTGAGTTAATAATGAAAATAATTTTTTTAATAAATTTTTTTTTTACGAAAATTTTAAATTTCAATTTGATTGCAGTTCAAATGTACAAAATTTATTTATGAATACATACTTAATTAAAAATAAAATATAAATATGTTAAATTTTACATTGCTCAAATCGGAATAAAATGTTTAGAAAAATGTTAAATTGATGAGCGGTGCTATTTATAAAAATTTGTTTCTTTTTTAAATTAAAAAAAAATTGGGTTGATTTGTTTGTAAACATTAAACCGTGTGTCAAATAATAAGGCGTTTTAGCGAGGCTGCAGTTAAATAAAAAATTAATTCTTGAAAACTGAAAATTTTATTTACACTAAAAAACGTAAACATTCATTAAAAAAATAATTACAAAAAATGATTCATATGATCAATGCAGCACAAAACAACAAAAATATAAATTAAAAAACAAAACTATTAAATAATTAGGTAAAATGGTTCACAAAATAACCAAGAAGTTATTTAGTTATTTTATTTACTTGCATTTGGTTCATACTTTAGCCAATGTTCTTGGCTAGCTTACAAAGTAACCAAGTTAACATTTTAACCCCAACATATATTTATAGCATAGGATTCATGTGATGTTATAAATAATATAAATTACAAAACAACACTGTAAATGTGGCTAATGAGTATTGAAGAAAAAACGAATACTTACTCTGACATGAATTTTGTTCAGGAAATTATGCATTTGTGTTATTCCACCAAATTGATCGTGCACCATTTTTTGGTAACCATACTACAAAGTGAAAACGTTGGAATCAAATACGTGCGACAATTGCATGTTCTTTGAACGTTAAAAACACAAGCCACGTTTTCGATGTAAATTTCTAAAACTGCAATAATTCATACCTTGCAGGTATTGCTTTAGATTTCGATATTCAAACGGAAATCGAAAATATATTTAAACTAACATTACACACTTGTGGGCGTCCCAGCAATCTTCTATAATTATTAACTGTATAAAAAGAAATGGGACGAAATATGTGAGCGAGTATTGATACGACCACCACAATATGAAGAAGATATTCGTGAGTAAAACTTTTTTTCGAAATAAGTTATTGAAATAAATCGTTGCAGGTGTTGTTATTAAGTGTGCTGTTAGTGCTGAATACTGAAGCAACGTTTCACAGAAAATTCAGAAAGAACAATCATAATCATCACGCGCCGATCGTACATGAACATGTTTATCATGAGCACCATCCACACCACCATGGCCATGGGTTGGATCATGGGTTCGACCACCACTTCGAGCACGGTTTCAACCACCACATCGACCACGGTTTCGGTCATTTCTCGCATTATCCCTTCGACTTTTTTGGTGGTTTTGGTGATCATGACTTCTGGTAGACTCATTACTTTTGTGTGACAAATAAAGTGTAAAATCGACTATCGTTTTCTTTCCAAGAGAAAGCGCATTAATAAGAAATTCAATTTGCAATATTTACCAATTCTTCCGGAAGTATCGCAACGATTTTTTGAATCATAGAATTACCAAGTGCATTTTACCGGTAACTAATCCGTTTTTTTTAACAGTGAACAATGTACGTACCTTTTCGCCCAACTTTTCATTTCTCAGATATTGCTGCAGCAACACTATGCAGACTGAAAGACTGTGGTCGGTCTCCTAAAAAATACAAACCAATTACAACATACTATTTACGTACAAAAATTACTTTGAGTTTGTCCAACAGGACACAAAGCTTCTCTTCAATTGAAGCCATTCTTGTTAACTGTCGCGTGTCATCCTGCTATCGATTATTTCATAAATTAGATTCATAAGCTCAGCATGCAATATTTGAACTTTTCCGTCACGAAATCTCAAACGAGGGAGTATTGAACTCCTACAAGCATGCACTTTTGCAACGCCCTGATTTATTGTTATTATATTAAATCGCATTTTTAATTATTAGCCGTTTATATAATGGACGGTGAAGTAATAAATGCGATTTCACACGTTTTAGGATTCTGATTTGCTATTAGGAGTGGTAATGTAAAAAATGCGATTACGTGCAAAAAAATTACATAAGCACAAAATTGTACTTTATGTACGACGTGCTTTACATTTTTGTTGCACAATTGCACCTATCATGAATTAAAAATTTTCTGCAGCTTTACTTGTGCGAATATTCGCTTCATCGCCCACAAGGGTATCTTATGTTGCAAACTGGGCTCTCGTAAGAGTTCAAACGACTAAAACAACACATTTCGGTGTAAAAAAATAAGTGGAACATTATCGTAACGAAGCGTGAAGTACATAAAAAGCTCTTTATTAATCAAATCCAGGCACCTTGTACAAAATATAGAAAGTGTAATTTCCTAAGGCCTTATAATAAAAACTTATTGGGGACCCAAATTATTTTGTAGACTAGACAAATAATGGTACCCATACTTAAATGTGATGTAGAGTGGTGAAGTAATTCATAATTACTAAGATTATATAAATTAAAGCTACGGAAATAGTGCATCACTTTGAATTAATCCCCAAAGCGTAATACAATATAAAAAAAAATAAAGATAAATGTGATGTATGTCAGAGTATGTTAAATCAGAACGGCCATCACAAGTTAACTAACAAAAGATTATCCAAATTTCAGTTCAACTTCTAGTTAGAGATTATTTGGAGATAAATTGTTGTTCTAAAGGATTGGCAATTGACCTGCATCTGAAATACGACATAAGAACTATAAGTTACGAATATCAGCGATTGGATCGATAAATGTGGATTAATCATTAATATAAATACAACTAGAAAATCTGACTAATCCCTGAACCATAACTAACAACAAAAAAACAACCACTAATTCCAGAAAAATTGACTTGAATCTGATTAAAGAGATTCGATTACTGTTCCAGATCAGTTGCGAATCTGTGGTGCATTTTAATAATTTTATATAAAACGTACAATTGTTAAATACTAAATAAAATCTCTGTCAAGGCAAGTACAGTGGTTTTACAACTAAACTGTGTTATTACGAAGTAAATATGTACAACATTCAAAAAACATTAAATAAATAAAATTGTATCACATGCTTTTGCGTAAAAACAACCCAACAACAATGCATTAGTACTAATGACAAAATAATTGACATTTGTGACGCCAACGACACCATTTGTCGTCACATTTTATTTTGCACATACTGTATATTTTATGAGTATTGCGAGATTTTTTATCTCAAGAATTGGTCCTGACTGATCACTTTGTATCAAACGTAACGTATCATAAAATCTAACCGTGAAAATCTAACAAATTTGGTATCTTGATTATTAACAGCCAATTGTCAATCACAATTAAGCGACCACGCTTATCAATCCTAGTACTCGTACATATCAATAAGGAACGTTTCTTCATAAATAAATACCAAAAATTCACTTCTGGCACAAAATAAATAACAATTTCGTATGGAAATTTGAACAAAGCAACCATTTTGATTTTAGTGTTTCACACACAGTTTGGCCAACTCTAAATAAACTTAGTCACTAGCATCATACAAATTGTTCAAAATTTAACACATTTGTAAATTATGGAATTTGGTAACAGTTTGCACTTACAGTATTTAACACTTTCAATTGTATAATTTTGACACGGCAACTTACACACAATTCTACCAACACCAAATCCACGTTTACAGCAATGTTTATCAAAAATATGAAATTTGCGAGAGGCAATCCCGACACAAATTTGTGATGAAAAAATGGTTCTAACCATAAAATCATGTAATTTGCGAATATGAAAAATTCAAACTTCAGTTGGTAGAATTGTGTCGGTAAAATTTTCGGCGGCAAATATAAATTTAAATATTAATTTTGCTGATTCTAGCACTTAAATATCAGTATCACACAATCGCGAGGCAAGTTTTGTAATCAAGGCTTGAAGTCACTACTAACTCGACTCAATATCTTCTTGGTCCACACTTTGTGACTTAATAAAATAAATCATATGCTAAGAAACCGAATTTCCATTTTTGTGCACAGGCGCCCCCGCATTATTCGCATTTGCAACGTCCATCTGGAAGCCCCCATTGGCATCGTAATATACGGTCTCACCACTAGTCACAGAATCACGATTTTTCTCTAAAAAACCAAATTATAAAAAAATTATAACTGTGAACTGTACTCACTTCTTCTCCACGGCCTCAGAAGCCTTGCTCTTTCAGTTTCATGCTTAATAATCGTTTCGTTCGTCATGTACGCTTCTTTCTTGATTTGGTCGTTGAGTTTTCTTGGAATATCTGGAATGGTCCACGCAATAGCAGTCACAACAAAAGTGACCACGTTCTGGTAAGCCACAACGAAGGCCAATCTTGCAGCTAATATGTGCCAGTAAATCAGCGGCCGCTTGTATTTAATTGCAGGATCCGTAACGTTAAAAGAATTCCTGTATTCTGGATATCTGCAGACGGAAATGTTGTAAATTGAGTTCTCAGGCGCTGTGCCTTGCTGGAAATCCGACGTGTTGAAAAAAGCCAAACTGAAATCCAAAAATCCATCGTCGGTGTGTTCTGGATTCACTTGCATCATGTAGACGAGTTTAGGAATGAAATGTGAGGAAAATGCAATTATAAATGCGTTCGAAACGACCGCGATGCGTCCCAAAATAGACATAATCGGAAACCACACTCCTATATCTTTGACTCGCTGAGGTACGGGTCGTCGGTAGTATTTGATAAACTTCTTGGCGTCCAAACGCATCTCAAATATGTTGTTCAACAAGGCGAAGAGTGGTGCAAGTGGGAAGGCTGTTACGAAGATCGTAACGAAGCCATACTGCAGCACTAAACAAAAAAAAAACATAAGAAGAGTTGGGCAAATAAAGTGGTACCGGTTATTGACTTCGTAGGACGAAAACGGCAAAAAGCGTTAGGTAAGGAGTAAATTTTGTAATGGGTCATACACAAAAAAGCAATAATTCGGACGGCTTTTTTTTCAAAAATTTCATTTAACTCACCCATTTCCATATATTCTGAAAACAAACTCTCCGTCTCCACGTCCAGCAGCTTATAATCTTCAGTCCACTGATTACACGTAACTATAGTTTCATCGCTGTCGGGATTTATTCGTTTGCCCATTTTCTCCCGCACCGATTTGTACATTTTGGTGAAAATTGGTACAGCAATTTCAGTAATGGAACCAATAGCTTGTTTTCCAATCATAATGATTCCTAGTTGTATAGTTAACTCCATTAAGCAACCGCCTGGATTACACTCCTCCTGTCTTATTCCGAAAATCCTGTTATATTTAGCAGGATACCCCACGAATTGTCCTTTAAGGAAAGCAATGTAAAAAATCGAGGAATAGTAGTTGACGAACTCAAACATGTAAATCTTCAAAGCTAAACTGTCGTCGTACTCGGTTTGAGTCCTCTGCAGTTCCATTTCGGTGAGCAAGACCGCCAATCGTCTGTAGATCAAGTTGAGGATCATAATGCATATCAAATTGATAATTGCGGCAGTAATCGGTAGAACATAGATGCGATAGCTCACTTTATCTTTGTATAAAACTTCCGACGTTATCAGGGACATACGATAGATTACGACACCGAAAACAATGAACACCGCAATGAAGACCCAGAGAAGTGCAACGGTGAAGCTTAAAATAATCGACGGAAGTTTGACTTTCCAAAAACTGACGGCCGGTTCGTTGAGATTTGTTACAACATTCAGTTTTCGTTTTTTGGCATCCGCGAGACGGATTAAATACTCGGGCCGAGGCGGTTCGGCTTCCAAATCGAACCCCGTAAGACCCCATCTGTGGGCGATTTGGGCGCTGTAACGTTTCCACAGCTCCAGGTAGAAAATCGACCAAAACGACATGAAAATAGAGAAGAAAATCGTGGCGGGGTTATCGATGAAGTGTTGGACTTTCGCGTACGCGCAACCTTCGCTCAGTTTCCAATAATCGCACACTTTATCGCACCTGGGACACATGAGAACGTCCGAATTGCACAAATCGCTGCATAAACTGTCCGCGGAAAGAGTCGTCCCGGCGTACACCAAACACAAAATACCGACAATAGCCGCTGGGATTAACATGTGGGTGTAGAAACCCAACCACGCGAAGTATAAAGCAAATTTCACGCCAAAGTAGTCTTTGACTTCGTCCAACGGTTGATATTTGACCCATTTACTAACTTGGGCCCAGTGATGCAAAAGGAGCATGCGATTTGTGCCCACTTCGTGCAAATCGCCCTGAAACCACAATATCCAACTTTCAGGATTTCATCATGCCTCAAACTTACATCATGCAAAGGATATGCGGCTTTGTACACACCTTCCGAAATCAGCCTTTTAATACCTTTTTCGTGGTCACCTTCCCCGAACTTTTCGCGCTCTAAAATGTACGAAGCCACGATTATTCGGACGGATTGGTTGAAAAAATCAGGCGCGTCCACGTCAAATCTGTTGCATACATGTGCCATTAAATAATAAGTCGTTAGAATAACTTACAAATAATTTTTCTCTCTGCTGAATTCGGCAGTCAGGCGATATTTTCGCGGGGGAAACAGTTTTGGGTCCAAACGCACGTGAAAAAAGTCCAAAATTTTGTTAATTGTGTTGTTTAGGATGTTTGGGGATGTTGGAGGGCTTCCGTCCTATAAAAACATTTCCACAAAAAAAAATCGCTTCCAGTTTTTGTAACAATACTCACAAATCGTATCGGTAGTCTCAGCTTCAGTATTTCGGCATAGCGGCACAAAACTTCCCTCGGAACGTGAATTTTAACAAAGTGGATGTGTTGATTTTCTTCTTTTTCCAAGACCAAACCAACGGCTTTGAGACTCTCCTCGAATCTGTCACGTTTAAGAGCATAATCCCTTTTTTCTTCTTTGTCGTACGCCAAAACGAAATCTACGTAAAATTCGCCGTTTGCGAAATATCGCCATTTCTACAATACAAATTTCGGAACGTATTAAACTACAGCTCAAACATGCAAGGAATTGAGTGAAGATGAAAAACTGTGTGGGAATAGTGAAAGCGATCAGCGGCGAATAAAAACTTGGTTACCTTCTCCATGCTGACGAATAACTATAATTAATACTACATCTTAGTCATGAAACGCCTCTCGAGAAAACCTCCGCTGATAAAACACTCAACAGTTCAGAAAACAGCTCCGCTGATTTAGAAGCTGTATTAAACTGTACAACCTTCACACACCGAAAACGCTTCACGACGGAACAAACCTTATCAAAACTTTCGAGATTATTATAGCTGTTATTAATAAAACGATATTAGCAAAAATGGCAATGTTGAGTGTTATGCGTTATCAATTGTCTGCCCCAATAAGTAGTAACCGAAGACTTAAACTCACGTAAAAAAATCACAAAGCGATAAAAATTAGTTTGAAAGATTGCATCATGCATCGTTTTGAATTTATGATAATTTTGAACAAGTCGTAAAATTCACTTTACCCATAGCGTTTCAACTGGAAGTTAATGAAAAAAAAACGATTATGTTATATTTTGGTCGGTGACATCAGTTTGTAGTCGCAAAAATTCAGTTCAGAAAGAAACAGCCCCACAAATACAGTGTTGAAATAAGGTAAATAGTCCATGCATCAGATTAAAAATGGTGCTCAAAAATTCGCTTAGAAAAAAATCACAATACCCTATCTCTCCACTGCGTGTACGTCTTAACATCTCTATTTCTAGACACCTTATTATGTGAACCGCCATCCACGTCCTCCACGTTTAACCGTGTCAATTCCATGGTCTCTAAGTCGATGGTCGAGTGATAAACCGTGTTTCTTGATAAACTAAGATAATCTCGGTTGTCGAATCTTCGTCTACTAATTCCCGAACTGACGGAGATCGTATCGTAGAAATCGTCATCGTCGTCCATCGCCATTTGCTACCTAAAATACGGATTGTAAACGATAATTAATCATGCGATCGTTAATCGAATAACGCCATGATTCAAGGAGAATGGCAAATAGGAACTGGTTGTCTGTGTAATATTACTGAGGAGACACGCGTGGTTGGGAGATATTAATTTGCTAATTAACGATAAGCAATTGAGCGATTGGTAAGAGGTCAGTTCGTGAAGAGCTCAGAACAAATCGACACAACTTAACGAAATTTCTGTGAATAATACGTAACGAAATTTAAGGATTCATAGTTAGGATGGACTAGATAATTGCCCAAAGTTCAATGTTTTAGTCCGTTGTAGGTCATGGCATTAAATTGTGTGCAAACGCAACGTTTCATAAACAAACAGTAATGATGAATTATCTGAATATCAGGAACTACTAAATAAAATTATAGCCAATATATAGAATATAGAGCTATAAATCAGCGATTTCATTGTAGGTTTTAATCGTATTTTATGTAATGAAATCTTCGTTTCTTGCACTTTGTTCTTCACAATTTGATAGGTCAAAAGCATTACTCCCAAGACATTGTTTATAAAGATATTTACTCTGGAAGCAAGAATGAAGAACACCGCTAAAAATTAATAAAATATTGGAAACATAACATCAATGCGATTTATATTATTTACAAAAATAATCGATCATTTTCATTGTTGCGAATGTTGTTCTTTGATGCTCATGACTTTAATTCAAAACAAAAACCAATTTTTCCATTGTTTATCTACAGCAATAATTCCTAAAGGAACGATTGGGATCTTGATGATCTCAAAAGAAGCAAAAAGCTATAACACAAATAGCGTTTGCATAATTTAAAAATTAATAATTTGAAGTTGGAATGAGTTACAACCATTTCGTATTTATGATACGTTTGATTAGAATTCCAATCTCATCTTGTCAATAATTTTCGATTCAATATTAACAAAAATTGTTTATTTAAAATTATCCGCCAAAATAACAAGTTTTTGGTGTCTCACGGCTTCCTGCAAATATTTAAACCGCAGATAAAAAATATGAGATTACGTGTAGCAAGATTAATTAAGAAGGTCCCCGTGAGCCTAAAAGAGTGAGTTAACTTCTTCACTGTGTTTCAAAAACGTGTCAGTTTATTTATATCCAATTATTTTAACGACAGCGTGAAACCATAGAACTTTCGATTCCTTAATTCTGGCCGATTGTCATAGATAACAACAGGAACGTTATTTTTTCAGTCTTTCGAAGTATGTACTTGAACGTAAAAAGTAAAACTAAAACACGCATTTTTGTGAAACGCCCTTTCAAATTCTAACTTGAAAATCAAAAGACATTATTATTTTTATGAGTTTATTGCAATTTGTCGGAGGTGGGTAGCTGATACTGTTACCGAATAAAAACATATTTTTATTCACCTATTTTTTTCGGCCGACATGTTACTTTATATATAAATATTCTTATGGTATTAAATTTAAACATTAAAACTAAAATCAAAAAAATATCTTTATCCAACAAATTTTCTTCTGCGGTCGTTTAAAACCTAGCAGGTATAAACATTCTCATGTTTTATAAGTATTAAAACTAAAATCTGAAAAAATATCGCAACATAATTGCATCGCAATAAAAAATTTTTGTCTGTTCAACACTGAACTGATAGTTTTAAAAAATATTGAACTTGTTTTTCTTCAATCTATATGTCCAATCGGAATAAAATTTAAAAATTACCCCCAGCTATAAATATTTTTTTCCTCTTGACTGTTAATTATTAATAGTGTAAATTATAATAGTTAAAATATCACACCGCCGTCATTGCATAATTTTCTTTGACTTTCTGACGATGGCAAATACATAATATCTGAAGGGAACTATTTTGTTAGAATTTTTAGAACTGAAGACATCTCAATCATTGTCGGTGTGTGTACGTCAGTAGGCAAATTGGGGGTTTATCAATATTTGTGTTGAAATTCGTTGATTTTTCGAGGGCAACCATTGGTATCTCTGAGCCTAAATTAAAAATAGAAAGTTGGTTAAATGAGAAAATTTTTTTATTATTTTATGCTGCTTATAAATCTGAAAAAAATATGAATAACCCTACTCATTTGTGTTTTATGATTAAAAAACGGAATATCGCTGTTCTATTTAAAAATTAACAACTCCTTTATTATGGGCGCAATTTTTATTAAACTGAATCTCCTAGATTTAGAGTAACGACATTCAACTTGTGATTTTTTTATAGCCGCAATATTGGATTTTTACGCCATTGGATAGAATAAGATTTCAACTTTTCAGTTTACATATAACACTTATATATCACACTGACACTTTGATTTACAAATATGAAAAGGTTGTTAAATATGTTTCTTAAATTAATTTAAGGTGAATTAAATAAGAATGAATGAAATATAGTTAGCATTCCACCTGTTATTCTAAGTCGATTTCAATTTGTGAATTTCCTCTATTTTTGAGACAATAACTGTTCGATCCACAATTCATGTTTGTGTAAATGATGATAATGTTTACTTTGTCATAATAAAAGCTTGAGACGTGTGGTATAAGCCTGTCTCAAACAACTAGAAAATCGGAAAAAAACTGCTTCAAAACATGAACCGTTTTCTCAGGTCGCAATTAACTGCATTTGGTAGGAAAAGTTTAAAATTTAATTCAGAAGACAATAAATATACCCACTACAATTTTATGAACATGTATCGCATAAAAATGAGTAAACTGTCGTCGATATTAGAGAAGGATGTGAGCAAAAAATTAATGCTATACATCGTTAATATTATACGTTAATTTTGGGACGCGGTGTATATTTCCCTCACGGACCGAAACCTTTCATTTTCAAAATTTCCAAATGAGTTTTATGACGTACTGGTGTAAGCACCAGTTTCAATATTCGAATCCAAATAAAATGACAAACAAAACGACAAATAACAGTCAATAAATTAAACTTAAAACTGGAAGCTTAACAACTCTTAGTCTTCATTATTGACTTTGTATATGGAATACAAATTACCACGGAATTGTCTTGTCCCGCACTATCAACTACACAACTTTTTCTGTTTGCAATTGGTAACAACAATACGCAATGAGCCTTTCAAAATAAATAGTAAACAAAGCACTACACACAGACGGCCGCATTCAAATTAAACCTTATTTACTGAGCGCTCGTTATCGTGTCCCCTATTCTAATTAACTAATTAGCACCAGCAAATCATCGCCCTTCTGGAACATTTCCAAAATCCGGACGCATTAATTGTGCCAAATGCAAAATTAAGTTGACTATAATTTATAATTTTGGAACGTTTTAGTTTGCGGGTCAAGGCGATGTAAATTAGAGATAAAAAAAGTGATTATACCGTTGTTTGGGAGGTGCAATGTGCTAAAAAACGCGGCTCATGCATGGCTGTGACGTTACGTGCTTATCAGATGATCACATGGTGTTGTTATCACTTAGCACATCACCTGTTATCACCATTCAACACTCCGAACTTAACCCAACTTTGTCTTTGCAACAGAAACTGGTTGCGCATCTGGCGTATAAATAAATGCGCAGTCTCTGACACGTAAACGATGAGCGGGTGTGGGGATTTCACTTAAACGTAATTGCTTTTCAAAATTTTATTCCATAAAATACATAACATAGAAAAAGTGTGAATGAAGCGAAAATGCAACAAGGAATAATTTAAGATCCATACAACTCCTACCCCTAAAGAATTTTACACATAATAGTAATTACACATTATATTTCATACACTGTAGTAGGACTTATGACATAGATTTATGATTTCGTTTTTGTGTTTTTTATTAATTGTGGCACCTTAAGATTTGGGTATGACAAGGAATGTTGCCTGAAACAGTGACAGGTGCTAGAGGCAACATTTTAAATTTTCAGGCTAAATACCATGCTCAGGAATTGCTCATAATGGATTGTGATGATGCCATCTTGGTCGGTATCATACTGTCTGAATGATGCAGTAAGAGTCTGAAATAAACTCCTTAGAAATGTTCCAAACCTCGTGACAACCTTACATATAGAATAATGCAGCACTGAATGAAATCATCGAATAAAATAGTCCCGTTTCCGTGCCGGTCAAATTTCCTTAGCAAAGTTTCCACAAGACCATCAGACAGACGATATCCGAAAGTCGTGAGCGCCGTTTTCAGCTCTTGCTTATCGATGTTGCCAGAACTGTCTCTGTCAAATGAACGAAAACAATTCTGCCAGTCAGTGACGTATTTCCACAACGCGCCGAAATCTTCGAAACTAACTTGGCCCCGGTTTTGTCGATCAAACATTCCTGCAAATCATTGTGAGTGTACCAACGCAAAACCGTTTGTTATTTGAATACCGATCATCAAACGCACTGTTTCTGGGTTGAACGGGCTCCATGTTCCGTTAGACAGAGCCGCTTGTAGCTCATTAGCGTTGATGTAGCCGCTTCTATCGCGATCAACCCTAAAACAAGGAAATTGTAACAAACTCTGCATTTCTTCTACTAAGGGTGTGTACCTTTGAAAAACGTCCCAGAGAAACTCGCGACTGGGCATTGGGGACATAAAGTGACTCATCGTGGACCCAATATAAGAAACTCTGTGTTGATTTCAGAATACTATCAAGGTTAGGTTTGCTAACTGTCACTGTCACTACCGACGGCCAATTTGTGACTAACTTCACAAAATTACATCACGTGACGCACCCGCATGAACGATAAGTCATCGAAAATCCCAGAAAATTGCACAATATAAAAAAAATACTGAAAACTGATACGAATAATTTACTTTAATTAAATGTGGTAAAAGTCAACCCTTTAAAACGGTCTTAGTCGAGGTGATTTATGCCTACTCTCAACATCATAGAGACCCAATGAACTAACTTCATACTAGTGATCAGTGATCACGAAATGCAGCAATATGTTCAAAAAATTATAGAGAACTTTATTTTATCCCTCAGATACGAATTATGTTATTTTATTATAGTTTGAGTGCACGCAAATGCATTCCATAAATGTGACTGCCAGTGACGATTGTTATATCACTATCACTAGTCACTGGCAACTTGATTCTTGATATTAGTGACTCATTACAAATTCAACAATCCACACCAAGATAACTAAAAACAAATAAAAGCTTTATTAGTTAACAGGATGATATAACAAAAAATTATTTGGATTTATTTAGCAAAAACCAGTGGATGGCGATGAGAAAGCTTGGAGGACTTGGTAGTTTATCTTGTGCAATGTACTGCTTAACTTCCTCAATTGTCATGTCCACAACGTCAATTATTTCATCTCCAACACCTCCCCCTTGCGATACTTTCAATCTGTCATTCACTTCACAATAATATGACGTTTGCAAACTACCCAATGCTCCAACACCGGCTCGGTATGATCCAATTTTAATCAAACTGGACAAGGGAACATCATAGCCGCACTCCTCCAAAACCTCCTCTTTTGCAATCTGCTCCAAAGACGTTTCCTTATCCACCAACCCGGCACACAACTCCAGTGTTACACCCAGTTCTGGTGGATATTTTGTGACATCGATCTCGTTCTTGCGGTCTTCTGCTGGAATGCTTCCGTAGTAAACAGACGGACGAAACTGTTTCACAAATATCAAAGTGTTGCGGTCTGTATTGTAAAGAAGAATTGCGACACTGTCGTGCACCTCCAATAAGTCCCACGTGCGTCTCAGTCCGTTCTGAGTGAACTCCATGGTGAGGGGTTTCAGATAAATCGATTTTTGCAGCGGTTTAATTAGGACGTCTTTGATTTGATTCATCTTGGTAATGTTTCGCTTTGGTTCGGTAGCACTACTTATCTAATGTTCTACACTTCACTGGGTTATGGAAGGACAAGGACACTGGAAACACCTCGCCAGAGAAAAAAAACTCTTCGATCGTTAAATAATGTAAGAAGCGCGCGTTTAAATAATTAATTCGACGAGGACTTGGTTTTTGACAACTGTCAAAAAAAAATTATTGACGTATGACGTATCGTGTGAGAGAAAGCGCCATCTAACTAGTATCTAGCGATTCATTTAATTAGGGTGAACTAGTGACGTTACACCCCTAAACTGGGGAGTTTAGTATTTATTGAGGGGTTGGTAAAACGGTGGACAGTTCAAGAAACAGAAACGTCAAACGTCAACTTTTGCTTGTTTATCTTTCCATGACTGTTTGTGGTTCGTGACTCGAATATCAACAAATTAACGGTTAACAATGGCACCAGTAGACGTAGAAGCACCTGCGGTAAGTTTCTTTCCATATTTTGTATCAATTTTACCATTTCAACTGAAATCACCAATTCGTTATACACACACCCTTCTGATACATCAACCCTAAGGGCGTTGCCGTTTATCCCGTTTTCCCAATGTTGCAGTACAAGTGATAAATGGTAAATTTGATTAATATCCAGTCATTTTCAAAATTTTCCGCACCCTCTTTCTTTTCTTGCACCCTCACGTAGTTGTATTCCTAAGACCTAACCTGGCTTAATTGCAGGAATAAGCACACTTTCACATTAGTGTAAGTGACTGTAAAATATTGAAAATGACCACATATTGATCACATTCACTGTAACAAAAAATTAGGAGTAGTAGTTAATTCGTTGTAATTTTTTATAAGTAAACATCTGTTTTGTTATGTGTGCAGATGGAGAGTCAGTTGAGGAACTTAATTTTGTCGGGACACGTCGGTTTTGATAGCCTACCAGACCAGCTGGTATCGAAAAGCGTCCAAAACGGCTTTGTATTCAATATCATGTGCATAGGTATGTAATTGGGTTGAATCCTCACATAACTCTACCATATTGGGACAATTTAGGTGAAACGGGATTGGGTAAGTCCACGCTGATGGATTCGTTGTTCAATACGAACTTTGAATCGGTCCCGAGCCCGCACACCTTACCTACGGTGAAGCTAAAAGCGCACACGTACGAACTACAAGAGAGCAACGTCAGACTAAAGCTGACCATCGTCGATACGGTGGGTTACGGCGATCAAATCAATAAGGAAGACAGTTTTAAAGCGATAGTCGACTATATCGATGCCCAATTCGAGAATTATCTGCAAGAAGAGCTGAAAATTAAGCGCTCCCTATCCACATACCATGACTCTAGAATTCACATTTGTTTGTACTTTATCTGTCCGACTGGACACGGTTTGAAGTCTATCGATTTGGTGTGTATGAAGAAACTCGATCAGAAAGTCAACGTCGTTCCGATTATCGCCAAAGCGGATACGATTTCCAAAACCGAACTTCAGAAATTCAAATCGAAGATTGTTTCCGAGCTCCAAAACAACGGCGTTCATATTTATGAGTTCCCCGTCGATGATGAGTCCGTTTCTGAGGTGAACACGACAATGAATTCGCACGTGCCATTTGCCGTGATCGGCAGCACCGATTTCGTTCGTGTCGGCAATAAAATGGTTAGAGCACGTCAGTACCCTTGGGGTACAGTACAAGTCGAAAACGAGAGTCATTGCGATTTTGTGAAGCTGAGGGAGATGTTGATCAGAACGAACATGGAGGACATGAGGGAGAAAACGCACTGTCGCCACTATGAACTGTACAGGAAGAAGCGGCTGGAGCAAATGGGTTTCAGCGACGTGGACGCCGACAACAAACCCATCAGTTTTCAGCAGACCTTTGAGGCGAAACGTTCGAATCACTTGCAGGAGCTGCAGCAGAAGGAAGACGAAATGAGGCAGATGTTTGTGGTGCGCGTGAAGGAGAAGGAGGCCGAGTTAAAGGAAGCCGAAAAAGAGGTAAATTTGCGACGACTCATTCGTCGGTTTTTATTCATATATATGATTTAGTTGCATGCCAAGTTTGACAAGTTGAAAAAGGACCATACAGACGAGAAGAAGAAGATCGAAGACAACCGCAAGAAGCTCGAAGACGAGGTGGTGGAGTTTAACAGACGCAAAGCGCAGTACCAACAGATGGGATCAAGTCACCACACCTTGACCCTGGGTAAAAGCAAAAAGAAGTAGGAAGCGTCGAAATTTTTTTACTATTAAAATTCAAATTTTTAAATCTATATTTATCATTTTAAACTTGTGCTTGATCTGTGTAGTTGAACAAAATATTTATTACATACTCTGTTATAAAAACCAAAGTAATAATGGCATGACGAAAGTGTAAGTTTTAAGTATTGCGTTTTATATATTTTTTACAACTAAATATACTTTTATCTTTTATCTATTGGGTGTTTTATTAAACCGCCGTTTCCCCTGGTCTTACTAGTTTGGCGAATCGCGAATAATATGTAAATTTCTTGGAGAAATTTGCTACTTTCTGGATTCGTTGGCGAGGGAGGAATCTCGGTTTTATTTCCTTTTCACGTTCCTGAAAAACGTGTAACCATTTCATTTCGTTCATATCTATAAATAAAGGGAATGGAAGCAAAAAAAAGTGGCATAGGACTGGAAGCGAAGTGGAGAGAAAAAACGGGACTGTAGGTCTTTGTGCGGTGATTCTACACCAAACAGCGGTGTTTTTACGAATGCAGTGTTTTTAATAGTAGAAAAATATATACAAAAACTCAAATAAAATACAACTTTACTAATATAAATCGAAATTAGTATTCTTCAGCTACTAATTAATACTAACTAGCGCTTACGCTACCTACAACTTAACGCAGTTAAATAAACAAACATTTGAACTTCTTGGTGTAAAAACGGCATAAAAAATCCACTAAAACGAGTTTATTCAGTGCACTGACGGTCAGCGGATGACTGACTCGCGTGGTGGAGGACTACGATATTTGGCGCGAATGTGTAAAAATTTGGAAGCACTAGCGGGTCGATCTGGACTCGATACGATTTTCACCTGACAAGGGTCGTGGCGTAGCAAGAAGTGGTCGAGGGTGTCCCAACCGCCCCCGACTCGTACCATCATATGGCGACCCTTCAGTAACTGAAACAATCGAATTATCATCACTTGAACTTGGAACTCGTAAGGACGGGAAGTAAGAAGAGTTTTCCACAAGCTGGGGGGCAAAGAAACTTGTTAAATAGACATTCTCAAAGAAGACTCATGGACGAAGCCACAAATTTTTAAGATGCGTAATCATTTCATCAATCAGACATAAAAGTGAAACTAGAGTAAAAAATGTTTGAAGAAGTTTCCTGTTTACGTAAAACATCTTTTTCTGCAATTGGGAACATTTAAACGCAATTTACTGCAAAATTGTGCAAAACAGTTCATAATATAATAATATTAGCAATATTCGGGACTTACCCTTATGAAGACATTCTTTCCGGCGATGTTATATTTGCCCTCGCCCACTTTTCGTACATTCAATCTGGAACATTTGCCGTTTGCGCAGTTGCAATTTCGCTGCATCAACCTCGTAGCGAGTTGCACTTTGCGGTCCAGCTCCGTGGTGGCGTCCCCCGCGCCGGAGTCGATCTCCAAATCTGGATCTTCGCCACTACCTCTCGACCACTCGTCTTCTGTATTGTCGCTGGGTACGCCGTCGCTGGCTCCGCTCGGCGATACCAACTTTTCTGTGGGTCTCTCTGGAATTAACACCACGTTGGAGATGGCACTCCAGCCATCGAATCTGGTGGAAGATAAGGCGTTGGCGGAGTTGCTGTGCTGCATTTTGCGAGGCGGAGTCGCCTGGAATTGCCACGAAAGCAGCGAACTGAGAGCCGAATCCGTCGAGTTTTGTTGCTCCTCTTCCGCGATTTCTTTCTCGAGCTGGATCAAACCCGGAGGTTCGACCCCGTAGCGAGTGGCAAGACGCGCCACTTCCAGCAGACATAAAATAACGTTGCGCGGTTGATTGTGCAGCACCAGGTCGTCGCTTTCAAAAAGCAGATTCTCGTGCACGCCCAGCGACCTGCAGAACTTGATGAAGTTTTCCATGTTGTCGCGGGAGAAGAAACTCCGACGCATAGCTTTCTCGAAGCATTTTCCTCTAACGGTGGGTAAAGGCTGCGAAACACGCCATTGTGTGGTAATTGCACACGCAAAATGTTATTACTTACGCCTTTGGCGAGGCCCGTGTCGATCGAGTACTTGGCCTTGTCGCAAATCACCCGGGCCAGGTGGCAGAGGACGACGCCGTTATCCAACTCGCTCAAAAAATTCTCCCTGTTCATGTAATCGATGTCTGAAAAATGCAACGAAATCGTTGAATTAGCACCCACGACGTACGCAAAAACAGGCCTGCAAATCAAACATGGTCCCGCCGTCCTAAATCGATTCGGTTGGTTTAAGAAAAACGGTTTTTCTGGCAAGAAAGTGAATAATTACGGTGAGAGAATATCGATGGTTGTAATTGGACGGCACCGTGAACCGTGGCGCCGACCAAAAACAGTACTCAGTATGCTATATGTGTGCATTTCCACGTTTCCTGTTTAAAAAATCGTCGGCTTCGTCTTAAATGAAGCGGCGACCTGTGCTCTTGACATCAAGTCGTGTTGATATATTCAAGCATGCAGAGCATGGCAAGATGCACGTCCGATATCCGTACAAGGGTATTGAGGATGGACGGATTAGAAACCGACCGAAGAAGGGATGACGACTGTCCGACTCGGAGAGGAGGTTTATAAATCAATCGGGTTGTAAAACATTGCGACCAAAATTGTACTAGTATTGTTGTAATAAAATAAAAGATGAGTCGAAATTCAATGGGCTTTCCTACGCTTTCCTGATTACTTCCAGACTAGTGCTCAGCATCTAAAAATTTGGAGGCTTGTCTTCTTGTGCGGCTCTATAAAAACCAAAGAAGAGGATTCGTCACGATGTGATCACTTCTTGGATAAAACACTCATCGGGATGCTGCACACGTATCGGCTGTACTTAAAACGCAACTACAATCCGGATGCGCTTGTTATTACCGATGGGTCAGTGGCTTCATTCAATTAACTTATCAAGGCTTCATCTCGAACGAGAGGTTTCCTAAACGCAACTTTTGTGCTTTTCTTTTCACGGAGCATCATCTGTTATCAAGATGTCACACAACTCAACAAAAAACATTAACGACTAACGTGTGGTTGCCTTAAAACTGATTTTAAATATAAAATCCTTGCATAATCAGTAGTTTTACCAAGAGTTACAAAATGATCTCAATATTACAATTTTTGTCCAAGTTTTATAAACTTCAGAATTGAGAGATGCTGTAGTTGTTTTTTATTACCATTTTGTAAACATGTGTACAAATACTTTGATTTTATGATTTATAATTCGGTGGCTGTTAACGACTTGAACCACTAGTCTAAGTGGCTACTCGAACGCGGTCATACAAGTAAGTGGTTTTTTCGACGGCTTTCGTTTGATGCCACCCACGTTCTCGTGTTACGAACGGCATTGTCTTACATTACACGTAAAAGTACAAAAATCGCACGGATGCCTCAACAGCGCAACAGGCTTTCCACGACCACCCAAAAATATGCCACAACCGTGCGAGTCGAAAAAAATCCTAGAACAAATGTTCGGGTCGTTTAGCGATTTGGCTGCGGGTGTTTCGGATTCGTTCCGTCAGTTTTTCCGGAACGCCGCCGCTTTCTATGAATGGCGCGCCAATTAACACAATGTGCACATAGATAATGGTTTCTCCGGAGCTAGAGGCGCAGCCGGAAAACGTGATCCTTGATTTTTTTAGCACCGTGAAACACATGACACGTGAACCGTTCAACGGGCTCGACCCTTCGTGCGCAAATTGAGGACATCTCCGGACTCGAATTCATTCTCCTAATTGAGATCTTTGACCTTACGGCGCTCGATTCGACTTTTATTCAATCGTGCACGACAAATCTTCACCAATTAGGCTCGTCGGTGCATACTTGTGCACCAGACGACACACCCTCACCCTCGGACGTGTAAAATTCATGCCGGAGGCGTGGAGGTGCATTGATAATTACGTGTCGGGGCCGTTTGCTTCTCCTTCTGTTCTGCGAGCGCGAAAGACTCGCCCTCATGCACCTCATAAATATTGATGGCGGTCCTTGTGATCGCAACCACGGCCCTCGTTCTTCCGAGGAACGCCGGTACGCAGTCATAAAACGCCGCTCCTCGACTCTTGCTGGAAACTCCTTGCACAATTCGCATCCGCCACACACAAATTCATCAAGGGTGAAAGACGTTGGATGAATCTCTGTATTTATTTTGTGCCTAGATAAATACTATGGGTAGAACATAAGGAAAAACATCTCCAAAGATTAAAAAACAACGATTCAACAAAATATTAATCAGAATTGCTGACATAATAACGTGCGTGCAAAAATAAACAAGGTTGCATAGGCCATAGAATAATTTCGTCGTTCGATAGATGATAGTAAATTTCGATCTTGAGTTAGAGAAACTTGAAATACAATTCTTTGTTAATAACGCTCTCGGACACAACACAGATCTTTTTCAAAAAGTTCCATCTAGAGGTCTCGATTTGGACCTCGATGGACCAAAAGTCATGATTTGACAGTTTCAAAAGTTTACACTGTAAAAAATAAAACAAAAGCTAGGATGGTTTCTGGATGAAAAAATTTTTTTTATATATTTTTTTATTTTTATTATGTGAATCTAAGGAGCGTATAAACAGGCCATGTAACATTTTCTTTAATTTATAACAGTGGAGACGTTTGACTTATGACATCAGGGCCTTTGACAAAAACCGTCAATAACAAAATTGCTCTAAAGACGACTAAACCGACGCCCTGAGATTGAATTTGTTATGAAACACATTAATTGCGTTTTATATGGCCAAAGCGATTGTCAAAAGAAAAATTAATTTCAAATGGCTGCATATCAAAGTCAAGCATTTTCCACAATTCTACTTCTACACTACACAAACGAATTCGAAAGTGATTCCATGGTCTACTCTGAATCTTTTTTTATTTATGCAGCCGTTACAAGATAAATAACGTGTGTTAAGCTGCGTTGGCCATGGAAAAACTTTGTGCATCAATTTAGTGTAGCAAAATTTGAAAGTGTCACTTCGAGTCTGTTTATGTTTAGGTTAGCTTCCTTGTTGACAATGGGATAAATCATTATGGGATAAAAAAAAAGTGCAAAACATTTCCCGGTATCGTTGTGAATCCAAACATCAATCTATTCATTGTTACAGCTTCTCCTCTGTTGAGGAGAATATCGGCACGACCAGGACGGTCATTAATTTGATATAACTGTAAGTCGTGAATAGATCGATGAAGAAGAATCAGTCTCAAAACCGAAAAATGTCTTGAGAATATTTGGGTACCACTCAGTTTGTCCCGTCAACCTTCATGGGTCATCAGTCTCTATGCGCAACTCGAGACCTACCAATTCAGTTTAAGAACAACTGCATTCTCAATTAATATTTCAAAAATCGTTGTATATATAGTTAAACACGGACGTCGACCGTTAGGGAGTTGTATTACACAATATACATTAGAAAAAAAAGGGTCGGATTTGCTTCGATTCGAAGATTCAAAAACCAATGATGACGACATTGTACAAAAATACATGACGTCGTAAGTAACGTTTTTATGTCATAAGGTGGCGCATTAAAAATAAAATTAAACTGTCCTAGCGTTTGGTCCGTTTTATTTCGATGGTAAATTTTACACTGACAGATCTTGACATTTGTCAAATCTATGTTTATGTTTTCTATGGTTTCTACACTGGAAAGCCGATAAATTCCATGGCCTTCGCAGCCTCGTTTTATTTTTGAGCGCACGTTATTTTCGGATGAACTGTATAGAAGCTTATACGGAACACACAGACGGACATTAACTAAGACTGTTATTTGTTGTCTATTCAAACGCAAATTTTTTAAATGATAGAGATTCAATCATTTCCATCCACTGTGGTTCCAAATTTCTGAAAAATTTTTTTTTCAAAACTTACTTTGAATTTAAAATTACCTTCAAATTGCCACCAAAATTTTACAAAAAAATATTAGTTATCATAAATATAGCAAAATTCCAATGTATTTATTTTATAAAAATTATACTTTAAACCGCTATCAGTCGAAAATTTAAAACAAATTCATAATATTGGGCATTTTTGTTTTATTTAAATCTGTTTTAATTAGATACAGCTCCATTTTTATGAAAATTACGTTTAATAACAAACTTTACGATTATTTGGTCCTAACAACATGAAGCCCTTTAAACTAAAATTTATTTATACCACATATATTTTATACAAATATGTAATTGTGATTTACATATAAAATAAATAAAATTGAATTTTGCTATATTTCTGTTAACTAATATTTTTTTGTAACATTTTAGTGTGACCCCCATTTGAAAGTGTTCTAAATTCGGATACGTTGTCAGACTAGAGATAAACAAATGCTAAAAATGTTTATTTATGGCTTTCATTTTTAAAAAATGGTTTAATACGACCAACAAATAACAATTTTGTGCAACGCCGGGTACATTTGCTAATAAGACATTAAAATGATGCATGTCACAATTTTTTTTATTATTTTAACAAACTACAATAATATGAGTCAAGGACCTCCCTGCTAAAACTTCAATGCCGACGCCTATAATACACGACTCCGGGGCGATAAATCCAGTTCAGTGTTCCCTGTAACATTGATTTACGATACGAAACGAGAGCAGAGTACAATCAGAAAAAAGGCAATTGTTATGTGAACACAAACGGCTCCAATAGTGTGAAAATAGATGCAGATAAGCGTTTTCCCATCGCTCCGTTTGTTGTGTATTTTTATTAATCCTACAACCTCCTCAGTTCGTGGCCGCAATGAAATCCTTGTCAATCGCTCACATTCCGAACCAAAATTATGTCAAGCGTTACACGCTTGTTCCGGCCAATAAAAACATCGTCCGTCCGCGGTACCGGTTCTTGTCAACGGTCCAGTTATAATGCACGGAATCGACAGGGGAAAAACTGGCATAAACCATGCAAAGACATTGACCCAGTCCCGTCTCCAGACGACGTCGCAAATTAGCACGAAAACGTACCAAACCGTCCCATTTCTTCAATCAAATCGACTAGCGAGATAATACCGAATGCTTCATTTTCTTTTCCCGCGACTTTCTCCACCAAACTGAATAGATTAATGGCTCGCCATGCCTTATATACAATTTGAAACAAAGAACCGCACACGCCGTGCAAACAACGAACTGGAAAAGGAGTTCGTTACCAGATCCGGAGGCGCAATCGATTATTCGCGAGCTAATTAAATAAGTTGTAAAATGGTGGATGCGCCACTTGCAGCACGAAGCAGAATTCGCAATGAAAAGTCGATGCCGCTCGAAACGGTAGCAATTAGGTGTAAATAGGATGAGAAACGCTTATTAATTAATTCAACTACTTCCATTGTGAAATGTCGGATTCCCATATTCTGCAACAAAAGTGATACGTGGTGAAAGAAACGCCCTTCTTCCGGCGAGCGATGTGTGTACGGCTTCGAGATCGTTTCGGATTTAAGCCCCCGCATTAATGCAACTCCACTTAATTCAACATTCCTTCGGTTGACTTGACAATTCCGATGGATTCAGGTAGCGTGACTGTTACACGTGAATCGACCAAACTTGTAATTTTCAATTCGGATCGAATTCGTAAACGAAACCCATCATTTGAGTTACATACATCGCACCAAAATAAAATGATGCAATAGTTAATTGAGGCGCTTCCTACAAAAACTATCAAAGTCCAAAACCGACTTTTTGAAGAATGACAAAAACATTCATCCGATCATTACCTCGTTCGGCTATAAGTCGGCCAAGAGTCTCATAAATAACTCAAAATCTTTAATTGAAATCATAATTTGAATTTTTGGACCTTGGTTGCCTTTGCAAGAAGCAAAAGAATCTATATAAATAAAAATTAAATGCTGTTCGTTGGTAAGCGCATCACTTGAAAACGGCTGCACCGATTTGGCAAATATTTTTTTAATGTTTGTAATAGTCAGAATGAGGTTTTTTCGGGAAAGAAAATTTGGAAAAGTTGCACGGAAAGTTTGAAAATCGGGAAAAAATTAGTGCTTTTTTCTATGGGATTATTGTATAAACTCAAGACCATAACTCACGATTCGAACGATGGATGTGCGTAATCCTTTTTTTTGTTTTGTGCGTTATGAATCACGATCACAATCAAATTTATTAAAATTTGGCCAGGACAACGTCTGTTGGGTCAGCTAACTAGTTGCTAATACAAATATGTATTGTCGCTTTTTTAGCTTTTGTGTTTCCACCGACTTGTGTCCTTTTTCAGTCTCATTTTTCCTTTGCTAACATTTTCCATAAATCTTCAAGCTCCGTGAAATAAGCCGTTATTGCATGTGGGCGTACGAATCAAGCACAGACGTCACTTGGTCCCCCATCAACAAGATAAAACGCTCTGTCGTTCTGACATGGATTATGAATTAATACACGCGGGAATATTCCGCTTCGTGCGGCAATTTGCTCCACAATCTCTATAATTCATGTCTAGAACCGCAACACCGTCTCCGTGGTGTGTCCGCGGGTCAGAGGTCGTCTCGTAAAACAATGTCCCTCTTTCTCTTCGACCCGTCACATGTAGATACTAACCAGATGTGGATAATGTTACATGCGTCTCTTCTGGAACACATTACTCCACCCTACCATTAGTCAGCAGACAACGACCATCGAGGAGTCCCGTGGTGGTTCGTTGTTTGCCTTAAATCGCAATTAACTAATTCGCTCGACATGCGATCATAAAGACGCAGACAAAGAGAAACGCACCCAACCCCAACAGGAAATGGGCACCGTGCGCTCATTTCCTGCGGGGTTTTTGCGCGTAAGCACCCTTGAGGTGGTGGAACTGGTGATCAATCAAGACACAAGTGCGGATGTTAGACGCGGTATCGATTTTCGTCGGGAAGTTTCTCTTACGAGTTGTTTGGTGAGAGTGTGACCGCCAGTCCAAAATAAATATTAATAACATTTGGCAGATGGCCAACGGTTTCCGCTTTTAGTTCCGAATTACCTCGTCGCCGTTTCCCACAACATGAATCGAACTATCCCAGCGTGCGGTCGCGAATATCGCCAAAAATAATGACATAACAGTAAACGGCACAAAGAACCGATGCAAGTTTAATTCCCTCGGCGTATCGTTGACCATTTATTATTCATGGATCGCCGATGCTTATTTATCATTGTTTTTTTGTGCTAACTTTTTTAGAACCTTTGTGGGCATCCGGTCGCGTAATGTAAAGCACACTACTCTGGACGTAGTATAGTAACGTGGAACGTGGAGTTTCATCATCGTCTTGGTGCTGTTCAGGGCCACACCTCTTCGCCAGTCAGTCACCTGGTTATGTCACGGGGTTTGAGGTTATCTCCGTCATGAGATCGGACTCGTGACCAAAACACCGACGCCGAAGGGCCCGCGATTCGCTTTTGGCGGCTCGTTAAAAAAAATCGTGAATCTGATGCGATTTCGTGCAACCTTCGGGATGTGCCAGGCACCAGTTTTCATAATTATATTGATCACGATGTCATTTCGATCAGTCAATAAGAAAATGCAACTTCGCCTGTTTGAAAAATGCTTTCGAAAGTAAACCATTTTCAGGGGAAATGTTACAATTAATCTATCACCTTGTGGCACTTTACGCCTTTTTTAGTGTGTGCTCGTTCCTCCTTTTTTCTTTGCTATAATTTACAGAATGCTAAATATTCAAATTCATTCGCTTTCTTTACAATTTCTGTTTTTTCGCTCACACATTCTAGAAAAGAACATTTTCTCTTCCCATCCTCCTACCTACTTAGATATTAGCCGTAGGTCTGCATAAAACGTTCATATGAGTAGCATTTTTTTTGAAGCTGTGTTAGTCATACATTTGTTTAGGATTCTCATGTCTTCTATTATTATTTTTTATAGCAAACTCATTTCAAAAGTTGACGATTCTTCTTTAATGTTCAACATTTGCGGAAGTGTCCTCCACATATTAACGATTCCTATCAATATTGTGTTTTATTTCTCCGCAGCATAGACCGCCGCATCATTAAATTTTACGCTTTTACAACTTAGATAACCACCCACGTTAACCTTTGACGTACGTAAATTAAACGCTTTTAGAACCAGACAAAGTGTTCACATAAAATCAAATTAAACGTGGACCCACAACGATCACAGTGTAAAGGGCAAATCGCTTGCACAATAAATTATTTGTTTTTATGGATGTAGTAAAATTACGCAAGCACCTTCTTCCTGTCGTCGTGTCACCACATTAAATTACTACCGAAAATGTAAACACACGTCCGCACTTGGCGTTTGCCATTGCCAAATAAAACAATTGATAAGTTCAATTACCAGTTGTGCTAGTTTGACGATTGTGACTCAGAGATTTTTACTACTAGCGCGTGCATTGTTCGATCAACGCCATAACGGGGATAATATGACGTTGATTAACTCATTTTTCGGTAGGTTTACATTTTGCACAATGTTCGCGCACTAACAAGAAGTGCTGTTGCAAAACGTGAGGGCTTCCAAGAAAAGCACACGCGAATTTTCAGCATTCACGCACGAATTCTACAATTCCATCCCCGAAAGCGCATAAATTACGCGGACTTCCATTTAGAGAAACCCGTCATAGCGCAACGAAGAGGTGTACCAGTTTGTTTACCTATGTGTCGGGTGTTTGTTTTGATTTACCACACGCCAACCAGGTGAAGGTGTCCGACTTACCCAAAATTTTATTCAGCCAATCGGCCAAATCCTCCTTGAGGGGGTCGAGCTGTCGCATTTGGGCGCTCATCATTCTTTCGGTATACTCTTCGGCGAACTCCTCGTCTGGTTCCAGACGATGGAAGCCGGACGGTACCGACATGGGACCCCAACTGTTCCGGTTCCTGGAAATATTGTTCTTTCCGAACGCCATGCTGGATACTGGAACATAGGGCGAATCAAACGTTAAAAATTGCATTGGCTGATAAGACGTAATCGTGCGATAATGTGTCAAATGCAAGCGGTGCATTTTCACTCGCGCTTTCGTTTATTATTTATGACCCTTAGCGAATTTATAGAGAGCAGGTGTCAATACAATCATGTTATGTGGTTTGGTTTGTGGGTCGGTGATTATTGCTCTTATCTACAGTCCTAATAAAACCACGAATTTATGACAACTGCGCCAGAAATCGCGTGAATTTTTTGTTATACAAAACCATTAGGACTTGAAACTGCTTGCCATCTCAAAAAGACTCCATACAAAATGAAATCAATGGAAATGGAAATCGCGTGTGAAACACGTTACATGTTAGGCCATTCTCAAAAAATTATTTTATTTATCCCATAAAAGTGCATTACAACCAAATTTGCACCTCTTACGGCACTCCATAGGCTAGAGACTTTGATTTTTATACTGTACATATACGTTAGCGTTAGCGTTAGAGGACGGGAGTTTAAATCAGAACACAACTCTGAAGATAAGCAATGTAATATTGTATCGGTTATTTAAGAATAAACGACTCGCAGAATACAATATGACAATTCAAAACTATCTATATGTCATCTCTCTTAGTCTTCTAGATTCTTCATTGATTACTCTCACACTTCCCCTCAATGAAAAATCGCGTACACACCAAAAATACAAAAAACACAGTTCTTTATGACGTAGACCTCCTACGATTCACCGATAACACAATCTTCCATATTTAACATTCTGACACATGAAGAATGTTTCGGTTTTGGAAGTCCTTTTGTCATGACGTCTGCAACCATCTGCGACGTAAACGGATTCCTCTGTATTTCTTGCCTCCACATTTTGTAAGTTGTACTTCTTTTGGGGTCTTCCGGGCCGTCCCGTTCTGATGATTTTTGGCCTGCCAGGTCCTCTTACTTGAACTTCTGATTCGACAGATATTCCTGGTTCACCAGCTTCATCTTCCCCTTGTTCCATTGGGTCCTCATTCATTTCTATTAGAGGATTTTCATCGATACCAATAATCCGAGGAGTCAGTGGAACACTTTCTTTCGAATCTTCTTGTTCATTTTTTCCGCAAGAGATTTTGTGATTTTCTCGAGCGTAATACAAATTGTTGATTCGATCCGCGATTAATATAACTTTTCCTTTTTTATCCAACACTATTGCGTTTTTCTTCCTAAAACGTACTTCATAACCTTTATCAGTTATTTTTCCTACGGACAATAAGTTTGTACGTAGTTCAGGTACGCAAAGTGTGTCCATCAACTTGATGTTTCTTCGTTCACCATTTACTTCAGCAGCAAAAGTAGAAGTTCCTTTTGCTGTAATAATGGTTGATGCGTCGTTTGCTAATTTTAATTTTCCGCATTCCGGGTGGTTCTGATTTGAAAAGTCGGCTATGTCCTTACATAGGTGGGAAGTCGCGCCGCTGTGCAAGCACCATTTCGCGTATTTCTTGTAAGATTTTGAGAGAAGAGCTTTTGAAACTGTTAGACATGAATTTTCAGCTGTTCTCGCCGACGCGATGTTGCAATTTGCGGCTTTATGTCCAACCTTCCTGCATTTATGACATCGAAAATTGAATCTTCCTTCTCCGCCTTTTTTATTTAAACCCAAACTCAATTCCGCATCATCGTTTCGATTATTTCCCTTTTGTTTTGGAATTTTGTTCGAACGCCACTGAAACTTTTTATTCGTGAACATAGCTTCGTTCGCGCGTACGTCGTTTTTCCGTGCGTCGCTTTCTTCCACTATTTTAATTCTTAAAGCTTCTGGTGTAGGCAGCTGGTCACGTGATTCTATCGCACATCGAAAATTCTCAAAGCTTGACGGCAAACTATACAGCAACATGATTGCTAATAAATCAGGATTGATTTCGACTTCCATTTCGTCGAGTTTGTCGACTGCGTCAAAGAATTTCTTCACGTGTTCGCGTACCTCCGTTCCCTCTTCCATTTTTTGAATTGTCAACTGCTTCAGCAATGTGGCTTTTCTCGCTGGACCTTTCGATTGGTAGATGGTTTCCAACTTCAGCCAAAGTTCGCGTGAAGTACCGCAACCTTTTACTTGCTTTAATTCCGATGGGCTTATTGCAAGAATAATGCCAGATTTAGCCTTGGCATCATTTCTTTCCCACAACTTCACTGCTTCCATCGATTCCTGACTGTCCTCCATCAGCTTCGGTTTTGTGTTCTCGCCATTTGTATATGTCCATCCGTCATTTTTCACAAGCATGGCTTCCATCTGCATCTTCCAAGTGTCGTAATTTTCCTTGTTAAGGGACTCGATTCTCATAACATTTCCGGCACTCATTTTCAGGCGATTCTTGTCACTGTGTACAGTCACCAATGTGATCGTTTTTCACTACCGATATCTTCGTAGATTTTCTACTATTATTTGCTTTTTAAACTTTTCCCTGAATCACACCTCTGGGCCCATAACCTGTTAGCGTTAGAGGACGGGAGTTTAAATCAGAACACAACTCTGAAGATAAGCAATGTAATATTGTATCGGTTATTTAAGAATAAACGACTCGCAGAATACAATATGACAATTCAAAACTATCTATATGTCATCTCTCTTAGTCTTCTAGATTCTTCATTGATTACTCTCACATAATTCAAAGCGAGTCATTTTTGCCATGTTATTTGCACCGAAAACGAGAGTTTGACGCACAAAAACGTCTTAACGACTTCAATTCGGTGTATATACTCGTATATCGGTTTATAATCTGCGTCATTATTTGTTTATTATAACAAAACGGTTCGCATTTTTATATTAATGAGTTGTGCAGAAAAAAACGAGGAGGGATTAAAGTATCACACCTATTTATTATAACAAATTAGAGGATAACCTTCAACCTTGTTTGTTTTACTTAATTTTTTTAATGCAAAGTGAAAGCCGCTTATCGAAACAATAACAACAATTTGAATAAAACTCGCATCGCGACTGGCGTTATTTACTCACTTAATTAATCCGTCTGCGTTGCGTACTTTTGAAAAGTAAAAACGTAAAAAAGAATTGTAAAAATCACAGATTCCACATTTACCTGCAATTTTGTGTTGGACGTATAAATGTCGTAGTTTTTATTGCGATTTTAATCATGCATCCGTATCACTTTTTAAAAGACATAACATTAAAACTAACAGCAACCGCTTGCCGAACACTGACCTGTCTACTTTTGAGGAGTCGAGGTCTGTTATTATTTTTCTAAATGCACCTCACGTGTATTTGAACTTTACACTCTACTTGCTGCATAACGTTCCACCTTAACTAATTATATAAAAGTGCAGTTATATGGCTAAGTATACCCTAAGTGCACGTTGCACCCACATCTCTGTTGCCTAAAACCATCACCCCTGCTCGTTCTTCACGCAGTTACAAATAGGCGCGGTATTAAGTATTGTTCGGGCACTACATCCGCTCCTGTATAACAATAACCCGTGGCCAAACTGAAACACACTCGCCTTTCGTATTACCCATAATTATAGCACGGTTTCTCTAATTTCGCCACACGTCTGCTTCTCCATTTATAGAACTCCTGCTCTTTGTTTCTATTCTCCACATATCGCGGCCCTCCTCGTTAGCTTTTTGTACGTTTTATTAAGACGAAAATAAATCACCGCATTAAAAAACGTGTCTGGGTTTAGAGACCGTCAACACATCCAAGAGCTATAACAGACAAGAAACCTCTTTCATTGATAAGTCCGTCAGTTGCGTAACGCTTTGTTATGCGACCACCTGAAGATTTATGGCGACGGAAATCGCGTCGAAAACTAATAAAAACTAATCCTTGATCCTTGTTTTGGAAACAATCGAGTTAAGGTCACGGATTTATCTGATCGGTTTGATGGAAAAATTAGTGTGTGGGCATTTTACGGTCTTGCAAGTGCCGAAGAGAATTTCGTGCAAGTTGGATTTTATTGGCGGTGTGGGTGGTGGTGCAAATCTAAAAATATCTAATAAAATATTGTCGATTGTCGGCCCGAAGATTATTGGTGGGACGGTATATATGTGAGAAAATTCCAATTAAAATATTCATAAGGCTTACATTCTAAAAGCACAAAAGGTACAAAACATCTGCTTTTGTCGTGTTTACAGGCTTTTCATACACTCACAAAATGTATTGCATAATTTATCTTCTCACTTTGCAAAAATCTTCAATCTCATTTTGGATTTTAATCTGGGAATCACCGAAATATCTTAACATTTTCAAACGGTTTTTTAGAATATAGCAAATATGGATCTTCATTCATTCTTTTGCGTTTTAATTTTTTATAATATTAATAATACTATTGTATTAATTGTTGAAGCTTTTGTGCACTTATCTTTTATATGATTATATTTTCTCTTATTTTTGAACCAAGTTTTCTCTTCAATTATACAATATTAACAACTTTCGTTTCGTTAATTTGTAATTTTTAGTTTTATTTATTAGATGTTGATAAGATTTAGTTTTGTTCTTTCTTCATAAATTAGGTAAGTGGCAATAAGAAGTGGAATTAAAAAAACGAGTACAATTCAATTTGTATTTTTGTTTGGGGTTAACTTTGGATAATTCTACTGCACGTCATTAACTTTCCAAATTTTTATATTAAAATTTGATTGTGGCGTGTTACACAGAGGCAAAGACCCAATCACATATTTACCGATTAAAGTAATATTATAGTGATGTGAGTTCATTAAAACTAAATAAAAAATTATTACCTACGTAATTTTGGAAACTTATAACAAAAGCACAATTCAAGTGAATACAAGATAAATCTATTTTTAGTTGAGCTCGCTTCGAAATCCTACCAAATGAAATTTTTTACCTATTTTCTCGGCAATACATATTAAAAAAGCCACTACTAAATCATAACATTTGTATTTTTAACTTGTATAAAATTCTAACATTACAGCAAATCGGTAGGCCAAGAAGCTACTAATGATAATTTTTGACTTACTAAAGTCCTTGGTTCGAAAAAACTATACCCACGAGCTCATCACCAGGACCATGAAACCACTACTGATCTATCCGGTCCAAACCATTTCCTATTTACTGTGAAAACTCTACCTCCGTTTTCATAGACTAAAACGGTAGAATTTTCACCGGTTACAAGGAATATCGTTTACGAAAAAATTCGGCTCATTGTCGAAATCGCGGAAACACGTTCCCACTTTCCAGAGTACATTACACTACTAGATTCTGCTAATGTTACAGTGCAATACTTAATTGTTAAAGCGTTTAGGGAAAATATGGAGCATGTCTGCGTTATGTTTATATCGCATGACAAAACTACGAGATCAAGTTAAATAGAAATAGGATTTATAACTTGTGCTGTGGGTTTGCTTGATTTTGCATCTGTATGGTGTGGGTGGGAAAGGAAAAATGCAAATAAATGACGTATTGTTGTTGTTGACATTCTTTCTTAAAAAGATGATCGATCAAATAATAAACAGCGAAGGATGAATAGTTTGGAGCAGGAAGTTTTCGTACAAAAGATATTGAGAAGGATTGATGGTAGATACAACACAGAAAAAGTTGTAAAAAAAGAGATTAAGTCATGCGTCCAAATTTAAAAAAAAAATTAAACCACCTGCTTACTCTAATCATAATCTGTGTTGTAGAAATTGTAATTTATAGACCATGTAAGCGTTTTATAAAGGATAGGACGTACGAATTATTTAACGAAAGTCGACTTAAATGCACGATTACGTTAACGACCAAAACCCTGTCTTTAACTCTAATCTTACTTATCCTTGTTTCTCAACGTCTTCAAAAATTATTTCACTTTGGTTCTTTGTTTCGTTCCGACATAATTAACTACGTCTTTCGTCGGTGTTTAATTATTAACACGCTAATGTGTGTCTACCAGTTCTTACATTAGGAATTGTTAAAACGATGTGCAGATACTGTTATAGCAACATTCGTAATTATTGCTCGTGGCATTTGCAGCTTTACTACCCAATTAAGATTTCATAGAGTTGTCATAAATTTCGAAAATAATCGTTGAGTTCATAAATTCATTGTCCATTTACGAACGAAATTGATAACCTTTTAATTAACAGATAGTGATCTTGCAATAACTTATTTATGATCCCTTAACGTTTCGCCGCCGCAGAAAATTCCTCGGGGGCACGGGATTGACCGTTTCATGCAAAAAAAGGTCAGAAGACTTGAAATGTCAATGTATCAGGTTGACATTGTTAAAACAATTTTTGAAATGACGTTTCGTTGGATTCTTTATGCGACATTTATTACGATATAAACCTTGTAATTGTCTTCTGAGATTTATATCAGCTGCTCATAGTCAGTTAATAATTTAATCCGACTTTTGTCGACTCGATTCGTAGCTAGAAACAGATAGAAAACACGAAATAAATAAATTATAAATAAACAACCACCACCAGCGATAACGTGCGCCCATTTTAGGCCAAGTGAAGGTATGTACGAATATGCAAATTTCGGGTTGGCACGTTTCTGTCGTTTTATCGCCTTATTGTCTTAATTAGTTGTTACGAAACAACCAGTCTGGTGCATTTTTCTGAAAAAAAGTTGAATGCTTTCAGACACCACACACACGTTTGTTCTTTCATTAAAAGAGGTCCCCTATATGGATTCACTGAAACCGCGACCCGCCAAGGTCCCAGGCGCGTTTTTCAGCGCAATTATCGATTTACTCGTTTATCGTACGCGAATTTCACAAAACCGAAAGTGTGACGTAGGGTTCTGCATTTTTCCACCGATCATGTTCTCACGTTGTGTGCCAAAATTTTGCACGTTTTACCTCGACCCACGTTTCCACCTAATCGAACCGTGTTACAAAACCAATTTGTGGAATTAATTGCGGTTTTAATTGACGATTTTCTACTCTTCCAGATCGTGACATTGTGAAACATTAACTAATTGCATATAATCCAATTCGCTTTTACTTTTTTCGAGTGCGGCGCAAAATGTGGGGACCGATGGAAATTGCGAGGCCTCGCCTACAATCATCCATAAACCTCGATTAATCGCGTGCTTTTTAAAAGAAAGGTAATTATTAATTTGTGTTAATAAATTCGCTAATTGCACTAATCTTGAAAACATACAGAGCGTGAAACGATGCGCGCTTCTTCCTATAGAAAAAAGAAAACACCGTGCTCGGACTTTATTTGATATTGTTGGCATTATTATGAAACAATTGTCCCCGACCGTGTACATACCACCAATTCACTCCGTTATATGACTTTTTCGCGCAAAGACATCATTATTATGTTTCCGCGTTGCATTGCGATTCTTTGGCCATATTGTGGTTTGAGCCGTGAAATGGCTTTGTTGTTTGAGAACAGATGTTGAAACTGTCTTGGACTGCATCGTGCGTTGATGATAAATTTCGGCTTGATGATGGTGCGGTTAGTTTCCGGTTAGTAAATAAAATTAGATCGAGGTTTACAGTAGCATTCAAATAATCATCGGCGTGCGGCTGCGATAAAGATTTGAACATGCACTTAATTTACGGGTTATCAGATAAAAAAAAGTGCCAGAAATCTTTAAATAAATAATAACTTGTCGTTCAGTAGGAGATAAAGCTGGAAATAAAAATTAGCACGGGATTGTTTAGTGTTAAATTATATGACTAGACATCCAAAAACGGTTAGAATTTAATTTAATTTACAACTTTTCAATAATATTTTATTTTGTATTACAACTGTTATTGAGAATCAATAAGACAAATAAAAATTTTAACGACTTCAAATTTGGGGCTTAAATTGGAAAAATCAGAATGGCAGTCTCCGTTAAACTTTCTCTTTGAATTTTCAACAAAATCGGCTCCAAAATGAGTCACCAATTTACAGTTTTCACCCTTTCAAACCCTACCAATTCCTAAATTAAAATTGGTCAAAACGAACGTATTAAGTTCACTATTTTCATATTAAACATTCTAATTTCACGTTACATTTGATCATTGTTGTTGTAATCAACAATAACTACTCCCTAATGACTTTTGATTTATCTATCATTATGCAATGATATTAATAATTCAAGTGCGCCTGAAACAAACAACAAATAGGATGAGGTGTTGAGAGTTAGCCTTGGTCCATAACACGATAATTTTGACGTTCTATCAAAAACTTTCATTATCTTTCGTCGGAAAATGACTCGACTCACGAATTAGTTAACTGACTCGCACATAAATTTTGTACTTCCAACAATCACCACAAATATTTGGGATAAATTCGTCGTGCAATAACATTACATTCATACAGTTCTTTCGGCCAAAAAACCTAATTGCTTGCGAGATTCAAGTTTTTACTTCTTACGAAACACCAAAGAATCCAGTCTTGCAGTCGTAAAATATTTTTTAGCATTTTTAATTAAGCACCAAATTACTATTTTATACTTGTTTTCTCTCGTATTATTTCAGTAATTTGTACGAATAATTAATGGTGACAGTATATAAATAATTAAATTAAAAAAGATATAAATAATGAAGCAGCCATCGACGTCTCCTTAAATTACAACAACTATTCAACATTCCGCTTTCTTGTATTGTAATAATTGTTGCCAATTAAAAACGAATAAGTGGCCGTAAGTGCAGGAACGAAAGAAGAGTTAAATTTGCATGTTTAATGGCAATTGCACAGTAATGATGGAGTTATGAAGTAATGTTGCGTTCGATAGTTTATCAAGTTCGAAAGTCAGAATATGTACAAAATAAAATCAAAGCGTGTCATATCGACAGTATCATAATAAGGAGCGTCAAAATGTAATACGACTTTTGTAGTTTTTTGTTATAAAACAAATTACAAGTAATAACACACCACGCACAAATTATGATAAATGTTGTTTGGTTCCAGATGTAATGCGATAATATAAATACCCATAATAAAACCTTGTCACGACTACAAAAACAATTTTGTGCATCTCGTATCAATTGGGTCCAAAATTGTACATACAAATTATAATAAACTGGAATTTGTTTACTCAACATATCACTATCAATTTAACAATATAATTATTAAGGTCATAATTAATTATTATTTTGTTGCAATTAAAAAAACACTGTCGGATCTCTCGAAGACGAACGAACATTTTTCAAAAACTGTATAATTCGTACTAAAATTTGAAAAACTTTCTACTGACCTAAACGGTCCAACAGTTCTTAGAACGTCTGACCAAGGCCCGTGCCAAACCAAAGTATTGTAAGAAACACGTGTTAGAAGCTTAAAATTTTCCGTACTCACCCTCACGACAGGTAGAAGACACTACAGTAGAAACTAGAGGCTCAGCCCCACGACCAACTCAAAACTCAAATTAAGGACAAAATTAATTCATCAAAAGTCATAACTGTCATTCGAAAACGTCGAATCGGTAAAAAAAAAGCCGGGATGGCCAGACCGACCGAGATCAACAACTACTAGACACGCTATGCGCGACGCTCAACTCTCATTGCGCGCTTTCGCTATCGAATGGGAGAGTGATATGAAGAGATAAAGCACTGGAGGATAGGTGGGGGAGGGAAAGCTTCATGGTGGTGGTTGCGACGCAGCTTCCACCCCGATCAATGAACAAGATTCGTTTTTTTAGCCCGCACTGACGACTCAGCTGCTGAGCATTTTTTATTTCGCTCTCTGGGTATTGTAATGATAATTTTGTTACAATCCGGTGTCTTGGACTGGTTGCATTCACGGTCATTAATTATTATGAACCAGGTCATGTTGGGTGTCATAGGAATTATAAAACATCTCAGACACCTTAAGCACTTAGGTTTATCTTTAAAACGTGGGTGGTCTGGTAATAATTTATTTTATTGGAGCATATTTTGGGAACTAATTCCAACGCGTGTGAAGCTCACATAATCGCAAAAAAATATATAAAACGAGATTGTTTTATCTATGTATTACAGAATCTATCTATAATCTAGGAGTATTAGATGTTTTAATTTGGAGCGAAAATATTGTATAAGTATATTTGTGATTACATAAACTGTTGTATTTTGATATACAGTTATCTGAAATTCTCCTAATTTCAATATACTATATGAACCTACAATGTAAGCATTTTTTAACACACACGACACTGACAAACAGTATGCATTATGAAAATTTGTAAATTTTCGCGGCTAATATTTAAATAATTTAAGCAATTTTCGAATATTTGCCATGTAATTCTTCAAAGACATACCCAGTTGAGAAATAACTTAAAAATTTTGAAGTTGATAAAACTGTTTTCAAAATTCTCTGAAATGTGACCGAAATTGCAGTTGAAATGTTTGTAAATTATTTGTATTGCATTCTCTGAAGAATTCTTTAATTTTTACATACTTCTGTATTATTTTTATTATTTCACAATTTAAATGAATTGCTGTTATCTTCGATATATTCATGTTCCTTGCTATATTTCCTCATAATTCCTCCGAGGATTATTTTCGAAATAACAAATTATGTGTTCAACTTTTCCAATCTTGGAATTAGTTTTAATCGATTTTGGTTCGATTTCAATTATAAATGATTGATTTTCTAAGCAAAACGTTTTTTCTATCTTCATAATCGTGTAATTTATGAACGTTGACAAATGCTATTCTGCAAATAAAATTTAATAGGTCATGTCTACTATGCTAATATTTTTTGCTGTGTATTAATTGAAACGTATAAATAAATCAACAGCAGCGGCGCACGATTGCACAATGGCAAGAGTTCAAACGGTATAAATTATATGAATAATTTGTTAATTAGTTGAATTATGAATAGTTAGACTCATAAATATGAATTTGAAGACCCACGAACGCATCTGGTCGAGCTTCATCGACACCTTCTGCTCATGCATTTTTAATAAACTTATTTGTAAACAATTTAAAAATTGCATATGAATACATCGCACGCCTTTTCCATGCTGCACGACAACGAAATTTTACCATTAATATTTCACCGAATTTTAATGACAAGACGAACGGTTCCACCCGCTTTTAAACTTAGCTCTCTGCATTGTAAATGTTTACAAATAATAAATTGAGCGATGGAGAATTGATGTAATTGTAGAATCGAGTGTTGGCGGAATTGCCTAATTTGTAATAATTACGATGCGAGATTTATGAATCACGGACGGAAGCATCACAAATCTTACAATCCCACCAAAATGGCCCCGAGCAAATATCATAAAATATTTCATTATATTGTTAAGTCATCGTATTACTAAAAAATAATAACACGACCGCTGAGACTACTAGAAAACAAAATTTAAGGCTTCACCACGTGATGGCGTGTCAAAATGAAGCAAAAGCAGTATTTTCGAAAACCAACACATCCAATTGCGTTCCAGTAACAAAATATTTTTCAGTTTTAATCCACGAAAATTAATTGGCATAATAATAAAACAAAAAATTAAGAAAATAAAATGCCCAAAAGTTTATTGAGGAGATTATGCGCATTTACACGAACATGAATTTTATGTAAACTGTACAATACGATCGCAAATCAAAATATAAGTCGCGATATAACGCGACAACTCGAAAGTTTTTCAATTTTTTTCCATCATTTTTCAAAGTTAATAACAAATCTCGACATAAAAAAAGAAAAATTTCAGGAGAAGCCATAAAAGGTAGGAGCGCCATTTATCTGATTTATTTATGTGCGAAGAAGATGATATGTTGATGATTTTGCAAAACTATTTTTTTTTTAATTTACAAATGATGGAATCACTCTTGCTCTTGTATTTCATTTTAAACAGAGAACAGCTCTTTCGTTTTTCAAAATGTTATGAGCAAAGAAGTTTATATGTCGATGTCCTGATGATATGTCCTGCCTTACTTGAAACAAAATACTGAGAAATATTATGTGTTCGGCTGTAGGCAACCAATTATACACGTTAGCTTACTTATCAATTGTTTATTTTCGTTATGTCATTTTGATAAGTGACAACCTAAATAACCTCGCCGCCTCGTGTGAAAAAACCTAACCTCACTTTTTATTGTTTTGATTTCTTATTAATTTTTTAAGTTAGAAGAAATGTCCGTTCAGTACGGCAAAGTAATTTCTCTCATTTTACTGGAGCGATTTGGCTCCGTGGTTGAAAAAGTCGGCACTTATTTATTTCAGTATGGAACCGTACCGCTACTGTACATAAAAAAAAACTTAGATTTGCCTCTATCTAAAGCAAGTACATGCATTTCTACAATTTAGTGAATTAATTTGAGTTGTTTAAGGTGAAGGAAGCGCTGTGCATTTTAATAAAATATCGCCTTGTCACATTCGCGCCCAACCGAAATGAGAATGTTGCAAACTACACATTGCAGCACGACCGCGTTTTACTCATGCTCCGATACTCAAAATACATAAATTTGATCAAAAAGAAGTTCGGCATTGAATGCGAAATGATCGTGGAAGAGCTGTTGCTCCGAAGCTATTGGACAGCATCCGAACTAATTCTTCATGTTATTGAAAAACTAAAAAAGGATCATAACAAAATTGTGACCATAATTGCAGTTCGGGATCACCTCATCTCGCTGATAAATGCGCAATATTTAATAAGAGTGCCGTACAGTAGAGATGATAAACCAGTTCCCAGTCTTGAGCTGAGTGAACGTGAGCAATTTGTTCCACCTCACATTGACGTGAAGTCAATTGCTGGTGTTCAGACTGGAAAAATTACAGCGGCGTCGTTGCCAGACAAAGATACGTACTGGACAGTGAATTTTGATAGGTTCCACCAGGACATGAGGGATAAAGTTATAGTGAACGCGTTTACTACAAAATTTGATGAGAATGGGGGCGAGTTTGTGCGGTTGTTGTTGCAACAAATGTATATCCGAACCACTCCTTGGGCGGAAGTGTCAAATCCGGTTCCCATCGTAGAAATCCGGGATTTGGTGCGCAAACAAGCCTCTCACCAGCACTTGTTGGCTTTTTTCGACCAATATGTTAATGTAATTGGTACGGTGTGAAAAACGTACGAGCTTAAAATAAACATGATATGTGTTTCAGAGCAGGACAGCTCGAATTTGATAAGGCAGGCAGGCGAGGCCGGGGGCGGCTCATATAAGATTTTTCTCAAAGATGTGTTTACTGAATTCGCGTGGGGAATCGTCGAGCAAATTGTGTTGGAAAAGTTTGACTCGAAAGCGGCGCGAATTTTTCGTCTCGTCAAACTGAAACAGTACATCGAACCTGATCAGATTCAGCAATTAGCGATGATTCCGGCGAAAGAAGCGAAACGTCTCACTTATCAGTTGTTGGAAGAGAATTTTTTGCAGCTTCAAGAGTTGAAAAAAGCTACGAGTAACGGTCCCAACAAATGTTTTACATTGTTCTACGTAAATTTCCACCAGATCGTTAAAATGATCATGGAGCTTTGTTATAAGACTTTGTTTAATATAATGACGAGGAAGAATCATGAGAGGTTGGTTCATAAGAGAATTATTGACAAGAAGCAGAGGGTCGATACAATAATAATGGGGATGAAGGGACAAGGAGCGGCGGATGAGCAACTAGCTGATGTAAGATCACCATAACAAGTTGAATATAATGTAATTAATTGTTAAAGTTCGTGTTTTAGATTGAAGAGATGATAACGCCGCCAGAACGGGAAATCCTCAACAAAATTGACTTGACAATGAAGAAATTGAACAGTGTGGAACTCGAAATCGACGATACTATATTTTTGTTGCAAATGTATTTAATGTATCAATAAATTTTAAATATAAAATCCTGGCTACTTTACTACAAACCCCACAAACTAAATCACGTAAAGAGTATACATTTTTGGCTCTTGAAAATTGCAATAATGTTTATGACAGGGAAAACGTTAAGCAATGAGTTGCATTTAAAATTATCATAGTTGGGTCATATTGTATTAGTCTTGCAAAGCATTCATTGGAATAAAATGAAATAATCAATTCCTGTCCATCTATTATCGTATTGAGCTATAAAGAATTTTGAAAAGCTATTTTAAAGATTAAATAAATACACATTAAAAAAATTCGGTATTATAAAAGAGAATTTTAAAAGTAACATATGGGTTGCGCGTAATATTAAAAAAGTTATTCTAATTTTGAACACCTCACGCAACCCCACGGCAATAATTTAAATTTTCCCTGGGTGTTGTGTTTTTAATAATTTATTCAAAAGAATTCGAAAGACTTTCAGTGCACCTAAAATAAATGAAATAAGTAATCTCTAAAAATATTAATGGATTAAAACATCAAAATTCACAACGCGAGAAGCTAAGTAGAGAAAAGTACTGCATGAAGCTAAATAGATTTAAACGATCGTTACTATTTAATTTTTTTTCAAAACTGTTGGTACATTTATCAATATATAAATACTCACTGATCAGTAAATAACTCATTCCATAAGTAAAATACCAGTTTAACAATAAAAAATCGATGGTTATAAAACTGCTACAAAACCTCGTAAGTCGATTTTTTGTTTTGAAGAATTTGTGGTAGGAAAAGCTTGCAAATAGCAAATTTCTTTAAACTGCAAAGTCTCGTAAGTCAATTTCCAGTTCTTAATACTTGTGTTTTCATATTTCGAAATTATTTGTTTTTAAAATATAATTAAACTGTTTAAATATTTTATTTTCCTCCTGTAAAATTTCAATAAATTGACTTTTTGCAGTCGTTTAATCGAAATTCAATATCCATTCAAAAAACCATTTGCTCATAAAACTGGCTACCCAGTAAACACACAAAACGCATATAACGTTTTTTAAACGTTGAGGAAACGTTTAGTCGGTTGAAAAACGGTTTTACGTTGAATTTTAAACGTTTATTTTCAGTTTATTTTAAAACGTTTCCGATTTAACGTTTATTCAACGTAAATTAGAAACGTTTTTTTAACTAAAATTATAAACGTTACTTCAACGTTTTATTGACGTTTATTTAACGTTTTAATGTCCCGCGATTTAACGTTATTTGAAACCACAATTCAACGTTTTTTTAACGTTTATTCAACGTAAACTAGAAACGTTTTTTTAACCAAAATTAAAAACGTTTATTCAACGTTTTATTTGACGTCTATTTAACGTTTTAATATCCCGCGGTTTAACGTTATTAGAAACCAATTTTCAACGTTTTTTTAACGTTTATTCAACGTAAATTAGAAACGTCTTTTTAACTAAACTTAAAAACGTTTCTTCAACGTTTTATTTGACGTTTATTTAACGTTTTAATGTCCCGAGATTTAACGTTATTAGAAACCAATTTTCAACGTTTTTTTAACGTTTATTCAACGTAAATCTCCTGTCGGAAAAATACTTATGCATTACATAAATATTTAATTACGAGCAAAAATATTGCATGAACACAGAAATACATCTATATGGCTAGTAGTATATTTTTTCATTTAATATGGGCCAAAATAAACAAATAAATGTCGGTACTAATGAGGACTGACAATAAAACAATTTATAAAATTCCCGCTGCTAACGCACTAGTATACACTGAAAGCAAGATATTGGGAAACAATTAATAATAAATCATACTAATGATTGGCTAAAACGCTTTTGTAAAGGTCCTGCCTTTTTTAAACACTTGACTGTAGTTTTATGACTATTTTTCTCAATATTTTAATACGAGTCTAATATTGCAATTGATAAAACTTTTACACAGAAGTCTACATATTTATAAGTAATCAAATTTTACAGGGGAGCCAATTAAAGTTATAATTATACTTTATTTTATTTAATTTTATTTTGTTTATATTAGATTTTATAACTATATTATAGACGTTAATAAAAGCTGTTTGCTGAATAATCTTAGAAAATAATGAGGACACAAAGAATAAAAATTTCGATCTTGAGTTAGAGAAATTTGAAATTAAGTTCTTTGTTAATAACCGTCTGGGACACAATGCATAGGGTATTTTTTGTGTCTTCTTCGACAAATTCCAACTCCTGGTCTTGGTTTAGACATGACTTAGAACATTTTTGAATGACAGCTCCCGTCAAATGTAATCATTTGACAGTTTCAAACGTCTACATTGAAAAAAAATAAAATAAAAGCTGAATTCCATAGCCTCCTAAGTCCCAGTATGTCATAAAATTATATATGAATTTAAGCTGAACTGGTCTGATTTATAAAAAAAGGAATACAATTGTTATTATTTTCATTACAATTGGTGTTAAAAATAATATGTAAAAAAATATTGACAAACAAGAGCAATTTCGTCCTGAGAAAGTGAAATAAATACAATATCGTAATGTGCAATGGAATTGTGGTAACTTACTCTTCAAGCTGAAGAAGTGAAGAGTTTCTTGAAGATGTCGGTATGATCAATCGTTTCGTCTGATGCTACTGCAATCTCTGATGAACTGGTGTCGCAGATGTAGTCCAAGCATCCCCCTCAACGACAAACTTGATAATAAACGAGGATACCTTACAAATATCATAATTTCTTGGACCTGGATGCGAGGAGGCAAACTCTTCGGAATTCAAACCGCACGTTGTTTCTGTTTTACCGACGCGTCAGGTCCGACATTAGTCAGTCACGTGACCGCGATCGACGTTCGAGGAGGTTTCTGGCCACGAGGTTTTGATTTCTAACAAATTTCATTTGACCGGGCAGTAAAAGCTGACGTTTTAGTGCGAACAAAAATGCCCTCAAGCAATCCACTACCACCGAAAGAAAATGCCTTATTTAAAAGAATTTTGGTTAGTATCCCAGCAGTCGCGCGCTGCCGACAGATATCAACAAAAATAATGCCCGACGAAATGTCCTGACTCACTTTCGTCGATCGCTCCGCTCTTGTAACCCACGCTTAGGGCCGAAGCGGGCGCTCCGCAAGCTCATCTTTTTCTTATTCGATCTAACCTCAAACCGGCGCTCCGTCGCTTTGATTTGCCCGCCTGCACCGCTTATCATCGCCCTTTTGTTGCAGAAATGTTACGAACAGAAGCAATACAAGAACGGCTTGAAATTCGCCAAGCAGATCCTCTCAAACCCCAAATACACAGAACATGGAGGTTAGTTGTGTGTTGGCGAGTTTTGTATATGTTTATCAAATTGTTGTAGAAACACTAGCGATGAAGGGTCTCACTCTCAACTGCTTGGGTCGCAAAGAGGAGGCGTACGAGTACGTCCGGAGGGGCTTAAGAAACGACTTGCGCTCACATGTCTGTTGGCACGTTTATGGTCTTTTACAAAGATCGGATAAGAAGTATGATGAGGCCATCAAGTGTTACCGGAATGCTCTCAAGTGGGAGAGGGACAATATGCAGATTCTTAGGGACTTGTCGTTGTTACAAATACAAATGCGCGATTTGGAAGGCTATAGAGTGAGTATAGTGTGTGTGTGATTTATAACCTTGAGGACAAACACAATTATGTATATTAGTGTACTCCATCTGATATTCAAGCCATTGGTAAAATAGCTTATAATAAGGGTAAAAAAATATTTGCATTTATTGATCTTTGTGTGGTTCATATTAACAATAGTCTAGGATGACGCCAACAAGGACGGATTTTTTTTGTTTGGTTTCAATCATATTAAAAGTCTGTTGTGTATCAAAAACAATGCAATCTAATCTAAACAGTGACAAGGAATTAATGAAGACGTTAAATTTATGGCATGGCTAAATAAGTAGTTGACAAACATTTTGAAAACTTGATTTTATTACTTATTATTGTTGTTAAATCCAAATGCATTGACGTTTTTATAAATAATATGAAGCGGCGAAACCGTTCCATAACAAAATAAAAATGCCCTTTAGTCATTGCAAGACTGATGAACAGAACAGAGAAAAAAAAATTTTTTTTCTTTAAAGACATTTTAATAGTTTCTCCGAATTTAAAATATGTAAACGTTTTTAATAATTCCACATTTAATATTTTTAATAATGTGTGTAAAAAAATAAAATAAATCAATAAAAGGAAAATGTAGGCCATTAAATTCATTTGGGATTGATTAGATTGTAGCACATCCTCTAGCAAGACTGATGAACAAAGTAGAAAAATTAAAAATATTTTTACTTTAGACATTTTATAGTTTTTCCGAATTTAGAAAATGTATACAGACTGAATCACTTGTAATAATGCAAAATTTAAGGGGCGATGGAATAATAAATAGAACGTAAAATTACGTGTGTACAAAAATAAAATAATTCAATAAAAGGATAGGCCATTAAATTTCTTTGGAATTGATTAAAGTGTAGGAACGCCCTTTAGAAAGACTGATTAGCAGAGCAGAAAAATTAAAAAGTATTTTTATTTTAAAGACAAATTTAATAGTTTGTAGCGTTTTAAAATTGTATACAGACTGAATCACTTTTAATAAGCCAAATTTGAGGGGCGATAGAATAATAAATAGAATGTAAAATTACGTGTGTACAAAAATAAAATAATTCAATAAAAGGATAGGCCATTAAATTTCTTTGGAATTGATTAAAGTGTAGGAACGCCCTTTAGAAAGACTGATTAGCAGAGCAGAAAAATTAAAAAGTATTTTTATTTTAAAGACAAATTTAATAGTTGGTAGCGTTTTAAAATTGTATACAGACTGAATCACTTTTAATAAGCCAAATTTGAGGGGATAGAATAATAAATAGAATGTAAAATTTGGTGTGTACAAAAATTAAATAATTCAATAAATGGGGAGGCCAATAAATTGCTTAGAGTTTACCAATTTTATCGTTATTTTCCTAGTCAGAAAAAGCAGCAACCAAGACTTTTTGTTGGCAAAAGAACAAAAATCGTTTAAAATAATATTGCCACAGTACATGAGCGAAATTGTTACGAAAGTAAACAAGTATTTTATATTTTATGGAATGGTGCTTCAATTTCTTGAAACAGTGTCTTATTCCGTCTTACTTCAGTTTTAGAAGTAAGACGAAATAGCGCATCCAAAAAAAAACCATGAGAGGAAAGAGGAATCCAAATTTATAACTCTAATTAGGTGTATGAGAACAAATTCAGTTTAATATTTCACCATCCTTGGAAATTCGATCCAACAAAACTACCAGTCAAAAGAAGAAAGCCTGAAACAGCGTTTAAAAAAATAAAAATTAATATTAAAAGTATATTAAATATCGTTTTGGTCAGCAAAACGTGATTGTGAAATGTGAATTACTCAATTTTTTTCGTTGTCTATTATAAACAACTAAGTGTATATTATCAAGTGAAGTCAATTGAAAGATGTTCAGTTTGTGTTGTAAATTTGGAAATAAAAAACCATACAAATAAATAATTTATCATTGAGCAAAACACATTAAATCCGTACTATGAAAATTTTAGTTACTGATGAAAACTAGACAAATTAACTTACCACACAACTTTTTTTATCGTTTGATTCGTTAGGTTTCTGTTATCTATTGTCTACCAATTGCCTAAATGTTTAATGATCCATTCAAGTACTTTTATACCTTACCTAATTTATCTTGTGCGTTGGGTGTAGGACACGCGGTACCAACTTCTCATGCTTAGACCCACGCAGAGGGCTTCCTGGATAGGTTACGCAATGTCGTTGCACTTGTTGGAAGATTACAAAAACGCGTTAAACATATTGGAAACGTTCTTGGACCAACAGCAGGTATAATTGTCGTGTATTTGTTTAGATTTGTTGGTAAAAACGTGTCAATTTTTGGTCGCAGAAAGGGAACAACTTCGATTACGAACACAGCGAGTTGTTGCTATATCAAAACCTGGTGATTCAAGAGTCCGGCGATCTAAAAGAGGCCTTGAAACATCTGGACTATTCCCAAGATCAAATCGTAGACAAGCTGACTCTAAAAGAAAACTTAGGTGAACTAAATCTAAAGCTGAACCAGCACGAGCAATCGGCAAACTACTACGAAGAACTGATCCAAAGAAATCCGGAAAACACGATGTACTATAATAAATTAATAGAAGCGAAGCAACTGACTAAGCCCGAGGACATTGTTAATTTTTATCTAGAGTGTTCGGAAAACTTTCCGCGTGCGATGCCGCCGCGAAGACTGCCGTTAAATTACGCGGTCGGTGAACAGTTTAAAAATCTCGTCGACAAGTACATGCGGAGGGCGCTGTCGAAGGGCGTTCCTCCGCTCTTCGTCGATTTGCGTTCGCTGTATACGGATAAGAGTAAAGTGGAGACTATCGAGAGTTTGTTGTTGCAATACGTGGATGCTTTAAAGAAAGTGTCCAAGTACAGCGAGGACGAGGTAAACAACGGACCCAAGGAACCGGCATCCGCGCTCCTCTGGGTCTACTACTATCTGGCCCAGCACCATGACTACCTGAACCAGACTGAGAAGGCTGTGAGCTACATCGACGCCGCCATCGAGCATACGCCCACCCTCATCGAGCTTTTTGTTACCAAAGGAAGGATCTATAAGGTAACGTTACTTTGCGTTTTTTATTCTATTCTCGGTTCGGTTCTTTGTTCACATTTTCATTGCTCTTCACTTTTGCTTTTACTCTTTCTACTCCCCAGTCTGCTTAAGCCTAATTTAGGTGATTGGCAACAGTGAGGAATTGGTACCAGATTAACTGCCGTCGTAATTTATGTCTATTAAGGTGGGAAAAAAGCATGCAAATTTTCCATAAGAGGGTTTTGAGGGTTTAATTTCTTAATTTTCCAACAGAATCGTCTGATTTTTTGGTATAGCATTCGTTGAACATTGCACTTGAAATTAACATCAATTGAGATTCATCCTAATAGTAGTTATTTAAGAAAAAAAACATGCAATTTTTCCATAGGAGGGTTTTGAGGGTTTAATTTCGTAATTTTCCAACAGAATCGTCTGATTTTTTGGTATTGCGTTCACTAAACATTGCAATTTAAATTAACATGATATGATATTCATCGTAATAGTAGTTATTTAATAATTAATTAATTAAACGGCCCTTACGTAATGCTGATTATTTTGGAATGTGATTATGATGAAGATGCCTCAGTTTACCAAAACCTTTTACCAAAAGATGAATGCCCTAAATTGCCTAATAAATGAGATTAAGCATTATTTTTAACGTGTTTTATGTAAAACCTACGTTCTTAACTTGAAAATGAGATGTCGCTGCCGATCAACTTTTCATTTCTAAATGAAATGTCGGCAAAATGTATTTCCAAAACTACTTTCTACAAAGAATACTACGATTCATCGTAATCTTTGAGGCAAAAAAACTAGGGAAAATGCTAAAATTTGGCCGCCTGCCTTTGATGGATAAATAATCGATCTTTGCAACTTCTAGCGGCCGTGAATCATATCAAATGAAAAATTTCCCACCTTAACTTTTCAGATTAGAATATTGTTAATTATAACGATCTTCGGGATTTTTGTTCCGTGTTTTCGGTCAAAACTCCCGAAGATCGTTATAATTAATAACACCGGCCGTGAAAGCCTGCCTATATACTTTCATACAATATTATTGTCAAAAAGTGAAACTTAGGGCCGGTTTTTCAATCGACAGTAAACTTCATGTTGGGAGTAAACTATAAGTAAACTTTCAGTTGGCGTTTTTCAATTCACAATTGTCACCTTACTTGTAGTAAAAGTGCCAGTAACTTTTACCGCTGGATTTTCTGTCAGTAAACTATGCAAACTGTCAGTAAATGTAGTTATTTTCTCTAAAATTTTAAAAAATAATCGTCTGTTACCGAAAATATGTTAGATTTTTATGACGTTAACGCTTTTAGTAGTGATGAGGATGTACGACATCCAAAACACATAAGATACCGGCCAAATCATTTTGAAGAGTGGGATGATTTTGATTTTTTAGCTCGGTTTAGGATATCTAAACGTACAGCTAGTCGTCTTGTGGAAGAAATTGAAGAAAGAATCGCGCACCCTACGCAAAGGTTATTTCATTTTCACATTATAAATTTTAAAATAAAATTTTAGAAACGACTGTCTAACTCCCGAAATGCAGCTTTTGCTTAGTTTGCGATTCTATGCAACAGGATCGTTTTTGAGCGTCGCTGGAGATTTCTGTGGAGTTCACAAATCGACAGCATGCAAAACAGTAAAAAGAGTCAGCCAAGTTCTTGCATCTTTACGAAATCGGTATATACAAATGCCACAAGATGAAGAAATATTTGTTGTAAGGCAAAATTTTCATAACCTTGCAAGATTTCCACGGTGCATTGGTGCTGTAGATTTTAGCATTTGTTATAGTCACTTCTTCAGCTGGCTCACCTCCGGTTTTTCTAACAAGTTGTTTGTTTAACGAAAATTTTTGTTTTATTTTTTTCTTTAAATTTAAATATTTGTCTTTCAAATTCTTCGTGGATCTAAATTTACCGATTTGAGCAATAAATTCTTGCTGAATTTTTTCCCATGCTCTTTCTTTTTCTCGCCATGTAGAAACTCCACTTTTTTTACATTCGACCACACCCTTGTATTTTTCTATTAGCCCTACTAACGTGTTCTTCAGAGGAAAAATTTGAAATTTTTTTTCTTCCATTTTGTAGTTTCAAAAATAACTGACAAAATGAAATGTCATAGATGACAAAAAGTCCACATCCCGAAAAGTATGGATAATGCTTTCACATATTTGTGTTACCAACCTCACAAATATCCAAATGAACTGTTGGTTTTGTAACCGTCACTTTACTTTTGATTGAAAAACGCCTTTTTGACTTACCTTTGAGTTTACTTTAACTTGTAGGTAACTTTTACTTGTAAGTTTACCAACGATTGAAAAACCGGCCCTTACTGAACAATGGCGAACGAAAAGTGACAAATAATAGAGAAAATGATTACAGCGAGTGATCGAAAAGATCTTACAGCTGTATAAGCAATTTTGAAAACAATTCTGATATGGGCAATTTTTAAATTTGACGTTTGTTTGACAATTTTAAATGTAAAAATCAGTGTACCCATTGGAAGAGTTAAAAAATATTGCCAACCTAACACAAAAAATGTCAATCATTTATAGTCACCCGGTACAGTAGATTGTATTGAATGTATTCTTTGGAATTTTTATTTGCTCGTAATCGTTTTTTTTTTTACTTTTTTGAATAAATTCAATTTCTGTGTTTTATCTGGTGTTTGTACGTTCTGTACTCTTCAATCTTGTTTCTGTTTCTTTCTGAACAATTTACTTTTGATTGCTTATATATTTTTTTACTTTTTCTGTCCGTTTCAAGTAATTAGATAATAGTAAAATGTTTTAAGACCCCAAAAATTCCAGAAATTAATTCCCAGTTTGGGGTATGTGGGAATTGCATTAATTTTTAAATAAAATATGGAAGCTTTTAATTTCGTCACTCCATGGTTTTCCGGGACAATGGCATCCGTTTTATATCACGTGTACTCTTCACGCATCTGTGTTTCTGATTGGTACAAAAACGTTCCGTTTTGAGGGTTGCATACAACATCGCTTACGAAGGCAATTTCCAGCACGCCGGGGACCCCCAGGAGGCTTACAAGTGGCTGGACGAGGCCCAAGCCCTCGACACCGCCGACCGATACATCAATTCCAAATGCGCCAAATACATGCTCAGGGCGAACCGCGTCAAAGAAGCGGAGGACACATGTGCCAAGTTCACACGCGAGGGAGTCTCGGCGATGGAGAATCTCAACGAGATGCAGTGCATGTGGTTCGAGACCGAATGCGCGCTGGCCTTTCAGCGGCTGGGAAAATACGGAGAGGCGTTGAAAAAGTGCCACGAGACCGATCGGGTAAAAGGGAGTTGTTTGCGAGGCAACGTGGGGATCACAAATCGTGTTTGCAGCATTTTTCCGAGATAATCGAAGACCAGTTTGATTTTCATACGTACTGCATGAGGAAAATGACGTTGCGTTCTTATGTGGGGCTATTGCGGTTGGAGGACGTGTTGAGGGGACATCCCTTCTACTTTAAAGCAGCCAAATGTGCCATTGAAGTGTACCTGCACCTGTTCGACGAGCCCCTCAAGGACGAGAGTGCCGAGCAGGAGTTGAATACTGGTAAGTTTTCTCGTTAAATTTGTGCGAATCACAATGGGTGTGGGAATGTCCGAATCTGCGCCGGTAATGAGCTGCAGGTTGCGACACGATTGTCGAATAGCTTTTTATTATTAAAAAGTAATAATTTAACATGGTCGGTCTAAAGTTACAATAATTTATCACTGCGTTATCATTTAACGTGCGTTCAAAAATAAAACGAGGCAGCGTTGGCCATGGAATTTATCGGCTTTCCAGTGTAGAAACCATAGAAAACATAATTATAGATTTGACAAATACCGTCAGAATAAAACGGCCCAAACGCTAGGACAGTTTAATTTTATTTTTTAATGGGCCACCTTATAACATTAAAATGTTACTTACGACGTCATGTATTTTTGTACAATGACGTCATCATTGGTTTTTGAACCTTCAAATCCAAGCAAATCCGAACCTTTTTTTCTAATGTATATTGTGTAGTTTATAACTCACTAGTGGTCAACGGTCGTGTTTACTTATATGTATATACAACGTTTGGTAGGTCACAAACATATTTTATATACTTACATACATATTTTATATAAAATGTAAACATGTAAAAAAAATTAATGTAAACTTTAATGAAAGACAATCCGTAATTAAACTCCAAAAACAAACAACATTTATCGCGATTGCTTTCGATTTTTTGCCGTAACTCGTCTAAATTTTTTGGCCTACTAAAATAATAAACCTTCGAATCCAAGCAAACCCGAACCTTTTTTTCTAATGTATATTGTGTAATATAACTCCCTAACGGTCGACGTCCGTGTTTAACTATATATACAACGATTTTTGAAATATTAATTGAGAATGCAGTTGCTCTTAAACTGAATTGGTAGGTCTCGAGTTGCGCATAGAGACTGATGACCCATGAAGGTTGACGGGTAACTGAGTGCTGCCAAATATTCTCAAGACATTTTTCGGTTTTGAGACTGATTCTTCTTCATCGATCTATTCACGACTTACAGTTATATCAAATTAATGACCGTCCTGGTCGTGCCGATATTCTCCTCAACAGAGGAGAAGCTGTAACAATGAATAGATTGATGTTTGGATTCACAACGATACCGGGAAATGTTTTGCACTTTTTTTATCCCATAATATTTTATCCCATTGTCAACAAGGAAGCTAACCTAAACATGAACAGACTCAAGCTGACAGTCGAAATTTTGCTACACTAAATTGATGCACAAAGTTTTTCCATGGCCAGCGCATCCTCGTTTTCTTTTTGAACACACGTTATAAACTTTACAATAAATTAAATGCTAACTCGCGCACCATATCACTCGCATCTCAACTTGTTGAGTCACTTGGGGCGACACGATCACAGTTAAAGTAGGCACTAAATTAAGATAGGAATCGCCACAACTAACTCGCAGAACCGCTTCATCTCGCTTTACTTCGACGTATCCTCCGCGCGTCCGGTTGCGAATAATAGTAACCGGCGCCTTGTTCCCTGCTCTGCGCCAGTTGCGGCGTCAAAAAATAAAAGTGGGCACCGTCGTCGCCGGGCAGCTGGTAGGAAATGAACGAGCCGGACTGACCCTCGGGCGTGGCCACAATTTGCCCTCCCGCGTTCTTCTGGCGTGTCTCTTGGGCGTATTGTGCGGGCGACGGGAATTTCACCACTTGCGCGTAGTTGGGGTTGATGAATTCGGCGTCGGGGTTGATCGCCGGACGTGGCGGTAAATAATTGACGGCGGTGTCGCCCTGCAAGTTGACGGGTTTGGGCTGGGGTTGTCGCGGAGGGATGGGAGTCGTGGCGCTTGCCAGTTTCTGTCCGAACGTCGTGAAGTAGTGTTTCGTGTTGTCGTCGAAGAAGTTCTCCTCCGGCTTGGTGTAAAAACCGTGATAGATCGGGTTCGGCGTGGCTTCGTAACGAACGTTTCGGTTTTGGTCTTCGTAGTCGTAATCAGGGCGGGGGGTGGTGCTGTATTTGAACGGTCGTTCTGTTGTGGATTGATAGTAGCCGGTGGGTGGTGTGTTTTTGTAAGGTGGAGGTTGTGTCGGGATGATTTCGATAGCCGGTTGGATTTGTACACTGTACTTGGGGAGCGGTCGGAATTGATCTTGAGGATTATCCTGGGGTCGTGGTTGTGGTCGGTAATTGGAGGCCTCGAAGCTGAATTGATACACGGGTTTCGGCGAGTACGTGGACCGGAATTGGGGCCTGGGTGTGGTGAGGTACTCGTGGATTTGTTTTTGTAGGCGAGCGATGTGTATGCTAAAGGAGTCAGTTTTAGGAGTTTGCACGAAGCGATAGCGAGGCTTTTGGGTGTTGTACTGACGCTGGGGCACGTATACGTATCTCTGGGGTTGGGTCGATGGCTTCGCCGGCAAATAGTACTCTTGGGGAATGTTGTAAAACGGTTTTCGCGTGGTTGCCTCTCTCGGTTTTTGCTCCTCGTAGTAGTAGTACTGGGTCGGCGATTTGGTGGTGGCTTTCATTTTGCGTCCGTGGTACTTCTCCGGCGGTTGTGTGATTGAGTTTGTTTCAATGTCGTTCGCGGTGCTGTAGTACACTTTTAGCGGCACCTGCGTCGTACTCACCACCGTCTTAACACGCGACGCAGGCCTATAAACTCCCGCGATTTCGTTATCATAAACGTACACTTTGCTCGGCGCGTTTGACGGTTTCACAGGTTTTAGAATAGTCACGGTCGGCAGACGCGTCTTCAGCGGTCTGGGCGTCGTCCTGTTGAGCGGTCGTACCGATAAGATCGTCACGGTTTTGGGCGGAGACGTGGTGACGATCGGTTTGAGTTCGTTGTTGATTTCCGGGACGTGAATCTTGTATCCTTGCATCCTCGCCGGTTTCTTCGAAGTTTTGTCGTTCAGTACCGAAGTTGGTGGTATCGGTGTGGTGGTTGGATGGATCTGAGGCAAGGGCGTCGTCGTCGTGGTTTTGAGGCGTGGTCTGGTGCTTGGTTTTCTGGTCGTAGTTTCTTCGAGCGGTCCGAAGAAGTCGGGCGGTGGCGGTAGAATAATTCCCGGTACCAAAGGTCCGGCTGGCACCGCCGACGAATTATCCTTTGGGTAGTAGAAACTGTATGGCGGAGGATAGTAGATCGAAGGGTCGTCCTCGTCGAACGGTTCGGTTAGATTTGGGGGCGGAAGAATCGCGGCGCCCGGGGGCAAAGAAGCGAAAAAAGGGGGCAAAGTACCGTTCAAGTTGAAAGGGGGGAACGGCGCCCCCGGAAGGTACTCCCCCTGATTGTGTCCAGATACTGGGAGCGGAGCTTTCCCGGAAGCAACGTCGGCCGAATTGGGATAAGAAGGCGGGAGGTACGCACCCGGTTCGTAGCCTTCGGGGGGAGGTAGGGCGAAGGCTGTCTGGCCGAGCGTGCCATTAATCGTTCGCGAAGAATTTGTGCCCAGGATTTGGAGCGGTCCGTCGTCGGTGAGCTGGACTGGAAATGGCGGCGGGACTTTGGGATGGGCGGGAATTTTGACCTGGCGCAGCGGCGCCTTGTAGTCGTCGATGGCGGGCCACGAAGCCGCCACCGCCGGATCGTTGTTAGTGTCGTGCGGTGGATACGTTCCGCCCTTGAGCACCAGAAGATGGTTCTCGGCCAGCCAAATATCGTTCTTGCTCAAACCGCCCAAGTTGTTGAGGGTGTCTTTGGGCACCTCGGGGTTGTGGTTGTAGCTGAGCACCCCGGGACGTTTCGACGGCTTTGCGAACAATTCTTTCTGTATCAGACCGTATTTGCCGTCGGCCACTTGCTGCGACAGCGTCTTCTTCTCTTCCTCTTCGCCGTTTTTGTGTCCCTTCTTGTTTTTCGAACCGGACGCCAACGCTTCCAGCAATTCCTCGTCCAGCGCGTCGTCACGTTGATATAGATTCAAGTGGCCGCCGACTAATCTGTGTATTTTTCGTTCTTCGGCCGCCGCGAACGCCCACACTTCGAGCACGCAGAGCAGGATCCACCACCAGGACATCTGGAACAAGAACAATGGCAAATTAAACGACGCGAACCGGTGTTGTGTTTTCGTAACCGAGCTATTACGTGCGCGAAGCGAATCTTCATTTGCAATTATTGCGATTCAATTTACGGACGGACACGGAGCAAACAGAAGTGACCGCACCAAAGTAAAATCGGATCTTTTTCACTCCCGCAATTTGTGGTGAACGGGAAATGTTCTTTGCACCTTTGTCGGCTGCGGTTTGTTTTGTGGCCTTGTCGTCGCGATGACGGAAGGTGTGGTCGGGAAATTAACGAGGAAAATGAGGGAGAAAGGAATCGAATTCTCGCGTATTAAACGATTCAGCACAAGAAAGCGTAAATCGATGATTTTGTACGGACACAAACAATGCAGATAAAGACGTGCGTGTCGTAACGGTCACGCTCGGAGACATTTTCTCCTAAATAACGATGTGGAGCGCTCTACTTACGGGATTTCTTGGAGCGTTTGTTAAATTTCGGAAAGAGAAAATGTAAGCACGTATCGTGTCGCAATCGCTGTGATCGATTTGCACGTTGCGAATATGATCGCTGATATATTCAAATTATTTCGCGGAAAAAAAACGCGGTTATGCCCTGATAAACATTTCGCCTTACGTTTTTATGATGAATATGAGGGCCCGCTGATGTAATCACCGCCACCAGGAAGCAGAAGAATGGTCGATGGACGGTCTTATTAATTAATTATTGTTAGATGTAAAGCGTAACCGCTAAACGAACCGAAGAGGAATTTAGTTTGTGAAACTATGAGTTAACACAATCTCGACAATTATTGTTATGTCAGAAGGACGAAGATGCATAAGACATGTCCTCGACTTAAACAATACGCCCGACTTCACAACAATAGCACTATTGCACAGACATTCACCTAAATATTTGTCTTAGGAACTGGGAGGCGTGAATTATTTTACAAATCGAGCGGAAAAGTCTGCATGCAAATTATGACCAAGTTATACGCCATCATTCCCAGTCAATTAATTAATTAATTGTGGACATTAATCATTGTACAATTAGTGGTGGGAGTTGTGGGCAGCAGAGGTTGAGGACGACGATTCATTCACTAATCTTGTCAATTAGGTTAATGCGAATGAATTGGTGCAAAATCGCACGAAAATACTTGTTCGCTGGTTGTAAATGTAACGCGGGATTAGCATACAATGCTGGTAAAAAAGGGACAATGAGGAAAGTTGCGTTCGGGTTGACGTTTAGATTTTCGTCCGTCGAATTGTGCAGAAGACACAGATCGACAAAGACAAGGCTGTTGTAGTTGTTCTTAATTACGCATCGTCCGGCGTGGGAATTTTTTCTGATGTTCGACTCTTTCATTTGAATTTTTCCCAGATTCTAAATTCAGCGATGTGGGTCAATTTAATTAAATCGCAGATTATAAAGGTCCCTAATTAAACCATTGTAGAATTAATGCGCGAAGGTTTTGAGTGTCATGCTCGGCGCGGAGAGAAATTGAACAACATCTGCGTAATGCGTAAGATCAAATCAAGCGTCAGCATTGAACTTGGCTGGAAAAAGCATCTGGTGCCGCTTATTTGCTTTCTTTACTTTTTATTGACGATTCGTTTGTTGGTTCTCCGAGAAAGACACTTTCGAGTCGACGATTAAAAGTGTAATAGTGGTATTGGGGACACGATTTTTTACGGCAGTTAAGACCAGGTCCTTTGACCTTCCAAAAATGGAATGCCACTAACGACTCCACCTTGTTCTGTACTCGATGCATCGGACAAAAAAAAACAATAAAATCTCTGTTCGTGGCGAGACAAGCATATAATTTTCACCTCTTTAGGTGTCGTAATAAAATACTTGATATTTGTATTTTTTCGGCGATATAATCACTCGAAAATTTCATCTTTCTGTATTATTAACATTTAACTTTTCACAATAGGTTAGGCCGAGACGGAGTGTTCACCACGACGCTCGCGTTTCACAATTTCTAATCCAAACGCGACGACAGTTTATTTTGTCGTGTTCTTTTCACGTGCGCATTAATTACAGCATTTTCCGTCCGTGTTTATTGTTAATTATTTTGCAGTCTTACGTTTTTAGTTTCTGAGCGCTTCCTAGGGTTGTATCCGAAATTTGCGAGCGCTGGAAGAAATTAAAAAAAAATTGTCACGCCTGTTGCACTTCACACGCACAAGATCACTTTTACCACACCGACTTTTACATCGCCGTGCTCGTGTAGCGTGTTTGCCCGGCGTGGCTGAACTGAAATGCATTGTTTCAGCGACCGATTTCCTTAGCTCTAGGAGTCCGGTGCCGGTCCGGGTGGGGACAGAATAGTCATCTGTACGAATCCGAGCCGGCAAGGCCGCTTCAATATCGGGATTTCCGATTAATCGGATTTTGGGGGGTTTGCTAGCTTCGCTTCAAGTCGCAATGATCCCGGATCCTGGGGCTAACAACCGCTTCAATATTTCTTCGATAATTTCTTTCGAAATGCGCTTGCAACAGGTTAACAAATCGAATAAGCCGATTACAATATTAAGTTTAACGTGCAATTTGCCGACGATTACGTTTGTAGTTTACACAAGTGTAGGTAAAGGTTTTGTTAACTTTTGGGGCCGTACACTAATAAAGCGAGAGGTCAAGCAATTAGCGTTTAGTTGAAGCGACGAATCGATTTGTCGCTTGTCGGTGATGTCACGTACAAAATTCCAAGCGATAAATATAAATGATTATTGTGTTAGGAATTGTCAGGCTGCAACGATCGAAGGAATTCCCAAAGTCGGAGCTTTGCGGATGCTTCCCACAACCTTTTTATATTATTCGAGTGCGATTTTTGGGAAAGATCTAAACAAGTCGAAGATCGAAAGTGTTGCTGCGCCTTGACCTTGCCTGCAAATTACTCTTGCGTTTCATAAAAGGAGTGCGATTTATCAAGATCGGAGGCGAATTTTCGGCCGATCTTGCATTGTCGTACCGAAAAGGTCGTTGTAGCAACAATACCGCGAGAGCATTTCTTGAAAGCACACCGGCTGACCTCGCCCGGAATGAAACAAACGAATTCCTTCACCGAAAACACACACTCACAATCCGTTAGTTGTTGATACAAGAAAATTATATTCGCACATTGGGGTGTCGTAATTTGTCGGTCATTTGAGTTTGTCTTTCATTCGGGACATCCGTTTCAAGGCGAGCGTCGTTTTGTCCCGACAATTCCAATCGTTGGCATTTAAATAACATGGAGGATGAGCTAATGTCACGTTTTGTTAGCGTTGCATCGATGCGAATGCAATTTATCAGATTTTTTCGCACATAAGTGTGATATTTACTAGAATGGTCTCGGTTTGTGGACGAAAAACGTTGCAATTTCAGTTGTGCAAGTCAATAATAATTGTGTTCAATAAAAGCGGATAATATTCAACCGGCGATTTGTGCCTTTCGAGTAACAGTCGACCTTCAAGTGTTCGGATTCAAAAAGAAAAGTTTAAAGCTTTACGAAAATCAGAGTAATGAACGTTATTAAATAGTCCTTATTGTAAATAAATACAGAGTGATCATAAAGTTCGGAACAAAATTCATTATTTACTTACGTACTGTTCTTGCGAAAAACGGTTGGACACGTCGATTTTTGTTTTTAAATTGCCATCTTTTGACGTAAATATTTTGTTGGTGACGATACCTTGCATAACTTTTTTTTAAGATAATTTCAAGTTTTAAGTCAAAAAAAATTGTTTCTTGAAGGAAAAATTAAAAATAACACTAAATTTGGAGAACAAACGACGAAAAATTATAACCTCCTTAATAAAATTTAACTCAAGTGCTCAAATTGCCACTGGCCACATATTCGACACGGTCCCAGATGTCCATAAACGCTTTGAACACTTCGTTCAATCACTTCGGGACTAATCTGCTCTATTTCACCACAAATTCGCAGTCGTAAATGATTTAAATTATCTGCTTTATTAAAATAGGCTATCGATTTTAAGCAACCCCACAAAAAAATTTAGGGAAAAATAAACTAGGTACGTTGATTTAAAAAAAATAAATGTTTCAATTAAAAAAAATTGCCCCAAAATTAAACTACTTTCAATACATTGTCTCAATTTTTTTATGCAAGATATCCCTTTTTTATTACTGTTGAATAGATAATTGAAAAGTGTATCGAAGAACGAAACAAAAGTTGGGGTTGCCGTTTGAAAAAATTGATGATGTAATAATTCAATAACAGATTAATTTATCTACGAAGTTTTTACGTCAGAAGATGGCAATTTACAAACAAAAATCGACGTGTTCGAGCGTTTTTCGCTAAAACATAGAAAAACTAAATTATGAATTTTGTTCCGAACTTTATGATCACTCCGTATATTACAGTATTCATGAGAATGGAAAGCAGGGATTTTCAATATAAGATTTTATTTTGACGGCGCTGATTTTTCGGGTAATAAATTCTGAATTACATTTTCTGCTACTTTTTGGATATGTCTTTATCCATTTATTATGAGTAAAATTGTGCATTCAAATTACATAAAACTTACAAATGTAAATATATTATTTTAAATCATTACATCGTGCAATAGGTACCGCCAGCAGGAGGGGATAAATAAATATCCTAACCGAAATTATTTTAACAATTAATGTAATTTTTTAAAATAAAATCCTTGTCGGCCGAAAAAGTTTTGTTTATCACACGGCCAGAAACTGTCTGGCCTTGTAATAAAAATAACTATCGTTCTTAATATTAAAGTGTTTTTTTTTGGTTTTGTGTACCTATCAACATATTTATTAGGTAAATTCTTTTTACTAAACAGTATAAAAGTATAAATTTTGTTTTGTAACTTTTATTTTATTTCATAATATTAAAAAAGGTATATTTATTTGTGCTTTGTGAAATAAGGGGGGTAATAATATGATATGATAAGTTAATGATTAGTTAAAATATCAGAAGCTGAATGATTAATATGTGACTGATATAAAGAAATAAAAAAATAAACTGATCATGATAATTTTTACTTTATTTTTTCCCACGAAAACATGAAATTTCGGTTTCGGTCGGACACTAAAATAGTCTTATTTTTTTTAAACTTCCATATTTACAGTTAGTTCGGTGATATTTTTTGTCTTTTTAAAATATTAATTCTTGAATACCTGTAATTCTTGGAATACTGAAAGCGATTAAATTTTCAACGCTTGATCTGTGGAACCCAGAGCTGGTGCTCGACGTTCCCCATTTTCCTGAGAAGTATAAGTGCACAACAATGGATTCGTATTCAGAGAAAATTGCTTCAATTAAGCAAGGTCGCACGGCATTTCGATTGTTGTGAGCAGAAACAGTAAAGAGCAGCGAATCGGGTTAGTGAGTCGCTCCGCATTTTTCTAATTTGTTTTCTGAATTAATAATAATAATTGCGCGTGAAAGTGTAGCGCGCTTTCCAATAATTCGTTAATCGATCGACATTCGATGCAGATCGAACATTGCGCGCACTTAGAAAGGAACGGTTTCAATAAAAGTAATAGTGAACAAAACGGACCCGGTTGAAGGGCGAGCCTATTTTTAATCGGAAAAAACGCGTAATTGTTGATAATTTATCGTTTCGCAAGCCTTAGTTCAAGGCTGCGGGTTTTGTCTCCTGGAAATTGGCGTAGAAAGCCAAAGGATAATAAGCGACGGCCGAAACGGAGGTGCCTCCGGAGAAAGTTGTGTCCAGCAGTGTCCGGTGCCCCGATCCGAGTTCCAGGCATGCAATTATAGCGATGCAGCGGCCGCTTTCGATACATATTAGACATCATACGTGTGCAGAACTTTCGATTTCGAATTAGAGCCAGAAGCTCGGAGCCGAGACATTAACGTGATTGAAACAAGAAGCGATGTTCGGTCACGATTACACGACGACCTACCGTAACCTTTAACGAATTTTCAAGATCACTCGTGTTGAAGATGCGCCTTTCTCAAGCCAAGCCTACGAGATCTGACATTAGGTTTTCATGAATATGGGCCAGGTGGTGCGTGGTTGAGTGAAATGCGGAATGCCAGGGTTCGTTTCCCAACCGCGCATTTAAATCACCGACCGAAAAGGGAGTTTTCAAGCGACAAACGTCGACGGTTGAAAGCGTTTTATCTGGACGAGTGACTTATTTATGTCAACGTGTCAGACCAATGCTCTAAATCGACGATTACGGAGATTGTGCTAAGAATGCGGAAATTTGAAGAACGACAGTCAGGTCTTGTCCTTGTCGAGGGTGGTGTGAAAATGGGCACAAAACCTTATTTTCATCGTCAATTATGTAATTAATATTTTAGATTCAAAGAGCGGCGTTTTGTTTTTATATGCACTGCAAAAACAAACGGGCATTTCTAATTATGGGATAATTGCGGTCACCTTGAAACGACAGCAACAATCTGATCGTGTCAAAATAATTTGTTTGCGTTTTTCTGCTTCATTGTTTCGTATTGGTACGAGAACGTCGCTCGAATAACTAAAAAGCTTTACCAAAAATCCGACGAACGGCGTTACAGTTAATTCGCTTCTACGAAAAACCGCTCACGTTTCGTTATATTGCAAGAAACGGCGGTCGTTGTTGCAACTGTACTTTTTCGACGTGCAACAATAAACAGCGGTTATTAATAGAGACGTGGCGCTGTTATTAAATTATATAATGTAATTAAGATAGTGGATCGGGCATTGTTGTAAATTTTTCAATTAGTCACACGATCGGAATTTGAGAGATTTCTAGCGAAACGGGGTCGATGCAGCCGATCAATGCATGCAGGGGTAATGATATAAAATCGGTCTATCGAATGCGAAAGTAGTTAGTTGCATCGCTTCTAGGAAACATTGTATGATAATTAAACGTTAGGTGTAGTAATAATTCATAGGAATTACGTTAAAAAAAAATGAAAAGTAAAGTTCAGCCAGGCATCGAGAAGAAACGCATGTGATACGTGTTTGTTGTTGTGGGGAAACGTAATGATTTAGAAATGTTTACGATAATTTTCACGGTTGCGAGCACCGTTTGTTTGAAGAAAAATGCAATAAACCTACTTTACATTAATCTAAATTATGTATGTGTTATGAATAGAGAGGAGGAAAATTTCGTGGCGATGGCGAAACCAAATTACAAATATTACAATACTAACCGAGTTATAATTATTTGCACCAACCAACAACAAAGTGATGCCTGTCGGTATTTCCGTAACCATATTTACCTTTCGCACCGTGTGAATTACCTTCGCAGTCATTTACATGCCCGATTTGTGCTGTTTCCATCATGGAAACGGGCACGAGTGAAAGATGCAGGAAAAGCGATGGGCTTTCTTGACGGTTGTAATGATTGTGCGAAAATGTCGACCGGATTTCTTCAGCCGCGTGCCGAATCGATTCGAAATTGTGTTGGAAAAAAAGTTTAAATAACGCTTGGGTGAATTAGGATATGAGGGGACGAGGTCGTCGTCTTGGGTGACACAAAACGGGGATCCGAACGTAATTTACTGATAAATCTGCGTAATTTAGTTAATTAAATTAAATTTGTCGTGAAAGAAGTTATTGTATTATAATCCACCTCGCTACGATACGACTGTTGTAGGATTTTCGTTTTACATATCAATACGTCCAGTTGTGTGTTTATGGACTTTTTCTAGTAAAAGCTAAAAATGTATTGCTTTAAACTTTCACACACCTGAATCAATCTAAATGTTGCGCATAAATTAATTATTCCACATGTGTAATTATATCTCGTCGAACACCGATTATTTGTAATTACTCCTGTATTGTTTCATTCGCTTACTCTCTGCCATTTTGTTTTTATTTTTCGAATTCAAATGTTGCAACAAATTTACTAATTCCATCAATTATTCAAATTATGTAAATTGCGGCCATTATTGAAATCATTTTTATAATTATTAAAGTGTAGACGAATTTTTTGTGAAATAGAACGAGTACGCAGTATATATTTGAAATATCTTTAAATTATCTGTATATCGGTTATTGCCTTTCAGTTTAGTTTAATGTCATAAGACGTAGATATTTTTATAAAAAGCTTAAGAAATATTTAACCATGTGAAAACCCCCGAGGTTTATATTGCTGAAATAAATATTTAAGCAGTTGTGGTTTTTTAGTTATTCCATCAAAATCAAGCTGAAATAGAATTCTATTTGGAACCTTTTTTTATCCTTCAATTTAGATGTGTCTTAATATCTTGTCATCCAGTTTTTATCATTTTTTCATCTTCCTTGCAAAAATAAAAAACTGCCAACAAAATTTTAAAAAATGTATATTACTTTTTAAATATTTCATACATGAACTTCATTAACATTATAAAAAAAATTCAATTCAATTTTAAATTTGTCTCTATCCCCTAATTTAGAATTGTTGTGTAGGTTGGTTGTGTAATTTTTTTTCTCAAAAACATTTTAAGGTTTTCGGTTTCGCCTCGTCGATTTCAACCAAACCGAGATGACTTTTAGATAAATTGATCGCCATAAATCGTTCGTTTAGATGTGGCTCGTGCCCGTCATTTCATGCTATTGTAACGTTAATCTGACCCGATGACGACATGCAATCGGCGATTTCGCGAACTAAATGCACCGGCTATTACATAACACATAATTTATGATAACGTTAATTTATCGACGCTAGGTTTCTTTCCGAACGAAAACCAACAACTTTTCGTATTATAGTCGTTTCGTAATGGACGTTTAAATTTTAGCGGCGATTATGGTGGTGGTACCATTTAGACCTAGCTAAATCGATTAGAAAAACTGCGAAATGTAGATCGGTGCGCTTTATTCGGAGCGGCCGGAGGCGAGGGCCGTACCGCACGATTTCGTTCGTCGACAGCAAAAGTGAACTTTCGCCGGAGTCGTAATTCCGGACAACCCAGAGGCGATCGTCGGTTGCCCACTCCTGTAAACGCTGAAGGCACGCGCCGATCGTGACTTATGAAGGACGCAGCTTTCAGCCCGAAACAGATGGTTCTAGTTCGTTCCTAATTTGACAAGTCGCGCTTCTCACTTCTTTACTACGCCTTTTAACAATGTAAATACATTTTTTCAGCGACAGTTTCACGCAATTTTTAAAAATGAAAAATTGTCAATAATTTGTTATGACCTAAAAGTGTTCGAACGAATCGAATTATTTTTAAGACCCGAAATAAAAGTACAAGAATTTTAAAAATGAGTAATTCGTGCAGTGCGTCCTTCGTTGGGTCCGTTTCAGGAAACTCCGGCTCCGTTCGGTTTTTCATCACGATTCTTTTACCAAATTCGACACCGAGACCTTGACACAAGTTTTAATTTTCTGCTTGTGGGAGCTTAATATGGCGGTTAGGAGCATTGCGTTTCGTCATTCTAGGATATTTTTATACGTTCAAATTATTGTAGCAGGATTTTGTAATGGACTGGACAAATCGTGACCCTCTCACAAACGATTGTCCACGAAATTGAAACGGTCGGTGGCGTGGTCTGGCGGTTTCGTTGATCGTTAAACGTGCGTTGTGAAACGACGAAATTGTGCGGTTTCGATGGATCTGGAGCGACGAGGGTGTTCTCTACCATAAATAATTCATCGGCGGTGGTCGTTTGATGGATTGGCTTAAATGGTCGAGAATACGAATCGTCGTAAATGTTGGCTATAAATTATTAATGGTTGTGTTGATGGTCGGGATTTTCCCAATTAATTTATGAATATGCGTGTTCGGGGCCGACGGTTATATCAATTTAATATTAAAAAATACCGTAGTGGTCGTATTTTTCATGTTCTGTTAACGACTTAATTGTTTATAATGATTGTTCTGGTAATTAAAGAAAATTATATTGTTGCCTATAACGCTTAATTTATTTGTCAGTTTGCGAATGTAATAAATAATCTTAATTGTAAGTCGTCTTCGTTTTGTCTAAATGCCAAGAACGAAATTAAGCAATCTCGTAATTTTATCGCGTGATAAAAAATATGGTAAAAAAATTAAACGTCCGAATACGTACGTTATCCCTCTGAGCGGTATTTTAGACTTTTGTATATTAGAACTAGATCAAACGACAAGTCATTGACTGGTGCGGCAGAAATAATCGATCGAATAATGTGGGCGCACAACACAATTATCGGCCGTCCTCAAGTATGGGCTTTTGTTGTTTTTGAAAGCTTTCTAAAGACAAAACAGGTTATCGACCTTCGTGGACCAAATTGTAATCACGTTATTGATTATCTCTTAACCTATTGTTATAAACCAATACTTGAAGAACTGTCGAAGAACTTGACAAACCTTGTGTAATAAACAAACGCCCGTTTGCATAAATCATGTATAGGTAATAACCGTGTAATTCGGTCATTGGGTTAATTTAAGAATTCCGTGTTCACATTATTGTATTCAGGGAAACGGAAACCTCAGAACGGTGACAAACATGTCGCTAACCACTTATTGTCTTCTTTCGTCTTCCCTGAATACATAATTTTGTAAAATTCCTCGACTAGTGAAATTATACTGCAATACAGCATGAAGTTACAAAATTAATTAAATCAACAGTTTTATAAAAAATAAAATTAATTGTATTATGGTGAACAGATTTTGCGTTTATTTTATTCTCTTCATGGTAGAATTTTGGTTCTTTACAATAAATTTGGACGGACCCAAATTTAATCTGCCCGGAATTCATTTGTTCGGGATCGTTAGTCAGTAAATATTCAACATCAATTGTTAGCACAGATCAAATATTTGCAATGTATTTTTGTTTGAAAATTGATAATGCTTTCTCAAAGCTTCAGAAAGTCTTCAAGTTGTCGGTTTATGTTTATTATGTTGCTGTCCGATATTGCAAAACCCTGCTTTTCAGACCAAGTAAACGTTTTTGGAAATTGTGAAATTGACCGAATTCTCTGATTTACCTACGTTTGACAAAACAACGTTGTTTGGTAAATGAGTGTCTTATACGTTCACATTCGATCAGAAACTACAATACCAATAAGAATTTTTCAATTTGCGGAATGGAGAGCAGTCGTGTGAACCAAAGAACGTATGTTAATAAGAGATTATATAATAAAAGTTGCTATGGCGGAACTAGTTGACATTTTTCCTCTAGTTCATAAAAACACATTCATTGTCATAAATTTATGAGGCAATTTTCTAAAACGAGCCCAAGCCGCATACACTTATTTATAAACTTATGAAGAAAAAAATAGCACTTGGTATGGCTTCAAATGCATTCCTTGTCGCGTTTTGGGTGTGTCTCTTTGAATCACCACTAATTAGATTTGATATTTGTCAAGATGCCACAACTGACGCATTTTTCCGCGTGAGCGATTCATCTGTCATACGCTAGTCGTCGTAATGAATCACTTTTTAAAAAAGTTGCACGCGCAAATCAGAGATCGCTGCTGCTGGAATTCAGGTGGAAGCGTATTATATAACATAATTATACACGGACAGGTCGATAAAAAGCCGCAACGACTTAATTGTATAATTTTTAGATTTTTTAATCATCGAGGAACGGCGTCGGCAACAATTACTAGTATAATTCTTACATAAGCTGCTCCATTTTAATATAAAGGCGTCCACTTTTTATGGGTTTCAGCAATTTTAATGAAGAGCCGCGAGGGCGTGAGCACAATGCAAAAATTTGCGTTGCATAATCCAGAAAATGCGAATAACATAATATCGCGTTTATTTTCCGAAACGAGAAGAAATCAGATCGTTTCGACATTTGCACGGACAATCGGTGATTGATGTTGGAAAGTATTATTGTTAAAAAAACGATCGAAACGATAGCGAAAATTCGTGTGTAATGGATTCGCGGGATTGTGTAATAGCCATCAATTACGATCGAACGGATTAAACAATGTCAGGTTCAGAATTGAGTGTGTTCCACCTGCGAATCGCAGCAGCAGTCGTCGGCACAAATCTCTCGTATTTAAAAAATTGTTTTATCTGATCTTAGGCGTGGCCGCTGTTGTGCCCCCATGACACTCCTGCAGTAAAAGGAACATTACAACAGTAACACATTTGTTAATTTATCTCGGGTTAAATGTCGCTGCGACCGCGGAGCTTTGTTACAAAAACGAGAAACGCAGCGAACAAGTTCCAATAAGGATATTCAAGTCAATTATAATTAACACTTATACAAGTCATTTGTGACATATCATCGTTCTCTTTCAACTGTTAAATATCATAATAAATTTCTTAACAGAATTTAGTACTTGTATGTTTTTGGATCTTTTTTTTATCTAACCACATTTTTTTTCCGTCCAAGTATCTATCCAAGTTATTATCGATTCTTCTTTCTGGTTCTGGTAGAGACAAAATTGTCGCTTTCGGTTTTTGGTGAGGCTTGAAACTGTGTCGTCTTTGACTTTGAATCCGACAAGTTAGAATCTCTAGTTTGGCTTCTTTCTTCATCGTCATATTTTCTGTAGGCAAGTCGTCGCCGTTATCGGACCCTAATGAAAGTACCGCCGATATTACACTTGCAAAGGTCGTTTTGCCACATTAATCCAATTTTAAACGGGCTCCAAGGCGTGGTTGCAATTCCGATTCAAGGTCCGTCGAGTTATGTGCCTTGTGGTGTCCCCCCGCGGAAAACCTTACTCTTAATGATTTTTTCGTTACAATGGGGTCAGAACCGGAGGCGCTTAATCGTTGTGGATTTTACCTTTCGCAGTCTGATCCGGCGTCGAAGTCACCGAATGTATAGCGCGCGCGCTCTTACCCCGACTAATGGTATAATCGCTACCGGAAATACCGTAACAGGCGAAGAATCTAGTTGCGGCGAATTAAATCGAGTCGTAATTTAAATTAATTAATTTCTCATCGACGCTTATGAGTCTTTCCGGGTCGTTTGTTGCGCAAAACATAACATGAAACGGAGAAGTGATGGCGATAACGTTTCCGGCGGTCGATCAAGCGGAAAGTCTTTTGGTCCGGCGAACAATAACACCGGTGCTTTCGATTCGTTTTAAATTGGCGAAGAAGTAGTGACAGTTAATATAGTTCGAGGCCCTTTCACTTGCGGGCAGGAGAATTCCGGTGGCTAGTTGGGAACTGCTTTTTTAAACATATTTAAGCGTTCTGTGTCAATTTACAACGTATGAAGCAAATCCGACATGACTTGTCGGTTAAAAGGGACTCGGACTGGTCTAGGCGTGGTCCATTTTGCGAATGTCGTGCTGTAAATTTTTTGTTAAACGCGTGAAATATGACTTGGAATTTTTGAACGATTTCCGTTCCGCGATCCAGTCTCTAAGTAAAATATGCATGTTTTGGCTATATCGTAACGGTTTAGGAATGCGATTTTGCATAACGAAAGCGTTGTTAATTTCGATTAAGGACGAAATTTTTGGTTTGTCACATGTGAACCGGCTACAAATGACGCTTTTTTAATAAGCTTCCGCTAGAAAGCTTTCGTCGTACTTTCACCGATAATTTTTTAAGCACTTGTTGCATTTAATTTTTTATGCATGCATTAAACGACAACGTTATTATTTTGCTTTATTTTAATGAAAGTAGAATAAAGTAATACATAAACACAAACTGCACGGTCATGGCTTGGTCATTAATAAATAGATCGTTATTAAACAATTACGTTGCTGTTACTTTACCTCTCGAAATTGCAAGTTGCACCACGAATTATGTCCATTCGTTCTGGTTTTAGCGCGGTAATGATTGCATTTTTTGCGTTTCCTGAAATTTAAAACATTTTTTTTCTAGTTCTGGGGGCCGAGTGTTTTTTTATATTTCAGGTTTTTTCAGGCGCGCTCACCTTCAGTCTGACGTGATAAAATTTTAAATAGTTACTTGCCCAGGGGAATCGTGGTAAATCGGAAAAGGTGATCGTAAAAAATGCAAAATTTATGGTATAAATTTGCAACATTTAATCGTTTCCTTGGTGGGAATCACTGAATGGGACATTCCTTGTTCGGGTCAATGACTAAGCGAGGGATGGCGAGGGTTATAAATTCTCGACGCAAAGTCGTATTGAAATGAAGGGGTGCAGCAGCTCATTGCTTCATCTAATCATCGCTTCGTCGTGTTATTGTCGACCACATTTGTGCTGCCATATTAACATATTTAAATGTCGCGTCTCTTCCGCAACTCGCCCACAAGAAATTGGAAATGCATGCAGTAAGTGAAGCGCCTGAAAAAGAAATTGGCCGAACGAGAGTGAAGTAAGTGTTGGTGGTTCGTGCCGATATTGTGAGAAATGGTTATGATGTAATCTGGCGGCAAGAAATGCGGCTGTTCGCTAAACCCTTTCCCTTTTGCTGCGCGAGCGGCGGTGCACCTTAACCCGATTTAGATTAATATCAATTGAATCGCGCCATCAAAAACAATACCGCGGACAGTTACTGCCGGGTATATTCGCCTGAAACAATAATCCATTGTTCGATGATGTTTGTTTATAGAGAATTTGGCGCCTTCCGAATTGAAAAAGCTGCGGAACAAGCAGCGGAAGGCGCGAAGGAAGGCCGAACAAGAGAGCGCACAGGCAAGGGAAGCGCAGGTTAAAAGAGATCATCACCATAAATCGCGCCAGCAAGGGGATGTAGAAGCGGACGCGCCCCAACTAGACGAATTAATCCCGGACAAATTGGCTAGGGTGGGTATTTACATGGCACTTGGTGAAAATTAACGAGCGGTTGTAGGTAGAAGATCCGTTGGAACAAGCCATCAAGTTCCTTCAGCCCCTGCAGACGCTAGCGATGAATCTGATAGAAACGCATCTGATGGCGTTCGAAGTCTACTACAGAAAAAGTACACCACAACCGGTTTGTCGTGCGATTCGATTAAATGTATTTATTTCAGGAAAAGTCCTGCTCATGTTGCAGTCGCTAAAACGGGCGTACAAAGTCGCCCCCAACAACGCAAAACTGCACAGCTGTCTAATTCGGTTTCACGAAGTGGTCAACCAGAACAAGAGCGCCTGGGATCCGGCCGTGGAAGAAGTTGTGGAAAAAGAGGCGAACGTCCTGTTTAAAGGAAAAGACGCCAAACAGCTCAACAAAGAATTCCTAGATCGTCGTTCACGTAGCTTAGAAGCGGCGCTGGAATGCTGCAGGATGATGTATTATCTCGATAACAAAACTCAAAATACTGCTCTCAGTCTCGTCACCAATCTCGACAATAAATACGAGGACGTCAATCTGGAAGTGAGTAAAACAACGGGTAAAAAGCGCCAGGGTTTTTATTTGATCGGTGGCGTTTTTCAGAACTGCGTGAATGTGATGGAGGCGCTGCGGAGCGGCGATTTCGGGAATTGTGATGTGCAACTCGAGGAGTACATAAAGAAGTGTAGGGCGAGATTCCCGTACGCGGCGGCGTTCAAACCGGCGACGGCGACGACGCCTCCGAGCGATAGCAATCACGTGTCTCAAGACCAAGACAACTGTAACAGCAACTGATGACAGCCGCGGCTGCGCCGACAAATTTGCAGGGAATTAACCGGTGTCTTAAGTGCGCAAGTGGTGACTTTGTCTGCATCCGGTTAAGAGTGTTTTTAATGAAATTGTCACATATAGGTTGTTGATTTTTTCGTGGTATGTCGTACCTCAGGACTGCAAACAAATAAATTGTTTTATTATGTTTTATTCAGAATTCTGCTTTTTCTTCGTATAGTTGCTTGGAATTGTTGTGATTTATTCGGAAATTACGCAGTTTTTTTTTTATTCCTTTTGACATATTTATTATTAATATTATTATACGATAACACACCTTGCGGTACTGCACATTTATTCAGGATTTCGATGATTCGGTGATAAGACTTTTTAGGAAACGTTCGTTCGTACCGTTGGGTTTTTTACTTGTGTATTTCTATAGCGAAATTATCGAATAATGAGCGGTCCGGGGTCGCACAATCGTCACCGACGACGACGTTCCACACAATCAAAACTTTGATATATCAATTATGCCGAAAACAAACCTCCGTTTGTGCGATCCCGGCTTTAGGCATAATAATCATATTCACAACATTGAGTTTGTAGATATCCATTACTCGTATTGAAGCCACTTCGATACCATAATTCATGATTGTAAATTTTGGTTAATAAAAAAATATACAATACTTGCAGTGATTTTATTATCTTTGCTCCAAGACATTGTTATTAGTTTTATAAATTCTATTTTGAGTTGTTTACAATTTCACACAAATGAGTATTAAGTAATAATATAGTTTGTAATAGTCTCTCGTCAAAGGAAATTTGGAATGTATGATACACAAGATATTTCTCTTTAATAAATAGAACATGATTTTCACAATGTGGAAGCCACGTGTTACGAACTAACCCTACATATGTATAGTTTATGTACAATTTATCCAATACTGAACCTCGTAATTGTAAAAAATACAATGGCCACTGTACTTGAATGTCCTGAAGCTTCCACCGGACAAAACCAAAACCGACAATCGTCACGTGGAAGCATCAGGAGCATCGTCATATAATACTTTTTCCCACGCTAACATTAAGAACTGAGTACGTTAGTTGATAAAATCTTGTTATTTTTTATACAAATCAATAAATTGGTCGTTTCGTTTACATCTATCAACAGGGCCAAGCAAAGCTGGATTTGATAATGTACTTGGAATGTTTGAAAGCCAGTCTTCTTCAATAAGTCAAACGACCGCGGAAAGAATCGGTTAAATTTCCACCACCTCACGACGTGGAGTCGTAAATACATTTACATTAAGGCAGCAATAATATGATTCCTCTCACAACTCAAAAAATACCATTCATGCTCATTTGATTGCACCAATATGACTAATGTTTCATGTTTAGTTTATCACTTGTACGTCTAAGCTGCATATAATCAGGCACTATGGATTGTGAAATGTTGATTGCAACTTGTGAGTAGTTTGAGCAGAACGCGGCCCATAGACCACACGTCCCGGTGAGATCTATGGGTCTTTTCGCGTACAACCATACGTATGATTATTTTTACACAACACAATTAAATTTGCAGCCGAAATACGCATTGTACAGAGTAACATCTGCCGCTTTAAATACAAAATATAAATATACATAAATTAGACTAGGAATACGTGGCGCACCCAAGCGTGGGAATTTTGGTGTTGCCAATCGTGGCGCCACCGTTGAACGAATCACTTCAATGGCTAGTATAAATAAATACTCGGTATTGCTATGTTGATTTAGCGCAGCGACGGTTATGACCAAAACTCGCTGGGCTTCTGGCGTGGCCTTCTGGCCAGCAGTGGCACCGTCGGGTCCTGGTTCTGTCCCGGCACGGGCAAATCGATCAAAGTGGTCGGCGAAAATCTCACCCGACTCACGGAACTATTGCTGTCCTTTGCGGACACGTATGAGCTGTCGTCACTAGTTAGACTATCTGGTGGCGTGGGATTGGTCGGAGTGTTACCTCCCGAATGTCCCTGACTCGCCTGATAATTGTTCCTCTTCAGACTCGATCGCAGCTTTGTACAGCCCGACGTTTCCAGCGTCGTGGGTCGCTCGAAGTTCGACTCCTGCGAGCTCTGTCGCGAATAGTCGAAATCGTACTGCCTTCTCAGGTAATTCGAGCTGGTGTAGCTTCCCTCGTCTTCGAGCTTGAAGCTGGGGTTGACGTTGGAACCGCTAGTCGCAGTGCTGCTATTTGACACGTTAGACGGCGTGCGTCTGTGTCCTTGAGGATGTCTTTGAGGGGTACGCGAACCGCTGTGACTGCTCACACTACTGGGGTTGTCGTAGGCGTAGTCAGTGCCGTAGCCGTACATCGTCGTGCCGCTGTACTCCGAACCGTAGCCGGCGTAACTATGATCGGGGAAGTGGCCGTAAGGGTAAGCCAACGTGGGATCGGCACGACTTGTACACCCCGGACAGTGGGTATGTTCCGTTTGGTAGTCGCCGGGAACGTAGATGGCGGTACGATCGAATGCTGGGTACAGCTCCGATCCGTCGTTACTAGTAGAGCTGGATTTGCGACGCGGAGATGGGTTGGGAGGGTGGTGCTGTGGTGAGTCGGTAAAACGAAGAGGACGCTGCTCTTCGTGTTGAAGTGTGATGAGTTGCGAGCCGGTGAGCATTGGGCGGTAGTGGCGTGTGGGTCCGTGGTAGGTGTTGTGGGCGTATCCTGAAGCGGTGGAGTACTCGTAGTCTTGGTTCTCTATGGGACGCCAGGCAGGTAGGTCCACGATTTCTGGCCTACAATTAATTGACAGCACGGTAACAAAAGTATCAACTATAATTGAAATTTTGCAAAGCACCTGTTGGGTTGCAGCCTGGGATGAAGTGGAGATACGTTGGATAACCGCACGTCGTAACCTGACGCCACTCCCGCCAACATGGCGGCGATGTTGTACAAAACTAGTTCCACAATACTTAACTTTGGTTTCAGCCTTTGACCTACGATTAAAGTAAAACGTTTAATATCCCAAGTGAAATAATCGTCGAATAGAGAAGGTGAAGTCGACGAGAGGCTTACCGTCGGCACTGTACAGGGTCGGAATGGGCACGTTGTGCCTGATGGTTCCAGGAATGGGATACTCTGGGCCCCAATCTTCGGGCGGAATGAAATCTGTTAACGCAAATAAACACTCTAGCGATTCTTACACACATTCAAACTTACACAAAACACTTCAAAGCTACTACACAAAATAAAAACGAATAGAAGCAAATAATATAGGAATAAAAGGCTACAAGACTCAAATGTTCCAACGTCCGGTTTGTTAATAATTTTGTTAAGTTCTTGAAAATTTAGTACGAGTTAAAATAGAAGCGTCATTAATGTGTGTAACTCTTGTACTCTTTTCGACAAACCTCGTCTTGCACCAATATTGAGTCCACTGAACGATTGGAACACGAATATTGGTGCGTGTTCACCATATACAGCAGTCTCAGTGCGAATCCCAATAAATTAAGGACATGCGAGTGATAAAATAAAATACAGCAATTACAAAACATTATTACAATGTTTATTGAAAATCAAATTACATATAATAGAACCATCACCAATGAGAATTCAAAAAAAGCAGTTGAACAAGTTTCACACGCATACGGATCCTAAGGACGACAGGACGAAACGTGTTCAAACGCCGTTTCATTATTAAATTAAAACAGCATAAGTCTAATTACCTAACTACAAAGTATAATAATTATATAAAACAACACTACTTAAGGAATTAAGCTGAAATAAAATCATAATCAAATAATCAAATTCAAAACATGCTACTGTGCTTAAAACTAATCAAGGGGGATGTTTTTTTTGGCTGTTTGTTCACTTACACATTGCGTGCGGGAAATTCTCCTCGGAAACACCTGACACGAAAAACGCGTTAGAAAGTTCGACGCGGATGCAAGCGGACCAAACATTACGAGTCCCTCAGTCAATCGACACGAATCGAAATGAAACAATAAAATGGGAATGGTAAACAAGTGAAAAAAAAGCTACAGTGCCGTGCCCGAAACTACTTCAGCAAATGTTCGGTGTCGTCATGATTGTCGTTGACGTCAGCATACTCCTTTCCGAAATGGACCGAATTGCTGACACCCCTCGCGATCACGAAGCTCTCAGTACTAAACACAGTATCATAATTCGATTCGGTGATGTTGCCGATCGACCTGCTCAACCGTTCGTTCTGTACCAGACCCGGTTTTGGCATTAAAGAAGCGTTATTTGTGGGAAAACTATTGTTACGCAGCGTGCTTCCGAACCGCTTAATATCCGACAGAGTTGTTAGAGCCGACATTTTGTTTATAAACATCTGCAGACCAGAGCTTTTGTTACTGTCTAGTGGGGATGTGTTACCTATGTCGTGTGATGGCCGGTTCAGCACCGTCGTCCTCGTCTTGTCCAAGTTCGGCGCGCTTTTCGACCAGATCGCGCTCCTGTTCGGCGCCGGCCTTAACATCGTTATTTGGCCCCGTTCGCGCTGGTGGCACGTGCTAGGGCCCCACGTTTTGCCCTTAACGCCGTCCGCTGGTACTGAAATACAACAATTACCCTCTCTGCCCTCAGTTTTCACTACTGCTTCGGGGCGGTGGTGGAGGAAAGATAAAAAACCAACAGCAAACTTGTTAGTTTTATGATCTGACGATTGCTCGCCTTTTATTGTATTAAGGCTAGGCGACCGGCCCCGACATCGTTACGCGCAATATTACCACACTTTTCATAAAATGGATAAAAAGGTACGACAAATTTGAAATAAAAATTTGTCACGATCGATCCCACACCGTTGCAAAAAAATCTCTATAATCGCCGAACCAATGCGGTAGTAAAAGTTTGTAATCTCCGAGTAACTTCCTTAAGAATTCTCTCTGCGACAGGTCGCATATCATCTTACTCTCAACAATCAGGAGGAGCAAAGTTGGTTGCTTACAGTTCCTTATTATTTTATTTTATTACGTTCATGTATTTTTGCATATTCACATTAAAAGTTAAAATGAATAAGTACTAGACGTATTAGAGACATAAATTACAACCAAAACTTTCAGGAAACAAATTATGTATTTTAATTTTTGTGCTTGTACTAAAATCTAAAAAACTGGGAAAAAATCCAAGTTGGTTGGGATCTTGCTCAATGTGAGCATGCATCTAGCCTTAATGGTAATAAATTTGTTTACGTTCCTAGCGGTATTTTATTCAACACACATCGTGCTTTAAAATTGCATTTGATCCATAAAGTTTTCTAGTAGTTGAAAATATAAATCCCGGCGGTTACGACAATGTTTCAAACTCTCGAATTTAGAACCGATTTTACCAACCGACTCACGTTTTACACCTTATCAACGGTTTTCCTCGGACGTGCCATCAAACTTTTCGTGTGCTTAAACTAAATTCCAAACAAAAAAAAAACGTGATCAATTCGCTCTAATCGAAACTAAAACAATCAAACACGATCTAATTTTAAGCACAAACAATTTATGCACACACTCGTGTAATTCCATGCTAACGAAAAACCATGCTGAAATTCAGGACATGATGGTCGTTCTTTAATCACTGCACGTGACGTGTGTCGCGTGAAGCGATTAAGCGATGATTAAGTGTGGTGGTCGTTTGAACTTACGTGCAATCGCCCTCAATCTCGTAATCGCCGGTGATCCCGGAGGGCTCTGCGGTGAGATTACCCCACTGATTGCCTTGTGGTCTAACGTATGCTGTACGGTGATAGTGTGTCGGAAATCCGAAGGAAAACTGATGTTGGTTCCCGGTTCCTTCTTCAGCAGTTTCAGTCTGGAGCGTTTGAATTTTCCTGCGAACATTCGTCCTGCTGACGACTTTCCACCCCATCGTATGTTAGTTTACCTTTCCGCTTAATCGGGGTGGGAGTTTGCTGCTTTATCATAAAGTGCAGCTCCCTCTCCAAGAGATCGATCTCCCGCGCCTGCAACTCCTGCTCCTTTTGTCTCAGTTGCTCCTCGTGCATTCGCTGTTTCATCTGCGCCCTCTGCAAGTCCTCTTCCCTGCAACGCAACTCCTGCCCAAAACAAACAGAATTAATTAGAGCTGCGCTAATGTTCGAGCCGCGCGCGTCGTCTTTCGACCCGTCTAATTACCTCTTCAAATGATTTACAAGCCTGGGATGTAAGCAGCCGGTGAGAGAAGCAACGGATAAATAATGGAGGTTTCAGGTTGTGGACGCCGCAACACTTACCTTCTCTTTCCTGCGCAATTCCAGGAGGACTTCCTCGATTTCCTGTCGCCAGTCGTCTTGCATTATGTGAAAGCTCTCGTGGGGCGTCTGCGTGAACGCCGAGTGCACTATCTGGTCCAAGTCCTGGAGGATCTGCTCGAAGGTGGGCCTGTGATGCGGATCCGACTTCCAACATTCTGCACCATACAACACGCGTATTACAGGCTGCGTCAAACATCGATCGTTCAGTCTTAAAAAAAAACGTTCCTTCGAACGATAAATCTTTCACCTGCACCGGACTGTTACGTTATTATTGCGGGACGGACGACTCCAGACACCGTTAAAATATAAATTATACGTCCGTGCAGGTGACAGTTTCCGATAAGATCTTATTTGTGATGCGGTTTCGGATTTTCCTTAGGTTTCTCCCATGTCTCGTAACTTATTGTTAGTGTGCGTGCATGTTCGTTCGTTCATTGTTCGGCGACGATTTTTATTTTCGGCACGCGTCTCGCGCCCCGCATTATAATGATCTGCGATACGTTTCGTCGCTTCATTAGGTAAACGGACGAAAATTCAATAAAATTCTGATGTGACTTCGATGGTCCGAAATATTTTGTACGGAACACAGGGCGCGAAATAATTACATATAACTAACCTCTGGGTATTTTCATTTCGATTTTTACGTGGAAATTATGTCATTATTGAAGCATAAAAAGCGGCAAAGAAAAATGAGGTTGAATTGGCAATGGTCACCTTTCAAATTCATAACAGTGTAGCAAATTAAATTTTAAGCTTAACTGCTCACAAAAAGTGTGAACCTTCCTGTTCACCAAAAGTTTTTATATTTTATTAACAAAATCGGTTAAAAAATGACTCGAATCACAATAAAGTTTTCAACAAACAACAAGTTTTCTTATCAGAAATGCATATGTCAAAACTTTTTAACGGAGCTTTTCAGCCATCCGGTCTTTTATCCCGAAAATTAAACTAGTCGCATTGGCGAATTTTTACTCGTAGGTAAAAACAGCAATAATTTTTTGCTACAAATCCCCAAATGCGTTATTAAATCATTTCGCCACATTACCTCCTTAAAATTCGTCAAATAAAAAAGTTAAAACAATACAAAAATAAAACTAAAGGAAACAACAAACAAAAATTATTGTAATATGAAGTTCACGTCCATTATTATAATTTAAACAGTTTTCATTATGCCGTCTATTCATACCTTTGAATACACAACGATTTAAATTACTCGAATCGAAATTCCTCAAAAAAAAATGAATCTACAGATGGTTGAGTGCACTCGACAAAATAATGGATCCAATACAATGAGCATTACGAATCGATATTGATATTGAACAAGTCGATTTGTATGTTAAAAAATGTGACCCAATATTGAATAAGGATTTAAATTTGTTATCTACGTCACGTTATTAAATAGCCACTCATAACAAAATTTCAAGGTAGGTTATGGAATCGCTTTGGAATTCGTTTAAGTGTAGAAGTAAATTTGAAATTAAATTTTCGGTTAAAGTTTCGGACACGACATATGATATATTTATTATGTCTTTTGTAAGAAATTACATCGGTTTAGACGTCGTTTGGGCAAAGTTTTGAATGACAGTTCTTGTTAATGTCATGTTGTAAAAAATAAAACAAAAGCTGGATTCATTGAGAATTCCTTTTATTGTACAGTCTACAATCGTAACGCTAAAATTAATTAAACGTATATTTTGGGAATGTTGTTACTGTTTAAACCCTTTTTGACATTCGGACGTCTTAATGGCCTAAAGACCTTCAAAATTATTTACATAAATACACCTATTCACAGTATAATTTAGACAAAAACTAGGTTTCATGGGCCTCCGTTTCTTCTATTTGAACGTTCTTCACTTGAACACACATTGCAAAACTGCACACCAGATTTTTTCTTTGGCGACCAGGTGTTGTACATTTATTTAAAAACATGAAAGGGCGAAAAAATATTATTCATCTTCCCCAGCATTTAGTACTTTTTTTTTATATCCAAAAGGCAAGTAAAACATGTCCAGTGATGGATTCGTGCGTGCGAGGACGACGCTCCGACCCATCTGCCCAGTTGTTTACTGAGAGACACTGACACAAATCATGGGCAATAAGAAAAAGAGTAGTTTCGGCAACGTTACCAACCCACGACATTACAATTTTGCGTCAACATTAAACTGTCTGAGCTTCCCAACAAGAACAATTACCCAATTCGCGTGCCGCTTAAAATTGCGGTTGAATACATCGCAAAAGCCAATTCAATTAAAGAATACGGTGAATTGGTCAACCGATGGAATCCCGGAAAATGAACAATTCGTGACGCTACGTTTCTGGGACAATTAGCTAAAAGTTGAAACGTAGTAAGCGCGAGATAAAAACAGATGAAATTTCGTAACGAACGGGAATTTCTAACGAGTGGAACTGTTATTCTGTCGAAGAATTTTTTAATTGTTCACTCATTTACATTTTTCTTTTATGTCCTTCATTTTTTTCCTGTCGTTATGAATGCAAGCGAAACGTCGTCTACGTCGAATCAAACTTAATCCGAGATTTTGTGACTTACTTTCCATGAGTTCCCTCCAGGCCAAGGGACAGGTGCTGGGAATGGGGAGCGTCAGTTTGTTGACGGCGACGCCGTATGCGACGGCGAGCGTATCGATGCCTTTGTATGGCGTTTCGCCCGTCAACAGCTCCCACAAGACCACGCCGTAACTCCAAACATCACTCGCTCTGGAGAACGTGGAGTTCCTGATGACTTCGGGCGCCATCCACGCGTACGTCCCCGCCTGAGACATCCGCGTGGTTTTGTACACTTCGCGAGCCAAACCAAAGTCCGTAATCTTCAACGTTTTGAACTGGAGGTCGTCGTTCTCGATCGTCTCCCTCAGGAGAACTGAAAAAAAGAGACAAAAACGTAAATTGCAGCGATCCGCATTTAGGCACCATCGATCGTCGTGATCGTGAAAAGTTTACGACATTTAATGCCAACACACGACATTCCCTAAACAGCATTATCTGAAGTATTTTCAACAAGGATAAAGCCCAAGGCTCGGAGCTCGAATTCCTAACTTATTGATATCGTTTGTTTGTGCAAAAACCTCGGAGCAATCTTTTCGCGTATTTATTTGTTGACACCACACACGCAGGTAGCTCAAAGTTCAAGCGTTCTCGAATTCTGTATTTGTGCAATTTATTCCAAGAGACGTCCACCAGTTTGCTAATGGTGGACTCCTGCACGAGATTCACATGACGCAATTCGGTTGCTATCATCAATATCTGAGGCGCGCTCACTCTAGAGTTATATTAGTTCTTCACTCCCCCACGAAAATCGACCCCGTTTTAGAACGTTTCCAGTTCCCTCAACAACTTTGAACTAGTTTCGTTCCACGTAACACTGACACAACTTTCGAAAACTAATTGCCGCAGTATATTGTCACGTCCGATTTTTCACCTTATTAGGAGCGGCGTCTCGAGAACGACGCATTTTAAAAATGCTTTCGGCGAAAGTAATTTCAGCCCGAGACAGCGAAAGCCGCCAAGCTAAACGCAAAAACGCCCGCTTTCGTTTTTATTTCCCTGTTTTTTTACTTCACCCGGACCATTTCGCCGTATTAGTCTTTTTACGACTCCCTTACGTATTACTAGTTTCTACCCCTGTCCATTCGTTCGCAATTTCATTGCGAACCAAACGGCAAATGCAAAGCTGATTCCCTTTAAAAAACACTCCGATTCAGACCAAGACAGCTTCCCGAAGATGCAACGTTCACCTCTGTTATGCAACAGAACACACGAGGAGAAGGTCGGCCTCTTGTTTATTCAAGACGCATTCGAGTGGATCGCACCAAAGCACAAAATTCAAACTCTCGTTGTGCCAAACAAAACTGAATTATTTGCGGCTAGTTTGAAAATTGCGAGCCGGCTTTAATGCGTTTTATCATCGATCCATCAATTCTGACAGATATCGGATCGCTCCTAATGAAATGTTGTTTGATTAGAAGACGGGATCATCGCAGAACGTCGCCGTCGATTACGGTAAATAAAAAAATCGCCGAGAAACGCTCGGGATAAAAACGTGCCCGTTACGTTTTGCTTCTGTTTTCGGTTCCGGGAAACACCCGACCGAGAATTGATCCCGTCTTATCACGGCATGAGATTGAATTTTCCTTCCATAAATATGAAACTGTGCGTGTGGATTACACGATTGCGCCCAATAAGGCTCGATCTGATCGCCTTTTAGAAAATATTTAGCGATTCCGTAAAAATTAAACTCGTTCTTTAGCTAGTTGACCGATGTCCGTTTCCAGTTTACAATTCCTCTTAATAAATTCAATTATCGGACTGCGCCCGAATTTAACAATAAACCGCGACTTTCTAATCGGCGTTTCGTCTCCGGCGTGTTTGTTAAAAATAGACATAATTAACAACCGCCCACGTTTTCTCCTCTACGCGAAAGGAGATTTGATCGTGTGCATAATCAACTAACTGATCGCTATCGGATCAAAGCTATTTTGAAACTTGTAGAAAAAATGCCAGGTGTTTCGTTTTGTCATGCTTCCGTGCTTCGAACGTGGCCCGGTCACGTTCTACACTGCAATCGGGATTGCTTGAAATTTACACACTTTTTCAAAAATGACTGACAAAGTAAATTTTGCGATTGTCCTGGGACTGCTCCTGGCAGTTTTTTTCCAACAGACCGACTGTTATTAACTCATTGTTATTTATAGTCGTAATAACAACATTTTGTGTTATTTTTAGTTTCGCCATCGAATCGGCTCATAATTGAACGATTATGACGAATATGGCTCGCTTATAATCTAGAAAACTGTTATTTAATCATGATTCAAATCGTCCCAAAATATTAATTGCGAACCTTTATTAGAAGTTTTTTATACGAAAAAGATGACAACGGAGAAATCGACATTTAGAATTAGAACAGGAAACAGAAAACCCATATTTTATAAAAGAGAATATTGAACACAATGTTCGAGAATAAAAATATTAGGTGACGCAAAGAAGGTGGAAAAACACGTAAGAAAAATAAAAGATGATGAGAAAACATAAAGGGATCAGTTTTGAAACAAACTCGGCTTACTATTGTAAACTTCAAAGATAATATTCAGCGGCGATTTGTCTCGGAATTTAATGAAAAATTTTGGTCGGTTGGTTTACTAGCTTAGACGAACAGTCCTTGCTCAATATATGAGAGGATTATTAACAATTTAGATAAGAAAAGTAAGATTAAAAATGTGAGCATTGTTCTCTCATCAATCTCGTAAAATACACAAATGGAGGACAAAACTTTAATATTTATTTCTCTCTCATCTGGCTTCAACTGCTTTGTTAGTATATCGCCCGAGTAAATTTATTCGTTAAACCGCAGTGAAGCCTTCTCGGGTCGTAATCGAACGCTTTGTTTTTAAATTTATTGCGCATCGATCATCCAATTTTCCACAAATTTAGTCTCATGAACAGGTCGGATGAAAACTGGTGCTAATGGCAGAGAATGAGCAAAGTCATTCCATGCCCGTAATTACAAAAGCCTGCGTCGTCTAGGCCGGACCTAAACCCGATGCAAATCTCCTGTTATGTCTACGCGTACCGTAACAATCCATTGTTCGTAGATAGATTCGTATTTACGACGTGCGTATTCAATTAATTTAATCGACCAATCAGCGAAAAATCAAAACGTCCACGACCCGGTTGTGCCACCGATCCTTGTTTACCGTATTAATCCACTGGGTTTTCTATCCATTAGCATAGCTCTGCTTCTCTACAGGCGGCGCGTTTACCGCAGCCGTTTATGGAAACTCGAGTCGAACATATGCAAATCGGTTTGGAACGTTTCCAAATCCAGCCGAATTGCTTCAAAGGAACAATAGATAAGCTAGTTTGGGGTATAATGTGTGGGCGAAAATTTTAACAATTTGCCGGGTGTCCACGACTTTTGAATACGCACTCCGTGTCGCCTCATTTCTGATCTTCTAATTTGCATCGATTAGAATAATCAGTGTTAATGGGTTGGACGGTAGGTGGTTGGGATTAAAATAACAAATCGGAATGTGAAGGCGGCACTTCGCAATCGCATTCGGAATGGATGCGGCAGGTTTTTTTCGTTTGAAATTCACGATGTTATGAAATTTACGGTTTGTGTTAGAATCAAGAATTCATTATTATACAAGGTGTTTCACGACGATGACATGATGATGATAAAGAGAACCAAAAAAAACGAGTGAACTGAAACTATGCACACTTATATAAACTTATTATTTACATAATTGTGCAAGTTCCGGTTATGCCGGAAGTTGGCTTCAAGTTTGTTATTTTAAATGCAACATTACTATTTTTAATGTATTTTCAAATTCTGCACTGTCATATGATATCAAAGTTTATGCACCTTCTTGCATTGTTTTAAAGAAAAATATATTCTTTTGTAAAAAAGGCAAAATCCAGTGCAATAAAAAATTAATAATTAATAAACCCTAAAATTCAGGTCGACAAAACTTGGTCAACAGTTGGACAAAAGGTTCAGCTATGTGTAGGAGGCTAAGTATATTTCTGGAGGAGAAGAAAAGTCAGCTGAAATTCAACCAATCCAAAAACGATAAAAGTCGATTTTTTCAAATTGCAACCCATACGTTTCTAGTACACTTCTCGATAGAGTACTTTATTCTCGATCTGATGATTATTATTCTTTATTTAATTTTTTTATTAAATTTTTAAAATCTTCCCGGGATAGCTGTGAAAATTAAGTGTGATATTTCTAAATGTAAGCAATTGCCGGTTGTGGGTTCTAATTCACTTGTAATGCTACGATTACAAATACCTAATCAAGATAATTAAATTAAGGTGGGAAATCAGCATGCAATTTTTCCAAGAATAGTATCATTACTAATTTTCCAACATATTCCTATAATTTTTTGCTATTGCACTCATTGAACATTGTACTTTAAAATGAAAGCATTTGAAATTCATCCCAATTGTAGTTATTTAATAATTAATTAATGAAGCGGCCTTTGCATGACGTTCTAAAAACGATCCAAAATTGCATTAAGTTATAAAAACCATCCTTGTTTACCTTCTACCAAAAGATTACCCAAGCTGCCTAATAACTGAAAAAAGCCGTTGTTTGTAATTTTCTTCATATTATTACATGTTAAACATAGGTTCTCAATTTGAGAATGAGATCAAAACTAATTTTCCTTAAATATTATCACTTTCGTAAATGTAGGAATACATGAAAGAACTAGAAGAAGAAGAACAGTTGCCGCATTTCTTTCATGGGGGATAATCGATAATAGATCAAAACAAATGAAAAATTTCCCACCTTAAATTACACAATACCAGTCTTATTTTTATGGGGTTATTGAAAGAGCGCAAAAAAGGCAACATTCGACAAGAAACTGACAACATAACGCCCAATATATTGAAAAAAGTTATGCAAAATGCAATAAAAAAGGCACAATTTTGTATCAACGAAAATAGCCTCCATTTCTCTAATATCATTTTCTAGCTGCGATAGAGTCAATAGAGTGAATCTCCCAAGTTTGGGCCTTCTTCTGATATGATAATTTGTTCATTTTTGATTTCGATAAAAGTTAAGCTCAAAAGAAAATAGGGACTAACTTTAAGCCCACCAGTATTACCAACAATGCGTTTCTCATTCGATTAAAAAATGTATAGGCACGACATTATGTCAGTTATAACAACCTGATGAATATTTACTTAAAAATATTGTTCGCCTCAATTCTATTGATTCTAATAGAAATAGTTTTTACGTAGTACGTTCTTAAACGTCTGAAAGCAATTATTTCATGGAACCTGGAAAATCCTCAAGTTTTCGCAAAACTTTTCTTGCAGGTAAATGCAAATAAGTAGTAAAAACAGGGGTCGGGTTAAATAATTGGTCCATTTTTACAAAATTCGTACAATTTTATTATGTTTTTTAAATCGACATTTCTCCATGATAATAAATGTTGCGATACACATCAACGACGGTAAACCGAGACTCGCATTATCTTAATTTGCACTACCTACGTGCTTATCAGCATCAACTAGTGTGAAATAAATAACTAGGCTAGGTATTCGCCTTCCACAGTGCATTTGGCTAAAATTACAGAACCGCCAGTGCCGCAACATCTATCTATTCACCATCATTATTATTACGAATGCGAACATCACCTCGACCAAAGCTGTTGTACACGTGATCTCTTCTCTTCTTCTTCTTCCTTTCTCTCGCGTTTTTCGGGCAATACGAAAAAATCAAATTTAAACGTCGCGGATACATCTGCTTATGAACAAATCTGTCCAGTTTTATCGACTCGACTCGAAATTGCATCTCGGCATCAATTATTCATAATCTCACCCTATCGGACTGCACGCTAAAGCTTGTTCCGAAGATTTTCTTTTATTTTGACTCGACATGCATAACGGACAGCGTGCAATTTATGCTGGCAATTTGAATGTTATAAATCGTGAGATTTGTCGGCTGGATCGATTTATAATTTGTGGCATGCGAACCGTGAAGCGACATCCGACGCGACAAAAATTTGTGCAGCTCCTTTCGATGCACGAACCTACCAAATTGAAAGCTAAGGTTTCATTTATGAAAAACTCGACGCAATGCAACCACAACAATCACCATAAAATATTAAAATACGTTTCAATCCGGATTTACACCGGTTTTCATGTTTGTTGTCTTAAAAAACTCGAAGGTCGTCTCTGAATATCGCTATTTAATTGGAGATTAAAACGTAATCATTTATATTTTTAACAACTGCGAGGCTGGCAGTGTACACGATGCACATTTCACGTAAATTTGGGACGGCTGTCACTTGACGCAATTCCGTTGAACTCAAATTGCTGCTAATCGTAGGAAAAACGGAGACGGGTGTGCATTTCGCCAAAAAACGCGGCGCTATATTACAACGTCTTGGCATCAAGATTCGCGAGAAAAGACAGTGTCAACGATCGCTTGAACGCTATAAAATATTCCGCGCGATATAGTCGACTCGTAAAGAAAGGAAAACAAAGCGGACGAATTATGTGTTATTAGAATGTTAAGCACATCGTCGGCATCTAGAGACAGGAAGACGGATGGATAATGGCGTTCGAAAAGGAATTTGCAGAAGCGATCGCCCGAAACGAACAAAACGGTGAACATACTCAAATTGCCGACAAATATTAACAATTTTTAATTACTTGACACCGCGTTCTAACGACTCGTTGACCTCACGAGTTGTACGCACGTGCCCGCTGCTAACCGCCGGTGCATTGTCTCCACTAATCAATTTAGGTACAGGGCCGTTCGTTAATTTGACTTGGTGATTGCGAAATCTTTCACACGCCATACACCTGAAGAGATGCAAAACAGCGAAAAATATCTTCGTTAAGGTGTTCCGCTCATTTGCAAACACCCAGTCGTAGTTTAGTTTAACCTCGCGGCCGCCCAATTGCGCGATTTCTACGCAAAATTCCTTTGTGCTATTCTTAGAATTGCCAATGTGTCCAAGCCGAAACCCCATGGCAGATAAGGCGACACAATACAGCGCTATCAATACGAATATAAATTGAGTTGACCTTTAAATTTTAAATGCAAGCGGTTCGGTTTGGGACCATTCTGCACCAGTAGCTAATCCAACAGGATACAACAGTCTACACTTTTTTCGGTGACATACTTCGAATCGCCAATCAACCAACATGATTTGTACAAAATATATACATTATGCTCCGATCACGCGCTAATTAATTTTTTGCTTCGTCCACTAAGCCCCGCCGCTTCGGCGTATTTAATTTAGGTTCGACAACCGATTTTGCAAAAGACATTGATTTGAATTGTCTCGGCTTCCTCATTAAATCGCCAGATGAAAGGCTCGAAGCTAATCTATAAATACTTGCTATACAAGATTCATGACAACGTATTATCGAACGCGCAAGGTTTATTTTAATATGTAGTGACATTTATTTACTTCGTATAACTAATAATCGTCGTGTTCCGTGACTCGGAACAAACAGGCGCAGATGGTAGATTTTATATCAAAAAGAGGAGTCCCGACACTGGAGGAATTCTGTGGCGCCCAAACAGGAAATTCCAGCTATTTTTAGTAAAACTAATTGAAAGCGATAGAATGTTCTGTTTTGCGAATATAATTAATTAAGGTGGGAAATTAGCATGCAATTTTTCCAACAATAGTAGCTTAAAATTTTCCAACATATTCGTTTGATTTTTTGGTATTGCATTCATTGAACATTACTGCACTTTGAAAAGAAAGCATTTGAGATTCATCCCAATTGTAACTATTTAATAATTAATTCATGAAGCGGCCTATGCAAAATTCTCTAAAAACGACGACCTAAAACAACCCAAAACTGACGATTATATTGGACTTTAATTTATTATTTATTTAATTTATTAAATTAATTTTATGACCAAATTTTACAAGAAATAATTTTTTCGGCCCCCGTCTCGAATTAGTTATTTAGCAAACGTCAAATCGTCTTGAAAACGATCATTTGCCTACCTAGATAAGAAAATGCAAGTTTTTAAATATGTGTTGGTTTGTCTTTATCCATTTTTACTTATTACCAGTAGAATTGTGCACTCAAACTAACTCAAAACTTACAAATGACAAAAAAATTATTTGATCTCATTATACCGTGGAATAGGTATCGCCAACAGGGGAAAAATAAATCCCCTAACCGAAATTATTTTAACAAGTAATGTATTTTTTTTTAATTAAAATCTTTTGTCGGCCGAGAAAGTTTTGTTTATCACACGGCCAGAAGCTGTCTTTTACTTGCCTCCCCACAAACCGTGCTCGTACTTGCAAAATGACAGTTTCTGGCCTTGTAATAAAAATAACTATCGTTCTTAAGATGAAAGAGTGTTTTTTTTTTGTGTACTTACCTAAACATATTTATTAGATAAATTCTTTTTACTAAAAAGGATAAAAGTAATTTTGTTTTGTAGCTTTTATTTTATATAATAATATTAAAAAAAAAGTATATTTATTTGTGCTTTTTGAAATAAGGGGGGTAATAATATGATATGATAAGTTAATGATTAGTTAAAATATTAGAAGCTCAATGATTAATATGTGATTTTGTGATTTATGATTTTTTTTAAATAAATAAAGACTGATTATAATAATTTTTACTTTATTTTTCCCACGAAAACATTTAATTACGGTTTCGGCCGAAATTGAGAATTCGGTTTCGATTTCGGCCGTAAAAACTAGTTTCGGTCGGACACTAAAAAATTGCAATAGGACACAACAATATTTTTGATACAAAATTTATTGTATTTTTGTAGAATGAATCGTCGTTGGTACAGTGTATTTACATTTGTTTGTTACTTTGTAATTGAATGATTTTAACAAATCTAATTAATATAAAAAAATTATTATGTAGATAAAGTGAATAAATTTCCCAATACAGAGAAACGTAAATAATTTTTTTTAAACATTTTCCAAAAATATTGTTATGTAACCTTATTTTAGATGCAAAAAACCATGCTCTCTAAAATGGCGCAATCAATAATTAGGGTTGCCATTTAAAACAAATAAAAATGACGTCATAGCTTTGACTGATATAATAATAAAACTGATTTTTATGTCAAAATTTGTGCATTTAAAATTAAAAATTGACGGCTCCCAGCGATTTTTCGGAAGCGACTTGTCGTACGACTAGTCTCCTTATAAAAAACGCATTACTATTAACAACCACAGCGTATGAAGCCTATAATGTTAAACACAATTTGACGGTATTTTTAACTCAAGTACATACAATTGTATGTAAATTTTTCGGATACGGCGTTGGTGGACTTGAAGAGGAAATTCAGATCTGTTTTGATGATCAGGATCGTGACAGCTAAATAAAAGTTTTCGATTCTGTCGCTAGTTTGAGGTGTTGAGACTTACCATTCGAGCTCTTCAGGTCCCGATGAATGAGCGAGATGGGCGCTCCGCAATGCAAATAGTCCATCCCCCGCGCGATCTGTATGGCCCAGTCGACCAAGACATCCGGCCTGATCTTTCTTCCCGCCAACACTCGATTTAGCGAACCGCCGCGACAATATTCGAGCACCAGACACAAGTTCGGTTCCTGCAAACACACACCTTCCAACGACACAATGTTGACGTGTTGCAACAGACAGAACAGTTTCGCCTCCTTGACGACGTTGTCTAAGGTCCCTGAAATGTCGGCGTCGGCGTCTTGTCTGGCGGCTTTGACCGCCACCTCGTGTCCCTTCCACAGGCCCCGATACACTTTGCCGAAACCGCCGACGCCGATCACCTCCTCGAGCTCCAGCTCGCTAAAGTCGATCTCGATGGGGTGGATGTCCGCTATGATCGAGTTGACGTGGTTGATCGGATCGTCGTAGACGACGAAGTTGGAGGGGAAGATCCCGACTTTGTCGCCGATCTTTCCCGTCCACCAGCCCTCGTCGCCCGATATCTTCGCGTCCTCGGACAGCACCTCCACGATTTGGCCCTTGCGTAAGGACAGCTCGTCCTCGCCTTGGGCGTCGTAATCGTAGAGCGCCGTCCATAGGGTCGGCGTGATGGTGTTGGCGGTCCGGTGCGTGCGCTCGCCCACATGAACCGAGCTGACCATGTCTCCATTGCGGGGCGGTTCCATGGACGTCAGGAAGTGGTAGTGCTCCACCAACGGAGGCATCCGTCGAGCTCGTCAAGTCTGCGTCCAAAAAAAAAAAACACTTTTATTGCGGTCGTCGCACGAATACTACACACAAAAAAGTCTGCTTCACGTCAAAATCGAACGATAACGCTTACAGCTTTGCCAGTAAACCACACAAAGAAGAAAAAACAAAAGCAAAGGCGATGCCTGGAAAACGGTATTAGATAACGAATGCTCCTATCTTGTCTACTTCAGATAAGTTTACAACTCGTTCGCAATCGCGATATACATATAATATAAACAAAAAGTACATTAAGCAATTGGCTTGGCAATTGAGCACATGTTTTCGGTCGAAGTACAACTGCACGGGAATCCCTATGTTGCGCAAACAACAATTATTGCTATCAAACCATGCATAGTTAAGTTTATCAAACAATTAACGATTAAAATGAGAAATTGTAACCATTATATTACAATCCGATAAATGAGAATCAATTTGTGTCGATTACGCTTTTTTTCTGCCAGTGCGTACACCCTTGAACGGATTATAAAGATTTTTAACAGCATATAAAACCAACTAAGTAATCAAACTTCACGTTCATTATGTTTTTCTATTTGTAAAGCCGATGGCTTTATTTAAAAAAAAGTTAGATACAATAGATGATAGTAGCGAGAAATGTTTGAACTTGAAGCAAAGACGTAGACTATATAATCTAGTTAATTGCCTGGGTAGACAACAATACTAACACATTGTTTTTGGTGCAGTTACGACATGTAAAGATAAAATGCTAGTGCAAATATCTGAAAACCTAAGAATACATCGAAAGCAGGCGCTTATTCAAAGACGCCCCACCGATTCAGCGCCATGGGGAATATGTTTTGGAAGTTGGTCACCTTTATCATGGTATTTAAATGCTCGCTGATATATTGATTTCGTTTTGGAACTTGTCGCCCACCACAAATTGTATTTAAAAAAGATCGACTCACATAAAACGACAGTAGTGCCTATTGACGTGATTTGTGACCCACTGAACGCGTATATTCAATAAGTGCATTTCATCTATTATTATGAGTGAACCGCATTCCGAAAAAAAACCGACCCAAGACCCTTTATTTGCATGCTTAAAGTCTTGTGATATTTGCACTAGTAGTTCTGGCAGTTTTTTGCTATTACATAATTATATCCTTCAAAATAAGATATATCAATCGAAAGGCGGCAACAATTTTAGAGGAATATAGAAAGGGGCAATAAGAAACATATCAGCTTGCACGAATCTAACGTTAAGAAGGCATCTGTTCAAAAACATTTTTTGCTAAAAATCAGTCATCAGTTTAATGCCACGAGAAATTAATTAATTATTCGCGGAAATCGATCTGCATGTGTTTCCGCTATTTAAAGCTCAATAATGCATTAGTTCCGTTTTCGATAGTCATGTTGTTGACCAAACCAAGGGGATTTGTCCATAAACTGCTATAATAAAAATTATTTGTTGCTAACAACTTGAGTTTGGAACTGGAGATTCATCCTTTAATTTCCAGTTTGCGTGGCCGTGCGGAAATGTTTTTTGCTTTCACAACGTTTGAATTTTATTCATGAGCTCCGGGCTTCTATTCGACTTTTACGGTATTTAGTGAAGATTCAATAAAATGGCCTTGCTACTTTTTTTTTGGAACACGTTGCTTTCTATGTTGATTCTATGCAAACATTCTAGTAAACATTTTAATATATGTTGATTTATTTCTGAAATTTGCCGTCCCTTCCTTCAATCTTAACGAATAACCGAATTACAAATAACGTCTTTAGGATTTTTCGCCTTTTGAACAATATACACGTTTGATTAAATGGAAATACGTCACTCACTGATTCCATAAATACTTTCAAAAAACACACCACTTCACTTGCTGTTAAGATCATACAAAACGGTATTGATGCTATAATCGTAGGTAAATGAGTGCAAAACACTACTACTGAAGCCATTCATCGTTGACCCCTTTCGCTTTCACAACCCTTCACATTTATATTTGCATTCTACAGTTAATTTCTATACATGATTAGTGAAACATTCTAAGAAATAATTGTCGTTCGTGTTTATTATATTTTATCAATTTGTTTGATCAATTTATTCGTCAAATATTTTTTAGCTTTCAGTTCGCTTTGTCAATATTTTAATTAATTAGGTCAATACCTCTGGATATCCTTGCTATTTTGTTTCCGAACTATAAATTATTAATTTTCGCCTCTGAATTCGGAAATGTCAATGGCAAACAATGGTAAGACACGTGTGAAAATTAGACTGCAATTCGCAAAATTCGCCAATTATAAATTCATTACTGTTCACAATAAAAAATCGCCCAATGTAACGTATCGTATTGACGAGTGTGTGGAATAAACCCAATTTCGATTCAATCATTTTTATCGGCACCGTTCTATCTCAAATCTCTCGTTCGTCCCACCGGAACTATCGCCATTTTTATCTTTATTAACATCGTCCCCAACGACATTTATTAAATAATTGACATCTGGCGCACGAAGGGGTGAACCTCGACCCCGCAATTTCACGAAGAAGCCAAACGTTGTAAACAATGGCTTCGGGGTCACCTCCCACACACAAACCGAATTAATACCATCTTGGAAATTCTAATTGTGAAACTCGTATTTTCGGCCGATAATTCACTGGCAACGACGACGTTTACCTGCCGGTGAAAGCCTTTATCTCATCTTAATTACGTCCAGGTAAACAGCTCAACGTTTTGTCTTTGACGCGTTTATTGGAAAATGTATGGTGCTTATGGCCAATACGAAAAGGTCAACGTTCAAAATAGTCTACAACGACTCGGGGTCCTGACTTTCTTTTTTGAATTGTCGCATTCCGGGCGCGTTTTTCACGTCGCTGGAATTTGGACATGAGGAGACGAGACCAGAAGTCAAATGCTTATCATTCCAATGCAAGGATTTCAGTTTGGAGGAGTCGCACGAACAACCCCCAACAGATTTCGGTGCAATTATGCAACGGCATTACTGCTTTATTGTTCGCACTGATGCCCAGACTTCAATTAAACCCTTCAGATGCATTCAGGGCTAGTAACCGGAGCTAGCGTTTGTTAGTTTCGAGATGTTACCGCGGTTCGAGCTAATTTACAAAATTGTGAGGAAAATCGAGGTTTGGGGTTTTGGTTGTAGCTTAGGCTGTTTGTTTGGATTGGTGTTTGCAAAATCGCCTCTACAACTTTAGAACGTATCAATGTAAGTTATTTACCAATTCAACGTGACACTCCTCGAATAGCTCCGTATAAAACAAACAATGCCCATCTTATTTTGAATAGTAAAGCCCCGTTGACAGCACAGACATAGCCAGGTGGTCACCGAACACAACATACATCAAAAAAGCACCCACTTCTTCACATAATCACAAACACTCGCACACGAATACGTCCCCATTGATTTCTTCCGATATCTAACCGCACACCCAACACAAAACCTTTTATTTACATGTTTTTGCTTTCATTTATTTTCATTGACTGTCACGACAACCTCCGAACGCGGCCATGTTTTTTTCTTAACCACCTCCTGCATCAGACACTTCAAAATTCTGACTATTACCGACTGAGAAGGTTCAACGCCCCGATGGAAACGGCAGTAAGAGGGCGACAGGTGGCGTCCTCAACATGACGCAAATGTTTACTAAGATGTATGTTATGCAACCAACAAAATATGTCGGTCATAATTTTATCTTTTTATTTCTACGGATTTATTTCTCTACCCGGGGCTAACCCGACAAGTGACTCCACTGAATTATTTTCAAAAGTCAACGGTTGGATTTGAGACCGGAAGGAGTATACTTCGGTGACTGAGGATGTCTACCGAAGATCCAGCCGAAACGTTTGGAAGGCTTACAGTGAGATCACTTGTCCAGTTAGTTAATTTTTTGAAAAAAAGTGAAAAACTAATAACAAATATCGCCACAAAAAACGTAGAAGCCATGTAAAATTACATGCGATGAAAGCAATTTTGTTCATTGTATTCATTAAAAGCAATTTTCGTGTTTCAGACAAATAAAAACACACGAGAGTTTTCTGAAATAGTGCATTCATTTCTCAAAATTAACAATCTCGCTCGCCCTTTAAATTTTTCCTGTTTTCAATATCAATAACAATCACTCGAGGCGCAAAAAACGCCATTTAGACCTGCACGGATCGGAAAAGTTATCTAAGTATTATATAAAGTAGTTAGATTTTGGGCGATGAGTGGCATTATTAGTTTAGCTGGCGAAGATGACACTTTAATTCGGTTTTTCAGTGTCTGTGTCGCAATAAATAATTTAAACATAAAATGAACAAACGAACAGCTTACAAAATTTTAAACAGATTTTCCTTGGGTGTTAAAAGTGATCGGCCATAAAAGGTAGTTGTTTTTTACCTGTTTGATATATTCTATGTATTTGAAAATAAGCTGATGAGAGGTCGATGAGATTTTGCAGAATAATTTTTTTCAATTACACTTGTTAAAAACTTTTTTTCTCTTATTTTAGTCAAATAACGAACGCCTACAACTTGAATACTTTTCAAAATTTTGTACTCATTTTTCAAAATTAACAATTTCTACCGACACAAAAAACTCACGGGTTAAATTTTTCCATTCTTCAATAAAAGACTCACTCACGGCGCAAAAAACGCCCTTTAGACTACCTGCACGGACCCGAAGTTATCTAATCAGTATTTAGATTTTGGATTTTGGGCGTCAAGTGGCATTATTAGTTTAGCTGTCGGAGGTGACGGTCGACACTTTAACTCTGTCTCACTGTCTTTTAGTGTTTCGTGCTGCGATAAAAGGCTTGTGCAAGGCATCACTGATAAATCAGTAACAGTTAACGAACGCGTACAATAATTTATATTTAAAATGAGCAAGTGACTTATCAAGATTGTTAATAAGCGGCCTTGAAAGGTAGGTGCCATGTCTTCTTTACTTGATTGATATGTGCGAATAAGTTCACGAGACGTCGATATTGTCACATCATATTGTCAAATTACACAGTCTTGCTCTTTGAATTGTTAGAATGTCATTATCGTATTTAATTTCAACCAAACAATGAACGCGAACAAACTCGGAAGTTTTTCATCATTTTGCACTTATTATTTTGCATTTATCAAAATTAATAACAAGTATCGTCACAAAGAGAAATATGTAGAAGCAATTAAACAATGCCATGACATCTTATACAATATTTTTTTTTTAATTTAACTTGTTGGAATCAATCTTGCTCTTCTTACTCTAAAAGTAATTTACGTAATTTTAGTAATTACGTAATTCACGGTTGGTGTTATTAATTATAACGATCTTTTTCGGGATTTTGGACCGTGTTCCAATTGAAATTCCATTAAGAGGTGTGTAGTGGCGATGTGGAAGAGCTCGAAGTGTTCTCTTCACTGTCACAGTCGCGAATGTGACAGCGAAGAAAACATCGCCACCGCAGTTGTGGATGAAACGTCGGAGGTTCATTTGTTGAATTAGCTTCTCGTAGCGTTCACTACACACTTCCTAATGGAACTTCAATTGAAACACGGTCCAAAATCCCGAAAAAGATCGTTATAACTAATTTACGTAGTTCAATCAAATAACGAACGCGTGCAGCTCGAATACCTTTCAAAATTTTGCACTTATTTTTCAAAATTAATAACAAATATCGATACAAAAAATATATAAGTAGAGTATATTACACATTGAGAATTTATTTGGTGGTCTAATATAATTGGCAACATTCTAAGAAAGTAACAAGTACCACGCAGTGTCCTTGAAACAAACCTTCGATCTGCAGCACAAAATTTATTACATGAATTTCAGGCAAAGTAATAAAAGGTAGCAGCGCCATTTATCTGATTTATTTATTTATTTATGTATGTGCGGAGAAGAAGATAATATGTCGATGAGATTTTGCAAAAATATTTTAAATTACACATGATGGAATCAGTCTTGCTCTTTCAATTTTTAGAGAGCCATGTTCGTATTTAATTTCAATCAATCAATGAACGCGAACAACTCGAAAATTTTTCAATATTTTTCCATAATTTTTCAAAGTTAATAACAAATCTCGACATAAAAAAAGAATAATTTCAGGAGAAGCCATTAAAGGTAGGAGCGCCATTTATCTAATTTATTTATTTATGTATGTGCGGAGAAGAAGATAATATGTCGATGAAATTTTGCAAAACTATTTTAAATTACACATGATGGAATCAGTCTTGCTCTTTCAATTTTTAGCGAGCCATGTTCGTATTTAATTTCAATCAATCAATGAACGCGAACAACTCGAAAATTTTTCAATATTTTTCCATCATTTTTCAAAGTTAATAACAAATCTCGACATAAAAAAAGAATAATTTCAGGAGAATCCATAAAAGGTAGGAGCGCCATTTATCTGATTTATTTATGTATGTGCGGAGAAGATGAAAAATATGTCGATGAGATTTTGCAAAACTATTTTAAATTACACATGATGGAATCAGTCTTGCTCTTTCAATTTTTAGAAATGCATTTTCGCATTGCATTTCAATCAAACAATAAACGTGAACATTTCGAAAAATTTTCAATATTCATTTTTCCATCATTTTTCAAAGTTAATAACAAATCTCGACATAAAAAAAGAATAATTTCAGGAGAAGCCATAAAAGGTAGGAGCGCCATTTATCTGATTGATTTATGTATGTGCGGAGAAGATGAAAAATATGTCGATGAGATTTTGCAAAACTATTTTAAATTACACATGATGGAATCAGTCTTGCTCTTTCAATTTTTAGAAATGCATTTTCGCATTGCATTTCAATAAAACAATAAACGTGAACATTTCGAAAAATTTTCAATATTCATTTGTCCATCATTTTTCAAAGTTAATAACAAATCTCGACATAAAAAAAGAATAATTTCAGGAGAAGCCATAAAAGGTAGGAGCGCCATTTATCTGATTTATTTATGTATGTGCGGAGAAGATGAAAAATATGTCGATGAGATTTTGCAAAACTATTTTAAATTACACATGATGGAATCTTTCAATTTTTAGAAATGCATTTTCGCATTGCATTTCAATAAAACAATAAACGTGAACATTTCGAAAAATTTTCAATATTCATTTTTCCATCATTTTTCAAAGTTAATAACAAATCTCGACATAAAAAAAGAATAATTTCAGGAGAAGCCATAAAAGGTAGGAGCGCCATTTATCTGATTTATTTATGTATGTGCGGAGAAGATGAAAAATATGTCGATGAGATTTTGCAAAACTATTTTAAATTACACATGATGGAATCAGTCTTGCTCTTTCAATTTTTAGAAATGCATTTTCGCATTGCATTTCAATCAAACAATAAACGTGAACATTTCGAAAAATTTTCAATATTCATTTTTCCATCATTTTTCAAAGTTAATAACAAATCTCGACATAAAAAAAGAATAATTTCAGGAGAAGCCATAAAAGGTAGGAGCGCCATTTATCTGATTTATTTATGTATGTGCGGAGAAGATGAAAAATATGTCGATGAGATTTTGCAAAACTATTTTAAATTACACATGATGGAATCTTTCAATTTTTAGAAATGCATTTTCGCATTGCATTTCAATAAAACAATAAACGTGAACATTTCGAAAAATTTTCAATATTCATTTTTCCATCATTTTTCAAAGTTAATAACAAATCTCGACATAAAAAAAGAATAATTTCAGGAGAAGCCATAAAAGGTAGGAGCGCCATTTATCTGATTTATTTATGTATGTGCGGAGAAGATGAAAAATATGTCGATGAGATTTTGCAAAACTATTTTAAATTACACATGATGGAATCTTTCAATTTTTAGAAATGCATTTTCGCATTGCATTTCAATAAAACAATAAACGTGAACATTTCGAAAAATTTTCAATATTCATTTTTCCATCATTTTTCAAAGTTAATAACAAATCTCGACATAAAAAAAGAATAATTTCAGGAGAAGCCATAAAAGGTAGGAGCGCCATTTATCTGATTTATTTATGTATGTGCGGAGAAGATGAAAAATATGTCGATGAGATTTTGCAAAACTATTTTAAATTACACATGATGGAATCAGTCTTGCTCTTTCAATTTTTAGAAATGCATTTTCGCATTGCATTTCAATCAAACAATAAACGTGAACATTTCGAAAAATTTTCAATATTCATTTTTCCATCATTATTCAAAGTTAATAACAAATCTCGACATAAAAAAAGAATAATTTCAGGAGAAGCCATAAAAGGTAGGAGCGCCATTTATCTGATTTATTTATGTATGTGCGGAGAAGATGAAAAATATGTCGATGAGATTTTGCAAAACTATTTTAAATTACACATGATGGAATCAGTCTTGCTCTTTCAATTTTTAGAAATGCATTTTCGCATTGCATTTCAATAAAACAATAAACGTGAACATTTCGAAAAATTTTCAATATTCATTTGTCCATCATTTTTCAAAGTTAATAACAAATCTCGACATAAAAAAAGAATAATTTCAGGAGAAGCCATAAAAGGTAGGAGCGCCATTTATCTGATTTATTTATGTATGTGCGGAGAAGATGAAAAATATGTCGATGAGATTTTGCAAAACTATTTTAAATTACACATGATGGAATCTTTCAATTTTTAGAAATGCATTTTCGCATTGCATTTCAATAAAACAATAAACGTGAACATTTCGAAAAATTTTCAATATTCATTTTTCCATCATTTTTCAAAGTTAATAACAAATCTCGACATAAAAAAAGAATAATTTCAGGAGAAGCCATAAAAGGTAGGAGCGCCATTTATCTGATTTATTTATGTATGTGCGGAGAAGATGAAAAATATGTCGATGAGATTTTGCAAAACTATTTTAAATTACACATGATGGAATCAGTCTTGCTCTTTCAATTTTTAGAAATGCATTTTCGCATTGCATTTCAATCAAACAATAAACGTGAACATTTCGAAAAATTTTCAATATTCATTTTTCCATCATTATTCAAAGTTAATAACAAATCTCGACATAAAAAAAGAATAATTTCAGGAGAAGCCATAAAAGGTAGGAGCGCCATTTATCTGATTTATTTATGTATGTGCGGAGAAGATGAAAAATATGTCGATGAGATTTTGCAAAACTATTTTAAATTACACATGATGGAATCAGTCTTGCTCTTTCAATTTTTAGAAATGCATTTTCGCATTGCATTTCAATAAAACAATAAACGTGAACATTTCGAAAAATTTTCAATATTCATTTGTCCATCATTTTTCAAAGTTAATAACAAATCTCGACATAAAAAAAGAATAATTTCAGGAGAAGCCATAAAAGGTAGGAGCGCCATTTATCTGATTGATTTATGTATGTGCGGAGAAGATGAAAAATATGTCGATGAGATTTTGTAAAACTATTTTAAATTACACATGATGGAATCAGTCTTGCTCTTTCAATTTTTAGAAATGCATTTTCGCATTGCATTTCAATCAAACAATAAACGTGAACATTTCGAAAAATTTTCAATATTCATTTTTCCATCATTATTCAAAGTTAATAACAAATCTCGACATAAAAAAAGAATAATTTCAGGAGAAGCCATAAAAGGTAGGAGCGCCATTTATCTGATTTATTTATGTATGTGCGGAGAAGATGAAAAATATGTCGATGAGATTTTGCAAAACTATTTTAAATTACACATGATGGAATCAGTCTTGCTCTTTCAATTTTTAGAAATGCATTTTCGCATTGCATTTCAATCAAACAATAAACGTGAACATTTCGAAAAATTTTCAATATTCATTTTTCCATCATTATTCAAAGTTAATAACAAATCTCGACATAAAAAAAGAATAATTTCAGGAGAAGCCATAAAAGGTAGGAGCGCCATTTATCTGATTTATTTATGTATGTGCGGAGAAGATGAAAAATATGTCGATGAGATTTTGTAAAACTATTTTAAATTACACATGATGGAATCAGTCTTGCTCTTTCAATTTTTAGAAATGCATTTTCGCATTGCATTTCAATAAAACAATAAACGTGAACATTTCGAAAAATTTTCAATATTCATTTGTCCATCATTTTTCAAAGTTAATAACAAATCTCGACATAAAAAAAGAATAATTTCAGGAGAAGCCATAAAAGGTAGGAGCGCCATTTATCTGATTGATTTATGTATGTGCGGAGAAGATGAAAAATATGTCGATCAGATTTTGTAAAACTATTTTAAATTACACATGATGGAATCAGTCTTGCTCTTTCAATTTTTAGAAATGCATTTTCGCATTGCATTTCAATCAAACAATAAACGTGAACATTTCGAAAAATTTTCAATATTCATTTTTCCATCATTATTCAAAGTTAATAACAAATCTCGACATAAAAAAAGAATAATTTCAGGAGAAGCCATAAAAGGTAGGAGCGCCATTTATCTGATTTATTTATGTATGTGCGGAGAAGATGAAAAATATGTCGATGAGATTTTGCAAAACTATTTTAAATTACACATGATGGAATCAGTCTTGCTCTTTCAATTTTTAGAAATGCATTTTCGCATTGCATTTCAATCAAACAATAAACGTGAACATTTCGAAAAATTTTCAATATTCATTTTTCCATCATTATTCAAAGTTAATAACAAATCTCGACATAAAAAAAGAATAATTTCAGGAGAAGCCATAAAAGGTAGGAGCGCCATTTATCTGATTTATTTATGTATGTGCGGAGAAGATGAAAAATATGTCGATGAGATTTTGCAAAACTATTTTAAATTACACATGATGGAATCTTTCAATTTTTAGAAATGCATTTTCGCATTGCATTTCAATAAAACAATAAACGTGAACATTTCGAAAAATTTTCAATATTCATTTTTCCATCATTTTTCAAAGTTAATAACAAATCTCGACATAAAAAAAGAATAATTTCAGGAGAAGCCATAAAAGGTAGGAGCGCCATTTATCTGATTTATTTATGTATGTGCGGAGAAGATGAAAAATATGTCGATGAGATTTTGCAAAACTATTTTAAATTACACATGATGGAATCTTTCAATTTTTAGAAATGCATTTTCGCATTGCATTTCAATAAAACAATAAACGTGAACATTTCGAAAAATTTTCAATATTCATTTGTCCATCATTTTTCAAAGTTAATAACAAATCTCGACATAAAAAAAGAATAATTTCAGGAGAAGCCATAAAAGGTAGGAGCGCCATTTATCTGATTTATTTATGTATGTGCGGAGAAGATGAAAAATATGTCGATGAGATTTTGCAAAACTATTTTAAATTACACATGATGGAATCAGTCTTGCTCTTTCAATTTTTAGAAATGCATTTTCGCATTGCATTTCAATAAAACAATAAACGTGAACATTTCGAAAAATTTTCAATATTCATTTGTCCATCATTTTTCAAAGTTAATAACAAATCTCGACATAAAAAAAGAATAATTTCAGGAGAAGCCATAAAAGGTAGGAGCGCCATTTATCTGATTTATTTATGTATGTGCGGAGAAGATGAAAAATATGTCGATGAGATTTTGCAAAACTATTTTAAATTACACATGATGGAATCAGTCTTGCTCTTTCAATTTTTAGAAATGCATTTTCGCATTGCATTTCAATAAAACAATAAACGTGAACATTTCGAAAAATTTTCAATATTCATTTGTCCATCATTTTTCAAAGTTAATAACAAATCTCGACATAAAAAAAGAATAATTTCAGGAGAAGCCATAAAAGGTAGGAGCGCCATTTATCTGATTTATTTATGTATGTGCGGAGAAGATGAAAAATATGTCGATGAGATTTTGCAAAACTATTTTAAATTACACATGATGGAATCTTTCAATTTTTAGAAATGCATTTTCGCATTGCATTTCAATAAAACAATAAACGTGAACATTTCGAAAAATTTTCAATATTCATTTTTCCATCATTTTTCAAAGTTAATAACAAATCTCGACATAAAAAAAGAATAATTTCAGGAGAAGCCATAAAAGGTAGGAGCGCCATTTATCTGATTTATTTATGTATGTGCGGAGAAGATGAAAAATATGTCGATGAGATTTTGCAAAACTATTTTAAATTACACATGATGGAATCAGTCTTGCTCTTTCAATTTTTAGAAATGCATTTTCGCATTGCATTTCAATCAAACAATAAACGTGAACATTTCGAAAAATTTTCAATATTCATTTTTCCATCATTTTTCAAAGTTAATAACAAATCTCGACATAAAAAAAGAATAATTTCAGGAGAAGCCATAAAAGGTAGGAGCGCCATTTATCTGATTTATTTATGTATGTGCGGAGAAGATGAAAAATATGTCGATGAGATTTTGCAAAACTATTTTAAATTACACATGATGGAATCTTTCAATTTTTAGAAATGCATTTTCGCATTGCATTTCAATAAAACAATAAACGTGAACATTTCGAAAAATTTTCAATATTCATTTTTCCATCATTTTTCAAAGTTAATAACAAATCTCGACATAAAAAAAGAATAATTTCAGGAGAAGCCATAAAAGGTAGGAGCGCCATTTATCTGATTTATTTATGTATGTGCGGAGAAGATGAAAAATATGTCGATGAGATTTTGCAAAACTATTTTAAATTACACATGATGGAATCTTTCAATTTTTAGAAATGCATTTTCGCATTGCATTTCAATAAAACAATAAACGTGAACATTTCGAAAAATTTTCAATATTCATTTTTCCATCATTTTTCAAAGTTAATAACAAATCTCGACATAAAAAAAGAATAATTTCAGGAGAAGCCATAAAAGGTAGGAGCGCCATTTATCTGATTTATTTATGTATGTGCGGAGAAGATGAAAAATATGTCGATGAGATTTTGCAAAACTATTTTAAATTACACATGATGGAATCTTTCAATTTTTAGAAATGCATTTTCGCATTGCATTTCAATAAAACAATAAACGTGAACATTTCGAAAAATTTTCAATATTCATTTTTCCATCATTTTTCAAAGTTAATAACAAATCTCGACATAAAAAAAGAATAATTTCAGGAGAAGCCATAAAAGGTAGGAGCGCCATTTATCTGATTTATTTATGTATGTGCGGAGAAGATGAAAAATATGTCGATGAGATTTTGCAAAACTATTTTAAATTACACATGATGGAATCAGTCTTGCTCTTTCAATTTTTAGAAATGCATTTTCGCATTGCATTTCAATAAAACAATAAACGTGAACATTTCGAAAAATTTTCAATATTCATTTGTCCATCATTTTTCAAAGTTAATAACAAATCTCGACATAAAAAAAGAATAATTTCAGGAGAAGCCATAAAAGGTAGGAGCGCCATTTATCTGATTTATTTATGTATGTGCGGAGAAGATGAAAAATATGTCGATGAGATTTTGCAAAACTATTTTAAATTACACATGATGGAATCTTTCAATTTTTAGAAATGCATTTTCGCATTGCATTTCAATAAAACAATAAACGTGAACATTTCGAAAAATTTTCAATATTCATTTTTCCATCATTTTTCAAAGTTAATAACAAATCTCGACATAAAAAAAGAATAATTTCAGGAGAAGCCATAAAAGGTAGGAGCGCCATTTATCTGATTTATTTATGTATGTGCGGAGAAGATGAAAAATATGTCGATGAGATTTTGCAAAACTATTTTAAATTACACATGATGGAATCAGTCTTGCTCTTTCAATTTTTAGAAATGCATTTTCGCATTGCATTTCAATCAAACAATAAACGTGAACATTTCGAAAAATTTTCAATATTCATTTTTCCATCATTATTCAAAGTTAATAACAAATCTCGACATAAAAAAAGAATAATTTCAGGAGAAGCCATAAAAGGTAGGAGCGCCATTTATCTGATTTATTTATGTATGTGCGGAGAAGATGAAAAATATGTCGATGAGATTTTGCAAAACTATTTTAAATTACACATGATGGAATCAGTCTTGCTCTTTCAATTTTTAGAAATGCATTTTCGCATTGCATTTCAATAAAACAATAAACGTGAACATTTCGAAAAATTTTCAATATTCATTTGTCCATCATTTTTCAAAGTTAATAACAAATCTCGACATAAAAAAAGAATAATTTCAGGAGAAGCCATAAAAGGTAGGAGCGCCATTTATCTGATTTATTTATGTATGTGCGGAGAAGATGAAAAATATGTCGATGAGATTTTGCAAAACTATTTTAAATTACACATGATGGAATCAGTCTTGCTCTTTCAATTTTTAGAAATGCATTTTCGCATTGCATTTCAATAAAACAATAAACGTGAACATTTCGAAAAATTTTCAATATTCATTTGTCCATCATTTTTCAAAGTTAATAACAAATCTCGACATAAAAAAAGAATAATTTCAGGAGAAGCCATAAAAGGTAGGAGCGCCATTTATCTGATTGATTTATGTATGTGCGGAGAAGATGAAAAATATGTCGATGAGATTTTGTAAAACTATTTTAAATTACACATGATGGAATCAGTCTTGCTCTTTCAATTTTTAGAAATGCATTTTCGCATTGCATTTCAATCAAACAATAAACGTGAACATTTCGAAAAATTTTCAATATTCATTTTTCCATCATTATTCAAAGTTAATAACAAATCTCGACATAAAAAAAGAATAATTTCAGGAGAAGCCATAAAAGGTAGGAGCGCCATTTATCTGATTTATTTATGTATGTGCGGAGAAGATGAAAAATATGTCGATGAGATTTTGCAAAACTATTTTAAATTACACATGATGGAATCTTTCAATTTTTAGAAATGCATTTTCGCATTGCATTTCAATAAAACAATAAACGTGAACATTTCGAAAAATTTTCAATATTCATTTTCCATCATTTTTCAAAGTTAATAACAAATCTCGACATAAAAAAAGAATAATTTCAGGAGAAGCCATAAAAGGTAGGAGCGCCATTTATCTGATTGATTTATGTATGTGCGGAGAAGATGAAAAATATGTCGATGAGATTTTGCAAAACTATTTTAAATTACACATGATGGAATCAGTCTTGCTCTTTCAATTTTTAGAAATGCATTTTCGCATTGCATTTCAATCAAACAATAAACGTGAACATTTCGAAAAATTTTCAATATTCATTTGTCCATCATTTTTCAAAGTTAATAACAAATCTCGACATAAAAAAAGAATAATTTCAGGAGAAGCCATAAAAGGTAGGAGCGCCATTTATCTGATTTATTTATGTATGTGCGGAGAAGATGAAAAATATGTCGATGAGATTTTGCAAAACTATTTTAAATTACACATGATGGAATCAGTCTTGCTCTTTCAATTTTTAGAAATGCATTTTCGCATTGCATTTCAATCAAACAATAAGCGTGAACATTTCGAAAAATTTTCAATATTCATTTTTCCATCATTTTTCAAAGTTAATAACAAATCTCGACATAAAAAAAGAATAATTTCAGGAGAAGCCATAAAAGGTAGGAGCGCCATTTATCTGATTGATTTATGTATGTGCGGAGAAGATGAAAAATATGTCGATGAGATTTTGTAAAACTATTTTAAATTACACATGATGGAATCAGTCTTGCTCTTTCAATTTTTAGAAATGCATTTTCGCATTGCATTTCAATAAAACAATAAACGTGAACATTTCGAAAAATTTTCAATATTCATTTGTCCATCATTTTTCAAAGTTAATAACAAATCTCGACATAAAAAAATAATAATTTCAAAAGAAGCCATAAAAGGTAGGAGCGCCATTTATCTGATTTATTTATGTATGTGCGGAGAAGATGAAAAATATGTCGATGAGATTTTGCAAAACTATTTTAAATTACACATGATGGAATCTTTCAATTTTTAGAAATGCATTTTCGCATTGCATTTCAATAAAACAATAAACGTGAACATTTCGAAAAATTTTCAATATTCATTTTCCATCATTTTTCAAAGTTAATAACAAATCTCGACATAAAAAAAGAATAATTTCAGGAGAAGCCATAAAAGGTAGGAGCGCCATTTATATGATTGATTTATGTATGTGCGGAGAAGATGAAAAATATGTCGATGAGATTTTGCAAAACTATTTTAAATTACACATGATGGAATCAGTCTTGCTCTTTCAATTTTTAGAAATGCATTTTCGCATTGCATTTCAATCAAACAATAAACGTGAACATTTCGAAAAATTTTCAATATTCATTTGTCCATCATTTTTCAAAGTTAATAACAAATCTCGACATAAAAAAATAATAATTTCAGGAGAAGCCATAAAAGGTAGGAGCGCCATATATCTGATTTATTTATTTATTTATGTATGTGCGGATAAGAAGATAATATGTCGATGAGATTTTGCAAAACTATTTTAAATTACACATGATGGAATCAGTCTTGCTCTTTCAATTTTTAGAGAGCCATGTTCGTATTTAATTTCAATCAATCAATGAACGCGAACAACTCGAAAGTTTTTCAATATTTTGCCATCATTTTTCAAAGTTAATAACAAATCTCGACATAAAAAAAATACAGCTAGAAACTATAAAGTGACATATTTATTGATGTATATATTTATGTATTGGCAAAGAAGTTGAAGATATTATGTCGATGAGATTTTACTATTTTGTTAAATTACACAGGATGGAATCAATCTTGCTCTCTTCTCAATTCTTAGAAAGTCATTTTAGTAATTCATTTCAATCAAACAGCTGGAATTTTTTTAAAACATTTTTCCATTATTTCATAAATTAATAACAAATTTCGACATATCAAAAATAATTTTAGCTGGAAGCCATAATGGTAGGTGGCATATTTATTGATGTATATATTTATGTAAGCGCAAAAAAGTTGTTGATATTATGTCGATGAGATTTTGCCAAACAATTTGGTTAAATTACAATGATGGAATCAGTCTTAATTTTTTGAAAATCAATTTCGTATTTAGTTTCAATCAAACAACAATTGCAAACAAATCGAACGTCTTCAAAATAATTCCAGCATTTTTAAAAATTTTTTCTTCATTTAAAAAAATTAATAACAAATCTCAACATAAAAATTTGGCAGAGAAATTAATAATGGATTGCTCTTTACGCCCGATATGCCAAATATCATTTTTACTATACAGAATCTGCAATAAATTGTGTCAAACTATACAATTTTTGAATAAGCTTAACTTTAGTTTTTTAAACGGTACCCCTACATTTTTGTTTACCATCGAATGCGTCTAGTGTCTGGCGATGTTTTTTGTGCAGGTTCTAAAATTCATATTTTACGAAATATTTGAGCGGGTATTTACGAGGTATTTGTGGAGTGATTTGCAAAATTTCGTGAGTAATTATAATTTTTAAATCTTCAATATGAATTGGTCGATTCACATAAGCTGTTTGACGTGATTACTTAATGTTAACTCGAAGGACCATAATGTTTTAGGAAATTATAAGTGCAGACCCTCTTGCTTTAGAATTTATTTATCAACTAACTACAACCATTGATTATATATAATAATCAATGCTACAACTAACCATCCCTACTGAGGGTGGCACAAAATGGTGGGGACTAACCCCTCCTTGGTCAGGTACTGAACATAAAACTTCAATTCAAATACAATAAAATCACAGCATACCACAGGAAAGTCGCTCTCCGAGCGGCCGCCTGAATTTTAGTTGATCTCGAAAATGAAAATGAACAATGAAAAAAAACATTTTCTCAAAAATATTATTATGTAATCTATTACAAATTTTAATCTTGCAAAAAAGTATGCTCTTTAAAATGACGCAATCAAAAAATTGGGTTGCCGTTAAAAAAAATGAAATGACGTGATAGCCATAAGAGGAATGACATAACAAAAAGAATTTTTACGTCAGAATTAACGCATAAATTAAAAATTAACGTGTCCGAGCGATTTTTTCTGTTGCACCCTATAAAAAAGTTATCGAATTAGTTCGAACCTTTTCATCCATACTGTATATAATATTTATGTAACCGTTAATAATTGAGAGCATAACTAAATTTCACTCCTGTAATACTGCTATAACGACTTTAAATATTTTAACATTTTTGGTTCGTTACTATTGAACTCCATGGTCTTTCGGAACGAAAAATAATCTCCTGTGTTAATCCCTCAGTTAGATGGTGTATAAATATTAAATTCAATTACAAGGCGAATTAAAACATGCAAAAAATTTATTCATAACACATCAATTTACAGCTGTAAAATTTACTTCGCCGAACCATCAATAATTGATTGCGAACTGCTGTCGTCAATCGACGCACAATTATTTTGCTTTTGCAAATAGTACGTGACCCAGTTATTATACTGAACTCTTTGCCTCGCTATTCTTATAGATTTATCACCCAACTCTTTCCGCAAGGGATTTTCAAAGTGCTTCCTAAAATGACGTTCGGTCTTCAACGACCTCTTTCTGTCGCTGTCGCCTTTGCTAGTCATTATTACTTCCCCAATACTAGTGGTCGATTTATGTCTGATTTCTCCTTCAGAAATAGACTCGTCGATCGGATTCGGGTCGCTCTGCGACGCACGCATTGGCATCTTCGACGAGGGGTCTAAAATTCTGCCCAGCACTCGTCGATAAAACGGTAAATGCTGTTTGGAATGAGGCGACGCTCGTCCTTCACCTGCGGCATCGTCGCGTTCTTCACCCATCCTCATCACCACCATCGAATGTAGTTTATTGCCCTTCTCACCCGCCCCATCCATTTTCTCGCCAAATCGTGGCCCTTTGGTCGCACCTGAAACCGAAGCCTCGGCATCGGAATCGCCAGGATGCTTGCAATTCGCATTATCCACATAATCGGTCGTGTCCATAATTTTCTCCTCAAATACTGACAGTTCGCTCTTGTTCCCGGTCTTCGAGTTTTGTTCTTTTAAAGTCTTCATCGCAGTCTTCGACCAACCGCTTATATCAACTTTAGGAAAACTCGGACTGCTTCGGAATTTATCAAGAACCTCCTCAGACTTCCCGGTCAAACCTCTGATAAAGTGTTCTACGGTATCTGTACGTTCGTTATGCAACGATTCCAGGTCCGATTCTGAAGTACTCGTAAAGGAAGTTTGCAAACTGACGTCGATTTTAGGTACATCTATTAACGGCTTGACAACTTTTTTCGCATCGTAATAAACCGTGACATTTGATTGTTTTTCTACGTTTTCGTTTCCTCCTGCTGGACTACCGTCAGGCGACTTCAAGCCGCGTGATTTTTTAGAGTATATGGTCTTAACTTCAACTTGCGGTCCAACAGGTTTAGTAAAACTTGCGTGTTTCGCCAAGTCCTTCACACTCTCGGCGTTGCTTAAACTACTCGACGCTCTATGGACGTGCTCTTTGGGAACACAAATTGATACTGAAGGAGAATTAGTTCGTGGTGAGCCACCATCCTCTTGATTCACCAGATTAGACTTCTTTTCCACTACCGACTGTTCTTTCTTGGCTGGAACATTCTCCCACGAGCTTATTTCCTTCTCCGACGACGAGGACGAACTGTTTTTGTCTTGTGTCATGTCTTGTTCTGGTAATTTCGGTGACTCATCTGTAGAACTCACTTTGGGAGACACGTCATTAGATTTGATTTTTTTCAATTCGATCGAACGTCTCGGCTCGTCTCTTGGTTGCAGTATAACATTACTGGACTCGTCTTTATCGACCACAAGTGAGCTCGAACACTGAGTAGCTTTGGTCTGATAAAGCCCCAGGTCCCAAGGCGTACGCGCTTGTGCGTTTACTCTAAGCTGATCATTACGTGCGAATGGAATTGACTGTCCACAGCTTTCTATCGTCTGTAATGCTTCCTTCTTTTTCTGAACAGTCAGTGACGCGTCCAGATTTTTTGCAATCTTCTTCGTGAGAATGACCAACGAATCTTCCGAGTTGTCTTCGTCGTGGTTGCTGTCTAGAATTTGGAATGATTTAAACATGATCTTCTTGTCCTCGTCGAGTTTGGACTGTCCTTTGCGCACTGTACCCTCCACATCATCTTGGGCGTAAGTCTCTGCGGATAAATCGTGTATGAATTTACAGATCTGAGGGCAAAATTTCTTTCGAGGTCTCTTTTGAGAACCCTCGACGACTATTTCTGCATATCCAACATTGTTTGGCTTTGCGACCAGATCGTCGATTACGCTACCCGTGGGTTTTATTGTCAAGTGCAAAGTTTTCTGCATCACTAAACCTCTGCGTATACTGACGGAAGGCATCACTTGTACCGACAATTTTTTACCCATTTTCTTGGGTCTATTCTCGTCATTTTTTTCTTCATCCAATGACTTAGTGCTATCAGCCACGGGTATCGACTCCCTTGTAACGACTCTCTCGTTATATGATACAACTAATTCACTCTTTTTGTCGCGTTTCTGCAACGATTTATCCTGATCAACTGAAATTAAAACGAATTAATTGTACAAGCGGTAGTAGATATATCGATTACAATTACCCAACTCTGCAGCTTCCAACGAAATATTGCTCTCTGAAAAATCTGACAATGCGCGTAATTTTTCTTTCAGCAAGTCCATGCTTTCTGTGCAGTCTTGCAAGGAAGTGCTTCGCGTCGCTGGAGATTGTGTTCCAGAACAATCGCAATTTTCCAGAATCGGTGCGGCTTGGATGACATCTTGGATATCCTGTAACAAATCCCTCTCTTTTTGTCTTTTGAAGTTTCGTTCTATTTCGTCAGAAGATTTTATATCACGTTGGTCTTGGCTTGTTTCAAGCGATTCTTCTTTGAATTCCACTGATATCTTCTTCTCTGACACTTCTTTCGTAGACTCGAGTCGTTTAATTTCTAGTACTTCTTTGGAGTTTTTCAATTTCAAGCTTTTGGACAAGTTGGGTTTTTTGTGAAATGTCTCCCTTCGTTTCTTGCTCTCGTCGACTTCTACATGTTCTTTTTTCTCTCTTCTATCGTTCGATTCGGATGCATGTTTTACTTCATGTGATCCTTTTTTTTGTAACTGCTTGCATTCTGCTATATTTAAACACTCCTTTTTTTGTCCATCTCTCTGAATTTGATTTGAATCGTCTACTTCCTTCGTTGTGTCTTTTTCCTTTTGCCCGTTTTTAATTTCAGTTCCAAAAATATCAGGACAATCCTTAACAGGTGTTTCTGCTTTCTGAGGGCTCTTCTGCTCAGGCAGTTTGTAGATTCCTTTGCCTATTTCCCTCAAAACTTCACCGACCTTCTCGATCAAATAATTTGCCTCTTCCAATTTCTCATCAAAGTTAATGTTCCGGATTGCAGAAACTTCTTCAATGTCAGAGGAAGACTGTAAAGAACCTCTTGACCTCCATAAGGTTTCTATCTGTCCGTGTCTAGAACATAAAAAACCCAATTGCTATATTTTCTAACAGAATTTCTTCTCTTCATTATTTAATCAAGTGATTGATGTGCGAATGTGAATAAATAAAAAACCAGTAGACATTGATTATCTCATTTTATTTGACATCCACTAACAGCAAAGATTGTACAAGCTTTCAAACAAATTAGATGTCAGTTGTTATACAAATTAACAACTACAAAATATACAAAGATTGACATTGTCAATACAAACATCTGTGCATTAATCACAAATTTCAAAACTCTCAAATTACAAGTCCTTAATCGTTAGGGCCAGAGATATAAAAAATGTCGCCGCTCGGGATCGAGGGACGCGAAACTCACACAATTTTTTTTCACGAAAAGTCGGTTTTGAGTGGAGCAGGAAGGTCGGTCGTCTTCTTGTCAATTAATGCGGTTAACAATGTCGTTTTAAGGTATACAAATAGTTTATTTACAAGGTCTATACAAGTATTCAATGTGGTCGTTTGTTTAGGGCGTTGTTTAGGAAGAATAAACCGAACGGGGTTCGAAAACGAGTGAAATTTTTGGAAATATGGGCGTTGTATTCTCACTAAACAAGCAAACAAATGCGAGCAGACCTTGAACATTAAACATGGTATAAATATACAAGTTAAATGTTACTTTAATCAAGGATTTTCTTTAATTATCGTTCTTACAATATACCAGCGAGTTTTGAGTTCCTATAAATGAAGTGTGACACTTCACGTTTTGACTAGGTTACTTTCCATAAATTAAGAAAAAGCCATGGCCCAAGTGTACCATTAATAACGAACTCCTAAACTAATAAAGAACGGCATTTTCAAAATCTCGTCGATTTTCCATGTCGCCGACAGCTGATGAATATACAATATTTACAGCTTTTTCAAGTAGAGGCCTCGTATAGTATGAACAGTTTTAAAAAAACATAATAAAACTAAATCATACTCCAAACGTAAATTTCGGACGCACAACCGGACCAACGACTAGACAACACAGTTTACACAAAAGTTCGTCGGTTCAGCTGCACGCCCAAAAACTAGTCTTCGTCAACACTTAAATCTAATCGCTTAAATAATACATTTTGTACAATTTTTTTGCAATTTTTAGCGCGGTTTTATGTACATTATATACAAAATTACAACGTAACGACGTCCAATACACAAACCTATAAAGCTGAGACAAACGTAAAAAAAAAAGTTTTTAGGCAAAATAACAACGAACAAATTATACAAGAACGGAAACTACCAAACTCAATTTATGATTCATTATATACATTTTCGGCGACGTTAGCCAATATCTCTATATACTTTTTTTTTAATTCGGTGGGTATACAATCATAAGACGGACAGATGGACGCTGACTCGTCCAGCACAAAACTAATATTTCGACACAGCCTTTTCGCTTCAATTTACACATCAACCGAATATCGCCAAACCACGTTTTTATTAATCCATCTTCTTCGAACTTTCGCCAGCAACTTTCAACAAACCATCTCTTTCGCTACGAAAAAGACATCTCGACTTTGTGGTCGAATAAAGAGAGCCTCCTATATCGTAGTTAGTACCCCCGATATTAAGTCTCCCGCTCCTTCTTCACCTTGTACTCTTCACCGAGTATCGTCGCGATTTCCCCTTGCATGAACGCCCACGGCACGTTCGAATTGGCCAGTGGACACTTCTCGCCGCTGGGGCAATACACCTGCAAAACATCGCCAAAATGTCAGACAATCAACAGACGAGCCACGATTAAATACAAAGCAAACAATAATAATATACCCGGTCGCATCCGGTTTCGTCATTTTACACTATGCACAATATCGCCCGATCCGAACTGTTGGGTTATTTCAATTACTCGGGCGTTATTTAATTGTCGCTTTCAACAAGTCAACGACCCACGCACCAATAACGTCAAAATCAGCTGATAATTCCTACAATTACAAGAACGCAAGTCCGTGTAGCGGAACCATCGCCTGTGCAATTTTAATCGAAAAAGTCCTGGGTTTCGTTACGACAACGACCACGTAACAGAAATGTGGATTGAGTGCTGTCCCAAAAATGGTTGTTACTTTTCATCACACTATGTGTAGCATTTAAATACACATCACATCCTCTTGTTTTATTTTAACAAGTCGTAAATCATCTACTTCCTACTTTTTTTTCCATATTTTAAACTGAAGAATGTATTTTTCTCTATAATTTTTATTTGTATTATGCATCATCTCATTAATAATTTTAAGTAAAAAATTAATCACTCTCTTTTCTTTTTGGTATTCTTTGCAATGTGAATTGAGTGCTATCCCAAAAATGGTTGTTACTTTTCATCACACTATGTATTCTTACGCAGATCCTTATAGTGTAGTATTTAAATACACATAACATCCTCTTGTTTTATTTTCGTCGTAAATCATCTTAACTTCCTACTTTTTTTCCATATTTTAAACTGAAGAATTAATTTTTCTCTTTAATGTTTATTTGTATTATGCATCATCTCATTAATTTTTGTAAGTTTCTTTTTGGCATTTTTTGCTTTTTACTGCTGCATTCGTGTTCGTTCTGCCTCTACCAATCTTTCTCTTGGAATAAATTTAAGAGGTAATATTCGCTTAATTGTGCTTTAATACACACGACCCGGGAACCGAAATCGCTGATCTGAAAGTACATATCTCACCTCTGAACCAGCCCCTTGTCGCTTGATGCTCTCTCTACTGCAAGGGAAACAGAACTTGTGGTGTGGTACTGAAGGGCACTGAACGAAATGTGTATCCTCCAGTCTTTCTTGGCACAGAGTGCACTTTAAAGTGGCGGCGGCAGCCGCTGCCACACCGTCGTTGGCGGGAATCGTTTCGTTAACGCCCATGGCACTGACTTCCGTCGATGTGACCGTTGTCGAGGACACATGTCTCGAACCTGAAGATCTCCGTCCGCTGGACGAACCTACAATATCTTAAAATTAACCAAATCACTAACAAGTTCCCCATAATCGATGTAATAATACCTGTGGAGTTCGGTGAGTGCTGGGAGCCTCGCGACGCCGATCGTGGAACGACATTGCTCGGAGGACTTCCGCCGGCCGATCGGGGACTACCTGGGGGTAGATTGTCGGCTACGGACATTAATGCGGCCATGGGGCTTTGCCCGGTTCCTCCACCACCGCCCGGAGGTTGAGACTGCGTGGTGGCGGTGTTGGGTTCTGGAGGCGAACCGGTCCGGCCGTTCAGCGGGGAACCTGAACTTGTACCGTTCGCGTTCGCCACAGATACCGGTACTAAAAAACGACAAAAAAAATTAAATGCTGCGGGTGGGACGTACAAAAAATTATGGACGCGGGTTTGTTTATGGTACGCACACAATGGTCTTGATAGATGGGAACGTTAACCCCGCTTTTTAAATTTAGAGATTAAGTTTAGAAAGTGTTTCACGCACACGCTGCAATTGCGCTAAAACATGCGAAACTTATTCACGATTGCATAAACTCTGCAACAGGTTAATAGGCCGTAATTTTGCTATCAGAAAAAACCGCAAACGTTTTGAACGTATCAACGACCATGTCATAGTTTCCTTATTTCATAGGATCGAGCCTAGTTGTGGATTCAAAAATCAGTAGACTGCTGCCACCTTTTGGTAATAATTTATTAACGACCAATAAAATACAAAAAAATCATATTATATTGATACATTTGAACAGTGCAGTTTTTAAGTTCATTGTGCCTTTTTGCTGCCATACCTCCGAAATATTTCAGAAAATGTGCCAAATACCTGAAAAATTTTTGCTGCCTAGCCTGTTTGACATATTATTTCTTCAGCTCAGACCACTGGGAAAACATTACGTGCTACAGCTCTCACACTTTTTATCAATTAGTGGTATTCCTACTAACTCGTACATAATTTCATCATAATTTTTTCTCCAATTCTTCAGATTATTTGTTGAACAATGCCCACCGTTATCCACTCCTTGCAATTTGTTCATTTCAACGTCACGTTTTATTGTCATTACACATTCCAGATTTGTTTTAAAACATGTTTTGTCTACGTAAACATTTAATTCACCTATTTCACAAAACAATGCAGAACACACAATACCGACAACACTCTCGGCCTTCAAGATTCCAAAAACGCTGTCGGTCCACAAAAGCAGATGTTGTAGTATAATTTATAAATATTTAATTTACTACGTACAAAGGACACTTCTTCGAAACGTCCAAAGCGACCTTCTACACGCAATTATTATTCAAGTAACATCAGGTGACTCATTGACAATTTACTTACGGCGCACTTTTTTTTTAAAACGCAACCATTTGCATTAAATAATGTAAACAAGTGAGGAAAGAACACAAAAGCGTCTGATCGTTATTCTGCACGCCGTCGTCATAGACAAATAAGCAAGCAAATCAATTTAGGATACTTCAAACATTCGACGCTTTACTTCAATATAATCTTATAGTAACAAGAAGTTAATAAATATTTCTAAATAATTATACATATTATTGAAAACGTAACATGTGTATTTTGACTGGAAACAATCTTCGCCTCCAGTGTTTTGTATAATATTTCTTTATTATCATTATTGAAATTGGTTGTAAAACAAACACAACAAATTGTCCGTCGTCCACGCACTATATGCTTTGAAATTATTAAGTTCTCCGTTGACAACCATTTTGTGTTTTCTTGAACCAATTCCAGCTGTCGTTCAAGCGCATTTTTTATTGTCAATTCCATGTAATTTTTTTAATGTCAAAAATGTATATTGTGAAATAAAAAAATTAAAGCTAGATCCGTTGTTTTCTGAACCTGCGTTTTTCTTGTATGCCCTACACCAAAAGTTCTTATTGGAGTCCATCATCCGCATAACGTCCACGTCATAACGAATTCAAACAAAACAAAGCTCCTCCGCACGGTTGCCTCCGATAACAGAACCAGACCGAAATGTAAAGAGCACGTGAATTGATAAGTAAGCGACCGACGTGGCAACGGCGCTCATGACGCCATTTCCGTTGCCCGCTGTTAAAAATACGTAACGCCTGAAAAAAACTTGTGGTGGTCACATTCTCGTCCTCCGGACTTGTCCGAGCCACGACGACGACTATCGAACGCTAAAATTGTCACGCTTTACGTCACGAGACGCACGAAACGAGGTCACGTGAGTAAAACACGACGCGTCGACTTGCCGGCGACGTTGCCGCTTTGGGTAAAACAACAACATCCTAGGATGGGGATGCTGAGGGACGACGCTGGCTGCCACCCCGCACTTCATTAGTGCCTCAGACTCAGCTGTTGGCCTCCTATGGCACCTGCTGCGGGCGTTCCGTGCCTAATTATGGCACCATCAAGTTACAGGTGAACACTAAACTCCGCCGGAACAAAGAATAGATCGGGGCTAAAAAAAAACACGCACGGGGTTGTTGATGATATCGCGTTTCCTCTGACCCAAAGAAGAAAGGGGAGACGCTCCAGAGCGCAGACGGCACAGGTGTTTGATACCGTTGCTCCAAGATATTATTATCTATTTCCTCAAGAGACAGCTGGCCAGGAAGGAAACGAACCCATCTGTCCGTGAACGAACAGAGGATTTCTTTCATGGCGATCGTTTTAATCTAATTAGTGGAAAGACGGTCCCACATCTGATGGCAATGAGTAATTTTACGGCGCTACATTTACATGAAACACGTACGCGTGTCACGTGCTGTGGTATTTCTATATCCATCTACAGTATAACTGGTCAACGAGTACCTACATTGGAACAGGTGCACCCGGTTCTTGTCCGACACAGCAGTCATCATGATGGTGGTCTCGGATATGAAAACCGAACGACTAATAAATAAAAAATGAAAAGTTCTTCAGTGGGAAGCACAAAGAACAATAAAAAAACATTAACGAGTTTACGAGCGGAGAACAAAACAGCAATTGTTACGCCAATTTGCGATAACAAACTTTATTTATTAAGAACAATGGGCAATTAAAGTTCCAAGTTTTTATATCCGAACCCCGACGTTTATTCGGCACTTTTTGACCCGGTTAATTAGGGGCAAAAAGTCGTACTGCTGAATCAGCTGACGGACGTGATAAACTGTTTCGCACGCAATGGACGACAAAGTTCGCCTCGCAGCTTGAGCTTTCGCGCTATTTTATTAAACCTCGGCTTCGAACGAAGGAACGTCGTCCGAACAAAAAAGCGAAGAGATGCAAGAGATGGAGTGGAGTGTACGGTGCATTTTTCTCGTTTGGGCAGATGCACATTTATGTCGAGGGTTGATCCGTGGGAAAGTATTCAAGGTCATCGCGTTGCACGTACCGCCCGACTGGTTCTTCAGGTCTTGTGGATGCAACGAGTTCAATTATTGTTCCATCGAACAGGTCTCGCGACTCGTATTTGCGGCGGCCGTGCACCTTTTCGCACTTGTTGTTATAATCGATTCGAAAAACTGGCGGCTCTGAAAAGTAACCATGGAGACCAACTCCACGTTCGAGTTGCATAGCGGCCGAATGTAGGGCAGGAACGCCGTAACAATGCCCCTGTTGGATAATAACCGTCGGAAACGATTCCGTAAAAGTTTTCTCAGCGAGGGCCTGTGTATCGGTGTCAGAAAACGCAACGGTAAACAGAGAAAAGGGGGCCACGAGATTGCCTGCGCTGGACCAGGTAAACAACATCCATTAAAATCGTCGCCGCCTTATCTCCTGGGAATGCCAGTCGACGTTGTGGTTGTGAAAGCTGGCAGTGACGTAGTAGATGTGGAGTAGTAGACGGACTGGTATGGCGTTATTACAAGAACCGGTCGTACCAGACGAACGGCGAACCGGTCTTTTAACGTGCGGCTCTCCGCGAGTGTACAGCCATGGACAGTCAAGAATAACACTTTAGCCGGCGGGTGTCATGCAAATACCGACTCTATGAGATATTGTCATTGAGTCGGTATTTGCATCACACCCGCCGGCTAAAGTGTTATTCTTGACTGTCCACGGTTGTACCTACGTACACAGGTCCGTAATCCTTTTGGCTCGTTGACTGCTTTTTTTACGTCACAAGGTTGAGCCGCCCGTCGATGGTCAGCGAGTGAAAGCGGTCGGATTATTTATTTATTTTTCGCGACTCTTCGAGATGCAACTCGAAGCGGCGAACGAGGCTCGATTTATTTCTGTGTGGTGTGGCATCGCCAGATACGTTCCGAAATAAACATTACGTCGACAAAACGAAAGTAACGGACGAAAACCGAAACGGATCTCACAGAGTTCCTTAAACCGACTTTTTCGCCTTTGGAACAATTTTTAATTTCTTATGAATAATTATCCAAGTGTTATAATTTTTTGTCCAGTAAAGACCGTTGGATATTGTTTTATTGCGAACGGAATGTGTTTTCTAGAAGTAAGTTTTCGTTAGGACCGTTGTGCGAATGTTTGAGAAACTGATTGGATGTTTTAAGAAATTTGTTAGACCAAGTTAGGAGATGATTGGTTTTAGGAAGTATGAATTTGGTATAAATGTTTGTAACTTTAGTTGTTCGAGGCTTTTTTACGCTGTGCTCTTTACGTGTTAATGTTATGAAGAAGTTTGCTGAATAAAAACGTTAAAAGTCAAACTGTTGGTAGTGATTGAAGAAGTCCTGACAAGATACCAAGATACAAGTATAGAGATATTACCGAATACTATTACAGAAATTGTTTAAATTTCCAAGCCTTTCCACAATTTTTGCGGTTCCATTGTGTATTTTTCCGAACATTCAAACTTTTGAATTATATTTACAATGACTTAAAGGCATTGTGCTAAATGACTCTCGTCGAGTGCTAAATGCCAGACGTACTTGTAAAAATCTAACAGCAAACATCAGATTTTAAGGATATGATCTTTTCGTTGCTTAATCTATACAGAGAATCAATTCAATGATGGAGAGTTTGCAACATTTCATATCAAGCAACTTGCGTTCATAATCGGAAGTTGGCAAAAAATGTTGATTGATACAAGCACATTTCTTTAGCCACCTAAAAAGTTGAAAATCTGCAGTGCTTCAAAGGTTTTGAGTAACACTGGTGCCCAGATTGTTAACGACTAAACAGATTCGGTTCCGGTTCATCTGATTTGGTTTTTCCAATGCACAAATATTCCACTGGGTTTGATAATCTCCTTCCTCAATTATAAATATTGTTATATAATTTAATCCAAATAAAAATTTAGTAAAAACTATGGTTTTGACACACATTTTAATTTTGTCGCGTTTTTCGCTTTCCCAGTGCTCAACGTAACAAAATTTTGGTCAGCCACTCTGGCATTTCCCGAAGTAGATTTTTCTTTATGATCGTCTACGACTTTTACACACAGATTCCGTTTTCGAGAAAGACGGAACCCGAATGTGTACGTAGCGTCATCAGTACGTGCATAGAATATCATGACGTCACGCAAGGTCTCAATTAAATGACAGGGCGGGTTCGAGCGGTTAACCATTTCGGAGTCGATTATAACGGTCGAAGGCAATTAGATTTTATTGCGTCCTCTCCTCCCTCTAACAACATCGTCGACATGTCTAACCGCGTCCTCTCCTCTCTCTAACACCTACGACTAGAACCTCACCGTTCGGTTTGAACGTGGTGGCGGTATCGAAGGAGGCCGTCCTTATGGGATGCTTCTCCTGCTTGAACGTCCTCTCCGTGGAGACGACGAAGGGTTGAGACAGCGATACCGCCGGTAGAGATTCACCTCTCGTTAACGGTGGCCTGACCGCGTTACCGTGCTCCTCGACCGACATCATTCTCTTGGCCCCGTTCATGTCACCGTTGGCATGATGGTGGCCGTGGTGATCGTCGTCGTCGGCTGCGGACAGTCCCCGCTTCAGGGCTTGCTGTTGCAGCGGCCCCGGCCTGCCGTTGGCCGCCGAATGGTGATGGCTCTGCAGGGGATGGTGCCCCGGCATGTGAGCCGTGGGCAGCCTCACCGTGGTGCGAGTCACCAAAACGTCGTGCTGCTCCTGACCGGTCTCCATCTGCTGTTGTTGCTGCTGCTGCTGCGGTCTGGGCATGGCGGAGGAGCCGCGCGGGGGCGGAGGCGGTTGTTGGGCCGCCTGGTAGTCGGCCAGCATCCCGGAGCGCGAATGATGCAAGCCGTAGCTCCCCTGCGAGTGGTGGCCGCTCGCCTGTTGGCGGCTCGACGAGGCCACCACCTCGCCGTTCTGGTGCTCGTGGCCGCCGGCGACGGCCGCTCTGTGACTCTTGGAAGCGTGTCCGCCAGCCGAACGCTGCTCCTGGAAGCCGTGCGCCCTCTTCATCTGGCGCGCCGTCTCCAACACTATCTCGATCCTATCGGCGCCCTCATAATTAACGCATCCGCGACACACCGCCTCCGAAAAGTCGTGCACCATGGCCCACGGCATCCTGGGCAGGTCGCACAAGTAACAATGCTGGCGTTTAGCCTGCTGCATCTGCATGACCGACATCTTCACCATCTAACGACGATGATCGATCTTCCGATCCTCTCTGCGTCCGAACGTCGTTTTCACTGTTTCGTCCTCGGCTCGTCACACGCACATTAACGACCAGCGCACTACGACATAGTCGTCGTCGAACACAACACTTCACCGCCGAACGTCTCGCTAAAACTAACAGAACTCGGAGAACCCAGCGCTTTCCCGCGGGGCGGTGGGGCGAAGTCGCTGGCTCAGTAATCGTTATGTTGATGACGTCATGCCGCACCGAACACCAATCGCGATGCGGTCTACGTCACAGATTGCGCGCGCTGCACCAACACTCAACAACTCGACCGGAGGATCGCCAGGGTCGGAATCGGAATAAACTCACCAAACTTGAATTAACTAACTAACACACTAACAACGAAAATAACTGAATCACGCTCGGCCGACCAGTTCGTGTCGTCCACTCGGCCCCGATTCCTTCCTCTTCGGCCGTAGCGAGTCGCGGACCCGACAAATCAGACAAATTACAAATTTGAAATTACGTCTAGCTTCTGGAGCCAAACGGAATGACGCACGTCTTGACCTTTCGTGCGATTTTCACTCACCGCCTTGGATTTCTACAATCTACGACGACGCCGGCACGCAAACGCATTTCTGTTTCCGCTCGTACGTTCTTCATTTTTAACCCGATTCGGATATTAGCCTAGGTCACGAACGTACGTTTCGATGCTCTAGCCAAACGTTCGCGATTTTAGCGCGATTTTGTATTTGTTTATCGAATTCCACAAATTTTCATTAAAAACCGCTACGTAAATACGATAGGAAACCAGTCGATAAGACTCGTTTCATATTAATAGACCATCCTCCCGACGATAACAGAAATACATTTTCAATTTAAAAAAAAATATGTTTATATTGACGACGTGCAGTTATCAACAGTTGTGTCTATCGGCGGCTGTGGAATAGTTCCCCGTCTATAATTAACTTTCCGATAAACACCCAAAAATCAAAAACCTATACACGACGAGACGATCAAATTTTCCATGTCGAGTGTTTTATTCAAAAATGCAAATTTTATCTATACCTATACAAACAAGGGTATTGTTTCGATATTTTTTTTTATTAAATACATATTGGTGGTAAACATGCTATTACATGCAATTTACACAATTTATCGCTTGCACTTTGTGAAATTTATTAGTTTTACTGTCGGCTTCTGATGATTCAAGTAATTTGTTTTTTTGCAAACTGTAAGCGGTAATATGGCCCAGTTGCTCTATGTATGTGTCCTGCCTTGTCGCCACGCCTTCGATGATGGTTTCCGTATGTTGCGCAGCTACTGATACAGTTGCATGAGACACACCATATCTTTCTCCTGGAATTGACGATTGGAGCACACTCATGTTGGACAAATTAGGAAAATTACTTGTAAAAGAATACTTAAAAAAACGCAGACACAGACGACATAATATAGTTAAACCATCCGCCACAAGTTGTTGCAATGGCAAGCAATCGATTACATTATATTCTTATCGACCCTTTAACGGTTGCATTCAAACCGAAGTCCCCAGTGGCGTATAATTAATTTTTTTCCATTATTTATTATTGATCTTGTATGAAACTTTAATCATTTATTTACCAACCTAAGACCGACAAAAAACAATATAAGTTGTTGTGTTGCATTTCTAATGTCACTCATTCCGCCATTATCTTAGATCCTCGGATCTAAACAGGGTGCTTAACAAACAGTATTTAAAAGAGAAACCAAACAGCACACGTCGAGATAACGGAAGTGTAAAGATCGCAAAGCACGTGAGCCGTCCGTGATACGTCATCCTGGTACTCGTCGACTTTATTCTGTTCTGACGTAACGGCACGACCAGTACACATAACATAAAAAAAGGAGCGCTCGGCCACTGATATGTCGAATGAGTAAACAACATTAAAGTTCTTGCATATCAATGTTTTCGTGATGACCTCAACTGACGCTGCGCCGTGCCAAAGAAGCACGCCGGTACGGTTCCGCGATTAAACATTTACGAATTTAATCTGCATCAATTTCAATTTATGATGGGGCCGTGATGGATGATATGAAAACGACTTTTTTCTATTACCATAATTCCGTCACACCGTGACACTGATAGATTTGACGCTCTTTAAATCCACAATTGCAGGTAGGTATCGTAAAAAATCATCCTTCACGTTTGTTCTATCAAAACGTACATGCTGAATGAACTAAACCCGTCAAAAATCAAATTATAGTTCCGGGACCTGGAAGGGAAACTAATCAGCGGCTTTCAATCCAGTAAAATATGTAATTAACTTTTGTTTGTTCGGGTATGGAAATGAACCGCGCAACCCTACCACTTAATTCAATAATATTACAAGTTCAAAATCTTGTGGATTTGTAGGATTTCATGTAAAAATGGCAAAGACAAAGTGGGAAATTCCGAGGAGCGGGGTGCATTTATTTGCATAAAACAAAGTGCAGTGAACGCTAAAGACTGACCGATCGATTTTTGTCTGGTCGTTATACAACATTCATCCCGGCCAATATAACGACGCAGGCGTTGTGACCCCGTCTCCTCCGACACGGGAACGCGAAAAGTGAACGAAAAATAATATCCCTTAATTTCCCCCGGCTCGATGGAGACGGCGTTTGGAGCGAACGTGGTTTAATTTTAGCCTGCTCCAAGGTCTGGTTATCGCAATAAACCCCAAACCGCTCCCTTATTTTTACATGTGTGTGCTTGCACTTGGTGCCCGTGCGTCTATATTTACGCACCACGTCGAGCTACCCCAATTTAGCTGGACGGGAATAGCCCACCACTTACCCTACAGCACATGTACCTTGTTAAAAATATGTACCGGGTTGTGTATCTGGCGATAGGAGCGTCTGTTTATGGCGCGGGAGTAGAACATAAAATCATGAATGGCACGTCTCCAAACGTCATAAATATAAATTTTAATAGCAAAGCAAAGGTGCTGGATGCCTGGCGAGGGGGACCGTGTTTATTTTCCAGGAAATCTTGTTACATCGGCGTATGTACGTTCGTTCGCATTTCGCAAATTTAAATCGGAATGGCTTTTGGCAGGCGACGCTGTGGTCGTTCGATTTGTGTACATGAGCCTAACTAAATAATCGCTGCTATTTCTGCTTCCCGCACTGATCTTTCTGACCGTGCGACATTGTCCTATGCGACTCGGACCAATCGCATCGCTCGGATTAAAACGATTTGTGTACGTGGTGACGTAAATTTTTAGGTCAGCCATGGAAGTGTTTAGTTTCGGCGCGGAAAAAAAAAGACGCAAAACCGGCGCAGACTGTTTACAAACTTGTAAATCCGGCGAGCTAATTGCACCATAAGCCACCATCATAAAGCGGCTGGCGAGTTATTAAAATAGCGTCGACGCATAATAAAGCGTTGCCAAGGATATTTACAAGTGAATCGATCCTACGTTGGAAGCCATTCCTATTCGAGTAAATGAACTTTTCAAGGGGAAACCGAAGCCGTGACCATGCATCTTACATTCTAAATTAATCGAGGCCCCCGGCTCCGGCGTTAATCTCAAAATCAATAGACGAACGTGAGGCCTCGCTTGCGTGATGGTTCCTCTTGAGGAGGTCGTGCCGCAGGCTTCACCGACAAGTTAACCAAGTGCCTCCTCCTCTTCCTTGACCTTCCGTCCGCCGCCGCGCGCTGAATGCCAAAAATTGCACCGCTCCTCTTTTTTGCGCCAAGAATACGACGGCGAGGGGCTCCAGCAGACTAGGCAAGCAGAGCAAAAAACCGCGAGGTCTGCACGCACATTCGCGATGCAGCGACGATGGCGGCGCGAGGGGCGGCACGCCGAAGGAACTCGTTGGCAATGTTGGCAAGCGCATCGATTCCGTGACGTCACGACCGGGACGGTACATTCCACCGGAAAATGTTACGATCGACGTCGGAGTACAGCCGAGAGACGCCTCGTTGAGGATTCTGCTCCTCGTGCACGCCGCCCGGGAAAGACGCCGCGCAATATCGACGCCGCTTTCGTTTTTGATGCGCCACGACGCGCGACGCCTTCTCCGTTTCCGGCAAAGTGTGCTAAGGTGTCATCGATGCCGTTTTTCTCCTCTGTACATTTCTTCGTGATGCACCATCATCCGGATGATCCGTTTGTTTACCGACCGACAGATGTTCCCTCTGCAATTCGGCGTAGAATTTACGTTTCGCTGAATGGAATCGCACGCCGTTACACAACAACAAAACAAATATTATTATTATGATGTTAAGCGGTGATAAATGAAGAACATGTCATCGTTCGTGTTCATAAATAATGCAATCATATAAATACGGATGCGCTAATGAAATGCGCATCTTGTAAAATTAATCATTTTCGCTAAAAGCTAACAACATCGCCGCGGAGGTATTTCTTTATCTTCCTGTGTTGTAGGTAGCGCCCGATAAAAATTCAGAATTGTAATGTTGCGTGGGACTGTTGTTGAATTATGACTTCCCACTTCCACGATGAACTTATCTTTAAAATTCCATGTTTACGGTCACCATTAAATCCTTCCATGATTGATGTCCTCGAATTACCGTCGACTTCTGCCTCCGTGACATATATCGCATATTTCACCGCCGCAAAATCTTAGACACGTGGACCTAGCTTGTTTGTTCCTATCACAACTCAGCGTTATCTAATACCGCATTGAAATGCATTTCTACGTAAACTTCCGGCAAGTTGTTTACAAAAATCGAAACAACGTCAAGAGGAAAGTAAATGAAAACCGAACAGCGGATTGGCTTTCGGCGACAACCGTAAAAATAATCACTTATCCACTAACTTTAGCGTGAGCAATCCAGAAAACGACACCGACGATCGATCTAAAAAAGAAGACAAAGCGCGGGAAAACGTGCAGCGATACCGAAATAATATTTATTTTGTTTACTTGTTTCGTTCCAAGTCGAGTGTGTGGTCCAAGGTGTTTCGAAACCATTAATTTTTTTTGCGCCCAATACACCATTGTATTATTTTCTTGACAGGTTCTTGGCAATCTTACGCCGTGACGACACAAGCTTAAATATGAGTGTATTCCCGCAGCGGACAATAAAATTAGACGACATTGGATTTATATTTTTATCCAATATTACGACCGGACGCACGATGAAGAAATTGAGGAAATCCACCAGACGACGCGTCGTCTGTCAATCAACGTCTATTGGTATTGATTTCGTGGTGTAATCGGCGGCGTTGTAAAGCTATGAACTTTCAAATATTTTACATAATTGCTGTTGTCGAACGAAGGTCGGGCCCCCATACACTACAGCTTTTTCGATGGGTTAATTTGTTGATTTACACGGATGACTGGTGAGGCGAAAACGACTCCAACGTGCTGAGGTCGTGCTTAATTAAAGTCTGATTAGCAGAGATGAAGAGTTCGACCGGTGGTCCAGACGTTTTTCTCGCCTCTCAATAAACAAGATGCGATTAGACGATTCGGTATTAACCCAAATATGCTCCAATCCACTCGTTCACCTTAATGTCATTGACGTAGACGCATTGTTCGTCCTTATCAGTCGATGTACATCTTTATTATCTACGGTACATATTTGTTCTGTTCGATATTTACGACCACTATAACCGCGAGATCCTTACTCTTCTATTAGACCATTTCAGATAAAAATTGCTATCTTATCCGACTTATGTGCATATGTTTTTATCGGGTTATTTAGGGCATCACTTTAATATTAGGCTCTATCTTATCGCCAGCAAACACTACACCCGGATGACTGTCATGTGTGTGAAAAACAATTTTTTTATTACATTTTTCGACTGTCATTTAAATAATCCTTATCGCATGCTCAATGTTTATGTGATTTATCTTAGAGAGCAAACACATCCTAATTTACGATTTTGCCAACACGAATTTGTCATGTGTACTTTCTAGTTACATAATCCCGACCACGTCACCGTAAACATTGACCCTCACAGCGACAAAAACGTATCATACGTCATCCTCTCGGCAGATGCAGCATCCCGGCCGGACAGAGCGTAAATTTTGATTTGTTTTTTGGGGGAGAGGGTAGGTACGCGATTCAAAAAAATACCATCAATCTCGTTTCGTAATGTATACCAGAAAGCAGCCCGTCACACCTCGCCACCTAATCGAGACAAATTAAAATATTAATCGCCTGCCTACATGCACTCCTTCGGTGCAAGAAGTAAGTCAGGTATGCGTCTTATGAAGGCTGAGTAGCGGATTCAACATCATCTTGCAGTCGTCTTCGCGGTGATGAAGAACAGGCCGAGTGACCGCCGAACCGTTGCTGCTAACGGTGATGCGTCCCCTTCACCTTTTGCACTGGCTTTTTGGTAGGCGCTTACATAATCCGCCGGACCGGAGAGGAATCACTCCACCAAAAGTTCCTCGCGCGATATATTATAATGTTATCGCAACCTTTGCGTTCTTGTTGTGACGGGAAGGAAGTGGTGACAATCATCGACGAGATGCCCACAAGCGACGATAATACTTATTTATAAAATTGTTATCGACGGACCCCGCATTTACTATGAAGGACGGAATTTACGTAAATCGTAGGTTAACAATTTTTGAAAATGTTCGCATCGTTTGCGATTTCTCCCTATCGTATTCGCAGATAAGCGTGGGGCCGTAAACAGGGACATGTTTTCATAATAGAAATGTTTTCGACAATTTTAATTTCATCGTACTGATTAGACGTGTGAATGACCGACCATTAAAAAAATAATACAATACAAAAGAGCAATTTTTTGGCAATAAAATAATAAATCCAACTTTCAAACACGAGTCTTATCTAAAATGAAATGTACCCTCTCAAATATTAGCCAGATATAATTTATCAAAAAATCCTCGCGATAAAAGCACCAGGATGCTTAGATACAGCATATCACATTCGTACTTATCTGCCAAAAAAATATTATCAGGCAACAACCGAGATTAGGCTTAGGAGTTTATGGTACTCATAAAAACTTTGTAACTTATGATTCAGAAAAAGAATAATCTCTACTGTTTATTTTAAGTCATATTAATTCTGGAGAATAAAAAAATATTTTGAGTTACTGACGGCTTGATTGCGTAAATTTAACCGTTTAAAAATTAATTGCAATCAAACTCGAAATAACAATGAAAGTTTATTCATTCATAGACATTCATGCCTCTGATTAAAATCACAATGGATTGACTATTTAATGAAAAGATCAGCAGGCGTCAACACTGTGATAAGAAATCATGTGACCGTATAAAACGCACATTTTCAGTACAGAAACGGTGGAAAATTTCCTACGAATAATTTGCTTACATACTATCTGTGTGTTTAAAATATTTTAAGCTCAAGTCTAATTGTACTGGTTTTTAGCAAATTTGTGGGGAACGGATATAAATCTCGTTCAAACTCATCATACTGTTACACATCGATCCAATGAAATAAAATGTATGCAATTTATATTCACAATAAAATCTGCACATGCAAAAATGTTTTGTTGTCAGAGTAATGACTATTACATAAAATGAGAAAGACCCACAAAATGATATGAAGTGATATTTATGGAAAGCAGTCTCGAATTACGCACTATTCATCAAAAACTTTTCAACTTTCTAACCGGTGTTATCCTTTAAATTTATCTGGAATTACATCAAATTATACAAACCAAAAAAATTATTGTATTTAATATCAAGAAATTGGAAAACACTGATTCATAGACTGCAATTCCATATATGGCTTCTATATATTTATCAATCCTCCGATCAGATCTAAGCACGCATCATCCCTTTTATGCCCTCGAGTTAAAACCTGGCCTAGATAAATCCGGCAGATATATATAAATTTGATTTGATAAAATCATATGGGCAAATTTTGTGGGGCATTATACTGTTACAGTATATAATTACTTTTATTAAAAAATTCGTTCCTGAATTGATTTCATAGATATCAGATTCAAAATACAATTATATACAGTAGAAACCGCAACTGTTAAAAACCTATCAAGCTTGAATTTAGAAGACTAAACTCATAAAAAAACGTATAGAACAATATTAGATACAAGAAATTGAAATAGTGCAGAAAATCGTTGAACGCAACGCGGAGTTAAAGTCACCATGTGTCATGGGCATTGTTGGCACTGGTCTAACCTCGACTGCTCAGACTGCACAGAAGCTCCCTTGAGCCGCAAATATGATTTCAAGTCAAAACCAACCGAAAATTCCAGAGGCGTGCTCGCTTATAAATCAGAGATAATGCCGCACATTTTAAAATAAACCAGCGACAAATAAAGTGAGTCAGATGATAAGCGGGGGCGGTTAGCCAAAAAACTGATCGCCGCAGGAAAACGCAGGAAAAATCCGGCAACGCCGCCGCACTCAAATAGACCTCCGGCGTTTGTGGTTGTGTATGTGTGTGTGTGTGTGTGTGTGTGTGTGTGCAATTGCCGTAACGTAACGTGCGGGTGGAAGACGGGAAAAGAAACGTCATCAGTCCTTGAACTCCATTCTAGCGCGGACATAAAAAATCCGTCATGTTTCAAATGATACAGCGACGTTGCCGACGTTCTCTCTTCCATCCTCATCGTCACGCCTCCGCCCATGGATGACCGATCGCCGAGATTTTTTACAATTCAATTACATAAAACATCGTTCTCTCTTACGAGCGTTCCTGTTATGTCGGCGCCTTTTTCTGCTCATCATTATGCTTTTTGGGGCGTTACCGTTAGCCGAAATTAATTAAAACCAAAATAAAAGAACCAAGAAATTTATTCGGCGTTTCCCTAATTCGAATTCACGAGTCGTGGAGTCTGCGAGTTGGGAGCTGAAGAATGAAACAAATCTATCTTAAACGTAATGAAGAAAGAATGGCGGCGCGAAGTTCCCTCAGGAACGATGGAGCCGTGCCGGAGCTAGACGTGAACCTGCCCGGAATACGAGATGCGTCCCTATTGATCCCGATTCTGGAATGTAAATGACCCGCAAGCCGCTTTTTGGATCGTCCCTTCACACTTTCGTCTTCCAAGAGTTTGCGAAAGTGAATCAACACACCTGTGCTTCTTTTGTGAAAATGAAACTAATTTTCAAGTAACAGGTACGCCAGATGTGGAGCATCATCAAAGTTTTTTCATGAATCACGACGTGAGTGCATATCGCAGCACTGAACGATTGATGATGTAAAGAGACTATTTCGTATTCCCTATTCTCTAAAATATTTCCGAAAAGTAAAAGAAAAATTAAATGTTATAATTTTTCCTACAATGTCTAAACTTAAACCCAAAATCATTTTGTAGAGAAAATCATTTATAATTTTAGAATAAAAATTAAATAAGGTTGAATATTTAGTTTTAATTTGCCACACTCGAATGTACTCAACACAAAAACTAAAAAAATTTAGGTATTTGGAGGCAGCAATTCATATGTTCAAAAACTCAGCATCAAAAATTATAAAACTGCAATACACTCGAGCAACATATTGTATTCGTCCGGAAGTTTTTCACAAAAAGACAAAATCGGGTTGTGACGATTTTTATATCTCAACCTGTAACGAAAATCACACAAATGTCGTCGCCGCCATGCAAACGCCATCTCTATCGCAATTATTTGCATAAAGGAGTTATGTCCACGCTACAACAACTCGAGAGTTGTAATTTTAAAGCATGCAGCGTTAAAATTTAATGCAACAGTCATGTTCCGGGTGTTTTTACTCGTAACGCTGCGAATTCTGTTTTTACATTAATGTCAAGTTTGCATTTAAGCGTTCAGGGAATGTCACCGCTGAAAGGAATATACATATTTCAGACAGGCCGTGCATAATTCGTTTTCAGTGTCATTAAGTGAACATTCTTTCTGTGTTTCTGGTACTTTACACGATTACAAATTCATTCCCACTTACTGGGCTGGATGGTTTGAATAAAAAATATTCCATCCACTTTTTTTGTCATCCCGAACATACATTTCAATGTTCTTCCTTCTGGTATAAGCTTGTGGTCTTAAACGTATATTTACATAATTCTTCAAATTCTGCAATTTCTACAATAATTACATACTATTGTCGACACAATCGCCGTTGCGCTTTTTAAATTTAACGCGTAAATGTAAGGCAACGGGTCTGTATAATTGATTCAGATTTATCTTACCTATAATGAAGCAATCTTACGCTTTGATGTGTTCCATCATTACTGTCTAATTAGCTTTTAACGTGTTAATTCGTTACGATCCACTTTAATGCGTTATTAAAGCTGTTTGGATCATTAAAAGTTTGAATCCCTGCAATTGAATCGCCTTACTTTTTGGCGGCTTAATAATTACATTTCTTGTTCAATTTTTTAATTCGGTAACGGTAATATAGGTATATTGTCCAACATCTGCAATGTTTATTTTCTCAAGCAAACAAGAACTTTAACCCCCGTAATCCTTTACACAGGTGACACACCTATCCGCTAAAACACGCCAGATAATTTCGGATATCTTGCACGCAATATTCCATGTGAAAACATGGAGACAATCGTTAAGATTAGATAATTTTTCTGATCGATCGGACGATGTGGCAAGCAAGCACCAAAATAAGGGTCCGTTCAAAAATACTTCTCACGTCTCATTTCAAAGACCAGTGGTAGCCAGTTGATGAAAAAGTCTAGCCTTATCCCGTTGGAAATTACATCACGAAGAGGATGTGCCGTACACCATTCGCAAACCCCTCATCAAATAAATAATTCAATCAAAGCGTGTCCTTGGATCGTTCATGTTTCGTAAAACATTTTGATGTAAAGCCGATGACACAACTCACTAACTACAGTCAACGAAATAATAAGAAATTGAAAAACCATCTCTAAGAAAACAACACGTCTGCGATGTTAAACGATGCTTGGCGACGTTTAAGAGGACTCGCCGTCCGGAACGATTCCTCCTCATTATGTATGCGTTAATTGTGTTTTCATTTGACTGAAATTCATTCAAATGTCGTTTCTTATCTGCCCTATCTGAAAATAACCAACCGACCGTAAACGCGATGGTCGTCGAGCGTGCAGACGTAAATTTGTAAATTCACAGGCGGGAACCGAGAGACAAGAGGAAGGTCGCGGACTTATAAGAGCGGAACAATGCACAAGACCTTCGGACAATGTCTGGGAAAGTTGTTTTGTAATCGAGAAAGGTTAATTAGTAATCATCGTGCAGACGAGACAGTGAGGAACCTTCGTCTCTGAAGCAACGATCATTTGCAACACTCAAAACAGTATTTTCCTCAGTCTCTTCAAACGTTCGCATAAACGCATAAGCAAATTGACATCAACTTTGACAATTTCTCCCGCTAAGGAGCCTCCTCCCTACCTGCCTCAGTATATCTATCAACAGGTAAAGAAAGAAATAATGTATGCATCTGGAGTAGCAAACGGCTGCGATCGCCTTTGTATGGTAATTTGATTACGTAAAACAATAGTTTGAATACTGAGTACTCCAGAAAAAGCATCTTCATGTGAATCAACGCGTTACACAATGCCTCATTGTTCTAAAGAACTTGGAACGTTGGATTCACATAACCTCTACCACCGAACGATCAGATTGTATTCTTCGGGGTATGTTTTCCTGCGAACGGTTCCAACATCCAATTCCCTTAATTCCTCAGGAAGGTGTGCATGCACTGTGGTCGCAGATTTATTTTTAAACCTTTTATTTTTACTATTCTCCCTCGCATGACAACAAAACCCTCGTCGACTAAACACGAAGACGGTTGACATATGCAGATTGCATTTAATTTGTGGTAGTCACGACACGTGTTTGTACCGTCTTCGAGGCACGAATCTCGCAATCCTGTGCTACCTCCAAGAAGAATGGAGGCGGCTCGTTTTTTCGGTCTTCCTCTTGCGGCGCGCAACTGTCTAGGACGAAGGATTATGCGTTTTCATGACTGTGTGAATCGTCACGCTATCACGAGGAACGCCACGATGTCACGCACCCAGAGAGCAAGTTGCATGTTCGCCAAATTAATATTAAAAATGCACGGCTTCGTGTCGGTTAGCGACTGTTAACACGCCCACGAGAACGGGCAATTTACGACTTGCGATTTTCTAAAGCCGCGACCTCAATAAGTCACCATTACTCCTGCCACCTGTAAACGGCAATCCCAAAAACGATGACAAATTGTCGACCAAGGAGGAGTGCCGCCGCTTAGAACCGATTCGTTTGTCTGCAAACAACTCCTCCTGTGTCGACAATTAGCGACATTATACAAACAGAAATACGACGCGAGATTACCGGCCATCTACGCAAATCGTTTATTTGCACACTTAGCAATAAAAATCCTCGTGGATGTTGCTAATTCCAAGGACAACGTGCCATAGTGGAAGGATGACGAAACTTCCAAAAGTGAATGTAACGCGCTCAATACACTTGTCGATTAGTTCGATTGAAAATTTCTGGAAAAACCACTATCAAAAAGTGTCCTAAGATTTTTTTCTCTCATATCTACAGCAACTGGTACTTGTAATAGTGAACTCACAAAATATTTAGATATGAGGGATGAATACAAGCTGCCAACAAAATATTTCCAATCAAATTGTTTCATTTGGATTAAATTTTATGTATGATAGTGCTCCAGTATACTTAATTTATGCCACAATAGATCCTTTTCTCGATACTCAAAATCTTATGCGACAAAATGTTTTGTATTCAATTTTCATTAGGATCCCAACAGCAATTAAATGCAACTGAAATAATATAATAATAATACATACATATGATCAAGTTAGGAACAAAATTCATAATTTATTTATGTAATGATTTTGCAAAAACGCTTGAACACGTCGATTTTTGTTTTTAAATTGCTATCTTTTGATGCCAAAATTGTGTTGTCAAAGACATCTGTTTTTGAACTATCACATCATCAATTTTTTTAAATGGCAACCATACAAAATTTGTGAGATAATTACAAGAGTTACGTACAAAAAAAAATTATTCCTTGAAGAAAAAATTAAAAATAACAATAAATTTCGAATAATTTTCCAAATCCAACCACTTGAATTCTTTCAAAATCTGTTAAACACACCATTGTTTTTTATTTACCCACCGTTTCAAAATCTTTGTCAAATTCTTGAAAACCGCTCAAACAAACCAAACTTCTAATTTTATCATATGCCATAAAAATGTAACAAACACCAATTTTTAATTAATGAAATGTGCCTCAAAATTAAACTACTTTCAATACATTTTATCAAGGAAAATCTTATGCAAGGTATCTTTTTTGTTAGTGTTGTTGAATAAAAACTTGAAGTGTATAAAAAGGATTGTCATTTAAAAAAAAATGAGGATACTGTCATAGTTCAAAAAAAGATGACGTCATCAACAAAATTTTTACGACAAAATATGGCAATTTAAAAACAAAAATTGTCATTTTCCAGCGTTTTTCGCTAAAACGTTACATAATTAAATTATTAATATTGTTCCGAACTTTATGAGCACTGTATAGTGTGTTTTAAATAATTTCTGGGCCAACCTAATCAACAGATCTCCATTCATTAAAAACTAATGGCTATTCATTTCAATTAGCGGAAATTTATGCAGCTATCCTTGGGTTTGGGTTGGTGTTTTGTTACATTTTTTTGTCTGAAAATCTACTCTGGATAAAAGGATCTGTTTGATTAAAATCGATGTAATAAAGTTTAGGGTGTGAAAATAAGCATTTAATAAATTTTTCACAAGAATGAAATATTATGAAATATGTTTTTCGCTCTTTATAACTCAATCGGGAGACCTGCTATATATCGCAAACGTGGCTACAAGTTGAAATGTGAAATTTTCTATTTTTTACGAATTACGGGGGTTGGTTCCAGTGTCGTGATCGTGCAGATCTCTCTCTATTCAATTTCAAATATGCATGGAGTTTCCTGCACGGCCCCAACATTTTCTTTGGTCCAATTCAACACGGGATTTTATGGAGTGGGACGAACGAGCGACCAGTACGAAACTTCCACGAATTGCTCGGCGAGAACCTAAACGTGACAGGATTCGAAACGTCGCAAATGCGAGACGAATACGTGATTACCGCTGCGGTCTCCTGCCGTTAAACCGGTTCCTGCAAAACCGATAAATAAAACATCACCCTGGACGGGGTTGCTCTCTCGCCATTCTGGAATGAGACCGAGCGGCCATGTTTCTTGTCGGATTTTTAACTTGTTTTTGGCGAGTTCCGTGCAGCGCACACGTACGTTTTAGGTCCGGACACGTTCGTCCTTTTAATTGCAAACGAGCGTTCTACATCCTCGTCACGATTTTAATACTAATAGCTCGTGGGAGTTGATTTTGAGCGTGCGGTCGTCATTTGCGCCGAGTCGATTTTATCACCTCCCTTTTAACTCCCCAAACTCTAGTAGATCCTTGTCTACAAATATTTGAACTTCTTCTACTCAAAACGTGTCTCTTTAAGGCACCAAAATAATAGTACTTGAAGACTTGATATGTATTATTTAATTGGGAGACTTCCTTTCAGTTGAATTCAAGTATTTGAAGCACTTACACCCCCACGTGGATTTTTGGGACACCAAAACAATAGTTTAAGCAATTTTGTATCTCGAAATTCGTCTAGCTAGATGATCGCTACACTTGATCGATGCGACACTCGAATTGATAAGAATAGAAGGAGTGCAGGCCAAGAACATTAATTGATAATTTTGTCTTGCTTTGTTGTCGTCATGATTATTGCCAGTTGCCACATTTAATAATGCACGTTACATAATCCAATATCTTTTTTATTAAAACCAACAAAAGAATACGTTATATAGGAGTGGAAATTATCTATGTCTCTACATCAGCTTTACATAACAAGATGATCAGCATCTCTGTACACATTCCGAATAAACTAACGTCCACTTCATGATTATTCAAAATACATTTTCCAATTAC